>JAGTTD010000022.1:3627500-4240000 GCA_018398585.1 Simmondsia chinensis
CGCCTAACATAGGCCTTGGTACCGCCAACCCTGCCTATCGTCAACATACTGACGGTAAACGCTCATCTTCCATTACCATCAGTATCCACCTAACATGAAGCACCACGGTATCGCCAATCCCAGCTACCGCCTAACTTGCTACCGTCCACATCCACCAGCACCACGGTACCGTCAACCTAGACTTTTGCTTATCCACCCACGGTCTGCACTCACCGTCTTTCTACTATCAGGCACAAACGCAGCAGGTATCACCTCCCCTCTCAACCAATCGTCACCAGGTTGTACCATCTCCTCATCACCCAGGCGGTACCACCACCCCTCTCAACCAATCACCACCTAGGCGGTACCACCTCCCCTCTTAACCAATCACCACCCAGGCGGTACCACCACCCCTCCCAACCAATCATCACCCAGGCGGCATCACCTCCTCACCACCCAGGCGGCACCACCTCTCCTTTAACAAATCAGCTACCTTCACCTCCCTGTTATGCAAAGCTAGGCGGTACCCCCCGGCCCAACCTGGCATTACCGCCCAGCACCAACCAACTTCCCCTTCCCCATAAATACCAACCTCACTTCCCTCATTCAGGCAGAAGTAGGAACAGGCTCTTCCCCTCTCTCTCTCTCTCTCCATAATCCACCCCAGGGCCTCACGCCTAATACATGTAATCCACTCCAAGGCCTTACGCCTCACCCCTCACCCTCTCCCTAAGAGACCTCACGTCTCTCCCTTTATAAGGACCCGGGTTTACTCCCTCCCCTCCACGGTGACCATCCGACATGCCTCTCTCTACGAGCCGACTTCTGCTTACCAAGTATCATTTACCTTACGCATATTTATTTATTGCCGCTACCACTTCCTCTACCGACTTAGGCATCCGAGGGGTCCCCCGCGGTCCAAACCACCGCGAGTCCCTCTGACGGCCTTGCTCGTTTTGCAGGAGAGATCAGGTTAAACGCGCCAACGGATGCTTTCTCAAGTGAGGGTTGAGTCCCGCTCTCATCCAGAATCTACAAATATTTGTTGCTTGGGACGTTTGGGTCTAGCTCACTGACTGAACCAAATTTAACCGAAACACATACCTACCTCATTACCGGCTACGGGTATGAAATGGATATCCATACCCATCCTGGCAAGTACAAATCCATACCATACCCACTCCATTACCTGCAGGTATCCAACCGGTATCCATTATCTGCCCCGTATTCCTCCTAATGTGGGTACCAAACTACTATCCATATCCGCCTAGACTAATTATTTATATTAGATTTTAAAATTTAGGATAATGTAATACGGAAAATGAAATATAAAACCCTAATACTAGTATCCTCTTATATAAATCCCTTCTTGGTGGTGGATTTGGCAATATTGGGTTGCTTCTTAACATGCCATGAGATAAGATTGGTTTCGAAAAAGATTCTATAATCTACGATGGATCTTCGAGTGTCGACGCAAGCCACCCCAACTCGTATCAGCAAGGACAACTATGGTAACAAGAGAGCCTGGGTATGAGAAGATCTCGATTTGGCTTGCTTTTAAGGTATAAAAGGATTCATTTGACAATCTTCTAGTGGCTAGTCTGAGGTGCATACATAAAACGAGAAACTAGGGGCCTATTTAGGATTGCTTATTTCAAAGAAAAAAAATTTTTTTTTTTTGAAAAAAGCACTTTTGTGAAATTTGAGGGTATTTAGCAATTGTGAAAAAGTGTTTTCTATTAAAAGCAAAAGCAGAAATTTGGTGCTTCTCCTTTTAAGCAGAAGCAGAAGTAAACACTAAATAATTGAGAAAGTTTATTTCAGGTACCCTGAAATTTGTTAATATATTTTAAAAATAATTATATATTTCACAAATAGTTTATATATTTTAAAAAATATATTAAATATGAAAAAAAAATTTAGCAATTAATAATATATTTATGATATTTAGAAAATATTTTAATTTTCTTAAAAAATTAAATATTTAAAAAATATTTATATATTTAAAAATATTTTAAATATTTAGAATGGTTCATAAGCGATTTTTTTCAACTATAAAAGACTTCTTTTAGTATCCTTTTGGATAATTTAATAGAAAAAAAGCACTTTTTTAACATTGGCCTAACATTTACAATAATATCATAAGCGCTTCTTTGCTGGTTCGCCAAACACATACTGCTTATTTGAAACAACACTTTTTACAAAAGTGCTTCTAAAAAAAGTATTTTTTTCACAGTAATTCGAAACAAGCCCTAGGTTAGCCTTGCTTTTGACAAGGTGTTTGTTTGTCTTGGAGTCCTAGGTGAGGGCAGCCTATTATCATACGTGTTTTAGTTTTTTTTTTTTTTTTTTTTTTTTTTTTTTTTTTTTTTTTGGGTCCCTGCCTTGTATCATTGTGCAGCCTCAGGTTTGTATTTAAATTATGAAAAAAAAAAAATGTGACATTGTGTACTTTGATAACATATGAATGTAAATGTATTATTGGATGATAAAAGTGAGTACAAAGAGAGCCTCCATATAAGCTAGAGGAGGCTGCATGATTACACAAGATGCCATTAGGATTAGGTCGACTCCAAAGGTAATATGGGAACTGAAATTTAAAACCCTAGTACTAACATCCTCTAATATGAGTTCATCATATGATCTCACCTTGTGCAATTTTATTAAGAAATCACTGATGGGCGGATAAAACATTATTTCACCCTTACCAATAGGCTGAAAAATCCAAACATAAAATTTATAGCCTAAAAAAAATAATTTTATCAAATCTCAAATAAGCGTCACTTGAAAATAGGCATTAACAAAAAATTGAAGTTTGTCGGACAATCATGTGACCATCCTCACTTGGGTTTATATGTCAGATATAGAGCTATAGTGTGCGTACAAAGTCGATTATGTGTGGCTCAAAGACGCAATCTACTATATTATTCTAATTAGTCATAATATAACAAGAGAATGTTTAATCGCGATACCTTCATTCATACATAAAGGCTCCCTTTATTTGAGATTGTGTAAATTTCATTTGAGGAAGTACATATTTTAAAAATGGTGGAGAAATGTTAATGTACTTTCAAAGTAAAGTATTTTGAAGGTGTTCTGATTTGTCAACACACGTACTCTAGTAAGGTTAACTTGATATTGTGTTGGCCCACAAGAACTATGTGTCGAACACAACTAACAGAAACCAAAGGTCACTTAAACCCCTATACAAAAACCCCCTTTCATATCAAATTTAATTTCCACATTCGTATCATGTCTTGCCTTTAATCTCATAAGACTCATCTCACATACACTTTCACAGGATTGCTTGTAACTTTTTTTTTTTTTTTTTTTTTTGGGGAACATAACCCAAAGGCCAAGGCCAAAATAAACATAAACGGTGTCGTATACAAAGTCAACAAATTCAATTTAATACACTATTTGCCTAATAATATATATTTTACATTTTACTCTTGGCTTTACCTTTTTAAAATTAGAAAAATATAATATTTGCTTGTAAGCCTCAATATCAGATAATGGGCCTTGAAACTGAAATTGTTGGGCTTTCGTTTTGGTGGGGTGCGCCAGGTCCGTGCAGTATTGCAACGCATAGGCGACGCGTAGAGACCCCGGCAGCAAGCTACCGTGGTGGGCCCCTCCCCTAAAAAAATAAATTTAATATCAAATGGGCCAATGACCCACGTATCAGACATTAAACTAATAAGAACAGATACTACACTTGATCTTGGCCAAAAGGCCGAGAAAGGTATGCTTTGTTCCATCTCCAGTTTCCCATTTTATACTCAGCGTTTGCTCCTCCCTTGCTTCTCATTAGCAGTGTGGGACTTAACTCTTCGTTCACTTGATTCCTTTCTGGTAGTATCCAATATTTGTAAATATTGTTATGCTTAGGCTTCCCTTAAAACTGTATTATGACTATAATTAAAAGCACATAATATATAGTATATACTATAAAATTGAAATTACTTGACAAGAACCAAAAACTTATGAAATGCTCCTATATAACAAGATCCAAAGATCGAAGAATTACACCACACATGCTCATGCTCGACTTTAACGAAACGGATGAAACCTTAAATAAATTTATAAGTCAATACCCGTTTCATATGACACCACCCAAGTGCAATACAAAAAAAAAAAAAAAAAAAAAAAAAGAAATAGCAAGGAAGCCATTGACAAGTTGATCTCGGAATTAGTAGCATATACACCTTCGGACAACTACGCATCGTAGAGTTGTGTTGAATCTAAGTGCCTTGAAAGTAGCACGTATCATCTTGTAATTGGAACACATTTCATAACTCAAACAATTATATTTTGAAGCTTCATATATATAGAGAATAATACAAGATGGGATGCATGTATTTTAGCATAGTAAGGAGAATAGAACATTATGCCTAAAGATAGACACCAACATACTTGGGGGATAAGGGGTGAGCTCCAATGCGCGACATCTCACTTAGGGAATGCAACAGAGAGAATTGGTGTCAAACATTCAATCATTGAAGTTAAGAAAATCATACAAGAACAAACTGAAGGAACCAAGCAAAACCAACAGCATGCAAGGCATAATCATAGACCCCTGAAAATCCAACAAGATTAAGATAGCATTAGGGCTGTAAATGAGCCAAGCCGGCTCGTGAGCAAGGGGTGTAATTGAGCCCTTGCGAGCAGGCTCATTATAAAGCTCGGCTCGCTTTGAGCTCGAGCTGAGCCGAGCTGACTCGTTTAACTTATGGGCCAAGCCCAAGCCTAGTGAAGCTCGAGCTTGTAATCTCGCAAGCCTAAACGAGCCTTGCCTATTATAATATATTTGCTTAAATATGCCCATTAAGGCCAAATTTCGGCCTAAATGAGTTAAGCCAGACGAGCCTCGATTGAGTTTAAGTGAGTCAAAATATTGCAAGCTTAGTTCAAAGCTCGCCGAGCTGAGCCCGAACTTTTGGCGAGCTGAGTTCGAGCTTGAACTTTTAAAGCTCGACGAGCTTCAAGCCGAGCTTAAGCGACTTGACTCAAATACACCCCTAGATAGCATTATGCTCAGTCACAAATATTACCCCTAGAGCTATAAATGAGGTAGCCGGTCACCAATACCCAAGGTGGGAAAGGATGCCGGAAGCGACGCAAGTACGGAGCTAAAGAACGGGAGGACAATGGCCAAACGACTGGGGAAGGAGTCGAGGACTGTCATGACCGGAGGAATCACATGAGATGAGGGTAAGGGACAACAGGCCGATTGTTGGGGATGGCAGAATGATTCCCTTGCTGCCATTAAGAAGCCCTAACCAGTAGGGAGAAGAGGAGAGTAGTGGACGAACAGAGAAGACGAGGGTGGAGAGGCAAGTGGCGCCACTGTGCTTGGGGCGGCAGGTGGGTTGCTACCGTGAGACTTAGGGTTAGGGTTGGGGGGAGATGTTTACTTTTAGAGTTTAGGGTTTCAGAATTGCTTTGATACAATGTGAAATCCTATGTTTGTACGACATATCTAACATAGTAGCTTGCAAGTATATTTATAGAAAGAGAAAGGCACACATAACAAGATCAAGACAAATATATAAACATAGGATAAATAAAGATAAATAACCTAATTCTATTCATAAATATACCATATCCTAATACATACCACACGTGCATTCTTCAGTCCACAACATCAAGGATATTTTATTAGAGCACAAAACAATTTACAGGATGCTTTGTTGTCGTAGACACTACGTAACAGGTTGCGAGAATTGAATTAAACTAATAAGGGAATGTAAGTTGCTTTCTTACTGGCATTTGAAAATTTTGAATATTTTAATCAATAAAATAAAATATGTATGAATTATGGAGACATTATGTAATGATCGTTATGCATATACATTTATAGTTTTTAATAAAACAAAATTTTAATAGATAGTATACAACGATTATTTTGTATATCTCGTTCATAGTTTTTCAACATGTAAATACATTTAGAGAGATTATATAAATAAAATACAATATATATGCATTATGGAGACTGTTTACATAATCACCAACTGTGTAATAGCTAGCTCAAGATCCATTATATAATGGCTGTAAACCTTTATTGGCCTCATAATTATCAAAAACAGCCGTGCGGCAACCATTTCGCAGCACATGTTAATGAAGTGGCTAAAACTCATTAAGAATCTACATTCTCAAGCCAGCTACCATGGTCACAAGGCTTCAAAAATGTCAAGCTTAGGACAAACAAACATATCGATTTGATGGTTTTTTTGGAAGGTAAGAAGAAGAAACAATTAGGACATCCTCATACTAATGAATCTCCCTAATGCATCATCAGGATTAATGGTCGTTTGAACAATTATTCAACCCACAGATGCCATTCCCTTGGATAGCTCGGATAATAAGACAACAAATTGCATCTTCTATGAATATTCTCCAGCTTCTATAGTTCTACAATGTTGTTTATCAAGGAATCAACAGATTCAAAAAGCTTAAGCTCTTAACTGAAAATCCACGAATAGGTTTACACGTTAACATGACTTTGATTCCCAGTTGGGACGCAATAATGGCAAGCCCACTTGAACCCTTATTCTTTACACAGCTTATTTAGCACTATCGGTGGGACATTCAAAAATCAAGCAACCTTCCTTTCTTCGTGGTGCAGGTGCCAATACAATAAGACAACAAATGTCTGTTGATCACTCAAAGGATGCAAATCTCAAATACTAAAGAAACTTATAACTGGTGGGAAATGTGAGTCTAGTTAAAAAAAAAGTCTCACAGTCAAGCTGCAACAATGGAGATTAATATATAATTTTAGTTAGTTAATCCAGTTAGTTTTGAGATGAAATCTCATTTGGAATTATACATAGGCTGCATATGTGATTTCCTTGCTTAGGCCAAGCCTCAATGTCATTGTACATAATTAAAACTGTATCCAAACTCCAATAAGTTCAAGAGATGGTGGGGCCTCCTAGTTGTAAAATTAAACGGAGAATTGCCTCCACAGTACTCTGCGATAGAAAGTTCTACACTAAAAGTAAACGGGTAATACTATAAGACGGTAGTAAGACCGGCTATGTCTTATGGGACAGAGTGCTGGCCAATGAAACAACATCATACAATGAAGAAAAAGTGGCAGAGATAAGGATGCTGCGGTGGATGTGCAGACACACAAGGAAGGTTAGGATCAGAAACGACATCATAAGAGGCAAATTGGGCGTGGCCTCGATTGAGGATAAATTAAAGGAACAGCGTTTGAGGTGGTTCGGTCATGTTAGGAGGAGACCGCCCGCTGCCCCAATCAGGAAATTCGAACAGCTACGTACTACGCTAGGGAGGAAATGGAGGGCAAGCCAAAGAAGAGATGGTTGGAGACGATCCGACGGGACCTCACCCACCAAAACCTACGAGAGGAGATGGCCTTAGATAAAGCTCGCTGGAGAGCGAGCATAGGGTAGCCGATGTAGCGGCTTAGAGTTGTGCATCCTATTATTGCTTGCACTAGTGTCTCTAGGTGTATTGACTTCCTCTTTGGCGCACGTACCGATGCCCTTAGTTGCCTATATGTGTACTTGAGCACTTGTGAAACTTGCGTACGTGTTGATTATTTGACTGCAGCTACCTTCTATTGAGTGCGCTTCGTAGTGCTTGACTTGTGCTATTTACTGCTCTAACTATGTTCACCTCATGCTTTCAGGATTTCATGCTTCCATGATGATGCACTTCTCAGGTTGGGAGTCCTCGGAAACAACCTTCCTTCAAGGTAGCACCCTAAAGGAGAAAGGCTGCGTATATCCACTCCCCTCAGACCCTGCGTATGCAAGAGCTCTTGTGGCATTGGATTTGTTGTTGTTGTTGCTGCTGTAACATATAGATTGCATCTCAAAAGCAATTAGCAAGGAGTCAAATAATCAAACCTCTAGCATCTATTTTGGCAATTTTGGCTAACTTTTATGGTGTGGGAAATTTCAGTTGTATCATTAAAGATTTTCTTAAAAAAAAAAACACTCATCAGAAGAGTCTTGGAAAGCTAAGCACCACCAATGTAACAAACCTTTGTATTCTAATTATAGAAGGATATAACACTGTAGTTTCCTTTTTTGTTTTGGATAATTGGGCTAGGAGATTTGAACTTAGGACCCTTATAGTTATAGGTCGGGATTTGAACCTAGCTGTAAAACACAATAAGAATTGATGCCCTATGCAAAGAGTGCAGATAAAAGAAAGGGCTCTCTAGGGGTGGGGGGGGGGGGACCTCAAAAATGGTTGTTTTTCATCATAAATTATATTCTTCAGAATATTACCTAAAAAGTGTCCTTTTTTAATCAACCACCTGGACCGACACCGTTAACTCTCCTTCAGGTAGTGTGAGTCGGGTGGATTTTGAAAGTGCCAAAGTAGTGCACTAATCCAATTTGATCCGGTTGGTAAAGCTAGGTCTCAATTCTTACCCTCCATCAAGGTTCGAATCTAGTCAGACACTAACTCAAAGCCTCAATCAATTTTGGTTCACAGTTGAGCAAAAATATAATTATTTGGTACAAGTTTACAATTGATTTTGATCCCAAATCTCAAAAAGAAGAACTATCAGGCCATGATAGAACAAAAAAGACAATGTATTGAGGTCGAAATTGATTGCGGTCTATAGGATTAACAAGGCCAAAGGTAAAAAAAAGATTTAACTATTCGACATAAGAAAAAAGATGTCAGACAACCATGTGACCACCCTAGCCATTGCGGAACAATCCTCCACTGCCCAAGGCCCACAAAAGCTGTTAATCACGCTCTAGTCATACGGTCATAGTTCATCAAACAAACGCAGACTCCCGTCTCCTTATAACTCAAGGATATAAGAGCACGAGCCTATGAAACAGACTCTGGTCAAGTAAGTCATGAACCAATGGACTGACTCCCTCATATAAAAACCAGCGAAGGAAACACTAATTTACCAATGTGGGATTTCACTTCGGGGGAGAGGGGCTGTTGGGCTCATGCACTTTGTAGTTCATCTCCTACCGTCACCTCTGCTTTTCATCTCCCATCCCAACATTAAATGCTTACAAATTTCATTTTCTTATCTATAACAGAAAATAAAAACAATATATATATCTTAACAAAATTAGCCCATAAGATACTAACAATGGTAGAAAATGGAGAGGAACATACCATAGAGACCCAAATTTATGAAGCGATGGTGAATCCAACATACACTGATACTGTTGTCTGGCAACCCTAATCAGCAAATTACCCAGAAATTTGCAAGTAAAGAGCTCACCATAAGGACGCAAAATCACATACCCATTTCACCCAAACATTTATCATAAATTGCAAGGAATTATTTGGCAATTTTTGACAGAAAATTTGGAAGAGTTCTGCTTGTGGGGATGGGGAAGCAGAGAGTGGATGGATTCTCGATGAGACTCCGACACAGCTTTTTTGATTTCCCTCCGTTTTCTAACACGTATCGCAAAAGGTTTGAAGGGACATAGAAGAAGATAGCCATCCGAAAAATAAATCTAAGGGATATTGTAATGTACTTTATTATGTAAACATTTTATATTTTATTTTCGAGTTACTTATCTTAAAAGTTCCTAAACTTTATTTATTGTATTAATTTAATTTTTATATATTTAATTGTATTAGTTTAATGTTTATATAATTCAAAATGTGTCTATTTATCCTTAAAAAAAATTTTATGTTTAGTTTATAACAAAACTTTTAATGGTTCAGTTATAACTTAGATTAAATTGGGTAAACGGTTGAATTTATATTAAGTTAATTGTATCTAACATAATTTTATTCTTCAAAATTACGATATTAAGTTCACTTAAATTTAACTAAAGGACTAAATTGATACATTTTAAATTGTTCAAAAATTAAATTGACATAATAAAAAATAAAAGGGCCAAATTAACATAATGAACAAAGTACATAGATCTTTAACATAAATAACCCTTTATTTTCTTTTGAACATTTTATATTTTAATTCTTATATATATATATACATTCCACCCCCAAAATACTTTGCAAGCCCATTGCATTATTCGAACTTTGTTGATATAGTGAAGTAATTTGTTTACATGGCATAGTTAAGAAAGCCTATACAATGCATTATGGTAGTTCATATCATGTTTGACAGTAATAACTTACCGCCTATGTTTATTTGTGTAGTGTAAAGGTAATACTCACTCCTAAATTTTATGCTTCTAATTTTCTATGAAAAAATTCATATTAATTATTTACCTCGAATATTTCTTACCTATTATAGCCAACAAACCAAATGAATATTAATAAAATGACTAATTTTAAAAGCAAAATAAGACAAAATTAATGTTTTAACAGTATTGGCAATGGTAGTTTTGCAGACACGGTTTTGTACGCATTAATTCATTTCATTACTTATGTATGTATCGTGATGTTTCTAACATGTGAAACAATACACGGACATTGTGGCCTAAGTTCCCTCAAGTTTAGCCAATTGGTTCTGACATATTATTGTAGCTTTATTAATCAAAACGTCATGAGTTTGAATCCCTACATGTTAAGAGTATATTATTGTATTTTGTGTATTATTCTATTTTATACCGATGTATTCTGGGGTTGTATCCCTAAGGAGGATATGTTTCCCTTCTACACATAATGTATGATGTAGACATATACAATATTCACCTTTTTAAACCCAACGTCACCTGAGAGGGCAAGCTAGACTATAAAACAATTTATAAGCTTTTACCCATTAACTTAAATTTTTGGGATAATTATTTCTTGACAATGTTCATCAAGGACCAAACCGTAATCTATTTCAAAACCAAAAATGCTCATTCGTTTACTTTCTGCTTCATCCATCTGAGAGTTCTTGGCACCTGAAACCGAACAAAGACATTCACATTGAGGCACCTTGGACTGCGTCAATTTTATACATACACCACCATTGAAATTTAAATGATTCCACAAGGCCTCATAGTACGGTTACAACATCGGGATTCTGGCAAAACTACAACAATACTGTAGATGACAACTGCTAGTGAACCAACATTTTCAAAATTCTAAACTGATGGATAAAGATTTACGAATGATTTTATTTTCCAATAATGCCCCACCAAGCAATTGCCCGTTCGGTTTAAAGTGTAAATATTGCGCAAACTCAATCATACATTTTACTTGAAATAAATAAATTGTAAGATGCAAATTCGCAATTGATTTCAACCCAAAATATTTACTCGAAAGAAAAAAAACTTCCAAGCCGCAATAGAGCAAAAAAAGAATCTATTGAGGTCAAAATTGATTGCGACCTACAGGAATATAAATTGCATGATGTATAGTACGAACACAGACGATGCCAAACAGGGAAAAATAGGCGTGAAACAAAATTATTATGCGAGATTTGAACCTTGGTCAGGCAGGATAGAAGATAAGATAGTAGTTAAGTACCATACCAGTTGGACAAGAAAATTTATGCATTTCCTCCTAAACTTCACGTTAGGAAAAAAAATTTTAAAAACACAAATCTAACGGAGAAACTAACAATTTTACTATTAGGTGATTGATTGAAAAAGATTGAACTTTAGAAAATGTTCACAAACTTTAAAAGCCCCTGTAATTAAGTGAAAATAACCTGTAGCAGCTAAGCCCCAAATAACTGTCCACTTCCATATCCACATCTCAGTATTTAAGACACAGTAAAATCCTTTTTCAGCATTCATATTATCAGAACACCAGACAATGTAGGTGCATATTTTGGTTTAGTTTTGGTGGGGTGCGCCAAGCCCGTGCAATAGTGCAACGCATGGGCGACACGTAGAGACCCCGGCAGCAAGCTACCGTGGTGAGCCCCTCCCCTAAAAAAATAAATTTAATATCATGTGGGCCAATGACCCACGTATCAGATATTAAACTGATAAGAACAGATACTACACTTGATCTTAGCCAAAAGGCCGAGAAAGGTATGCTTTGTTCCACCTTCAGTTTCCCATTTTATACTCAGCGTTTGCTCCTACCTTGCTTCTCATTAGCAGTGTGGGACTTAACTCTTCCGTTCACTTGATTCCTTTCTGGTAGTATCCAATATTTGTAAATATTGTTATGCTTAGGCTTCCCTTAAAACTGTATTATGACTATAATTAAAAGCACATAATATATAGTATATACTATAAAATTGAAATTACTTGACAAGAACCAAAAACTTATGAAATGCTCCTATATAACAAGACCCAAAGATCGAATATTTACACCATACAACATGCTAATGCTCGACTTTAATCAAACAGATAAAGCCTAAAATCAATTTATAATTCAATACCTGTCTTATATAACACAACCTAGGCCCAAAATGAAAAACCAAAAAGAAAACAAAGAAAGAACACGGAAGCCATTGACAAGTTGATCTCGACATTAGTAGCATACACACCTTGAGAGACCTATACACTATAAAGTTGGGTCGAATCGAGTGCCTTGTATGTAGCCCGTACCTTGATCATGTGATCCAAGGGCATATATAATATTTCAAAAAAAGGTTAGATTTTGAAGCTTTATATCTATAGAGAATAACACAGGATGGGAAGCGTGTTTTTTAGCATGGTAAGAAGGATACAACATTTTACTTAAAGATGGACACCAACATATTTGGGGGATAACAGGGATGGGCTTCTAACCAAAGATATCTCGCATTGGAGCTGTGTAGTTTTACTAAATTCTCGTGGAATGCAACACAAAGAATTGGTATCAAACATTCAGTCATCAAAGTTACAAAAGTTGATTTTGGAAAGAATAAAACTCAACAATTACATTTGGGAAATCAGCCAAAATTAACCAATAATAAACTTATTATGCTCTCTAGTCTATAGATGGTCCACGATGTCTTACCAACAAGAAGAAAATCGCATCTTCTATGACTATTCTCCAGGTAGCATATTTCTACGATTTGCTTGTCAAGAAATTGACAAATCCAAAGCATAAGCTCCCCCGCAGAAGTTTCATGATATATATTTAACATGACTCCAATTCCTAGTTGGATGCATATTAAACGGTCAAGCTCAGGTAATGCACAAGCCCACTTCAGCCCTTATTTTTTTCATAGCTTATTTAGCACTACAGATGGGACGTTCAAAAATCACGGAGCCGTCCTTTTTTCTTGGAGGTGATTAGTCATGAGAATTGTTCAATGGTTTCATCTAGAGTCAAAGAGGACCATTACTATTAGAATAAGATAAGAAATTTTCATTGATCACTTATAAAATGCAAATCTCGGGAAAAAGGACTATATGGCGGGATTCATTGTTCATAGTTCTATATATAAGTTCAGTAGCAGAAGTCCAACATTGAAGTTGTCACAACGAAGGAAATTAACGCATAATTCTTGCCGAATAGTTCACCCAATTTCAATTAGTTTCTGAGATTAAATCTTATGTGGGTTTATAAGTAGGCAACATATGTCAATTCTCTGGGTCGGGTCAAGATTAGGGGTGCAAACAAACTAAGCGTTTGGTGAACTACTTGCGGTCGAAATCGATTAGAGCTCGTTCAAGTTCGTTTTGGAGGCTCGATAAGCTTATCGAACTGAGTTCGAACGGGGGGTGTTCGGCTCGTTAATGTTCATGAACAGCTCAATAATGGCTCGATAATGACTCAATAAGGCACTCGTTAAAAGCTCGATAAGACATTCATTAAAAGCCCGACAAATGGCTCATTAAACTACTTTATTAGTGTTCATTAAAAACCCAATAATAATAGCTATAGTTTATAATATAAATTAATAATTTTATCTCTAGCCAAGTCACACACTTGACCCCAAAAAAACAAAGTCACACACACAGAAATACCATATATATTTTTTGAGTAAATAAATAAATTTATAATAAGATACTTGCATCTAATATAATTTTACCGTTCAAAATTACATCATTAATATAACTTAAATTTGACCAAAAAACTAAATTGACACATTTTAAATTGTTCAAGGACTAAATTGATATAATTAAAAGTACAAGGATCAAATTGACACAATAGACAAGGTACAGGGACCTTTGGCGTAAATAACCCCAAATATAATTCCCATTATCACATGATATTTATATTTTTTGTATCTACATAATATTAAGTTTGACTAACACAAACACGAGCACGTATGTGTGTGTATATATATATACACACACACAGAGACACGAATGCATGCTTATTATTGTTACATCTTACAAATAAACAATATATTGATTCATGTATTTTATTATCATTTGTTTATAAAAACACAATATTGTGATAAAAAAAATCAAAATACAATTAAAATATGTAATAAATTATATCATTATATAATATGTGTTTGGTTGTTTATTATAATTTGTAAATACAGATATAACTAAAAAAACGGACACGTTCAAATTCTTAGTTGTGGGGAAAGAGTTACAATCTTGTATCGACCCCATTAACTGAGGTTCTAATGGTTAATATAGTAGTAAGTAATTTATCTCCTACTTGAAAGTGGCCTAGGAGCGAATCTCATAACTCCTTCCCTATGTAATATGCCTTAAATTTCTTCTTGTTCCATAAAGACTACCAAAAATTTTCGTTACAATTGTGAAATTTCTTGAAATTCATACCGCATTGACCAAGTACTTGACAATGACATGACTTATTACTCAAATGATTCAGCCGGCTATGAATTTGACACAAAATTCAAAATAACCCATTTGGTTGATCCGAAACCTAAGAAGAGCTAACTCGGCAAAGATTTAACCCGCTCTAATTAGGGGTGAAATGATCCGATCTAATTGGTCAAAAACCAAGATCACTTCAACTTAACATAACCCAACTTAAAATGACCAGAAATGCAAAATAACTTCACTTAAACGACTTGAGTAATAACCTGACAGAGCCGGCCTAACTTCGAGCTAGGCAGAATCTCGAAACGACTCGACTCAATTAACTGGAAAACCCAAATTTAAGATAACTCGAAATTGAATCTTTCAGACTCCAACTTAGCTATTGTATTATATCTAAAAAAGAACATACCCAGTGCCTCAAGGGCTCCCGCCTACGCAGAGTCCGGGGGCCGGATGTACGCAGCTTTCTACCTTCAGAGTGTTAACCTGAAGAGAGGCTAGAGTGCCCTTAACCTAAGGATGAAGACTTCTCAGGAGGTCACCCATCCTAGTACTGCTCTCACCCAAACACGCTTAACTTCAGAGTTCTAATGGGATCCGGTGACAGCGTGTTGGTGTCTTCTTTGGCACCTATTGTATTATATCTAAAATATAAAAATATACATGATTTTGTAAAACATGATCATATCAGTAGGATATAGATGATCCACAATATATTGGACTTCTTCAATTAGCCATGGAAATTTAAGGAATTTATCGCTTAAATATCTTGATGTTTGAGAATTTTTCACTTATGTACCTTCATATTTCAATGTATACAATGATATACCCTATAATTTAAAACTTTTATTATTTAGGTACCTTAAGGTTTAAAAATTTTGTCACTCATGTACCTTTTATCAGGGATTTGAAAAATTTTTGTTAAAGGATGCTAACTTATACATGATTTCGACAATATATAGGCATCTTCCTTCATAATCTAATATATTTTTGCACATAAATGCTAACACAAAATAAGATTTATACATTGAATAGGTATCCTACCCCTGCAAATCCAGCAAGAGTTAAGATACCATTATGCTCAGTCACAAATATTACCCAGTTGTCCATCCATACTACACATTGCATTGTTTGCTCCACAACATCAAGGATATGTTGTTAAAGTACGAAACAATTTATAGGATGCTTTGTTGTCGCAGACACTACATAACAGGTTGCGGGAATTGTTTCAAATTACTAAGGGAACTTAAGTTGGTTTTTACTCGTGTTTTAAAATTTCGAATATTTTCATCAGTAAAATACAATGTGTATGAAATATAAAGACATTAGGTAAACATCCCTTTCGTAGTTTTCAACACGTAAATACATTTACAGAGATATTATACAAATAAAATTCAATATATATGCATTATGGAGACTTTTACATAATGACCAGTTGCATAATAGCTAGCGCGAAATCCATTATGTAATGGCTGGTAACGGCCTCTATTAGCTGTCATGATTCTCATAATTATTATAAACAGCTGTGCTATTACCAGTTTGTAGCACATCTTAATAAAGTGGCCAAAACTCACTAAGAATCTACATTCTCTAGCCAGCTACCATGGTCACAAGACTTCAAAAATGTCAAGCTTAGGACGAACGAACATATCAATTTGATGGTTCTTTTAGAAGGTAAGAAGAAGAAACAATTATCCACAGAGTAATGAATCTCCCTAATGCATCATCAGGAATAACAACATGTATATGGTTGCTCAAAGGATGCAAATCTCAAATACTAGAGTAACCTATACCTGGTGGGATTGACTGTTAATAGCCTTGCATGTACTTCTAATAAAAAAAGTCTCACAGTGAAATTGCAACAAAAGGAGATTAATATATAACTCTAGTTAGTTAATCCAGTTACTTTTGAGATGAAATCTCATTTGGGACTACACGTAGGCTGCATATGTGATTTCCTTGCTCAGGCCAAGCCTCAATGTCATTGTACATAATTAAAATCGTATCCAAACTCCAATATGTTCAAGAGATGGTGGGGACTCCTAGTTGTAAAATTAAATTATAAATATAGATTGCATCACAAAAGCAACTAGTAAGAAGTCAAATATTCAAGCCGCTAGCATATATCTTGGAATTTTTGGCTAACTTTCATAATGTGGGACATTTCGATTGTATCATTAATGATTTCCTGAAAGAATGAACTCATCAGAAGAGTCTTGAAAAGCTAGGCACCACCAATGTAACAAACCTGCATATTCTAATTATAGAAGGATTAACACTGTAGTTTCCTTTTTTGTCTTGCATAACTGGGATAGGAGATTTGAACTTAGAACCCTTAAAGATAGGGCTCGAGGTTTGAACCTAGCTGTAAAACACGAAAAATTGATGCCCTATGCAAAGAGACCAGATAAAAGAAAGGGTTTTCTAAAAGGAAAAGAACAGCTTTAAAAATGGTTGTTTTTACTTAACTATAATAAAGTGTAGATATTTTTAGAAAATTACATAAAATGGTGTTATTTTTTCAATCAGCCACCTAGAATGACACTGTTAACTCTCCTTTAGGTATCATACGAGTTGCTCATGGATTCTGAATGTACCAAAGTGGTGCACTAATCCACTTTGGTCAGGTTGGTGAAGCCAGGTGATAATTCTTAACTTCCACCAAGGTTCCAATCTCATCAGATACCAACTAAAGCCTCGATCAATTTTGACCCACAGTGAAGCAAGAACCGAACAAAAAGGACAATCTATTGAGGTTGAAATTGTGACCAACAATTTAGTGACTTTCCGAAGAGATCGAAAAAAGTAAAGAGAGCTGTTATAAAATATAGTTTAAAGTTCGTCAGACAACCATGTGACCACCCTAGCCATTGAAGATCAACAACTAGGAACGATCCTCTACTACACCAATGAGCCGAAGTCCATTGGTGCTGTTAATCACGCTCTAGTCACACAGTCATAGTTCATCAACCGAACATAGGTTCCTGTCTCCTTAGAACTCAAGGATACAGAAGTACGAGCCTATAGAACAGATCCTGTTCAAGTAAGGTCGTGCCCAACTCGCCGTACTCCCGCATATAAAAACTAGACACGAGAGCACTAAAATGCCGATGTGGGTTTTAACCTCGTGTGGGTAGGGGACGTGTTATTCATCTTCTTCCTTCATCTCTGCTTTTCCTCTCCCATCCCATCATCAAATGCTAACAAATTTCATTTTCTAATCTCTCGTAGAAAATAAATTACATCTCTAGAAATAAAAAATAAAAAAAAATGGAGCATAAGAGACTAAAAATGGTAGAAAAGAAAGAGATACACATACCATAGAGACCCAAATTTAAGGAGTGATTGTGAATCCAACATGCACTAATACTGTTGCCTGGCAAACCCTAATCAGCAAAAGTACCCAGAAATTGCATGTACAGAGCTCACTATGACATGCAAAATCACATACCCATTTCGCCCAAAAAGATAACCAGAAATTGGAGGGTGGAGTAACTTCGCCATTTTTGACTGCTAATTTGAGAGAGTTTTGATGGTGGGCGTGGAGAGGAAGAGAGTGAATGGACTCCCAAGGAGACTCTGACACAAGCAAGCCTTTTCGATTTCCCTCTGATTTCTAACACGTATCACATAAGATTTGATGGGACATAAAAGACGATAGTCATCTGAAATATAAGTGTAAATAAAATGACTAATTTAATAATATGGCATTATTTTAAAAAATTAAAATTTTGGTATGTTAGTAAAAAAATTTTAATGAAATAATACACTTTATTGTATAATTTTTAGATTACATAATTATGTACTTTATTTTTTTTTATCTCTACCTTATCTATCCCTATCTCATTCTTATTTTCCTTCTTTATCTCTTCTACCTGTAGCTCTATCCTCTATCTATATCCTTTTTTTTATATTCTTTTCTTTATCTCACCTTACCCGTGTTCGGTGTCTGTGCAGCATTCTTTGAGTCTAGTTTCTTCTTTTTTTTTTTTTTGCCATACTCATGCATTTTTTATGCTTCTCCTGTTGCCAGTTCTTTGGCTGATTGATACGAACCAACTTTTTAGGCTGAGAATCCTCGGAAACAACTTCACTTCAGGGTAGCCCCTTGAAGGGGGAAGGCTGCGTACACCTACCCTCCCCAGACCCTGCTTTTGTGGGAGTCCTTGGAGGTACTGAGTTTTTTGTTATTGTTGTTGTTGTTGCACTTCATTTTAAATGGCATACATATTTTATACACTTTTAATTTTTTTTAAATTGTGACATTTTGATAGATTAGTTCTAATTGAAATGGGGTGGAAGTGCATAATGGCGTGCAGTGTATGCATGCCCTTTCAAATGGCGTATGTAAGAATTATATGGTAAAGTGTGCATTTCGCTAAAATTTTTACTGACATGCCAGATTCTTATTATTATTATTTTTTTTAATGTGTCATATTGCCAAATTAGTCAAATAAAATTTAGGGTAAATTATATACACTTATTAGCAAAATGTCCTATTTTCAAAAAAAGTAATCTTTTTACAAAAATAATTAGCAAAGTAATCCAAAGTGTCAAAAAAAGTATAGAGGCGCCATTTCTAACATTAATTTTAACTCCTATAAGAATTATAAAAAAAAAAAAACTTTTTTACTCTTACAAACATTATAAACGACACACTGCATACTATTACAACCTGCAAGCCAATCGATGGAGACAAAGCGCTACATAATAGTGTTGGTCACATTGTAAGCCAATTGGTGGAAGTCGACATGAACATAGTGTTGACATTTATAATAGAATATTTATTTATTTTATTTTGTGTTTCTACAAGTTATATATAATGTGGCATTACACGATGGTAAGGTCCAAATTTTGGAATAACTTATTATTCTTGTCAAATTCTGGTAAAGCTGGCTCGTAAATAATAAATTTTTTTTTTTAAATAATGCTTATAGGAGTTAAAATTTTTTCTCCACAACAACAACAACAAACCCAGTGTCTCAAGGGCTCCCGCTTGTGCAGGGTCTGGGAGAGAAAGGATGTACGCAGTCTTACCCCATCAGGGTGAAACCCTAATGATAGACTGTTTCTGAGGTCCCCCAACCTTTTAATCCAATTAAGGATGGGTACATGTACGCTTGCAAGTAAGTAATCAATGAATAAATCACATATGAATTCACAAATGAATTAATGAAATAAGCATGCAAGCATAAGTATGTATGCACGTGAGAGCAACAAGCATGAAGGGGGGTTATACTGTTAGAAAAATGATACAAGCTAAGTCTAAATTAGTAAGAAAGTTGTATCCCAATTGCATTGTGAATACAATACAAATGCCCCAATCCCACATTAAAAGTTTAGGAGGGGGTGGTTGGGTTTATAAGGGAGGATATTTTTTATTCATTTAAATTAAGCCTTGGGTGAAGGAATGGAGGGAACCATGTGCGCGCGCGCGCGCCGCTCGCCTGCAGTGCTCGGGTGTGGGTGAGTCTTTTACACCGGGTATATTTATTTTGCGGAAAAATGTAAACTTACCGTGGCTATTAATAAAATATAGCCGTTAAACCTGCATTAAACCCTATTACCGTTGGGATTTATGATAATACAATCGATATCTAGCCTTCAATGCATGGACGTTACTTGCCGTTGCTCATTACAGCTGCTTTATAATTTTGCTGTATAAATATGAGCCTGCACAAACGTATCAGCAACACAGAAACAATACACCTTCATCTTCCTTCTCTTTTCTCTTTCTCGATCCGTCAATAATTCTGGGCATTGTTCGAGGCGCTCCTAACCGACATTTAACGAGTGCACGTTAAGGGTCGAACCGTGTAAATTCTGGAGGACGGCCGCCTGCGTATCTGTTTACACTGGAGCAGAGGCAAAATCGTCTTTTAGGACAGTGGTATTTTCCACGACACGGTATCTTCGGTATTTTCCAATTTATTCTCCCTCTTTCAGTATAATTTGGTTGTCGTGTTTAGGTATTCCGCTGCGTTCTTTTCACTGAAAAATTTGCTCACTGCTGCTGCAATTTAATAGCAATATTTTTCTGCAATTTCGCTAGATTATTTACTGCTGCAATATTCTACTGTAATTTACAACAATTTACCTACAATATTCGAATCTATTACCGCTGTTATTTTCTGCTGGAATTTTTCGTTGTATTTATCGCTGTATTTTCGCAGTATTATTGCAATATTTTAGTTGTACGTGGAATTTTATTTAACATATACATGTGACATAGTGCAATCATAGTGGGGGTTAGAGCGTATAGAGAGTAGAGAGAGAAAGAGAGAAAGACAAAGGAAGGGTGGAGTGAAAGAGAGAGAGATAGAGAGAGAGTGGGAGGATGCAGAGAGTAGCGCAATAAACTAGAGTGGATTGTAGAGAGAGAGAGTAGCACTATACCCCACGGTATTAGATTTTAGGAGTCCTAAGCAACTAAATCAACACTTGTACTACGTGTATACAAACGAGCCTGCAACAGATTACTGATGCTGAATGCACCTACACAACTATATTGGTTATCCCTATACTATTCCTCCACTAAGCTCAAACATGGGCTGTCTCTTCTTTTAGGTTGGGGTAGGCGAGATCCTGTTAGATTGTCTACATGGAATTCTTCTTTATCTTCTTTGTCTCAAATGGAAAATTAAATATCCCTATACGTAGATGTGTACATCTCCTGGCGGGCAATGGAGTCTCTAGTCAACTCTAGTCAAGTCTCATTTGGCCAGCCTCTTCCTCTATTCGCATATGTTGAGTAGTCTCCACCCAACCCTAGGAGCACTTGCAGCCAAACCATGTCAGGACACGGCCAGGCATTCTCTCTTAACAGAACGAGCCTACTATAGTATGATGCACCTACTTAGCTATATATAGTACACCTATACCAATCCTCAACTGAGTTCTATCTAGGACCAACTCTTCATTCAAGTTGAGATATGCTAGGTCCCGTCGGATCGTCTCCATCCAGCTCTTCTTAGGCCGGCCTCTCCCTCTCTTTCCATCTATAATATGGAGTTGCTCGCATCTCCTGACAAGGGCATTGGTAGGTCTCCTCCTAACATGCCCAAACCACCGCAACCATTGCTCCCTCAGCTTGTCCTCTATTGGGCGACACCTACTTTACTTCTTATGACATCATTTCTAATCCCGTCCTTCCTTGTGTGTCCACATATCCATCTTAACATCCTCATCTCCGCCATTTTTAGCTTTTGCGTGTGATGACACTTTACTGGCCAACACTCTGCCCCGTAAGTTATAGCGGGTCTCACCACAGTCTTGTAGCATTTACCCATTAGCTTTAACGGAACTTCCTATCGCACAGTACTGCGGAACCCAACCTCCATTTATATCATCCCATCTTAATCCTGTTGTTGACATCTATGTCCACTTCTCTAATATATATAAAAAAAAAAAAAATTACTCCTATAAGCATTATATAAAAAAAAAAAAAAACTTTAACTCCTGTATATTGCTTTAAAAAAAAAATTTATATTAGAGAAAAAAATTTTAACTCCTATAAGTATTATAAAAAAAAACTTTTTTCTCCAATAAGCATTATAAAAAAATTTTTTTTTACTCTTTTTATGCCAGCTTTTCTAGAATTTGACAAGAACAATAAGTTATTCCAAAATTGGGGCCTTGCTATCGTGTAATGACACATTACATATAACTTGTAAAAATATAAAACAAAATAAATAAATATTCTATAATAAATTCCAACACTATGTTCACATTGACTTCCACCAATTGGCTTACATGATATAGTAGTGTGCAGTGAGTCATTTAATACTTATGGCAGTAAAAAAGTTTTTTTTTATAATTCTTATAGGAGTTAAAAAAATTTATATTAGAAATGGCGCCTGCGCCTCTGCACTTTTTCTGACAGTTTAAGTTACTTTGCTAAATATTTTTGTAAAAGGGTTAATTTAAATTTTTTTTTCCAAAATGAGGCATTTTGCTAAATAAGTCAATTATATATTATATCAGAAGATTTAATGAAATAATTTTTTTTATTTATAAATTTTGTAAAATAATTTTTTATTCTACAACTTTAGGTGAAATAATATTTTAATTTGATCGTTGTTAAAGTTTTTACAGAAATTAACAAAATCACAAAAATAACCTTGCTAAAATATTTTTTACTCTACACAAAAAAGAGAAAAATAAATAAAAATCTGCTTTTCCTCTTCTTTCTCCTCCTCCCATTTTCTCTCTTCTCCTCCTCATTGCTGCCGCAGCTGTCGCTGGAGCAAGGGTTGATGATTGGGGATAGGTGGTTGGCAACCTAGACGAAGGTCGGAGTAAAGAGAGAAACGTAGGAAATAACTAAGTAGAAGTGGGGGAGGTGGGGGTTAAGGGAGAATGTCGGGAAAATTCACACAATCAACATAAGCGGAAGCGAAAATCAACAATAAACATCGAAACAACACACCGATATTTACGTGGAAACCCTCTATCAACTAGAAGGAAAGACCACGGGACTCAACGGGTGTCTCAATCCACTATAAAATTTAGAAATTACAATATCTAATTATGACCCCCAAACCCTGTACACAATCATCATAAACATCAATCATCATCAATGTGACTATTGTACGGTAAGTCACCAACCCTCTCAATGTGTAACTGCTATATGGTAAGTTACCAACTCTCTCAAAGTGTAGCTGCTGCACGGTGAGCCACCAACCCTTTCAAAGTGTAATTGCTACACGGCGAGTTACCAACCCTCTCACAATGTAACTTTGAATAGAGGAAGTTACAAACTCTCACAAAATATCGCTCAATCAAAATACCTCTCAAAACATATCTCCCTTCGCCTGGGTGCCCCTTAGAGCACTCCTTTACAAAACCCTTGAACTCTCACACCTTTTCTCTCTTTTTCTCCTCACCTCTCGAACCTCAACCATAACCCTTATTTATAATTTAGTTACCTAATCATAATCACGATCAGATTAGGTAACATATCAAATATCCTCCCAAATTATTTAGGTAACATATCAAATATCCTCCCAAATTTTATTTAAATCAAATCAGATTAATACTAATTTTGAAATAAATAATATCCTAACAGAGAAAAGGAGTTGAAAAGTGTGGTTGAGGCTGAAGAGAGTGGCGTTGAGGCAGAGGAGAACCGCCAACCCCGGCGCTGGCACTAGCGGAGCCAGCGGCGAGGATAGCGGGGAGGAGGAGGAGAGAGAAAAGGGAAGGAAGGGACAGAAGAGGGAGTATGGAGTTTTATTTATTTTTTTTATTTAGTGTAAAAATATTTTTAATGAGGGTATTTTGATTATTTTGTTTATGTAAAAGATTTAACAATAGTTAAACTAAAATATTATTTCACCCAAACATGTGCTTCACAAAGTTTGTAGATTAAAAGATTATTTTACTACATCTCGAAGCTAAATATGTAATTTATCCTAAAATTTAGGTATTTTTAGTTTATTTATTGTTTTGGTATTATAATATTTTAATGGGTTATTAAAGGTTCCAATGCTTTGTTTATTGTATCAATTTTGGTACTTATACTTTTAATTGTATCAATTTAGTCCATGTACAATTAATATTGTATCCTTAGAGTATAATTTATGTTATGTTAATGAAACTATTAATGATTTGGTCATGGATCGGGTTAAATTGAGTCATTTGTATTAGTTTGCATTTAACGTGACTGTGCCATTAAAAAATATGTGAATATCTTACCTTAAAATTGATAAAAGGACTAAATTGACACAATATAAATTATAAAGGAACTAAATTGACACAATTAAAAGTACAAGGACTAAATTGACATAATAAGGAAAATACAGGGACCATTCGTACAAATAACCTTTTTTTAAAATATGCAGAATGAAATATTATTCCAGCGATATATGAATATCATCATTGCAATTTAATCACTGTTAAAAATGCTAACATAACACATAATTTTGATAATATATAGGTAGTTTATGTCAAAATTCAATGAATTTTGATTGTAATTCGTTGATTTTTTATAAAAAACATTGATGCGACTTATATGTATGTCATAATCATGTATTACATTAGTATTTCCTATTTATAATTAGTCAAATTCTTTCCAAATTTCATCAAATTCCGACGTAATAGTACTTCGTGATAAAATATTCAAATCTTACAGTATCCCATTCTATATATTTAAATGTCATGGTAGAGTGTGATAAGTGGCTAAACCTCCGGGTACATAAGTGATAATTTTCTTAATTCAAATTATATCCATAGAGTGTGTTTGGGGTATGTTGTTACTTGTTCGTTGTTAGCGAATGGTCAATAGTTGTTAAAGATTAGCTAATTGATTAGTTGTTGGTTATTGACTTAAGAATAAATAAGTAAACATAAGTATTTCGTAAAATTAGTCGTTATTAGTCTATCAGTAAAAAAGACTTATACCTAGGTGAATAAAATATTCAGACCAAATTGAAAAATTTGATGAAGGATCAGATCTATTATTATTCGATCCAAGTCTTGGTTCGCTTTTGTTGGCTTTTGAGGGTAATATAAGTTTCCTCTAATCTTATTTATATTTTTATGGGAAAAAAAAAATTTCTAAAATTTAACTAAAATTTTTCTAACACTTTCGTAATACTTTTTGTCGCATTTTAAAAGTACTTTTATGTGTAAACAATGATCAAAGTACTTTTGTCGCGTTTAGTATATTAAAGTTTCACTTGATAATTACATGTGTTAAAATATAATTTGTATTAATTAAAGAAGAATTGGGTGTATATATATATTTTTTTGGTTAAAATAAAATATAAGCTAAGTATAAATAATGATCAAATATAAAAAATAATAATAGAATAAAGCAAATATATCAAACCTTAATATATGGGAATCAAATCAAATACAAACTCAATCACATATGCAGTTAATTATCTCAATACTTGGACTTGATTACACACCCTAGCAACGCATCCCCAAATAGTGACAAAATTCGTGCAACTTTTTCGACGATTAAGATAGGCTATCAAAATATTGAACTCAAACGTACTGGGCTTTGTAAATTAAAATCTTGAGCTCAGCTCGGAGGGGCACGCCAGGCCCGTGCTGTAGTGCAACACATGGGCTGTGCGTAGACCCCGATAGCAAGCTACCGTGGGGAACCCCTCCGCTAAAAAAATAAATTTAATATCAAGTGGGCCAATTAGGGGTGAGCATGGGTCGGGTACTCTATCCGAAACGCATTTCGGTTCGGGTATCCAAAACACTAAAAGAGTCAAAATCATTACCCATAATGTGATCTAAAAAGTCGGGTACCCAGATCAGTCGAGTATCCTAAAAGATCGGGTCGGATCACATCGGGTCGAGTACCCGCCCGTTTAATTAAAATTTCTTATAAACTATTTTATGAAAGACACAAACAACTATCTACATTAAGTCGTTTGAAAATATACTATAAAATTATTTTAACAACATTCCACTTGATCTTCGTAATTTAAAATTAAAAAAAATTATGGACATAATTGTCATACTTTAATGGTAACAAAATTATAAATAATCTTAAATGACTATGACACATTAATCAAAGCTTCATAAACATGTGAAAGTTCAAGGATTATATACAAAGAATATAGAGCATAACTATATTCTACTAATTCACTAGTACTGATTTATTAGTCTTTATTTTTTGTGCTGAAACTTTAAAAATCTGTAATATAAAAATAGGGTAAATTTTATTGAAAGAAGAAAAAGAAAAAATATATAACTTGAAAAATTTTCGTTGGGATTTAAAATTAAACATGCAACCTTAATGTTTAGCGAAGATAATATGATTAATATTCTAAATAAATTAAAATTTTTTATTTAGGATAATATATACAAAATTCATATCGGGTCGGATCGGGTACCCGGAAGTTTTCCAAAATGATACCCGTAACCGAACCGGTATGCATAGTTCAACGGATCGGGTATACCCTAATTGAATATTTTCGAGTCGATTACCCTAATTTTTTGGTTCAATTTTTCGAATTTTTAGGTTCTCAGGTACTTTTGCTCGGGCCAACAACCCATGTATTAGATATTAAACTGATAAGAACAAATTTTACACATGATCTTAGCAAAAAGGACAAAAAAAGAGAGCTTGGCCGATCCTTTAGTTTCTCATTTTATACCCAGCGTTTGCTCCTCCGTTTGCTTCTAATTGGCGATGTGGGATTCTCTTCTCTTGCTTCCTTCCTTGTTCGCCTTACATAATATTTTTTTTATAATTTTAAAATTTAACACAAAATTTTCTTTAAGGATCAAATTGACCCATTTTAAATTGTATAAGAACTAAAATAATATAATAGATAAAATATATGGACCTTTAGCATAAATAACCCTATTTTATATAACTTTTTTTCCTTTCAAATATATACTATATATAGTGTTTCAAAAAAATTTATCACTTAAAGGATATATTTTAATTTTGATGATTTATCATCTAAATATTCTAATATATCTTTTAAAATATTGATATAACTATTTAAAAATATAATTTAAAATATTATTGGAACATAATTTAATTTAGATTACTTATGATAAGTTATAAATACAATTTAAAAACTACGTTCCCAATAATAATACCTAGTATAAATTTAATTTGATTCAAATGTGGAGTATGTAGTCAGATATTACATAATAATAAAAATATAAGTTATATATTTAATGTAATTAAAATTTTTATTAAACAAATAAATTTAAAATATATATATAAATAATAAAAAAATAAAAAAAGAATTAATATGCTACAGGGACTGGCTGCCATTGTAGCACACCCTTTTACTGTTAACCTCTCTTTTAGGGGGAGGGTTTTATAAGATTTGAAAAAAAAAAATGATGTAAATATCCACATGGGTGCTAACCTGGGGAATACTTTTTATAAAGTGTTAATTTTGGTAATATTTTTTTTTTATGTTATTTTGGGCAATGGCTCCCAAAATAGATCCACAAGTTTCCTAGATTTAACATAATTTGCAGAGCCAAATCCCAAAATAACACAAAAATAATAAATATTTTCTAAACTAGCTGTTTAAGAAAAATATTTTTCCAAATGGCATCCATGTCATCATTTAACTTTTTTATTTTTTTTTTACTTTTTTTTACTTTCTTATTTTATTTTTAATATATTTATAATTTTTTAAACTTATAACACTTTCTTAATCACAATAAATAAATTAAATTAAATTATTTATTAATTATTTAGATTAAATTTGTGTATAAATAATTTTATTTAAAATTTAATAAATAATTTAGTTTAATTTATTTATTATAAATATAAAATATTATAAATTTAAAATTTTATAAATATAGTAAAAAAAAAAATGATGACAAGGATGCCATTTAGGGAAATATTTTTTTTACGAAGCTAGTTTAAGAAATATTTTTTATTTTTGTGTTATTCTGGGTAATGGCTCTAATTTGCAAAAAGAAAGGATTACATATATTTTATTAGATAGTACCATAAAAACAACATTAACACACCTAACAGAGAGAATATCCCCGTCTAAATTTTTCTCAAAGCATGAATTCAAATAGTACTTACATTATTATATCACTTACATATCAATAAATTGAATTGGTTATTACAAACTATTTATCCGTAGAGAGTAATAACATGACTTACAACACAGAGAACATGCATTATTAAGAATAAACATATTCGATAACCACATTATGTGATGGAATATCAAATAAATAAATTCATATACACATCAAATAAACTATTCATAGATCATGTCTCCTATTATGCGAAATTATTAAACGAATTCCAGTAAGTTAGAATCACTAGTGGCATGCCGTTCCTTCTTCATCAAAGCGTTTGTAGTCCAACGGTTAGGATAATTGCCTTCCAAGCAATAGACCCGGGTTCGACTCCCGGCAAACGCATTTTTCTAAATTATTTTAATCTTATTTCTCTCTCTATTTTTTTCCATTTCCTTTTAAAGAATAATTCATCGCTCTTTATTCCCTGTTTAGCAACGGGGTCAAGGGGGGTAGTTTATTACTCTTGCTTGGCAAATTTGTTCGGGGGTACCCCCAAATGAAAAATGCTATAAACCACCAAAAATAAAGGCACAAAATTGGCACGAGTGAGATTCAAACTCACACGTGCTTTGCAAAATCCATTACCATCTAAACTACAACCCTCTATGTGATTCTCTTGGGTTAATTATATATTTATATTTTCAATTGTGATGGCGTCACTCGTGCCAATTTCATGCGCCTTTTTTCGTAGTGTATAGCATTGCTCCCCCCAAATTGGGGGATAAAGGAGATAAGGGTAATTTTTAAAAAGTTTTGGATACTTTTACCCTTGTTTTAACTATAACTCTTTTTACCCTTACCCCTTTACCCAATTGCCAAATAAGGGTAACTCATTTACCCCTTTACCCTTACCCCTTTTAATTTGACATATCCAAACAACGGTAGGATATTACCTTACCCTCCCCCTCTTTACCCCCTTTACCCAGTTGCCAAAAAAAGCATTAGTCTTTACATCCCCAAAAATAGCAATGCACCCCAAGTTCCTAAAATATTAAACATAGGCCTCATTTGGTATGTAGAAAGTAGATGTAGGAAGTTGCAATTCATGAGCAGTGCCGATTTTGGCTCTTGTTTGGTATGCGGAAAGTAAGCAAGTTCTAGTTGTTTCAAAACGTAGGAAGTAACTTACCTAGCCCTCCGGATAAATTCTAATTCCTTAGTAAATTTTAATTTATATGACAATCTTATCCTTTGTAATTTTTAAATATGACAACTTGACCTTTCTAATTGTGAGTTTCTCAATCAACTCTACACTTGTGAAAATTGGAAGCACTATGAGTATAATAGTCATTTTAATTGTATTTTATAGGAAGTTATTATGTCAACTAAACAAAACATAGAAATTGAATTCCCAGGAAATTCTATTTCTCATATGGACAATCAAACACTTTTATACTACTTCCTAAAAATTGACAAGGAAAGTGAATTCGTAGGAAATACAACTTTCTGTATGAATTTAATTAAAGCATTACCCCTTGAATAAAGGCAGAGACAAGTTGATCCGATCCATATCACCAAAATAAAACCAATATGTTTATTATCAAGGCAAAAGCATTCTTGCTAGAGGAATTAGTGGAAATTGTGGTTATAATTCACTGCAAGTCACATCCTTAACACTCGTGGTCTTCAGCTCTTTATGTTTGTTGTTTCAATTTACTCAAAAGATGGTATATGTGTAAAATATTATGATATTATCTTACGATTTCTTTATGTTGAGTATGAACCATCTTACATGCTACTGCTGCTGCTGCTGCTGCTGCTGCTAGAGTCATATCTTATGTGTTAAAGATAGATTTTGTCAACTCGAACTAATCCTATACTTAGCATGGAAGAACTTATCAATTTAATGTATCTCGTAATTATTCAAGTCACCCGTCACATTTAGGTGGCAGAGTGTCGCCCAATGAAACTACATCAAACACAGCAGATGAAGGTTGTAGAGATGAGGATGCTGCGCTGGATGTGTGGCCACACAAGGAAAGATAGGATCGGGAACGATATAATCAAAGGTAAATTAGGTGTAGCCTCGATCGATGATAAATTGAGAGAGCACCGCTTGAGATGGTTTGGACATGTTAGCGGAGACCGATCACAGCTCCAGTCAGGAGGTGTAAACAGCTACATACTATGCTAGGCAGAAGAGGGAGGGGCAGGCTAAAGAGGAGTTGGCTGGAGACAATCTGACATGACCTAACCCACATAAACCTAAGGAAGGAGATGGCCTTAGATAGAGCGCGATGGATGGCTAGCATAGGGGTAGCGGATGTGGTAGCGTAGAGTACTGCGGCGAGTGACTGGTAGTTTAAGATTTCTAGGCAGTCATAACCCCAGGTAATGCACTTATCTATTGTTTAGTTGCTTCCCGATTTATTCGCCTATTATTGTCCATGTACTATTTGCTTTACTATGTGCCTTATAGTTACCTTCTGTGGGGTATATTGTATACTGCTAGTTTAACGCGGTGTCCTAAGCTGATGCTTTGTGGCTTCCTTGGTCTCCAGGTTACAATGTTTTTGTGATGACTCGATCTTTAGGATGGGGGTCCTCGGAAATAGCCTCTTCCACCTGGATGGGGGAAGGCTGCGTACATCCACCCCCACCAGACCTTGCTTCGTGCGGGAGCCCCTGTGGCACTGGGACTGTTGTTGTTGTTGTTGTTGTACCCATCACATTTAGGAACTTGGCTTAATCGTGTAGTGTTACATTTTATCTTCAATTAGTGTATTTGCACCACGTTGAAAAAAGAGTTAGTATAAGTGCTTAGACACCACACCCCGCTTAGGCGGGAGCAACTACGACACTGGGTCTATTGTTGTTGTATAAGTGATCAAACCGTTATGTTTCACAAAATTTTCAAGTACAATGTTAAAATATTGCTATTAAACTGCACCCATTAAGTACGTGCTCTGATTTGCCTAAGGCAGATATTGAAGATCTTGTTATCACTTACGTTTCACATGTAGTTAACTCATTTACCTAAGAGGGTACCAACACACAAGCACATGATTCTATTAGAACTCCAAAGTTAAAGTGTGCTTGGGTAAGAGTACTACTAAGATGAGTGACCTCCTGGAAAGTTCTCATGTAGCACCCCTCAGGTTGGAGGTTCTCAGAAACAGTCTCTCTTTAGGGCAGCACCCTGAAGAGGGAAGGCTACGTATATCTACCCCCGGGGACCCTACTTAGACGGGAGCCCTTAGGGCACTAGGAATGTTGCTTTATGTAGTTAACCCATTTAGACTACATATTTTTCAGTTAAACAAACATTTATGGACTAAAAAATAGATATCTAGGAAATTTACTTGAAAAAATAACAATGCCATAAGAAGGTTAAAGAGTTTGCTAGACAACCATGTGACCACCCAACCATTTGAAGATCAAATGTTAGGCACATGGCCCGATGCAATTGCTAGCGAACATCATTCACTTGATTATGTGAAATTGAACCAAACGCTGCTATCCTATCTGCCGCCCTATTGCCCTCTTGAAAAGCATGAGATACAGTAATCCTCAATCTACGCAAGTATGTCACTACATTACTTCACTTGGATACAAGAATAATCCTCTATTTCAATTGTCTCCCAAAGCTAAAATCATTGTGAAAAATAAAAGTTAAAGGTTAGCACTCAAACATGTCTCCCTTAACCCTGCTTGAATTATTAGATTTACATGAACATGTGAAAATGCAACTTGAATTGAATAAATTTTAACCAACTCTTTAACATTATTGCTTCACTTCAATCTCAGTTGACAATAAACCATGTACAGAGATAACTAGATACCTTGTGAACTCGATGAGCTCAATCTGATTGCTATTTAGATCGGAAAGCTTAAATGACTGTGCAGCTAGCAAAGATGATCAACTCCAATCCAAGTACTTCGATGACACGGACATGGGTGTGGGCACGACTCGCCAGGCAAGAAACCCCATGTCAGAGCTAGAGAAGATTGGCCCAACTCGGTTCCTGGAAACTCAGGACACAGTGCCAGTCCTGAGCTTGGGTGTCTTCTGTTTAGCAAAGAAAGCGGAAAGCACGCTTCTGTTGCGTGGAGGTGCACGAACGATAGCCTGCTGAGTGGGTTTCATGTCGAACGACCTTAAAGGTGTCCAAGGTCTGGCTTCCACCACAGATTCCTACAATAGTAACCACCATTCAATCGACTGTTACAACTACGCAATTGATGAAAAGGAAGTGGCAGAGCGACATAAAAGTGAGAGTGGGCAATTGCCCACACTGAAGTACTATAATACATTTAATTATGTTATATAATTCTAAATAATACAAGAGATAAGTGGTTTGTCCACACTGGAGTATTTTAATAATGATTCCTAGTATAGTTGACCCCACCGGCTTCATGTCCTAACTCCGCTACTATGAAAAGGTAAGTACAATTACTATGCAATCGAATGATACACAACAATACTGTTATAAAGACATTCATAGAGCAAATTTGTGAAAACATTTGTGCTTCATTGACTAAAATATATTCATAACTGTATTCATATGATGAAAGTTATTCACCAAAGGGGGCACGAAGTTAAGCGTGCTTGGGCGAGAGTAGTACCAAGATGGGTGACCTCCTGGGAAGTCCTCACCCTCAGGTTGGGGGCACTGTGAAATAGCCTCTCTTCAGGTTAACACCCTGAAGGGGGAAGGCTACGTACATCCGCCCCTCCAAACCCTGCGTAGGCGGGAGCCCTTGAGGCACTGAGTATGTTCCTTTTTATATGATGAAAGTTATTCAAGGGTTATGAAAATCAATTATGGCTTTCTACAAACAGAAGGTGTAATAGAAACTCAATGCAATCAAAGCGACCTATTACCAATGTCCACGTTATATAACATTGCTCTTGTGACACCTTAAAGCGTAATTTGACTTCATACTGTCATCCCTAGACAAGGTGAACCAGAAATGCAACAATGAGATCAACATATACGCTCAGCAACGTATCTATTCTCCTTTTTTTCCCTTTGGTCATTACATATCCATTCTTTTGGTCATGCATACACTAATTTAAATCAATCTAGTGAAGATCTCCACCACCAAGTGAAAATCATTCTATGGGATTCCCCAGTGAAACCCAACAAATGGAAATAAGAACGTTCATTTTTCATCTGGGTTGAACGAGATTCTTTTAATAACGCCGCGAAAATAGAAGTCCTATCCAGTCGGAAAATTGGGAGATATATGACATATCTGGGGACATATAAAGCTAATTCCGACCAAGATCATTTTAATACATAGACATGAAATTTGACATATTACCTTACTTGAGACCCCGTATGGTTGCATGACACCACCAGCAGGATATCTACTTGTTTGCTGCTGATAAGCCGCGTAAGATTTTGCCCTGACACTCTCTTCATTATCTACATAAATGAAGATTCATAGTACAAAAGAGTACAAGACTATTCCTCGACTTTCATTCATCAGTTTAAACTTTTAGGATAGTTGGTTCTTTGACATGATATCAGAGTCTTATTGACCGAAAGATCATGAATTCGAATCCAAAAAACCCTAGATTCTTAATATAAATATAAATTAAGCACAAGGTATTAAGTGGGTATGTGCTCCTATCCAAGCTCAACCCCAATGGACATTCATGCGAGGGGGCATTGTTAAGAATACAAATTACTCCTGAGCCGTTGTCAATTAGCTTAGACTTTTGGGATAGTTGGTTCCTTGACAACAAGGTTCTCACCTCAAAAAGATAAATGAAAAATTTAAGGTTCAAAACACTGAAGGATGCATACCTAATAGGTGGAATACCCCAGAAGAGTTTACAGAAGCTCTTTGAACCACCGAACTGCAGCAGGGGAAAAAAGGAAGAAATTTATTCAACCTTGAGTATTCTAGGAAGTCGAACCAGCCATGTTGAAGATAATCACTAATCATCTATATCAGTCACAATTATGCCGAAAAGTCCAGACAATAGACCAACCTCATTGGAGATTTTGGAGTTCCTTTCAAGGCAGTCTTTGTATCCGAACCCAGATGCCATGAGAGAGTTTTAGATCCAGGAAGACCTGAATAATTTACTAAGGGACATTGTTTAATAAGAAAAGGGAAGAAAAAGGCAAATATCCGTATATACTTAGTGCCAGGAATGCAAATTCAGTCTCTGGCGCAAATACCTACCCGAAGGATGAACACGAGGCTTTGCTTGAACATGGATTTGCCTGGAGTCAGTCTGCACCTGTGGGCTAAAATGTACCTTCTTGTTGGTAGAGTCTATTGCAAGACAATCAACCAAAAGAGAGGGAATCGTTAGAACTTCTTAAGAGCCTCCGATTTAAAAGAACATATGAGTAGTGTCCTTACTCGGTAACATGTAGCGTTTGTGATGTCGTGGAATAATCGCCAACAATTGCTGCTGTCTGAGGCCTTCCTTATCCATATATGTTTGGCAAGTAAGAAGTTGCTGAAAAGAAACGAATGAAAAACAAGGAGAAAATAGAAGGGAAAAAAAAATAGATATATAAACTGGATTTGAGAGGTAAAAGGATTAAAACCTGATTTAGGCATGTTACTTTGAGCTCTGTGGACGAGACATCTGAGCTTTGCTGCTCCAAAAGATCAGTTAATTTGTAGGCAACAGTGCCAAGGTGGTCAACAGCAGTCACAAGGGCTCGTACGGCATAATCTTTTAGGTTATCTAATACCCTGAATAATGAATCACACAATAATCAAGAGAAAAGAAGCCGAAAGAACAGAAGAAACAATGGGTGAGGAAGAGACAGTCGAAGAAAAAAAGAATATCGATAAAGGAAAGCTGGTGTAAATCAACCCCGACACCAAAACATGTAGATCGTGTTAAAGCAGAAGTAAGGAAAACGATAATTGATGCCAAAAGTGAAATTAGAATGCAGAAGCTGTAGGTATTACATTTCTTTGTGCTCGCTATGAAGATAGGACTTTTCACAATATTCAGCAGCAGAGTAAAGCTGAGGCCTCAAATTCTTCAGTTCCTACAATAGCCAAAGCAAAGAAAAGGTAAAGTGCAAATCATGGCAAAACAACAGCAACTCCCTACCACGCACAGAACACCTGGATGACCGAAGCACAAGAAAATTAATTCAGTTTCACCTGATATCATAAACCTAGAGTATCATATTCATCTCTTTTATGCTTTTTTTTCCCGATAATTACCTCTTTTATGCTATCACAGATAAATTAAGCAACATGGTAGAGTGTTGTAACATACCACATTAACTTCAATTCAATGGTCCAAAGCCTTTGATCTATAGGCGAATATGCCAATGTAGGAATATACAATGCAAACCAGATTGGACCGGTAAAAAGCTGGACTATAGTCTGACCAGACCATGGAACCGAAATACGCTGATTATTGACACTTGAGCATCCTAAAGTACATATTGACAATTGGTTACAGTCCTGTATTCTAACTTAATGTCCACACTGCAACATAGGCAAAGTTATTCAATGCCACCTATGCCAGTGCCCTGTTTAGACCCAAATGAAAAGCGCTAACTATATTAGTGCATCTAGTTTAATAATTTAATCATGATCACAAACAAAATCCCAAAATAATATTGATCATCCACAGAACAGAATAGGAGCAAAGGGCATCATCTTCATCATATCATAAATCAATGATCTAAACGGAAGACTGGAAAACTATTGATCCAAGTCATTCTAAGATATGCAGCTGTCCAAATGGAATCGATGACACTAGAGAAATAAACCCATTAATTGATCAAGCAAGAGAAGTGATGCTACAGGTTTAGCATTTGGATTTGGAGCTTTCAACAAGATGGGTGAAGTGAGCGACATTCGGCAGGGAGGGTTGGCTGGCCACTTGGCTGGCCTCATGTAGGGCTGGATATAAAGTTCCCATGATGGCCTGATTAGCTGGCATTAGACGAAAATATTCCATGACCACAACCTTGCTAGCTTCCAGTGCAGCTATTGGCCAGAAAGACACTTGGCATGCAAAGGAGCCATGGCTACTCAATGCATGGTGTTGCCTAGGGCGGGGGTGCAACAGTGAAAACCTAGGCTTAAAATTGAACAAGCAATCAATACAAAAGCTCAAGGGCTGGCCCGTCTTTGATAAGCCCTCGGTTATTGGGTTGGCCCAGACCAAACTGAAGGCTAGGTCATGACCAAACCATTAACTCAGTCCTGGACCATGGGGATCTGGTTCTTTGGTATCGTGCTATATATGGATATTGCTCGTCTCACAAAGGGCGCTGTACCATTGGGAGGGTGTGTGATTCTCCTTGCTTCCATACACAACTATAAATAGGGAACCTTATATTTGTATGTTACTTGGTTTATGCATAATTCAGCCATAGCAGGAAAAATTCTCCACAAGGCCATTAAGAAAAAAGGTGTACACAAAGTGGTACCCTAGAAATACTACTAGCACTTGGGTGATAATCAACTTGGTGGTATAACATCTCCAAGACCGTAATATTTTGGATCATTTGTCTTGAGCCACAATTCAATCGCCTAAATCTTATAGATTCAACACTCAACTAAGCCGTAAGCAGAAATTTAGTTCTGTGGGGCTCAAAATTGAGCTCATAGCACATGAGCGCCCCAAGATAAAACAATAGTCGAATAAGCTAAACCTGCTATTATTAATTCCAGGACCACAAAATACATCAGTGAAGTAGTATAACAAAATACGAAAACTACAAGGAAAGCCTAAATCCACTTAACAACATCCAAATGGAGCTCCAAATGAGCTATGTCAGAATCTTTCCTAAAATCATCTATTCATCATGGTGGGGCCTTTGACCCACATGTACTAAAGGAAACTGTGCGTATCAAGATAACACATCGGAACAGTTGCTCGTTGTCAACATCTAAATACAAGTAAGCCCCAAACCTTCTAATAGCTTGAAGTTCAATTCCACTTAGAAATTCTACAACAACAACAACAACAACAACAATAGCCCAGTGCCATAAGGGCTCCCACTTGCGCAGGGTATGGGAGGGGTAGGATGCACGCAGCCTTACCCTATCAGGGTGAGCCCTGAGGAGAGACTGTTTCTAAGGACCCCCAACTTGGTTGTAGGAATTTACAGAGAGCCTGCAAAGAGCGCATGTAAAGCCTAGAAATCATGTGCAGCAAGTATGCAAGAAAGCATGTAGGTATACAATCAAATCCAAAAATCCGATAAGCATGTAAGCATGTACTTATGTATGAATGCATGGGAGCCTAGGATCAAAGTAAAAAGCAGAAGCAAACAAGTAAGTACGAGGGAGATTCTACATGCAATACCACTCACACATATAACGCAAATAACGCAAACATATAGAGAAGTAGATCATCTAGAGAGTAAAGGGAGAGATAAAGGTAGAGAGAGAGAAGGTAGAGAAAGAGAGTGAGTGAGAGAGAGAGAGAGAGAGAGAGATAAAGGGAGATGAAGAAAAGAGAGAGAGAGAGAGATAGTACAGGAAGTACAGAGAGCGTCAGCAGCTTGGAGCCCTAATTGGCCAACAACCATCCGTGCTATGTGTATGCCCACTGTCATACCTGCAGCTTACGGGTGCTCAAATGTCCTACATCGCTAACTCGGTTATTCCTATCCAAAACCTGCACTGAACTCTAAACTAGGGCCATCTCTTCATTTAAGTTAGAGTCGGTGAAGTCCCATCAAATCAAATTGTCTCTACCTAATTTTACTGTTATTTTTAATTTTATTCTTATTTTTAATTTATTTCTATTTGGCCGGCCCCTTCCTCACTCCCCATCTATGATATGTGTTGCTCACATCTCCTTACATGGGCAATGGAGGGTCTCCAATCAACTCTTCTTTGGCCGGCCTCTTCCTCAGTTCCCCTCCACCTTAAGGGCACTAGGCCACCCATCAACATCATAACTGCGTATAAGCGCTAAGCAAGCAGGCAACCTCTTGTCATACGAGTGTTGGGTACTCCTACACTGTTATATCAGTTACACCGATGCTAGCCCTTCACTGAACTCTATCCAGGGCGATCTCTTCGTTTAGATTAAGATAGGTGAGATCCTGACGGATCGTCTCCATCCACCTCTTTTTTGGCCGGCCTCTCCCTCTCTTCCCATCTGTAACACGGAGTTGTTCACATCTCCTGATAGGGACATCGGTGGGTCTCCTCTTCGCATGCCCAAACCACCGCAGAAATTGCTCCCTCAACTTATCCTCTATCAGTGCGACGCCCAATTTACTTCTTATATCGTCATTTCTGATCTTGTCCTTCCTTGTGTGCCCACACATCCATCTCAACATCCTCATCTCCGCCACCTTTAGCTTCTGCGTGTGATGACACTTAACTGGCCAGCACTCTATCCCATAGGACATAACCGGTCTAACTAATGCCTTGTAGTATTTACCCTTTAACTTTAACAGGAACTCCCTATCGCAAAGTACCGCTGAGGCCATCCTCCATTTATGCCACCCTACTTTAATCCTACTGTTGACATCTGCATCCACTTCTCCGTCCTGTTGCACCATGGAACCTAAGTATTTAAAACATGCTTTCTGTGGTATGCCCTCTGATCCAATCTTGATGCCTTCCGTGCTTGGCGTGGTAGACGTGCAGAACTTGAGTTCCATATACTCGGTCTTTGATCTACTGAGTCTTAAGCCTTTCGATTCTGAGGCCAACCTCCAAAGTTCAAGTTTCTCATTCACCTCCTCTCCAATTTCCCCCACCAGGACTATGTCGTCCGCAAAAAGCATGCACCAAGGCACATCTCCTTGGATATGCCTAGTGAGTTCGTTCATTACCAAAATGAACAGAAAGAAACTCAATGTTGATCCTTGGTGTACTCCCACTGTAATGGGAAAAGCCTCTGTATCCCCTTCCGTTGTCCGTACCTTGGTTTGAGCGTCTTCGTACATGTCTTTGATGACTCGTATGTAGGGCTGTGGGATGCCTTTCTCCTCCAATACCCTCCATACGACCTCTCTCGGTATTCTATCATATGCCTTCTCCAGATCAATGAAAACCATTTGGAGGTCATTTTGTCCATCCCTGTATAACTCTACGGTCCTCCTCAGGAGATGGATGGCTTCTATTGTTGATCTGTCTGGCATGAATTCAAATTGGTTCTCTGAGACCCCTGCCCGATGCTGAAGCCTTCTTTCTATGACCCGCTCCCAGAGCTTCAGAGTGTGGCTCATTAGTTTGATTCCTCTACAGTTGGTGCAGCTCTGAATGTTAAATATTATACTAACACCTTGATTTTCCCATTTGCAACATTTAGCAGGGCTTTTTCAATTCTCAAGTGTCCTCACTAAATTCCTCCATTTGGCACTATGTCTTAAGCTTCATCGTGTAAGCTTGACATAGCTAGATCCTCTAGGACTATAAGCATGAATTGGCATAAAGCTCAAACCCTATCATCAATATGCAACCACCTCATTTAAAGATGGTACCATCATCAGTTGTCTTACATTATACACGAGAAAAAGAATAAAAGGTGAAGGTATTCATCCAGTCCGTGCCATTAAACTTAATTGGAGAATAAGGGAGGGTAAAATATCAATTGCACCAAAGTCAACCCTCAATCCATGTTATTATCATCTACACAAAAGTCAACCCTCAATCCATGTTATTATCATCTCATTATAAATTTCTGCTAATGACTAACACCCTAATTCTAATATGTAATTCAAAATCAAAATAGATACAGAGGTAAATAAAACCCACTTTTATAGCCTACTTGTCCAGAAGTTTTACCCATAGAATTAATGCGGCAAATGTGCCCAGTGCTTTGTAAAATAGTTAAAAACAGAATATTAATTTTTTTCAATTATATTAGTAAAAAGATAAAATTGCACCAAATGATTAATTTTCTATGAGGTGAAAAATATTATGATATTTTGTACAAAATGTATTGTAAACATTTTTTTTTTTTTTTTTTGCTAACGAGGAACCCGACTACCTAGTAAACCCCACATAAATTTTTTTTTTTTTTTTTTTGCAAACGAGGAACCCGGCTACCTAGTAAACCCCGATTCATGCGGAGAACCTCCACACACCACAGAAGCTAGATTCATAGGGGGAATCGACCTCCAGACCTTTTGGTCTAAAGCAACACTCTATCCCCTCACTTGTCTCCTATCATTGAGGCAAGACCTTGGCGGGCGTAAATAAATTTTTTATGCATTTAAGTTGCTTTAGTACTTTCTTATACCATGATATTCCAATAACTGTATTTTTTTTTTTTTAATGTATGCCGATATTTATAATTAAACTCGTGTTAGTGTAAAAATTTTATATAACATTAGGTATGTCATTCATCGCGTGTTTTTACCATTGCCTCCAATAAAAGAACTTTCCGGATCCACCACTAAGTTTACCAATGCCATTTTCTGAGTCACGCATCTCGCAAATCAGAAAATGCCAATCTTTGAATAGACTAAATATAGAAAAGAATTCGATTTGTAGCTCCTGAGATACTCAAAATTTTAAACTCAAGATGCCCATTAGCCAGCTCTATACTATAACACCTATACAATAAAGTCAACGCTCATATTAGTCGCTGAAATTCATTTAATTAATTTTTTAGTCTACAAAGCTCGTGAGATAATTTTTTTGGTCCAAAGTCACATAAATTTAATAAATTAGACCAAATAACAACGTGAAATGATGTAAATTTGCTGTTATTTGTTAATAACTCTGCAATCCCCTCGCCATTCCCCTCATTCTACACATGAACTACAATTTTGTGACACTGCTAGTGAAAAAAAAGTTGGAATAGGAGCCTACTTTGCACCTTCCACGTTGTTGTTTGGGCAATTTTATTAAATATAAACTTTTTATACTAAAATATTATTTTATAAAGTTAGTAGAACAAAAAATTGGACTTTTTTACTAAAAACTACCTAAATTTTAAGTGTAATTTTAAAAAATCACTTAAATTTTCTAATTTTTCAAAGTTAGGTCTAAACTTTCCAAAATTTTTCAATGTTACACTTTAAATGTAATGCCGTAAAAATTCGTTAGTTTTTGCAAATATGACATTCTAAAAAAAAAAATTTTAAGTATTTACAAGATTTAAAAATTATTTTAAATATAAATTCAAATTTTCTAAAATTATTTTCTTTTTCTTAAATCACTTCAACAAACTTAAGATTAAGGTATAACATTAAAAATTTTTGAAAACTATACCCAAAATTTCGATAATTTGTAGTAAAAAAATCCTAAAAAAGGCAATACATCAAATCACCGATGCTAATATCTAATACAGTAGCAAGTAAGATCAAACAGTAGAAAAACACAACCAAAAACAATGAAACAGCAAATTAAATCAAGATCTACACTAAAAACTCATCGAAATTCATCAAAAAAGAACGAAATTCAACCTGCAATGCTTTAACGAAGCTCTTACTCCGCTCCATGGACGCCTCATCGAAAGTCATAGCCGGCTTCAATTGCTCCACCACTTCCATTCCCAAACTTCAAACCTCAAATCGATCAAATGAAAACCCTAGAAAGAGGTAAAAATCAAACAAAATGGCGGATTAAAGCAGTAGAAGGATTAGAATTAGAAATCAGATTATGGAGTTAGGTAAATGGTGAGATTAGGGTTTGTTGGGGAGCATAAATTGGTGGAGAGAGAGAGTGAGGAGGAAGCAAAGGAAAGAGAGGGGAGAGAGAAACAGAAGAGAGAGAAAGTGAAGGTTATTTACGAGAGAGAGAGAGGGGTGGATTGTGGTGGTTGGCTTTTGGCAGATCTTCCATTGACGCCCCACCACCCTTGACATGAATTTAGTAACTATAACCTCCTCTTTTTATATTGCAAGGAGTTTAAAAAAAAATTATTTATATTTTACTATCACGATAATTTTTAAAAATAATAATTAAAATTATAACATTTTTGAATTAATAAAAAAATCCTTATGCTTGTGTTATGTTAATAAAAACATGCATTTTCAGTATGATGATGTTATTTTTAACGAAAAAGTTACTGTGGCAACTGCTTTTTTATTAATGATACAATAAAATGATAAAAAGTGCTATTTAATACTCTTATTTTTACATTATTAGCACAAAATTTGAGATATTGTAATATGTAAAAACTATTTATTTTTATTTAATTTGTTTAAAAATATAGTTCTTGAAGGGTACTTTTATCACAGTGTAGTGTTAATAAAAAAATAGTTGTCACTTCAGCTCTGTTGACAAAAAATGACGTTATTATGTTGGAGAGTTGACTTTTTATTAATATGGTAAAAACTTAGGAATTTTTTTATTAATTCAAAAAGGTCATGATCTTTTTATTATTTTTAAAAATGTGGGGTACTAAAATACAAATAATCCTTACAAAAAATATTTTGTAAGGGTAATTTTTGTTAGGGTAAAATTATTATTATCTGAGTAAAGCCATAGTTTTCAAGACAATATTCTGATTTTCATTATTTATAAGTCACATTGTTACTTTAACAATAATAATTTTTATCATGACAATTACAACTTTCTTTTTTAACAAGTTGTTTACGAAGATCACTTTAGAAGTTTTGTTTTTCATTTAAGCACTATAATTTTTCGATTTTTTAGAAAATTATTTTAAAAGTTTAAAAATTTTCAATCAATATTTTGTATTATTCATTTGGGTTACATGTTAGCATTATCCTCCCTTGAATGGTAGCTATGTGCTAAAATTGGAATCTATAATTTTTCCTCGATTTTATATATAATATAAGAAAAATCATACGTGTAACTTAAACAAAATACTAATAGTGTTAATGTAAGTGATTGATAGAAATATTATTAAAGGTGATTTTCTAAAAATTGAGAACTTATGATAATTAGGTGAAAATTGACTACTTTTGAAATGTAGTTTTCTGTTAAAAAAACAAAAACCCTTTTTAAAAAAAAATAAATAATCTATACTTTTAGTTTTCTAATTTTAAGAAATCAAAATTTTAATTTCGAGATTGAACTTTTCTTATTTTTCGGCTTTTAGTTTTTTATTTTTGTAAGTGTCTTTTAAAAAATATAAATTTAAAAATTAAAAATAAGAGACTTATTTCTAAAACTCGTGAAATTGAAACATAAAATGATTTCAAAATGGTTCCTTACGAAATACATAAAAGGTTGAATATTTTTTTTAAGCTAATAAAAGAATGGCAATTGATTTTATCTAATGATATTATACGATAGAAATGTAGATTTGACAGCAGGAGAAATAACGTTTACATTAAAAAGATGGCATAACAATGAAATTGATGAATTTTTATTTGTTTTCAAACATTATTTTATTTTCTTATATATATATATAGAGTAAATATTATGTCTTTATTACTCTTCTTTAAAAATTTTAATAATAGTAATTAATATTGGTTCACTCCTCCCCTGTTCCTGCTCTATTCTAAATCATCTCCGGTGGTGTTTTTATCATTTAGCATCTATTGGTTTTATTAGTAATGTTCTTGTAATCCTTTTTTTTTTTTTTTTTGCCAAAAGGCAAGCGTTATATTCTCAATATATCAAAAATATATACAATCTGTAGCAAAAGTATAGAGACCCAAAGCCTCTAGACACTCCTACTAACACACTCAACGCTCAAACATAAAATTAGATCACAAAATTAAGACGATACCAAACTAACTTCTGGATTTCTCGAATCGCCCAACTCGAGTCCCTAATTTGATCTTTAAAAATTGACGCATTCCTCGTATCCCAAATTGTATAGACCGTAGCTGCTAGGCATGGTCGTTTTGTAAGCGCCTCCGGAAGACGACTTCTAACCTTCTTGCCAAACTAGTCAAAAGATTGCTTAAGGCTCGTTGAGAAGCTAACCCTACTCCAACAACATATCTCTTCCCATACCTTCTTGGCCCACTCACATTCAAAAAATAAGTGCTCAGTCGAATCTCTAGCATTATGACATAAAGCACACCGACTAGCAAGCATTACCCCCTCTTCTGCAATCTGTCCTCGGTCAACAAGCCATCCGACATAACAAGTCATAATATAAAACTATGTTTAGGGAAAGAAAATTTACCCCAAATGGTACGCCCCCAATGTGATTTCTCTCTGCGGTCCCGGATAAGCTGATAGGCTCTTGTAATCCTATTTTCTCATGTTGGAATGTTATATAATTTTTTATTTTTTATTTTATCTTTTGTGATCCCCACTTCTATACGGGTTATCTTAGGCCTCACTTGTTCCAATTGCCTGTTTTGTATTGCAACTTTGTAGCTAAGTATCAAAAAAGAAATTAATCTATCTTCTATTTATTATTTTAAGTTGAAGTTGATAACCACCCCATGCCCTCTAAAAATTTTCCGTTTTTCAATTCTAGGCTTTTTAATTTACATACAATAACAAATAAAAAATTAAAAAAAATTTTGGTCAATTAGGAGACGTGGGGGTTACTTCCCACCACCTTGGTGGAAGTTACTTCATCCCCCCACTTATTCTACCCCATTACTTTGATTAACACTAACTAAAAATTTTATTTCATAATATCTACTAAATCCTTTTTTATTTGACACCCCATAATTTTGATTTCACTTTACCACTCAAACCAAATAATACTAAGGCAAACAAATGCTTCAAATTTTTCATTCAGTTACCACAACTTTATTGTGTCTTGACAAGAGAAGGAAAATGAAGAAGGAAAAATGAATAGAAGCCATATCTTTTTTATGTACTTTTGTTCTAAATCTCATTTTGGCAGTCTCATGATCTCTCATTCTCATTTATTTATGTTAATTCCAAAACTTGATTGTTTCTCTCTTTGTATTGTTAGTTTATTTCGTGTATTCTACTATTGCTTCTTTTCATATTTAGTAAAGATCATGTGGTAATCATGATGTCATGAATTGCAGGTTTGCACTATCGCTGAAAGGGGTTGTCATTGGGGGCAGAAATTTGACATTGGTAGGATCTTTAAATTAATTACATTCTTTTTATATTAGGTATATAAGACTGAAAGTTCGAATTAAATAATTTTTTCCTTCTAGGTAAGTTGCAAAATTTTGGTAAATTCAAAGGGTTAATGACAGCATCACAGAGTAAAAGGGTAAAATTTAAGCATTAGGGCTACATACTCATTTCAAAAAAATACATTCGACTACTCATCAATATAAAATTGAAAGCTCGCATTAATTTTTTTTTTTTTCCTTATCCCTCCTTAAAACGCATGTTTTTTTTTACATTTGCTACTTTTACACTGCATTTGTTATTTCTATATATCAATCAATAATTAAAACCTTTAATCATTTTACTTTAATAAAAATGGAGCGGTGTAACAAAAACATACGTAAATGTAATAACAAAAAGTAAACAATAATATGACTCTAGGATATTATTTTTATACATCCTACAATAAACTAAAATTTTTTTCCACATTAATAGAATAATAGCCATTTCAATTAAAAAAAATATCAATGTTAATTAAATGTTATAAAAGTACTCCACATCCAACATAATTAATATTTTTCGACTACAATAATATGAAAATAGATAACGCATCTAATTTCCATGTAAAAAGGAACAAAATTAGCCATGTACATTTAAAATAAATATGTCACATCCATTCTCTATAAGATACATTCTACAAAGAAAATAAAATTACACATCCATTCTTCAAACTTAATGAAAAATTACACATAAATCTAAAAAAGGAGTATAAATAAGATTAAAAAAAATCAATAAGGTTCTAAAGTAATAATATAAAATATTTAAAAAATTAAGAAAAATTAAGTATGATTATCAAAAACTACAATGTCAATATCGTTATGAACTATACAAAAAAAAAAAAGAAGAAAAGAAAACCAAAAAAAGTTAACTACCAACACTCATACTCAAGCACATTCTCTTTCATATTTAACTGCCCACTTTTAATTTAAATTTCCTTCCCTTTAACTGCTTCTTTACCACTATCAATTTTTACCACTTTTAGTGTACAAACCACATCAGTAATCGAGAATTTCTAAATTGTTCCATCTTTCTTTGTTTCCTTGCAGATTTTATCGGAATACCACAACACCCACAATAATAATAGTTGGACAAAATTTATTTCACTTTCTTTATTTGACCGTGACAAAAGATTTCAACAAATCGTTCACTAAAAATCCAACCCCTTAACAATCACCCATAATAGTCGAACTATAATACTTCCTTACATGAGGGTTGTGCGTTGGGCAGTAAGTTTTTGGTGTAGGTGGATGAGGCGATGGTCAGCGGACATTATCGATGGTGGAGCGAGCGAAAGGCAGCAAACGATGGTATGCAAAGTTATTATGTATTATGATGTTTTTACTATATTTTAATATATTACTTAAGTACACTGAGAGTTGATGATTTATCATTTAAGTAACCCAGCGTTTCAGTATATACATTGAAGCCCCATGAGATCTAAAGATTTTATCATTAATGTACAATTGCGTTTCAAAATTTTATCAATTAGGTATTCTTTTCTAAAATTTGGTAGATGTTTATTAGAAATTGCTAATATGAAATATAATTACAACAATATCCGTATTTTCCACCATAATTATAACACAATTGCAATAATACATAAATAATCTACTCTTATATTTCAAAGAAATATAGTAAAAAAAATATAATATTAAAAAAGTAAAACAAGTACAAGATGAAAGTTATACTCACTCTATCACTAATTTATGAGATTATAATGGCATTAGCAAGAAAAAAATTAAAATTAAAACATCAGAATGATGACATAAAAAATGAAAAAAAAGATAATTTTTTTAGAAAAAATAAAATTTCAAACAAAATAAACAGACAAAAATAATAATTAAGGTATAAACAAAAAAAAAATAACCAAAAAAATTGTAGTCAAATTTTTTTTGTGAACAAATTTATAAGACTGCTAAGTCTTAAAACATCAAAATTTTGAGTTTGTAATAATATATGAATGAAAGATACAAAACAAAGAAAAAAAATCATAATATTAAAACAAGTTGACAAAAAAAATTGTATAAGTTGAAAAGAGTTATCTCAAAAAATAACCTTCATCCAATAAAAGTTTACCCAATTTACTTATTTTTATAGTGCCTATGCTTTTAATTTTCTAGAGTTAAAAAAATGGGGGAAAAATGTTGTATAATAACTTTATAAATTTCCGTTTTGATGGAGATTTAAATGAATGCAAAAAATATCAAATAAAAAAAGAATAAGATAGAAAAAAAAATATTTCCATAAAAACTTGATTGGAAAAAGGGAAAATGATATTTTATCATATATGTACAAATTAGGCATTTAAATTAGATATATTGAGCATTTTTATTAATTACAACATCATATAAAATTAACAAAAATTAATCCCCTTGGCAGTTTCGATACCTTATAGTTTTCCCTGTACATATCACTAGTAATGAAAGCGGTGCCTAAATGAATTATAATAAAACACAGAACAAAAATGTCATTAAACGCTGTATTTATTAAGTTTAATATTGTTGACCTTTTAGGCACATAATTATAATACAAAATTATTATTCTAAAAATATAAATATCCTTCGTGCATCGCACGGGATAACACTAGTAATGTTGAATGCATTCATGATACGAGCCACAATAGGATAAAGGGAACCGATACAAACACACCACAAACCCTTCTAGAACCTTCTAGCATTTTCTAGTATTTTCTAGCTATCCTCATATTTACAGTATAAATAAGGGTGTTAGATTAGGGTTGACCTATGTTGATGAATTATGATGCTCTACTCTCTCTCTCTCTCTTGTGACTCTCTCCGTCCCGTATCTCCAATCCTCTGCTACAATTCTTCATCTTTCTTTACTTCTTATACTTACTACAACTTATGTTTGTATAGATACATAATATATGTGATACTATACAAATTTACTATTGAGATCGTGTTTAGATTGTGTAATTGATTGCAAATTGAGCTTGAATTGAAATTGGTAGTGTTTGGAAGATTTTGATCCTTATTAGTTTATGCCTTAAAAAAGTGAAAAAAAAGGGGAAAAAGAAGAGAATTGCTTGTCAATTTTCAAATGGCTTCTAGTAAATGACCATCTTGCATTTCATTCCCTTCCCTTTGGATTTGGTTTGGTAAGATGATAAGGTTTTTTTTTTTTTTAACATATTCAAAATAATTAAATTAAGTTGTATAACAACAACTGACCCAGTGCCTCAAGGGCTCCCGCGTAAGCGGGGTTTGGGGGGTGGATGTACGCAGTCTATACCCCTTTAGGGGGTAATCCTGCTGAGAGTTTATTTTCGAGGACCTCCAACCTTATAGGGTTGGCAATACGAGGACTTCCCAAGAGGTCACCCATCCTGGTACTACTCTTTCCCAAGCACGTTTAACTTCGAATTTCTAATGGGATCCGGTGTATTAGTACCTGGTAAATGAACTCTTAAATTAAGTTGTCTAGAAAGTTTGTATTAAAAAGAAAATAAAAAAGTGGGGCAATTAATTTGAAATGTACCATATTGATTGTACATTATGAAGATTCTATGCATGTGCACGTTTGCATAAAAGAAGAAAGACAAATTAAGTCAACTAGTTCGTAGCTCGTCGTTTTGAATAACTCTGTTAACTTGAAACTCATCGAGCCTTAAAATTTTGAGTTTGAGTTTGAGCTCTATTTGGTTCAGTTTGAATTTAACTTGGTGAGATATGAGCTAAGTTCGCTCGATTTAGATTTATTTGAGGTTCGGTATAAGCTTAAACTTGGCTTGATTTGACACGCTTAGTTTATAACTTATTGACTTTGACTTATTTATGCTCCAACTTGGCTTCATTTGACAAATTTAGTTCATATATATATATAATGAGCTCAACTTCGACTTGCTTTGCGAAACAAGTTGACTTACCTTGAATTCAAAACAAGTCGACTGCTGCAAGAGCATACATAAATCTGCGCTTGACGTGTATAGACAGTTTATCAGTAGTGATATTGGCAAATCCTTGCTATCAAAAAACTATATATAGTAACACATCCGAGGTCTTTTTTTTTTTACATATAGTAAGGAAGTCATGGACTGCACAAGGAGACAGCCCTTCCAAAATCCCCTTAAACCTCATTTCTCATGATGAAGGCAAGATTCGATCCCAGATCTCAGACTCCACCTTCAAGAGATTTTACTAGACGAGTTAGCTGATATAGTTAAATCCGAGGTTTATAGAGGTGTAACCTTCAAGATATGACAAAGGATGGCCCCTTCTAAAGTTAAATCATCGTCCACAAATTTTGAGAAACACGATGAACCTCATATGAAAGCATCTGTGCTTTGCTTCAAGGACTAATTATTTTTAGGTAATGTTATTATTATAATAAAATTTTTATTGTTTGAATAAAATTATAGTTTTCAAGACAATTTTTGTGACTCCCATTGTTTATAAGTTATATCATTGATCTAACAATAATAATTTTTATCCTAATAATAACCACCCCTCATTTAATTTCAATTATATGGAGAAGTGAATGTGACTACACGTGGCTTTTCTTAAGTAATACATGTGCCCTTCTTTAGCAGATTGGTAACCAGTGCTTCTCTTCGAATAGGAACAAGTATTTATTTGTTACTTTTTGCATAATTTCCCAATTATAGATCATTATACTCTGCTAATTATGTGAATTTAGTACGTTATCTTTTAATTGTATCAATTTAATAATTGTACAAAAATTGTGAAATCCAGAGTTAATTAAACTTAAAGAGCACCAATGTTTCAAGCTACAACCATAAGATTAGACAAGAGTGATTGCATTACTATGCCTATCGATCTGTAATTCCGAATGATTTTCATTTATGTGACAAGAAAGAGAAGTGAAGCAACAACGATATTTAATACTATAGTCCATTGACAACTTCACATGTGAGTATTGTTTAAATGTACCACATAGGAACTGGGAGAAGAAGAGACCATCATGCAACCATAGTGAACTAGTCCACTTAAAACAGTTTGGTTTTAAAATGAAACCCTACTTGAGCTTCTAATCCATCTATTTTTTTAAATGTCGTAGTACAAAACAAGTAACTCGCACAAATGATACCTGGGTCAACCCGTATAAAAGTGGGATCAAAAAGAGACAAACATAAGACAACATCCCAGTCTGAAAAAACAGGATTACCCGAACCATAGCCACTAAATGACTACCCAACCGCTAGAGAGAAAACGGAATGTACTAGGATCAGGATAACTTAGATAAAGCAGCGAAAACAAAACACAAGTGAATATAACTTAGATGAAGTATATACTTGGGCACTTTACTCTATACAGAATTTACAAGTACCATTCTTCACCATGGTTTAAACTTATAAATACATATGACAAAGGTGTACGTACAAGGCGTACTAGAATTCTGATGCAAGAATGCAGCTCTGAAGAACTAAGTGACTTCGATAGAAGGTGCTACGAGTTCTGGGAAGTTTCTGCTTCATGTAAATGAGAAAGATCTAGTGTAGAGTTCAAATAATACCTTGATGTTGACATTTCGAAGCATGTCGGTTTTGGTGTCGATGGGCAACTGAGAGACTGTATAAGTTGCTCGACAGCGAGCACGCTGAACTTCATAGGTGGTTTCAGAACCACGTTGTCAACTCTGTGCTCATATATCTTGCCTTTTTTGTCGACTTTGTACTCAGAGATTCCATCAAAACGGCCATGACTCTCCCATGGGACTCTTGGGATACCGTGTACGGTCCAGCGTAGCAAAATGACATTATCCATTGGCTGCCATATGCTCAGGATTTCGACCCATAGTTCCTTGAAAAAGATCCTTCCGTGGAAGCGCAGAGCCCAGAAGATTGACTTGTAATTGTCAATGCCAGCAAAGGTGTTTAGGGGATCCTTGAAGACGATATCATCCCTAGAAATGGGTGACCAAGAAACAGTCAGACGAACAACGAGATGTAGAGGGGAGCATGAAAATCATTGATGGTCGATGCATCTCTGCATGATACAAGGGAAGCTAAGGGCTTATTTGGTATCATTTTATATTTGCAATTTCTGTTTCTTACAAACTAAAAACTAGGTTTTTGAAACGATTTTTTCTGGTTTTTTTGTTTTATAATTTTAGCTTTTTCTAGTTTAGATGGAAGCTGAAAACATAAAGCCAAACACAAGCAAAACCGTTTTAAAATCTAGTTTTTCATTTCTCAAAAATCAAAAACTACCAACAAAAAGCGATACCACACAAGCCCCACGCAAATTTGTACTTCATAGAAAATCCGTTCTTTGCTTTAAGGGTTTCTTTTGCAACTAAGGACGCATTTTACAAAGCACCCTTGCAATGACTAGATGTACAGATGCAGTACCATATACGGACAGTTGCATGAGTAACGAGCATGTGAACAGGTGGAAAAGTGCATCAAACTTGCTGTACATTATGGGCAAGCAGTGGAAAAAGAAGATAGATGTGAACGGAATAATAAAAGAACCTTCATCTATTTTGAAACTGGGAAACTCACGATTAGTGTAAACAATTCGATAAGGAGATCATATAGCAAGCAGGATCTACCTAAGAGATCAATATGCAACACTTTGATGTATGATACCACAACATGGATAGATGAGCTAAACAGTTCAATTAGTTTTGATCTAGAATGAGGGTGGCATGACCAAGGGAAATTGAAGAGAACAAATCAATCTGTTGAAAAGAACTAAATTCAGATCAACAAAGACATATCGCATTCATTATTTTTGCATAACTAAATCAGCAAATAAATGTAATACTGTGTCCGGTTTCCAAATTACTAGTGGTATCTCATTGAAAACGAAAGCTAGTTTCATTATTTTAATTAATTATGAAAAAATGCTGATAAGATAGGCAGATTAAGATCATTCCTGCAAAAGGGCCTCAAAAAGCGCAGAATAAACTCTCACCATCACTCCTTTCCACCCATTCAGTTTCTTCTTTTGGGTTCTTTTCTTTTGGGGGAGGTGGGGGATATTTGTAACGGGTCAGCCCGGTTCTGAGATCTAACATACGATAGAATCAAAGAAATAGGCCACACAAAAACATTCCATCAATAAGATGGATCTACCAATGGAGATTATCATCTTCAAAATCATCCAAATGTGAAGCGCCAAGCAAAAGATCAAGAAAATTGATGAAGTACAATCACTTAAGCATCAAAATGCAATAGGAACCAGCATCCATAGTTCCCACAAAGCCTCACATGACAGAGGTTTTAATCCATGACTTGAAGTATCTACAAATGTTGTCTAAATTGCAAGGAAAAGCAGCTGTAAAGTGTAACGAGATGGTACAGACTGAACTTCACTTCTTCAAATAGACCAACTGCACAATTCAACATCCAACTCTGTATGCAGATAAGTGATAAATCTGCTTAAAGATAAGGCAAGGCTATACTCAAATACCACATTATTCAAAGCAAAATATCCCTCAAACCACTTATAAGCTGAAAAAACCAATGTGAAGGAACCACTTGCACATGTGGAAATTTAAGAATCATTTTATACTCCAATATGCCCCTTCCGCAAATGCCCATTGGGCTTGAGGCACCACTCCATACCAACAACAACAAACCCAGTGCCCAGAAGGCTCCCGCCAAGGCAGGGTCCGAGGGGATAAAATGTACACAGCCTTACCCTTACAAGGTGCCACTCCATAACTTGTACTAGAATTATATTAACACAAAGAGTACGCTCTATTAGGATTTGAACTTGTCAAGGAACCAACTATCACAAAAATTAAGCTGATGGGTGAAACCTCATGAATGGTTTTATACTCTAACATGCCCCCCTCATGCGAATGTCCATTGGGATTGAAGCGTGGATAATGCATATGCCTACTCATCCCTTGCACTTGAAATAGATTAGTATTCAAAGTGGGGGTTGTTGGGATTTGACTTCCTGACCTCTTTATCAATAAGGCTCTGATATCATGTCAAAGAACCAACTACCCCAAAAGTTTAAGCTAATGAGTGAAGTTATCGGAATGGTTTTATACGCTAACAGAACTCGTGACTCTTTCCTCAACAAGACTCCGATCCAAGGCAAAGAAGCAAATGGCTCAAGGTGAAGCTCTAAGAAACTATAACAAAGGTAAATTACATATTCATAACTTGAGGTTTAGTGTATTAATCTTTTCTTAGTCCACAAATTTTGTGACATAATTCTCTAGTCCAGAAGTTACATATATTTCATAAAAAAATCTAAATGATGTTGTCATTATTTGTCGGTAACCCCACTAACTGTTCGCTATTACCCACAACCCACACATGAACGGCAATATTCTGACACTTATGAACAACAATTGCATGAGAGGCCTAATTTAAACCCTTATATACCAACATTTGAACTATTTTATTAAATATATGTAAATTTAAACTAAAATATCAATTCCACAAAGCTTGTGAATTAAAAAAACAACACACAAAACAAGATACTATTATGTAATTTACCCCTATAATAACCACAAGCAAGAAATTCAATCAGAAACAACAAAATCAATCAATCAACAAGCAACCTGTAAATATCAAAGCTCAGCTCCCTACGAAACAACTCCGGAAACTCCTCTCGTAAACACCGAATCGCATAACCCATATTCACATAATAATTCTGTTTCTCCTCATCCTCTTTCCTTTCCTTAGGGCTACTCGGCTTAACAGGAGCTGAAAATCGGCCATAAACCCTCAAATCGGGGTCCAAATTCGCGACTTTAGCATCGAAATCTTTGAGTTTGGCACAAATACGAACCCTAACATTGCAATTACGATTGAATTTGGAGGGGTGAGAGAGAGAATTGAGGAGTTTAGGGTTAGGGTTTGAGAAGGTGTTGGTGAGTCCGGGAAGAGACATCGGAAGAGTAGAGGGTAACGTGGCGTTTGGTTTGCGTAGGAAAAAAAAATGAAAAAAGAAAAGAATGGAGGGAAGGAAAGAGGAAAGAGGAGAGAGGATGGGTAGACAAGGTGTGGAGTTTTGTGGTACAATTAGGGTAAATTACATATTAATATTTTAAAATTTAATGTATTAATTTTTTAGTTCATAAATTTTATAAAATAAATTTTTAGTACAAAAATTTATATATATTTAATAAAATAGTCCAAATAATAATGTAAAAAATAAAAACATGCCTATTTTTCATCCTTATATACCGCTTTTTGAATTATTTTATTAAATATATATAACTTTTTAAACCGAAAAATTATTTCACGACGTTTGTGGACTAAAAAACTAATACACCAAACTTTAGGATACTAATACGTAAATTATCCTATAATTTAGTATAAATTAAGTTGGGTTATTTATATTTTATTACCCGATCTTTGTAAAAATAATAAAAAAGATTTTTGACTTAATTAATTAATTTATTTACAGTGTCTTATATTTTTTTTATTAATAAATAGGATTTTTTTGGGGCAATTACGTCATATCTCGGAGAGAAAGCTGATATAACAAGTTATTTTAAACACCTACTATATTATATTGACAAAATACCCTTCTTAACGTGGCATGCCACTTTAAATATCCATTGAAGTGAAGGGATATTAAAAGTTGGGAATGATGGTTTTTTTTTTGTTTTCTACTTTAAAAAAAGGGGGTCAAGAGAGGTATTTTTGTTAATATACAGTAGTAATATTTAAAGTGACATGTTACGTTAACTTTTTTCCTGTAATATGATATCATCATGTATTTATTAATAGGAAGACACTATGGCTATATTTGGCATCAGCTTTAAGCTGTTGTTTATTAGCAGATAGTTGTTAGCTGTTAGCATGTAACTGATTCACTGGCTAAATGTTAACAAAAATAATTTTTTATTAAACACACTATTTAGATATTTGACCGGTCAAAGTGTTGAATGTTACATGAAAATGTAGCAAATGGTTCTTCCAAAACACAATCCTAGTAAATTACCTTTTAGTTTATAAATTTTACTTTTGAATTTTTTTAATCTTTTTGTAATTACAAAAAAATATTTTTTAGTTTGATTGCCATTCATTTACTAAATTATACAAAAAATCACGCCATCAAAGGATAGTATTACATGTCGGAAAGATGATGCCATATATTAGAAAAGTAATGTCATACTTTGAATCTTAAACAAAAGCATTTCACACTAGCAATTGGCTAAAAAATCCAAACACAAAGTTTGTGGATAGTAATTTGTTGGGTGATTTGTATAGGATTATTATAAAAGTAATGTATTTTTGTATCAATATTATTTCATATATTTTTTTAAATGTTAAGGTTGTAATTTACAAATTTCAATCAACTGCCTACATTCAACACAATTACCATCTTTTTTGAGAAGAATTCAAATGCTGAATAACTGATTAACTTGCAAATGAAAAATATAATATTAGGTAAAGAATAGCTTACGGCCATAGTTTCTAAAGTGCTTAAATTAAGATTATTTATCTCCATAGCTCAAGTTATAATTTGGATACCCTAATTTCGCAAATTAACTATTTTTGCACATATTTCTGTCCACCTCAACTTCTATCTTTTACTTTGAATTTTTGAAACTATAATGGCAAGAAGTCATGTCTGAAAAACTCAATACGCTATTGGGCAAATGACTAGTGGTGGCCAACGGGCCGGCTCGGCCCGGCCCCGCCCGCACGGCACTGTAGCGGGCCGGGCCGGGCCTCGGGCTTGTTTTTTTTAGGGCCTGGGCCCGGCCCGGCCCAAAAGAGCCAACGGCTCTTTTTTTACAAAAAAAAAAAAAAAAAAATTATATATTTTTTTCTATAAATACTTAAACCTCCCCAACTCATTTTCTCACAAAATCTTCAATTCTCTCTTCTCTTTCTATGCATTCATCATCTCCCATCTTCTCTAATTTGCTAATTGCAAAATTGTGTTCTAAAGTTCGAAGTTCGTAAAGTATTTGGCTGAAGTGTGAATTTCATTGTTCTCTCGTTTCGGTAATTTTAGTATCGTAATTTTTTTTGATTCGCATTTTTAGTTATTTAATTTGCATTACTACTTGTATTTTATAAATAATAATTATTTATACTAATATGGCACACAACTCTTCATCATCTGGAGCCGGTCGTGCTAGTTTTAGCTCTTCTTGGCCACCCAGAATCCCAAAAAGGGCTAGAATTGTCTTACTTGATACTGAAGAACGAGCTTTTATACAACCAGACCCAACACCCCAATACCCTGATGATAGCATAGATTATAACTTTTCACAACCACAAGATTATCATGAGTCAGGTAGTGGTGGGGTTGGAGACTCACAAACTGATGAGGAACCCACCCCCACCACAGATGCCCAGCCTGAAACTAGTACCTTGACTAGTAGGCATACAACTAGTGGGGTATGGAAGTACTTTACCCTTAATAAGACAACTAATAAAGCAACCTGTAAATTATGTGACCCACCTAAGAATTTTAGCTATCAACCTGGCAGTGGGACGGGCACACTAAATAGACATATACTTAGGTGCCACCCCGAGCAATTCCCGGAAAAGAGCCAACAACGTTTAGTACAGCAAGTGACCGGTGCACTTGCTAATTTTAGGTTCTCTCAGGAGAGCAACCGTAGGGGGCTAGCTAAATATATAATTTTGAGTGAAAGGCCTTTTAGTACGGGCGAAAACCCACATTTCGTCGACTACCTCCAACGAAATGTGAACCCCGCAATTGTGAGGATTCCTCGGAACACCGTAAAGCGAGACGCTTTTACGTTGTACCACAATCTTAAAATTGGGATACATACACTTTTTGCGACGAACACGAGCATGTTCTCGTTGATGTCGGACGTATGGACGTCCAAACCCGGCCAACCTTATATGTGCATAACGGCACACTGGACCGATGAATCCTTCATCATCCAGAAGAGAATAATTCATTTTGGGCTTTTAGATTGCCCCCATACTGTCGAGGTAATTACGGGTGCGATTATGTCGGCAGTCCACGATTGGGGCATAGAACAACGTATCTTCAGTATTACGTTTGACAATGCTTCCAATAACACTGCATCCGTAGCACATTTAATTAGGAAAATGAGACCCATGTTAGGTGGGAAGTGTTTTCATATTCGTTGCATCTGTCACATTTTGCATTTAATGGTAATAGATGGTTTAGATCTTATAGACGCATCCCTTGCCACCTTAAGATCTGTAATAATATCAATTAAAGCATCCGTCGCTAGGAAAAAAAGATTTAAAAATGTATGTAGGTTGCATAACATAGAATATAAACAATTTAAATTAGACTCCAAGACTAGGTGGTCGTCTACGGTAGTAATGTTAGATCGCATTCTACCATACAAAGACGTTCTGATGGAATTCGCCCAGGAAAATCGTGTAGAATGGCGCGATTACAACCTGGACGGTATACATTGGGAGACAATAGATGAAATTTGTAAATTTTTTAGCATGTTTAAAGACGCGACAACATTTTTTTCGGGTTGCTACTATCCGACCATGCCTCAAGCAATATCAATATTGCTTGATATTGTAAATTGGATGGTGGGTAATCAATCCAACCCCATTTTGTTCGGATCGATTGCGGCAATGAAAGAAAAGCTTGCCAAATATTTTTCTGAACTACCTCGTACTTACTGCTTTGCAACTATTTTAGACCCTCGTTGTAAACGCTCAGGTTTCAACTTGTTTTGCCAACATTTTTTCACGTATTTGAATCCTTCTCTTTATATCGACACTTTCATTGCCGATGTCGATAACGACTTGCATAGTTTATTTTCTCAATATTCCCGTCAATTAGCGTCCAATAATCCTAGTACTGCTGCAGTAGGATCTTCCACATCTAGTGGAAGTAGTTCACACACGTCATATTCGTGGAAATTGTTGGAGCAATTTATGCCCACAGCAGCCCCCACATCATGTGACAAGTTAGATTATTATTTGCGGACACCGATGGTCCATATTTTAGGGCCGCCGGCCAACCCGAATTTTGATTTGTTACAATGGTGGAACACAAACCAAACCCAGTATCCCGTGCTTTCCACCATGGCACGTGATATACTAAGTTGTCTGGTGTCTTCAGTAGCATCGGAGTGTGCTTTCTATCTTGGTGGCAGGTTGCTTGGAACGAAGAGGGCGAAGCTATCGCCGTTGAGCTTGGAGATGTCCGTGTGCTTGAAGGATTGGCTGCTAGCTGAGGCAAGAGATCAATAGAGAATGAAGATGGATTCATAGAGCGATGAAGAAGACGACCGCACAACTGATACTTCAAATGATGGCGTAGAAACCCCCCGATATGACTGATATTAAGATTCAAGACTTTTGTATGTTAATTATTTACTTTCAAATATTTACGTCAAAAGATGACCGCACACTCCATATGTCAAACTTTATATTTTTTGATAAATAAATTTATATTTTTAAATATTAGGCCCCAACTTTGTATTTGTATTTGATACGTTATTTATTTACTGATATTTTTTTGATAATTACTTATTGTATATTGTATTTTATTTATTATATATATTTAGTATTATTTTTTTTGAACATGTATACTTGGAAAGAAATATATTTGTATCTCATATTATTTATCAATGAATTACAATAATTTTAGTACAAAACGACTATGTATTTTTTAATTTTTTTTAATTTAGTTAAAAAGGCCGGGCTGGGCCGGCCGCACTGTAGCGGGCCCGGGCCTGGTCCCGGGCAGGGCCAGCCAGGCCCAGGCCCAGGCCTGGCCCGACCCGGCCCACGGCCACCACTACAAATGACATAACGGATTCAATAATGTATGACCCAACTAAAGAAATTAATTGTTAGTACTTGAAAGTATCACGTTAAGTATAAAGCCGATGGCACAATCAAGTGCTTCAAGGCTTGGCTGTGAAGCAAGGCTTTTCTTCACATGAAGAACGCATCTAACATGAGACACCCAGTCTTCTTGTTAAATACTAGTATATTTTTTGTATTTTTTAAGTGTATTTTTGTATTTCATATCTTATTATTGGCATATTCTTGGGACATAGTATATTCTAGAGCATCTTTTTGTATAGTTAATAGGATATTTTATATAGTAAACTGTGTAGTTAATTTCTAGATCTAGAAAGCTTTTCTTCTCCCCTATCCCTAGAGTAACCGACTATTATGGCCTTTGTCATCAATAGGTAGATTTGTTTTTGTTCTAATATTCTAGTATGATAATTAAGCTTTTCCTTGTAATTTTTCTATTTAAGTTGTAGTTTGTACCTCTTGTTAATTATTCAGAAATAAATAAAAGGAATTTTCTGTTAGAGTATATAACTCTTCATGGGCCTTCACCAATCAACTCGAGCTTTTGGGAAAATTGGTTTATTGACATGGTATCAGAGCCTTGTTGACCAAGTGGTTACGAGTTCGAATCTCAACAGCCTCCACTTTCAATATTCAAAACAATTTAAGCATAAGATATAAGGTGGGTTTATGCACTATCTATGCTTCAACCCAATGAGCCTTTGTGCGATGAGACATGTTATAGTAGAAAACTATTCATGGGCCTTCACCTGTTAGCTTAAGATTTGTTCTTGTGTTAATATTGTTTTGTTTGACTAAAATTTTACACTTCTTGTCAAACATAGTAGCATCTATTTCATCCTCACCATTATCGTCACCTATTCACGATGTATTTGTTGTTGTAAATACTTGCAAAATCAAGTAAACGGGTAACTTTTCGATCTACAGGTTTCGAGGCGTGATGTCACTTTTTTTAAGACTTATTTCAGCGTATGTAATAGTCTCGGAGATACAACGATAACCAAAATAAAATGGAGTGAAAGTATGTAAAGGGAGATATAGGGAGATGTAAGAGTACGACCGTTTTCACAAGCAAAGATCTTTTTTCATCATCATTCAACAATCAAACTAGTGGGGTATATATAATAAATGAAGTCAAAGAAGACGTCCCAAAACATACCCCAAAGAAGGGGTACAAAACCCGGGTAGTTAAAGCGCGAATTTCTGGAAAAACTGCCCCTGTGTGTCGACACACAGGTCTGCAGAACCTTTTTGTTGACTTGTGTGTCGACACACGGGCTGTGTGTATGGACACATGGGCTGTGTGTGTCGACACACACTTCTGCAGTCCTATTTTGTACGAACATGTCTCGATACACCAGCCCCATGTATTGAAACACATCCCGATACACGTTTAAACACATTCAAAAACTTAGAACACACATTTGAGACCAACTTCGAAACACTTCATTCACAATTTCATTACACAATTTGAAAATACATCAGCAATCCTGTGTGTCGACACACAGGTCTGCAGAAAGTTTCTGTTGATTTGTGTGTCGACACACGGGCTATGTGTGTCGACACACACTTCTGCAATCCTGTTTTGTACGAACATGTCTCGTTACACCAGCCCCGTGTATCGACACACATTCCGATACACGTTAAAACACATTGAAACACTTAGAACACACATTTGGGACCAACTTCGAAACACTTCATTCCCAATTTCATTACACAATTTGAAAATGCATCAACATTCCCCCACTATTTTTAAAGTACAATCATTCTCACAAACAACATCTCTAAGTTAAAGGAGGCCATGTCGCGCGTCAATGAGGGTGTCTATCGATTAAACCCCCAGCTAGTGATGACATGTTTGCAATTAATCGGATCGAAGATGGTAGACTAAGCTTTGAACCACTTAACCCTTTTGACTAACTGAACACACCACCACGCACTAGGCAATCTATTCCCTGTACATACCTTACACCTCCCAGATCGACACATATGACTCCGTGTGTCCTGTACCTTTCGCGAGTGTATCAGGGCCAAACCCTTTGTCAAAAATCACCCCTTGAAGCGGTCAAACTTCACACTCACTAAGGTGGACCCCAACAGATCATGTCCTGCGACCGACATTCTGTTATAAGATTATCAAGGGCGGGTCCATTAAGAGCATACGCTCATCCTTTAAATCTCTAACACAGTACCAAGCACTTCACTCACGGGATGGCAAAATTCTTTTGTGCTTGCAGCCACACGGATGATAAAACTCACTCATTGAACCCGAGACCTAGCGTTTGACTAGGCGTCGAGTTGAGGGCCAATCATAGGTGACTAAAAATGACAGGTTTCAACCCCATCGCTGTGCACATTTTTAGGACTAAGTCTCTAGCAGGGCCTTTTGTGAACGAATCAGCTAGATTCTGACTTGTCCTCACAAAATCCACAGTGATGACACCTTCTCGAATTAGATGCCTCACTATACCGTGTCTCACACCAATGTCTCGAGACTTCCCATTGTACACCTCACTGTACGGTTTAGAAAGCGTAGCTTGACTATCACAATGGATAGAGATAGGTGAGATCGGCTTAGGCCACAAAGGTATCTCGTACAAGAGATCCTTTAACCATTCAGCTTCTTTAGTCGCGGAAACAAGAGCTATAAACTCCGCTTCCATGGTAGAATCAGCTATACAGGTCTGTTTCTTGGAACCCCAAGAAAATGCACCTCCACCGAGTAAGAAAATCCATCCACTCGTGGATGCATGATCCACCCCATGGGAGATCCAACTGGCATCCGAGTATCCCTCCAAAATCGAGGGATACCCCACATACGAAATACCATAATCTATGGTACTCTTTAGGTACTTCAGTGCTCTATAGACCACTTGCTAATGTACCTTACTCGAATTGCTAGTATATCTACTAAGCTTTCCAACAGCATAGGCTATGTCAGCCCTAGTGCTCGTCATGGCGTACATTAGACACCCAATGACTCGGGCATAATCCAACTGATAGACAGGTGGGCCCCTATTCGGTACCAATTTCATACTTGGGCCCATGGGTGTGAACACCGGTGCACATGCACCGCAGTTGAATCTCTTCAACACACTCTCCACATAGTGGGATTGAGTCAAGGATATGGAGTCCCCATTCCTTACAATCCTTATACCAAGGATTACCTCAGCATCACCCATGTCTTTCATAGCAAAGTTCTCAGAGAGAAACCTTTTAGTCCTCTCTACTTGCTCATGATCCGTACCGAATATCAGTATGTCATCCACATACAAGCAAATTATGACACATTTTCCATTCTCAAACTTGCTATATACACACTTATCCTATTCATTTATCATGAACCTGTTGTTCAGAACAACCTCATCGACTTTTGGATGCCATTGTTTCAGGGCTTGCTTTAGCTCATACAGAGAGCGTATGAGTTTACATACCTTCCTCTCTTGGCCTGGTACGACAAACCCTTCAGGTTGTTTCATGTACACTTTCTCTTCCAATTCACCATTCAGAAAAGCCGTTTTCACATCCATTTGGTGAAATTGTGAGTTTATACATAGAGGTAAGAGCAATCAACACTCTTGTAGTCGATATCCTCGCCACGGGGGCATAACCGTCAAAGTAGTCTAACCCATGTTTCTGGGTAAACCCTTTAGCCACCAATCGGGCCTTGAACTTATCAATAGTCCCATCAACTTTCATTTTCTTCTTGAAGATCCATTTACACCCAATCGGCTTACTACCTCGTGGAAGATATACTAATATCCAGGTATTATTACCCGTGATGGAATCCATCTCATCATTAATTGCCTCTTTCAAAAAGCGGCATCATGAGACCTCATTGCCTCATCAAACGTCATAGGGTCAGCCTCCATGACATAACAACGTGGTACAACAGAGCCCACATCATTTCTCGAACCTTCTACTAAAAAGGTATAGAAGTCCGATTCGAAAGATTTCTCTTTCCTTACTCTCTTACTCCTTCGGAGTTCTGGAGTAAAATCAGAGGTTTGATCCCTCTCATGGTGAACATCATCATCACCACGATACCGGTATGTCGTTATCAACCGGTACACAATCCCTCGGTTTAGGGATAGAGGTGAACCGATTCTCATCAAAGATGGTATCTCTCAACTCTATTATTGTATTAATACCAACATAATCATTGGCTCAATTACATAGAATCGATACGCCTTAATATGCGGTGCATACCCAACAAATATGCTATCGATGCCTCTTTCACCTAACTTTTTATGTTTAGGTTCAGGGACTCTAACTACGGCCCTACACCACCACACTTTAAGATAACTCAACATAGGGGGTCTACCGTTCCAGTGTTCATATGGGGTCATTTTGTTTTTCTTATTCGGAAAACACGGTTCCAAATGTGACAGGCTGTTAACATAGCCTCACCCCAAAACCCATCGCTGAGATAGGAGTATGACAACATAGAATTAACCATTTCAGTAAGAGTCTGGTTTTTCCTCTCAGCCACGCCATTCTGTTGTGGTGTGTACGGTGCGGTAATTTCATGCACTATACCGGTGGATTTGAAATACTTGGGGTCATAGTACTCTTCACCACGGTCCGACCTAAGTCGTTTATGAAGGCTTCACAATGTAGTTCTGTTTCAACCTTATATGCTTTAAATCTTTCTAACGACTCATCTTTATAATTAATCAAATATGCATAGCAATATCTCGAGCATTCATCAATGAAAGTGATAAAATATCGTTTTCCCCCTATGGTAGGAGTATTTTTGAAGTCACACAAGTCGCTATGTATCAAGTCAAGTAAATTCGTTTCTCTTTGTACCGATGAAAACGGTAACTTAGTTATTTTTGTTAGCATACACGTTTTGCACTTATCATCTACTTTTTCAACATGTGGAATCAACATCGAGGTAGCCATTTCACGCATTTTACGATAATTCACATGTCCTAATCTATGATGCCATAAATAAGTAGAATCAAGCAAATAAACAGAACTAGCACTTTTATTATCAATGTTTAATTTGAACATACAGTTACAGAGATACCCCTTTCCAACAAACACGCCCCCTGAGAAAGTACACCCTTGTCAGACTCGAAGACCAGTTTAAACCCGAACCTATTCAGTAGGTCACCAGACAAAAGATTCTTCTTTACATCCGGAGCATAGTATACATCGGTTAGGGTAAGGGCTTTTCCAGTAGTGAAAAGTAAGTCAACTTTTCCCTTCCCCTTCACCGGTATACTCGCTCCATTGCCCATGAACAATACAATACCGTTGTTCATGGGTTCCAATTCTGTAAAGAAACCTTTGTCTTTACATACGTGTTTTGTGGCCCCCGAGTCAACCCACCAAGAGTCATCACTCTCGACTAGGTTGATCTCCGAGATCATCGCCATGAACTTATCGTTCGAATTTTTGTTGCGATGATCCTACCCCTTCCCCTTATTATTCTTAAGGTGGATGCAGTCCCTCCTTAGGTGACCGGGCGCGTGACACTCCCAACAAACCCACTTGGTTTTCTTTTCGTTGCATTTCTTATGAAAGTGTCCGGTTCGTTTGGTCCTCTTACTCGTCTGGCCTTCTTCTGTGACATTGATCTTTCCAATGTCACCGGGGCAGTCCTTGTTGTCATCATGTAACATGTATCCTTTCTCAATCCTCAAATGATTAGCTAATTCTTCGATTGACATGTCTTCCTTCTTGTGCTTGAGAGACTTCTTAATGTCTCTCCAAGAAGGGGGAAGTTTGTCAATCAAAGACGAAACAATAATGGTGTCGTCCATGTTCATATTATGTTGTTTAAAATTATTCAAAATTCGTTCAATTTCATGGAATTGCTCCATTACCGGACGACCATCCACCATTTTGTAATTATTAAACTGACTAACCAAAAATTTCTTACTTGTGGCGTCTTCTGCCATGTACCGTGCCTCGAGTGAGTCCCACAGTTCTTGAGCGGTCGGCACGTTGGAGTAGATGTCGAAGAGGGCGTCAGTCATCCCATTGAGTATGTGCCCTCGACATATGTAGTCATCATTCTCCCACTTCAACCGGGCTCATTGCTCGGCCAGTGTCTCCTCCTCCTCAGCAGTCGGGGGGGGGGGGGGGGGGCATGTGTATTCAGGACATACACCACATTGAGCGTTGTTATCAGGAAGTGCATCTTCCTCTGCCAACGGCGGAAATTCCGGCCATCAAAACGATCCAACTTTACGAAATTTGCGGTCATCTCTCTTAGTGACGAAGCCATTTCAAACACAAGATTCCAAACATGAAAAACTAAGTCTTAAGATTGTTGGTGTAAACACTTGCAAAATCAAGTAAACGGGTAACTTTCCGATCTACAGGTTTCGAGGCGTGATGTCACTTTTCTTAGGACTTATTTCAACGTATGAAATAGTCTTGGGGATACAACGATAACCAAAATAAAATGGAGTGAAAGTATGTAAATGGAGATATAGGGAGATGTAAGAGAACGATCGTTTTTACAAGCAAAGATCTTTTTTTCATCATCATTCAACAATCAAACTAGTGGGGTATATATAATAAATCAAGTGAAAGAAGACATTCCAAAACATACCCCAAAGAAGGGATGCAAAACCCGGGTAGTTAACGCGTGAATTTCTGGAAAAACTGCCCCTGTGTGTTGACACACAGGTCTGCAGAACCTTTCTGTTGATTTGTGTATCGACACACGGGCTGTGTGTGTCGACACACACTTCTGCAGTCCTGTTTTGTACAAACATGTCTCGATACACTAGCCCCATTTATCGAAACACATCCCGATACACGTTTAAACACATTCAAACACTTAAAACACACATTTGGGACCAACTTCGAAACACTTCATTCACAATTTTATTACAAAATTTGAAAATACATCAACAGTATTTGTCAACTTGAAATTAAAAACACTTTTCTTGTGAACTACTTGATAAGATAACTCACCAATATGGGCCGAAAGGGCAAATACATCAAAAATACCCAAATCATAGTGGTTGGCTTTGTACCGGCCTAAAATGAGTCCACAATATAGTTTCATCGTCTTAGCTTATTTCACCCAAGATTGGGGTTCATCTAAAGTAAATTAAGGATATATCTGGCAGAGCTGTGAGAAAACTATTTTTTGTTCAGAAATATTTTTTGTTGAAGCACTTTATAAAAAATATTATCAATAGGAATATTTTATCTAAAAAAAATTCTAATTTTTTATTTTTCTTCTATTTTAAAACAAAAACACTGCTTTAATGCTTCTATTTAGGAGCAAAAAAATAGTTCACTTTCATTTAAAAGCACTTTTGTTTCCAAGTCAAACACCGTTATGACACAATTTAAAATTATTAGTTTATTGAGAACTAGGAAAAAGTATTTCTTCTTTAAAACACAATTGAAACTTTTTAAAATAAGAATTCCACCATTCATAAATAAAAAGAAAAAGAAGTAATTTTAGAAACAAGTGGTTCTATAAGGGTTCCCCAAAAAAAAAAAAAAATTCATAATTTTATTTATAAACGCTTTCATATATATAAGTCAAATATTACAAAAAGCTCAATTATTTTTTCTAATAAAATAAATTTTCCACATCACGACTAAATATTTATCAAAGTATTTGGGTTTCGTATATCATACTTTGAGCATATTGACATTATCTTTTTACAAAATCCGATCGAGAATCATTAGTAGTTAAATTAAAAAAAAAAATAAGAAATTAGTAAATTCAAACAAAGCTTTTTTTTCGGGGGCCTAGAGGCCGTCTTTTGGTGTTCAATATATATATATATATAGAAATTTTTTTTTTATTTAAAAAATAATTTACCATATCTCACGGCAATGAAGTGTAATTTATCCAAATTTTTTATTTTTAGATTTCTTTCGGGGAAGGTCAGCTTTTTGTTGGGCCTATGGGCTCTTTGGGCTGGCATATTATTAATTTTGCGCAGTGGGCCTATTTGGACGACCCGATATCTACCTAGAAATGTTTAAGGGATGAACAATATCAAAATTTAAAATGTCAAGTAAAGGAATAAGAATAATTTTATACTTTAGTATATGCATCTCGTGATTGTCTATTAAATTTGAAGTATGTAAAATGTACATATTCACTCATACCTTCTACTAAAATTATAAATATGTAGAGAGAGAGAGAGTTGTTGGAACTCAATATCGTAATCTCTCAATTAATATAAGACTAATATTGTTTTGGGTTCATAATTAAGAATGAGAGCCAGACTCAAGGGTTTTTATGTCGAGAAGGTGGTTGCCACATGTCTGACCTGGTATTTCCTGCAAGATCGATAAAAGGTTGCAAGGGCTTGTGGTTTTGGCAACGGGGGACTCCTCCAATGCTTAGATCAGTATAGGTTTCAAGTAATAATATTAACAATAAAAATAGAGGTAAATAAAAGTCTCAAAGAGAGAAAAAGAGCAAGTATGAGAGCTCTTGTTCCTTTGAGGGGATCCCGCCCCTTTATATAGAGAATTAACTTATGTGGAAGAAAAGAAGCAAGTACAGTTGGGGCCCCCTTTCACTATTTTGTTATTTTAGTTTAGATCCAGTAGTTTAGTATCCGACTTCGTACAATAACAACTTATTAGTATTCGGTTTTATACAGTAACAATCTGGTTATATTTTTCACTGATAAATATTATGTCAAAGAACTAATTTTTTCAATAGTTTAAGTTGTTAAGTAAAACCAAAGAATATTAACTATTAACTATTAACTTTAACTATATTTTTTAATAAGAATTTGGCTTACTCATAAAGTGATGCCATTACCATACAAATTAAAGGATCATTTACACCACAAGCCCATGTTGTTCATTGGGTTAATATAGTTCTTATACTTTTAATTTTGTCAATTTAATCCTAGATTATAATTGATTTAAGCTGGAATCGAAATTTTTAATTACTGGGTCACAGGTGGATTCAAATTGGGTCAACAAGTGGGCTTGATTTGGATCACATGCATTGGATGTATGATTGGCCCCATCAAATTTAGGTCATTAACTTACCTTAAACTTTATTGCAGCACTGAATTGACACAATGTAAGTTGTGTAGGGACTATACTAAATTGACATAGTGGATAAAGTATAAGTAACTTTGATGTAAATAATCATAAATTTCTTCTTTTGCAGCCGGGCCAATTTTACCTACTATGGCATTTGAACCTTGTTAGATAACTATGCCAACAACCTTAGGTTCTAGTTCATCACTAGCGACAACTACTCGTCATGACCCATTGGTTCACGTAGAATCCATGTTCGGGATAGGCTAGGCTAACTCTGCCGGTTACTTCTACTAATATTGGTATGGTTAGCCGGGAAGCCTTTTGGACGAGAGGGTGGCCAATGTCAGAACACAGCAAATGCTTGAAGCTCAATAAGTCACTGGTCTTTGGCGCTTGATCTTGCAGTTATAAATGATCGTAGGATTCATATCGTCTTTTAAGACAAGAGCACTAGGTAAGGACTTGACATGAAGGCTGCTTTATTCGTTTTATTCGTAGACTATATCGATTGGTCCTTTCTGTCATGGAAAATCTTCCTCCTTTTGTCGGGGGAGTAGTGTTAAGCCCCAAACTTCATTTTTTTTAATAGAGTCAAGAAATTCCTCAGAATCACTTCTTCAAGAAGAGTTTCGCTTATGAATCCAAGGTAATAATTTTCCTTTGGGAAAGGGAAGAGAGTCCCCTCCTTCCTTTGAGAGACATTTTGCCCTTCTTTCGAGACCCAATTTGCTGCACTGTTTGCCTCTCTATAGACATAATTGATTAGAGTGTTATCTACTTTTGAGCCCAGCTGACGAATGTCCACAAGTAGATTCCTCAAACACCGAGGAGTTACATAGTTTCCTATCATTGATTTAGTATAGATGCCAAACTACACGAAGGAAACATTACACCAATATTGTTTGATTTGCCCGACGAGTCCTCCATGGCAGCTCCGGTTATCATACTAGAAAAATGTTAAATATACTGCATTTTGTCAAGGAACCAACTTTTCTAAAAGTTTCAACTGATAGAGTGAAGACCCATGAATGATTTTATTATCTAACATGCCCTCTCAGGCAAATACTTTTTGGACTTGAAATGTGGATATTACACATGCCCACCTTATACCTTGTGCTTATTATGTTAATATTGAAAGTAGGAGCTATTTAGATTCGAACTCTTGATCTCTTGATCAATAAGGTTTTATTACCATGTTAATGAACCAACTTTTCTAACAGGTTAAGCTGATGGGTGAAGGTCCAAAAATAATTTTATTCTCTTACACATTTTTTTTGAACAATACACTTAACTTATATAAAGGAGTTACTAAATTATAAAAATTAACATTAAAACTGTTATTTTTTATAAATTATTTGATCTTTGTAATACATATTTAATATGTAAATTAGATATGTATTTTCTGGATAAATTAACCTTCAGATTCAACGTATTAACTTTTTAGTCCGTTAATTTTTTGAAATAATATTTTAGTCTGAGTTATATATATATATATATATATATATATTTAATAAAAAGTCCAAGTGATAGTGTGTAAAGGTGTAAAATAGGTTACTCATCCAACTCTTTTATATTAGTAGTATCATAGCATTGCAGTTTGTGTATGGGATGAGGGAGAATAGCAAGGGAATTATAGGTATATTAACAAATTATGACAAGTTTACACCCTTTTGCACTGTCATTTAAACTATTTTATTAAATACATATACCTTTATTTTATTAAATACTTACCCAAAAAAAAAACTAAACTAAAAAAATTAATTCACAAAGTTCTATAGTACTAGTACAATTCAGCCAATGATTTTTGATGTTATTTATATTTTAGTATTTCGATGTTTATGAAAGTAATAAAGAGGCTTTTTAATTTTTTGTTATGTCCTAGATTTTCTTCATATTAATAAATAGGAACCTCTCTAATGAAATGACCCCATATTTCGGGAAAAAAAACTCACATGGTAGGTTAGCTTTAAATACTTAATAAAGTTTATTGACCAAAATACCACTTGAACTCATCGGGCGCATTTTAAATAAATTAAAAATGATGCTATATTTTTTAATTATTTTACCATCCGAACGCTGCTTATGTGTTCATTTGGTTTCGGGAATAGAAGATTGGGCTTGATTCAAAGCAGCGGGAGAATACCACGTTGCTTTGTGCTGTGCCTATGTGGCATTTAAAGTTTAGAGAAAATTTGATTCAGATGCCCTGAGATTTGGTAATATATTTTTTATGTAATTTGAGGTTTTAAAATATTTTTGAGGTACTCTAAACTTTGGTAACGTTTCTTTTCAGGTACCCTATATTAACGGAACTCAAACGGAGTTAAGCAGAGAGTACCTAGAAAAAAAAAACCAAAGTTTAGGTTACCTTAAAAATATTTTAAAATCTAAGGGTATCTGAAAAATATATTATCAAATCTAAAGGTATCTGAAAAATATATAACCAAATTTTAGGATATTTGAACCAAATTTTCTCTAAAATTAAACTTTTAAACCGAATAAAAAAGAAATCCTTAAAAAGAAAAGTACTTCTAATTACAAATATTTAGTTTCTTATTCATATTTGTATTGTGCAACTTCAAAGAAATAACTACAATTAGGTTTCCCTTGATGTACGTAATTGAAGCTTGTAATTGAGGTTGAAATTATAATTAAAGTCTATAATTCTAATTATGCTTGGTTTATTTGTTAAAATTGGAATTGAAATTTGGATAGTATTTATATAGACCTTCCGAGCTATTGGTTAGAATCAAAGTAATTTCTCAAACTTTTAATTTAATTAAGGACATCCCTGAACTATGGATCAAAATCAATGTGATCTCCCGACTTCTGATTTGATCACGGACACCCCCTAAACTATTAACTGAAATCAATTTGATTCCCAACCTCAATAGTTTTACTAAAGACACTCGAAACTATTAAAAGAAAATTTGGATTAAGTATCTTGAGATTTAATAATATAAATTTTAGGTGCCCTAAGATTTTAAAGCATTTTTATAATATCGTAAACTTTGGTAACTTTTCTTTTTAAGTATTTTTTCCATTACTTTGTTAGGATTTTGTTGAAATTAGGCCAACGTGATAAAAAAAAAAAAAAACAAAAACAAAATTTAACTAAGGAAAATGTATTGTTTATAATTAATATAATTTTAAATATTAAAAAAAATTTAAAAAGTAAAATTTTTTGGGAAAATTTGGTTCAGGTACCATGAGGTTTGGTAATATATTTTCTAGATACCCCAAGGTTTTGAAATATTTTTGAAGTACTCTGAACTTTGGTAACTTTTGTTTTAAGTACCCTATGTTAACGGAATCTTAACAGAATTAAGTAGAGGGTACCAAAAAAAGTTATCAAAATTCAGAATAGCTCAAAAATATTTCAAAATCACAAGGTACCTGAAAAATATATTACCAAATCTTAGGATACTTGAACAAATTTTTTTCTAAATTTTATTGGCATACATGTATAATATACTAGATTATATATTTAATATACATATTCAAACATATTAAATTTATAAATATTTATATTAAATAATTGTATTTTAAATACATGACTATATATATATAGGGTGAATATCAAATGAGAGTATTTGACTATGGTGAGATATGAGAGCTTAAATCTCAGCCACTGAATTCAAAATGAAGGGCTGAGATTGCACATATAAAGAGGAGGAGAGAGTGAGAGAGAGTTTTTAGGGCATTTTTATATGTGCAATCTCAGTCCTTCATTTTGAATTCAATGGCTGAGATTTAAGCTCTCATATCTTACTATAGTCAAATGCTCTCCTTTGATATTCACCCATATATATGTATGCACAATTTTATGAGAGAGTGAGAGTGTGAGAGGGACGACTATTGGTGTCCATCAATGGATGATTAAAATTGACCCCCTTTTTTATGAAATACCAAAAAAAAAAAAAAATTTCCCACCCCCTCTTTCCAACTCTTCCTTTTTATCTCTCCCACTCAACCACTTGCCACCGGTGGCGCCAATCCTTGCACTGCCAACGCCCGTCACCACTGTCGCTGCCCCCTTTTTTTTATCTCTTTTTCAATATCCCTTTGCCCCCTTCCCCCCAAAATAACCCTTCACCTCCGGCACTTGCTACCACCGCCGGTCCGCTGCCTCTCTTTTTCTCTCTCTTCCAATCCCCTTCTCTCTCCCCCATATCCCTTCATGGTGGTAGGGGTGAAGGGATTTGGGGGAGAGAGAAGGGGATTGGAAGAGAGAGAAAAGGAGTGGTGTTGGTCGGAGATGAAGGGTGGGAGGGCGGCGGGAGGGGGTTATTAGAAGAGAGAGGAAAAGCAAGGACGGCAGGCGGTGGCAATGAAGGGATATGGGGGGAGGGATAAAGGGGTATTAGAAGAGACAAAAAAGGAAAGAACAGCGGGTGGCTAGGGTGAGAGATAGAAAGTATGTGTTGGGGGAGGGGGAGGGGTTGGCAAATTTTGTTTTTCTTTTTTTGATTCCATAAAAGGGGGCCAATTTTGACCGTCCATTGTAATAGAATGCCAAGTTTTGTCCCTCTCACTTTCTCATAAGAATTGTGCCTCTATATATATATATGGCATAATTGTTATGAGGGGGTGAGAGAGGCGTATCTTGGCCGTCCATTGCAATAGACGGTCAAGATTCGCCCCTTTTTTTATGGGGTCTAAAAAAAGAAAATTATCCCCACTCTTTTCCCCAACCCTTCCTTTCTCTCTGTCCCGCCCACCTGCTGCCTCCAACGGTCAACACTGCCACCCCTATCCGCCCCCCCCGTTGCCACTGCCGCCCATTCATCTTGGCGCTACCTCTGCTTTGCGGTCGCTATTGCTGCCGCCTATTCGCCTCCGCCTTCCACACCTCCTTTTTCTCTCTCTTTCAATACCCCTTTTTCTCTCCTCCATCCCTTCACCCCGCCGTCCTTTGCTGCCCCTCCTTTTCTCTCTCTTCCAATATCCCATTTTCTCCCCTCTATAACCCTTCACCCCTAGCCACTGGCCGCTGCCTCCCATCTGCCGCCCCTCCTTTATTATCTATTCCAATACCCCTTCCTCTCTGCCCCCATTTCCCTTCACCCCTCGTAAATATGAGGCACATCAATATATTAGGCCAAAAAAGAGCCATTATCATCCGAAAGATTGTAAACTTCATGCATGTTATAATTCTTTTATCACCTCCAAGGGGGTATAAAGTTTATGGTATGGATATGAACTAAGTATCTTTATGAGGATTACTACCTGTATATTGGAACACGAGGTTTGGACCTCTCCCTTATCAAAATGTGGTGATCGTTGTGTAGGATGACCCATCACACTGTGTTCATGACAGGTGGGAAACTCAATTAGAACACGGTTCACACACTGAGCCTCTGTTGGAAGACATTGAAGGGTCAGACCCTCTAGATGGTGTGACGGGGGCAATCCATCCCTTGTTCAGTTACAACAAGAGCCACAACGAATGAGCTAAGGGGAGCATGCCCAATTTCACGGCACGTCCATTCTGGGGTTAAGTCCGTGCTTGTCAAGTATCGTGATTATATTTGTAATGTACCATAACTATATTCCATGTCAACACACATGTGGTATTTCTTACTTTTACCACTATTTATCTAATCCACTGTTCGCTGCTACTTACTTTATTTTTCCCGCGGCCTAAAGCCTTTCATATGTCGTGCAACATGCCCACTGGTGCAAAGTTAAGGGGAGGGATATTTTGGCACTTGAACAAAATGAGAAGTGGTCTCTTGAGTACTTGCCATACGGGACAAAGGCGTCGGACTATAAGATGGAGAATAAAGTCAAGTATAAGTCAAACGATCAATTGATTAGTGTAAGGATTAGTTGGTGGCAGAAGTGTTGGCCTAAAGGCTATTAAGACTCCACATATGTAAGAATCCAACATTAGAGTTGTGAGAAATTACAACAACAACAACAACAATCCCAGTACCTCAAGGGCTCCCGCATAAGCGGGGTCGGGGGCAGGGGGGGGGGGGGGGTAGATGTACACAGCCTTCCCCCTTCAGGGTGTCAATATGAAGAGAGGCTATTTTTGAGGACTCCCAACCTGAGAGCAATGTCTTCATCGTATCAGGTGACCTGTGAGCAATGGGACATGAAAGCAAAAGAGTAAGCCATAGCATAAAAATGTCCTAGAGGAGACTACGAGGCAAAACCTTCCTTTAAGGCAGCTAGTATAAGCAAATACGCCAAATATGCAAATTAACAAATAAGGAAATAAACAAATAAGCAAATAGGTCGATAGTAGACAAATAGGTGTATAGGTAGATAAGTACACCCTAATAAGCCTATACGCCTATAAACACAAAAATAGCATAATAAGCAGCGGTGTGAGGCCGCTAGCTCTGCTACTCCTATGCTAGTCCTCCCTCGAACTCTAGCTCTATCTAGCTCTATTTAAGGCCATCTCCTTCCGTGGGTTTAGGTGGGTGAGGTCTTGCCGTACGATTGCAGTCGACCCTCCATTGGCCTGTTTCATCCTCTTCTTCCTAGCGTGGTACGAAGCTGATCGCAATCCCTGACTGGAGCAGTGGATGGTCTCCTCCTGGCGTGCCTAAACCACTTCAAGAACAACTTCTTCAATTTTATATTCTATCTTCTATCTAGGCCACGCCCCACTATGCCCCATACCACATCCCTGATGGCCACCCCTGGGACCGCAAGTCCATATGCCCAAGCTTTGGAATAGGCATATCGTAGAGCCATGGCACTAGATCGGGCTTACAAGTGGACATATGCTCCTACACCGCTACATCGGGAACACCTATCCTAGTCCTCTACACAGCTCTGTCTAGAGCCATCTCATCATTTAGGTTGAGATAGGTAAGATCCCGTTGTATTGTCTCCATCCAGCTCTTTTTTGGCCATCCTCTCCCTCTCTTCCCGTCTGCTATGTGGTGTTGATCGCATCTCCTGACAGGTGTAGTGGTGGGTCTCTTTCTAACATGCCCAAACCACCGCAGATGTTGCTCCCTCAACTTATTTCTATTGGGGCGACACCCAGTTTACTTCTAATGACCTCATTTCGGATCTTGTCCCTCCTTGTGTCTCCGCACATCCACCTTAGCATTCTCATCTCAGCCACCCTCATCTTTTGAGTTTGGTGACACTTTACATGCCGGCACTCTGCCACGTAAAACATAGCTGGCCTCACTACCATCTTATAGTATTTACCCTTTAATTTTAGGGGGAATTTCCTATCACACAGTATCGCCGCTGCCTTTCTCCATTTGTGCCAACCCATTTTAATCCCGTTGTTGACATCTGCGTTTACTTCGCCATCATTCTGCACCATGGAACCCAGGTATTTGAAGCATGCTTTCTGAGGTATGTGTTCTGATCCAATCCGTATAACTTCTGTGCTTGGCGTGGTAGAGGTGCTGAACTTAAGTTCCATATATTCTGTCTTAGATCTACTGTGCCTTAGACCTTTCATTCAAGGGCCAACCTCCAAAGTTCTAGTTTTTCATTCACCTCCACTCTAGACTCACCCACTAGGACTATGTGGTCCGCGAAAAGCATGCACCAAGGTATATCCCCTTGGATGTGCCTAGTGAGCTCGTCCATCACCAAAATGAACAGAAAGGAACTCAAGGCTGATCCTTGGTGTACTTCTACAGTAATGGGAAAAGCGTCTGTCTCCCCTTCTGTAGTGAGCACACTAGTTTGAGCATCTTCGTACATGTCCTTGATGACTCATATGTAGAACTCGTGGATTCCTTTCTTCTCTAGGACCCATCATAGGACTTCTCTTGGCACTCTATCATATGCCTTCTCCAAATCAATGAAAACCATATGAAGGTCCTTCTGTCTATCTCTGTAGTACTCTATGGACCTCCTCAGGAGATGGATGGCTTCTGTTGTTGATCTACCTGGCATGAATCCAAATTGGTTCTCTGAGACTCCTGCTTGGTGGTGAAGCCTTCCTTTTATGACTCGGTCCCGTAGTTTCAGAGTGTGGCTCATTAATTTGATTCCTCTGTAGTTGGCACAACACTGAATGTCGCCTTTGTTCTTATAGACGGGGACTAGTATGCTATTCCGCCAATCATCAGGCATCTTTTTCCCCTGGAAGATTTGGTTGAATAATTCAGTCAACCATCTTATACTCGTTTCTCCAGTACATTTCCATGCCTCAATGGGAATACCGTCAGGGCCGGCTGCTTTACCCCTGCCCATCTTCCTCAATGCTTCCCTAACTTCCTCGGGTCTAATTCTGGTGCAATGGTCGTGGGACTCTTGCACTGCTGTTGTTTGTAGAACATCTGGAGGAGTAACTGTATCTCCCTTCTCATTAAACAGATCGTGGAAGTAGGACTTCCACCTAGCTTTGATTTGTTGCTTGTCCATGAGCACTTGTCCTGCTGCCCCCTCTATATATCTTACTTGGTCCAGGTCTCTAGTCCTCCTTTCCCTTGTCTTTGTAATTCTATAGAGGTCTCTAGCCCCCTCATCTGTATTTAGCCTTTTATAAAACTCCTCAAAGGCTTTGGATTGTGCGTCTCTAACTGTTATCCTAGCTTCCTTCTTAGCCTGTTTATATTGTTGTCTCTTGTCTTCATCTCCACTACGATCCCATTCCTTGAAGCAGTCTCTTTTCGCCTTAATCCTCTCTTAGACCTCCCTGCATCACCACCAGGTCTCTTTGTTGTTTGGTGCCCTACCTTTAGATACGCCTAGGACTTCTCGTGCCACATCTCTGAACTTTTGGGCTACTTGGTTCCACAGGTGGTTTAAATCTCCCTCACACTTCTTTCCAAGCTCAGCCTCAACTCTTTCCTTAAAGACTAGAGAGTTTTCCCCCTTCAGCTCCCTCCATCGCGTGCGTGGCTGTGATGGTTTGATGGCTTTCTTGTTCTTTCTCTTGATCGTAATCTCAACACATGCTACTCTGTGTTGTGTTGAGAGGTCCTCCCCCGGGATAACCTTGCAATCCTTGCAATCTTTTTGAGTCCTCATTCTTTGTAATATGTAGTCAATCTGGGTCTTTGCTCCACCACTCCGATAGGTGATGATGTGGTCCTCAAGCTTTTTGAAGAAGGTGTTGACCACTGTTAACTCATAAGTGACGGCAAAGTCCAACGGAGCCTTGCCCTCATCATTTCTCCTTCCATAGCCAAATCCTCCGTGGTGGGATGAATAACCGTCTGTGTTCGCTCCCACGTGCCCATTAAAGTCCCCTCTAATCACAACTTGTTCGCTCTGGGGTATCCCCTACATTGTTAGGTCTAAGTCCTCCTAGAAACTGGCCTTCTCCTATTGTGTATGTCCTATCTATGGGGCGTACACTTATGATGTTTAACATCTCCCCGCCTAAAACTAACTTGATGCTAATAATCCTATCGCTAGCCCTAGTGACTCCTACTACTTCGTCCCTAAGGGAACTATCCACCATAATACCCACTCCATTTCTCTCCCTGACTTGGCCCGAATACGATAGTTTGTAGCCTAACACATCCCTTGCTTTTGCATCTACCACCTAGTCTCTTGAATACATAGGATGTTGATCTTTCTCCTAGCCATCATTTGGGCCGCTTCAAAGCTTTTTCTAGTTAGTGTGCTAACATTTAATGTCCTAATTCGTTGACTCCCCTCCCCTTGTGAACTTCCCTGACCCGTTCCAACCCCATTTAGAGATGGCCTCACGTTTTGAGCTCCGTTGTTGGTAATGTTCATAAACTACCTGTTCCAGGTCTCGATTATACACGTAAACAATCATATATAAGCCTAGTTGAGATCCATATATAAGAGATTAGAGATCCATATATGAGCCTAGTAGACTACTTCATCTAATGCGAATGGGTTTTAGGATAGAACCACGCTTAGGCTTATACATGAATCTCGTGTGTGCCAACTTTGTGGTCGGCCCTAAAGGCCTAGTGAAATTTTGACATGATATCAGAGTGGGTAGAGGATACTGAGATCTTGTTTGATGCACCATGTCCTCGAGAAGAGGGATGTATTTGAATATTTGATGTTCCAAGGGCCTCTTGGCTGAATGTTTAATCCAATTGGATGTAATTCCCAAATGGTAGAGAAGCAAGAGGTGCGATTGAAGAAGACTCGTATGAGAAACATATTGCTAAGAACTCCACATATAAGTCTAATAAGAATCCCACATTGAAAGTTGTGAGAGAGTAGAGACCAACATATATAATGCTAATTAGTTTCGGGAAGAAGTCCTACATACGCCTATATGTAGACCTCATATACCAACTCCATTGATCAGGCCTAGGCCTGGTAAACCTTAACAAGAGCAACCTAAGAGGGCTTGAATTAGATACTTCTACGATTAATAAAAAACGTAAATGGAAAACCCAACAATTTAAAGTAAAGATGGAGGAAAGAGCAACACAATTTTTATAGTAATTCTCTTCCAACTTGAAACTTAGGGCCTGTTTGGCATTGCTGTCAAAAATGGCTTTTTTCAGAAGCACTTTTTCAAATAAGCAGTTTGTGTTTGGCTCAACTAGTAAAGAAGCACATATTGTAATATTGTGAGTATTTAACCAATGTTTAAAAAACTATTTTCCTATAAAATTACTTGAAAGGACATTAACAATAGTCTTTTGTAGTTGAAAACAATTATCCAAGAACCATTTTAAATGTTTAATATTTTTTAAATATTTAAAATTTTTTTTATTATTTAAAATATTTTCTAAATATATAAAATATCTTTTAAATACTTAAACTAATTTTCAATGCTTTAAATATTCTTTTAATATTTTAAAAATATTAATTTTTAAAATTAAAATATTTTTAAATATTGTAAATATATTATTAATTATTAAAATATTTTTTTTCATATTTAATGTAATTTTTTGAATACGTAAACTATTTTTTCAATATATAAATTATTTTTTAAATATATAAATTAATTTCTAAATATATTAACAAACTTTAAATATATGTGAATAAAATTTTCTCAATTGTTTAATTTTTATTTCTAGGGTTCATTTACTATACACTATTGCAACTGTATTTCATTAAAACTCCGAAGTTAACCGTGGCAAGAGTTGTATCAGGATGGGGGTATTCGGAAAATCCTCGTGTTGCTAACCTTGTAAGGTTGGGGGTATTCAGAAATAACCTCTCGGCAGGGTTACGCCTTGAAGGGGTAAGGCTGGGTACATCCATCCCTCCCAGACCCCGCTTATGCGGGAGCCCTTAAGGCACTGGGTCTGTTGTTGTTGTTTATTTTCTATTTCTGTTTTTGCTTAAAAGAAAAGGACAAAATTTTTGCTTCTTCTTCAAAGCAGAAAAACAACTTCTGCTTTTGATAAAAAAAAAAAAAAAACTATTTTTTTAATGGTTGCCAAACCCTCTCCGATCCTTATAAAAGTGCTATTTGTAGAAAACATCATTTTTTCCCCTCAAGAATAAGCTAAGCCAAATAGGCCATGAGTCTATTCCTCAAGTCACTACTATTTATCACTTGAACCTTTTACTAATTTTGAACTTGAATCTTTTGTATCTTAGGCTTATAAACTCAACCTTTTACACTTGACTCTTTTGTCACTTAGACTGGATGAAATTTTTCACTCATCTTTTTGTACAGTAAACTTAGGATGCCTTACACTTTGATACTTGTAACTTCGGTTTCGGATCCAACTTTTATAAATGTATAAGTTTGAGCAATGAAAATTATAGTCTTAAAAAGTGTTTGCACAACCTTTGCAAAGGATCGAATTTCAAAAGAGTTGTTGCCACTATGTGTCAGCATGTAACCTTTGTGTCTCAACACACAACAACCCGATGGGCTTTTTGTTAGTCTGTGTATTGATACTTGGTTCTAGCCGTTGACATTCAACATGCCTCATGTGATTTCACGAACATTCGACCATTGGGCTTGATTTGGAGCTTTATTAAGCTGATAATCTTGATAAAAATGTTTATACATAGTAAGTTTTAATCTAACTCGAATGTATCCTAAAGGATCTTCTCATAACCCTTTGATTAAAGCATGACTCTGATAAAGACAATTAAAAAAGTGAATCAGTTTGGAATTATTTTGAGTTTTATTTAATAATTATTTGGAAATCAAGTTTCAACATCTTTTAAAAACAATCTCATGAGAGCACCACATATTGATAGTAAAATTATCCAACTCAAATGATATACCCAATTTCTAAATCGTATACTTAGATCTCCTTCTTTTGATTTAAAAACCTTTGTTCTTTTGATCTATCATCCTTCAGGGCATGGTACCATTATATGAGTTTCTAGCTTTTTTGTAGCTCGCTTTCAATATGATTAAAATGCTTAAGCATAATGACTTACTAAATATTTATTACCATCAAAATTAACGTTAATGGCCTCTGGAGCCAACAATTTCTGCTTTTTTGATGATAACAAATATTTAGTATTTTTACTCAAAAGTGAAAAAGTACTAGCTTTATCATACAAGGAATGGGTGTTTCTAGGAAACTTCAAATTGGCCGGCACTACTGAATATTTTCTCATTCTAGATGACTCTGACAGAGAAAGAGGAAGACTTTCAAAAGTCATTTAAAGAAACATCAGAAGTTGTTTTGGTCACCGTTTTTTTACAGCTTGACTCAGAACTCGCTTGGTCGAGTTGCCTATTTTATACTGCGGCTTTGTCGCTAATTAACCAAAAAAAAAATCGGAAGTTATTTCGTAGACCCGACCAAAGGAATTTCTTTTAAAAAAAATATTAATGGAACAGTCGACACACTCATGCAAAATTACTGTAAAAATAGGCAGCAAAATATCTAAAGACAATACTCAATATAATACCGAAACTGGGGGAAGAGGCTAGAATACCGACGAGCAATTAGAACATTCAACGAAGGAGAGAGCAATTGGAAAGATCTTACAAAAAACGATGATATCGCGCCGTGGTAAAGGCCACTGTCCTAAAAGACGATTTCGCCGCTGCTCCGGTGCACACAGTATAACCGGCGGCCATCCTCCAGGATTAACGTGATCCGACTCTTAACGTGCACTCGTTAATTGCCAGGTAGGAGTGCCTTGCACTTTGTCCAAATTTTAGGAGAGAAAAACCAAGAGAGAGAGAGAAAGAGAGAGACCGAGAGTGTATATATCTGGTTGTTATAGCTAATAGCATATATATAGCGTAGACAACGATAACAAGTATTAAACAAAAATCGGGTGCAACGAATTCTAACGGCTATAAACGGTAACAAGCATTAAGTCATCGGCTGAAATGAATTCCAACGGTTATAAATGGTAACAAGCATTAAGTCATCGATTGTAATGAATTCCAACGACTATAAATAGACGTAATAATTTCAACGGCTATATTGTCATTTAATTCCCAACGGTCACAATTTTAATGACCCTAAACGACTAATAACGGTAAATGGCTAGTAAATGGGCACTGTTAGAATATTTTTCCATAACACTTAAGTTTAGCTTGTATCATTTTTCCAACAATCCTCCACAAAAGATACAAGCGGAAGATAACAAAGAAGAATAGATTGGGCAAAAGGAGTTGAGTTTTTCAGTGCCGATGTCTCGCGACTTGAATCGTCACCTAGTGTAACCCAAGTTTACGACCAACATCTTGCAAGGTGACTTTCGTTTTGAACCTCACAAGGAATTGTATAGTCTTCCACTTGGACACATACCAAATTCCAGATCTTGGCAACTCCTGCGACTTGGCGCGTTTTATCGGCCATGCGCTCGTCCTGGATATTCATAGGCGCTCTAGAAGGCAAGTCTTAAGCCTTCATAGGGAGCGGCCACACTCCCACACCTATATAGGTAGATCCCATCAAGTGTGTGTTATCGCACACCGCCAAACATATGGCTATAGGTCTATTAAGAACTAGAGCTCAACCTTACTCTTTGGTAGCATAATTACAACTCATGCGGTTCGGCGCGTTTTATCGGCTATGCGCTCCTCGTGTATATGCATAGGCGCTCTAGAAGGCAAGTCTTGAACCTTCATAGGGAGCGGCCAGACTCCCACACCTACATAGGTGGATCCCATCAAGTGTGTGTTACCGCACACCACTAAACATATGGATATGGGTCCATTAAGAGCTAAAGCTCAACCTCACCCCCGGTAACATACAGACAGTGTCCATCAAGTGCAAGCCTCGCTTACACCACCCAACATATGGTTATGGACCCGTCTCCGCATTGTCATACCATAGGGAAGGACAACATAAAACACAGTGCATTTCTTGAATGAAACTATGACTTTTCACATTGAACCTATTAAAACCAGGTTGGATACATCACAATTTATCTATGTATAGACTTTAGCCCCATCCCTCTCGATGTTTTTTTAATCAATGGATCCACAAGGTTCTTTTCAGACCTTACACAATCTCGTGATATTACTTTCTTTTGAGTAAATCATTTACGATCTTATGTCCGAGACGAATAGGTCTCCTCTTACCAAACCCATCAAGTGTGCAGTGTCCACACCACCTGTCATGGACTACAAGTTAGGTTAAAGCATCATGCTCAACCATCATACATGGAATTTCACACTGTATTGCAACAAAGCGGTACTTGAGAGTTGACCATTGCCAACGTCAATCACGAGTTGTTCTTACCCCCACATTGAGGTATCTACAACAAGCTATTAAACAACTAGCTCCATGGCCTGCCAACTTCAACAAAAGTTAGTATAACGCAATAGTGAAGCAAATATCATATCAATAACATCATATCTCCACCACAAGTAATCAAATAGTACACATCGTACATATATCGTATACACAGTTGGCATGAAAAACATATACCGCAAACTTGTCAATCCACATATCATCACAATTATGAAACATTATCATCTCAAATCAATTGGATTACCACCAATTTAGGTCACAAAAGACCATATACCCATTTTTATCGTACTTAGAGTACATGCATTATTATCATTAAAGGTAGTCCACGTACTATCAATATTGTATCAAATATTTGGTGATCTCAAGAAAAAGAGGTACAAGAGACCATAATTCACAATGTGCCTTTTACAATTCAACTTAAGGCAACCCAAGCCTTTGCAAGGCTGTCGAGCCCAAGTGCTAGCATCGTCAAGCTATTTACACTGACTTTGGATAGTCACCAAAATAATATTTTCATCATAATCAATTTCTATGAGCTAGCTATAACTAGCAAACATTGGCAAAAACACAATAATCAAAAAGATTATGATCAAACAACATATCTCATAGGCTCTCAAGTGCTCTTCCAACCCCCACAATGGAATGTCTCACACTACATTCCTAAGCCGTTCAATTTTTCTACCTGCTAACTCAATCTTTAAGGAGAACTAAACAATGCAGGCTACAGAGAGGTGTCACAACATATAGCTCACTAATGATCCTAAATACATTGGCATTAGTAGAATATCTCTCATTGATATCAGACATCCAACACAACAAGGAGTCTATTAAATGTAAACCCCATTCATAGTACTTCATTAGTACCTCGACAATTTAACTAAAGTACTTCAATATTCATCATTTGGATCAATGTATATAGACTAGGTCTACCACTGACATATGAAATAATAGGATGAATGTTGTGTTTTTCATCAAACCATAATGCTATCAATCACTTTGGCGTATTTAGCTTATGATGCGATGCCACGTTTTTCTCCTCATCAAGTGCACATTAGGGTATATAGTATGTCATCCAAATGACCAACATGAGCATACAACATATGACAATAACTCAAACAAGGTATCTAGACACATGCTAAATACCAAGCCTATGATTTATCAGGGTTCTCATATGACCTGCACCTTACCCTTTTGGCAAAAACTAGAAAAGAAGACACAAAACAATTATCCTAAGGGCATAATAAGTCTCTAACGACAACACAAGTCCACATATGACTCATACATATCATCTTTTCCCAATCATAAGCTGAAATTCAGCAAAACAGTCCAAAAACCAGCAAAATACCAGCATGGACAACAACATTCACAAACTAAATGTCATAATCTGCAGTATGTACACAACATACAGTAGTTGCATATCATAACAACAAGTATTACTCCAGTACTTGCAAAATCCAGCATGTAAAAGTCCATAACAACATGTACATAAGCATCTTACAGCCCACAATCTATATATGACAATATGGACAACAACATATAGCCAAAACAATATGTAGCAGCACATTCTGCTTGAAAAGGACATGTTTCAACACTTAAAACAACATGATTTTTATCATTTCAACATGTAACAACATGTTCACAATACTTCAAACGTAGCCATAGGAAATACATGAGACACATTAACATGGAGATTAATACACAAAATCACAGGTAGATATCCAAGAACTCAGAAGTCCTATTAGCCCTTTACAATGATCAATTAATTCAATAGGTCACTCAAATATATGCAAGAAAACAACTCTCACATACAAGGTTAATCTATGGTTAAAACTCAAACATACTATGCTTTACCAACACAAGGGGTTCAAGATGTGCAGCTAGACATGCTTAACTTAAGAGTTGTCAATTCTAGGTTTAAGACTCCATTCTTGAATTTAGCATCGATTTACTTTTTCCTTTCTCATTTTCGTAGATAATGTACAAGTTCTCTTGACATCTTAATTCGTAGGGTCAAGATTCAAAATTGGTAGTTTGCAAATTGCAAGGTTGCTTCATGCAGATTGAATTAATTTACAATTTTACTTAACACCCTTCCCCAATTGAAATCTCCTAAATCTCTTTTTGGGAAAAACATTTCAACTTTTTTTTCCACGTGTAAAAAGTACATATATGCACTTGATTCTGCAAGTTCTTTCAAATGCTTCTATATTTTCGGGGATGGCAACAAGGTGTACCCCGCGGGTACCCGCCACCGCCTCCTACCCATAATATCGGGCTCATATCCTTTTTTGGATCTAGTACTTAGTCATTCCAAAAATTAATTTTATGTTTTTGGGTCTATCCTTTGATCACTAGTTTTAACCTTAATTTAGCCGTTAACCTTCAATTTATTTTTGAATGCCCACTCTATTGCCAATTGGTCTTACACCCTTTAAGAATGTTTGTGGGTTTCCGTGAATGATTAGTAATCTCTCTAAGACTAGAATCAACATACCTTATGATCTAACATATTGATAATCATGTTTAACCACAAAGAAACCTCCACCTCAAGCTCTCATGTCACTTTTCTATCTTACACTCAAGTTGGCAATTACTTAAACACATGAGATTATTATCTTTTATGTATCTCTATCGGGGTGGAGTATCATTACTTCAACCTAACTAGATAAAAACCAATATAATTTACATTGTCTTTTTAGAAGTCCAAACTAATGCAATCCATACAAGTTCTTGCAAAATTATTATTATTATCTTACTAGGCTATACTCTCCCATATTTCGCTAGCTTGAGGCATAAGACATATGAATGTGAGTTTATCTAAACAACATATACAACTTAATATATGCATCACATGAGACAATGAAACTTGGTTTTTCATGGTACATATGCAAGAATGAAACTACAAATCAAAGTGTAAATTTTTATTTGAGACAACATTGTCATAAATGCTAGCAAACATATCACAGGAATATAAATGATAGAATTTAGATTATTAAAAGATATGTCGACTTAATTTAGACAATATTTCCATACTCAAACTTCAAAAACATGTGCCCAAGCCAATTTTAACATCAAGTCAAATTTTTATTTATATTATTTATTTTTGTTCGATGAACAAACGACGCCCACTAAAAAAAAACTTTTCACCATTCGTTTTATGCATCAAATTATTTAATCCATTGATCCAAACCATTAGACCCACCATTAACATAAGGTTCATAGATACTAGGATTCACCACAGAAACTACACTATTCAATTCAAATCGACGAATCGCGTTTATACTAATGAATGAAATCATAAGACAAATCCTAAAAGTACAATCAAAATTGAAAACAATCTCACCGGCGTTACCCTAGTTCTTGGTATGGTACAACCATCTTCCAAGGGGATAATCAGTGAGTATTTAAATTTAATATATTTTAATTTCTGGGTCGTTCGATTTTGTTCCATTTATCAATGTGATTCACACAGAACACCAAGAGGGCACAGCGAACGGGGAAGAATTTTTTTTACATCTCTTTTTATGTGTTTGTTGGTATGTCTCTGTGACCCATTATCAATTTTTGATATTAATTTTTTTCGTTCAAATCGTCTTTTAGATTGTGAAAAAAAAAATATTAATGGAATAGTCGACACACTCACGTAAAATTGCTGTAAAAATAGGCAGCAGAATATCTAAAGACAGTGCTTAACATAATACAAAAACTGGGGGAAGAGGCTAGAATACCGACGAGCAATTAGAACATTCAACGAAGGAGAGAGCAATTGGAAAGAGCTTACAAAAAACAATGATATTGTGCCGTGGTAAAGGCCACTGTCCTAAAAGACGATTTCGCCATTGCTCCGGTGCACACAGTATAACCGGCAGCCGTCCTCCAGGATTAACGCGATCCGGCTCTTAACGTGCACTCGTTAATTTCCGGTTAGGAGTGCCTTGAACTTTGTCCAAATTTTAGGAGAGAAAAACCGAGAGAGAGAAAGAGAGAGAGAGAGAGAGACCGAGAGTGTATATATCTGGTTGTTATAGCTAATGTCATATATATAGCGTAGACAACAATAACAAGTATTAAACAAAAATCGGGTGCAATGAATTCCAATGGCTATAAACGGTAACAAGCATTAAGTCATCGGCTGTAATGAATTCTAACGGCTATAAACGGTAACAAGTATTAAGTCATCGATTGTAATGAATTCCAACGACTATAAATGGACGTAATAATTTCAACGGCTATATTGTCATTTAATTCCCAACGGTCACAATTTTAATGACCCTAAATGACTAATAACGGTGAATGGTCGGTAAATGGGCACAGTTAGAATATTTTTCCATAACACTTAAGTTTAGCTTATATCATTTTTCCAATAATTTTCCGTGGTTTACTTTGAAAATCATTCAATAATTGAATAGGTAGATCAATTCTTCACCAATAATAATTGCAGCCTGGTTTAGAACTGAATTAACATTTGAAGGTGTTAGGAATATGCCTCAAATTTATGTAATTTAGTTATAAGTCTCGCCGTGAGCAAGCCGATCAATCGGGGGAATGTCCGATCGATCGGGTGCAGCGCTGGAGCATGGGAGCAGCATAGGGGGAGCCGATTGATCCGGAAGGGCGGATCGATCGGGAGCCCAAGCACGCGTGACCTAATTCGCTTGGTATAAATAGACCTGTAGGATTTGCAATTTTTGCATCCAATCCAATCAAAATTAAGAGAGAGCCGCCATCAATAAGTTTGAGAGTTTAGAGGGAGTGATTATTCTCCATAGATCCCATTTAGAGGAAGTGTCATTATAATTATTCCATTATTCATACTTAATAAAGAATCTCCATCTCCGCCCATGGTTTTCTTTCCTCTCGATTGAAGAGGGGTTTGCACGTAAATTATTATGTGTTGTTTCATTTGTTCTTCCTTTTACCTCTTTTGTTTACTTCTCGTTTGTGTGAGTCATAGTATTTGAATCGAATCATGTGATTAAAGTTAACGTTTCTGCATCAAGTATTCATATTACAAATTGGTATCGTAAATAACAGATTTATCAAGGTTAGATTTTCCTAACAATTGGTATCAGAGCCCTGTTTATTTCGATTTGGTACTATGACATCTGCAGTTAAATCTAAATTTGAGAAGTTTGGTGGTCAAGGGAGTTTCAGTTTATGGCAGATTCGTGTTAAAGGCCTCTTGACTCAGAGTGGCTTGAAGAAAGCTTTAGAAGGAAAAGAAAGGAAACCTGAGAGTTTAGCTAAAGCACACTGGGAGGAGTTAGCCGAACGGGCTCTTACGGCAATTCAGATGTGTCTTACCGATGATGTTTTGACAGAGGTTCTAGAAGTGAAGACAACTAAGGAGTTATGGAAGAAATTATAGGATATGTTCTGTTTTAAGTCTGTCTCCAACAAACTCGCAGTTAAACGTCGATTGTTTACGTTTCGTATGTCAGAAGGTACGTCACTTAAAAATCATGTTAATGAATTTAATTCGTTAATTCAAGAATTAAAGGAGCTTGATGATGCTCCTAAGGATGAAGATCAAGTTATGTTATTGTTATGTTCACTCTTTACCTCATATAAAGGCTTTGTAGAAAGCATGGTTTATGGTGGTAGGTTAACTATCACAGATGATGAGGTTAAGAGAAACCTACTGAGTAAAGAAAGAGTAGATAAGGAGTTATCTGACTCTGTTCAGAACTCAGATTGTGGTTTATTTGTGAGAGATAGAACTAAAAATAAAGAATATGTTCATGATGGAAACAAGTCTAGGACATCAAGACCTATCCTGTAATTACTGTCATAAGAAAGGGCACATTAAGAGAGACTATTACAAGCTTAAGAGGAAACTAGAAGCAGATAACAGGTTTGACCAGAGATCCGCAGCAGCTAGTGTTGTAGTTGAAGATGAGAATGATGGTGATATACTATCTGTGTCAGAACCTCAGTCCAGTTTTAAAGAAAGTTGGATTTTGGATTCGGGTTGCTCCTATCATATTTGTCCTAATCGAGATTAGTTTTCCACTTACGAGTCAATTCAAGGTGGAGTTGCTTTGATGGGCAATGATGCTATATGCAAAGTTTTGGGTATGGGAACAATTCGTATTAAGATGTTTGATGGTACTATCAGTACTTTGAGCGATGTTCATCATATTCCTGATTTGAAGAAGAATCTCATCTCGTTAGGTACTCTTGAATCGCATGGGTACAGGTACACACCTGAAGGTGGAGATATTAAGGTCGTTAAGGATGCTTTAGTTGTGATTAAAGGCAGAAGGGTAAGAACATTATATGAACTTACCGGTTCCACAGTTGCAGGATCAGTTAAGATATCTTCATCATCTTTGTTGACAGAACGAGGTATCACAAAATCAAGGCATTTGAGATTGGATCATTCAGGTGATAAAGGTCTGTCTAAGCACAGTAAAAGGGGCTCGTTGTGTGGTTAGTCTACAGGACTAAAATCTTATGAACATGGCATTTATGGGAAGCAGAAAAGAGTTCGCTTCAAGCAATTCCTAACGAATAGAGATGTCACATTTGATGAGTCTTCATTGCTATTTCCACTGAAGATGTCATCAATTAGCTGTGATTTAGGTCAGGTGAATAAGTCAGACAGAGTTCAGTTTCAGTTAAGTAACACAGTTCAGCAGCAGGTGGCTGTTTCAAAAGATATGTCAAGAGCCAATTCAGAGAAGAAGAAGATTAGCATTGCTGATAACCTCACAGATATGGTCACTCAATTGCTACCTAGCAGGAAGTTCCAGCATCGCTCGAACTTGGTTAGGTTTTCTGTTTTATTAAGATAACCTCGTGTGTGGGGTGTTTTGTGGAGTAGGTGGAGAAATTTTGCTTTTGTATAAATTTGAGTTAAGGTGGAGATTTGTTAGGAATATGCCTCAAATTTATGTAATTTAGTTATAAGTCTCTCCGTGAGCAAGCCGATCGATCGGGGAATGTCCGATCGATCGGGTAATGTCCGGTCGATCGGGTGCAGCGTTGGAGGATGGGAGCAGCAAAGGGGGAGTCGATTGATCTGGGTGCCGATCAATCGGGAAGGGCGGATCGATTGGGATCCCAAGCACGCGTGACCTAATTCGCTCAGTATAAATAGACCTGTAGGGTTTTCAATTTTTGCATCCAATCCAATCAAAATTAAGAAAGAGCTGCTGTCATTAAGTTTGCGAGTTTAGAGGGAGTGATTCAGTAATTCTCCATAGATCTCGTTCAGAGGAAGTGTCGTTGTAGTTCTTCCATTATTCATACTTAATAAAGAATCTCCATCTCCGCCTGTGATTTTCTTCCCTCTCGATTGAAGAGGGGTTTCCATGTAAATCTCTGTGTTCTTCGTTTGTTCTCTTTTATCTAATTATTTACTTCTCTTGTGGGAGTTATATTATTTGAATCGAATTCAGTTCTGGGGTGTTAAGTTCCGCATTAAGGAGGTATTAATTTCCTAACAAATTGATATCCGAGTATATCAAATTTGTTCAAGATTTTCCCTCACAAATTGGCATCTTAGTATATCATATTTGTCCAGATTACTTCAACAGAAGGAAATTCCTTAGGCAAGCCCAGTCAAAGCTAGACCTGGCAAATTTGACACAACACGATAATACGACACAAACACGACACGAAAATAGCTGGTTTGGGTAGGGGTTTTTGAAGCTTGGTTGAATTTGGATCGACCTGTTTAACCCATTTAGGTATTTGAATTTGAATTTGACCCATTTAACCTGTTTTCAACCCGCTTGACCTGTTTATATAATTATATTAGGTATTTGAACAGTTCATTATTGTTATTATATGTAGATTTTAAACCTATACTGGAGATGCCTGCATACTCTCAAACTGGACAACCTGCTGCTGATATGAACTTTCAGACTGTATCTGACTATCATCAAGCTTCTCTGCCTGAACTGAATCTTGAACTGTGGAGGGCGTGTGTGGCGGATGTACCAGAATGGACTCATCGAATGGCACATCTCTACTGGTCAGAAATTTATGGGCTTTTGGATCCAGTAAATGATATCCCTTCACACCTAATGTATAACCAAGAAAGATACGCTTCTTGGCCCTAGGCTCTAGCTTTCCGTCATTAACATAAGCATAAGCAGGACAACCAAATATTTTCAAATGAGAATAATCAGCAGGAGAACCAGACCATACCTCTTCTGGAGTCTTCATTTGTAACGATGAATAAGGTGATCGGTTTACTAAGTAACATGCCAAGTTAACTGCCTCTACCCAAAATTCTCTCCCTAAACCTGCATTTGAAAGCATACATCGAGCCTTCTCTGGTAACATCCTGTTTAGTCTTTCTGCCACTCCATTCTATTGAGGTCGACCTGTACATGTCCTATGTCTGACAATGCCTCGATTCTCACAAAACTTCATGACATCTCCTTCAACAAATTCAAGTCCATTGTTTATTCTCAACCTCTTGATCGGCTTCCCTGTTTGTTTTTCAAGCAGCACCTTCCACTTCTTGAAGACTTCATAAACTTCGTTTTTCTGCTTAAGAAAATAGACCCAAACTTTACGTGAATAATCATCAGTGAACGTTAGCAAATACCTGGAACCTCCTTTGGAAGCAACTCTGGATGGTCCCCATGGATCAGAATGAATATAGTCCAACGTTCCTTTAGTCTGATGCACTGCCTGCTTTAAGTTGATTCTCTTATGCTTCCCATTTACACAGTGCTCACAGAAATCCATCAGTCCAGTTGACTGACCACATGACAAACCCCTCTTACTCAACTCTGACATCCCTTTATCACTCATATGGCATAATCCAATGTCCCACATCTTAGGAATCTCTGCATCTGTCAAGGACGATGTAGAAACTGCCACTGAACCTGTCACGGTAGAACCTATAAGCTCGTATAAGGTTCCTACCCTTCTACCCTTCATCACAACCAGTGCACCTTTACTGACCCTTATAGCACTACTTTCAGCTGTGTACTTGTACCGATTAGACTCAAGGGTACCTAAAGAGATAAGGTTCTTTTTCAAATCTGGGATGTGTCGCACGTCACTAAGTGTCCTAACTGTACCATCAAACATCTTCACACGAACTGTTCCAATACCCATCACCTTACATGCGGCATCATTGCCCATCAAGACTACTCCACCCTAAATTGACTTATAAGTGGCGAACCAGTCTCTATTAGGACAAACGTACCGGAATCCATGATCCACTTATCCCTGGACCTGGCCTGTGACTCGATTACTAATAGGACATCAGCATCTCCCTCATCTTCAACTACATTAGCCTCAGCGGACTTATGGTCATTCCTATTATCATCTCTCTGTTTATTCTTAAGTTTATAATAGTTTTTTTCTTTATGTGCCCCTTTTTGTGACAAAAATTACATGACAAGTTCTTGTGTCTAGATTTAGACCTAGAGTTCTTTCCACCTTCAGACTCTCTAGTTTCAGTCCTATCTCTCACAAATAACCCATTACCAAAGTTATTCCCAGAGTCAGACTATTCTCTATCAACTCTCTCTTTACTTACTAGGTTTCTTTTAACCTCATCGGCAGTGATCGTAGGCCTCCCAGCATATATCATGCTTTTTACAAAGCCTTTGTAAGTATTAGAGAGCGAACACGACAATATCATGGCCTGATCTTTGTCCTTAGGGGTGTTATCCAATTCTTTTAATTCTTGAATTATAGAATTAAATTTACTAAGATGATTTTTAAGTGATGTACCTTCCGTCATATGAAAAGTGAATAACTGGCACTTTACTACGAGTTTATTGGAGACCGATTTGTGACAAAACATCTCTTGCAACTTCTCCCACAACTCCTTGGCGGTTTTCATCTCCAAGACTTCTGTCAGTACATCATCTGCTAAACAAATCTGTATCGCCGTAAGAGCCTTATCATCCAATTCTTCCCACTGTGCCTCTGTCATGTTTTTTGATTTCTTCTCTTTGCCATCCAGTACTTTCTTTAATCCATTCTCGGTCAAGGGTCCTTTAACACGAACTTAGCTTCCTTAACCTTTGAACTTCTCTACCTCAGATTTGATTGTTGTCGCCATTGTACCAATTCGAACAACAAGGGCTCTGATACCAATTTGTGCAGAAATACTGAATCCCAAGTACTTAATTCGAATCAAATACCATGACAAATGAGAAGTAAAATAGATAAAAGAGAATCGAAACAAAGACACAATAATTTACGTGGAAACCCCTCTACAATCGAGAGGGGAGAAAACCACGGGCCAAGATTGGAGCTTTTATTATTGAATCGAAAAAAAAGAATTACAATTACTCCTTTCTCTCTCTCTCTCTCTCTCTCTCTAGTTGGTGCAGCGCCACAGGAGAATAAAAATAATTGGAATAATATCGGACGTAACCCTACGTCATTATTTATACCCGTGTGAAAACGCGGCTCCCTGTCTATCGGCTCTGCTACGGCAGCTAATCTAAAATTCTGCTTTTCTGTCCGATCGATCGGTTCTTCACCCGATCGATTAGCCTCCTCATGGCTTCCCAACTTAATTTCCAAGGAATATGTATATGTGTATAAATATATATATATATACATATATATTCCCCGATAAGTAAGAGCAAAAAGCTCAGAATACAAAGCAAGGCACACCTACGAAAAGTAGAGCTCGGAAAAGAGGAAAAGAAAAACTAGTTATAGTTATAGTTAATAGTTAGTGTTCTTGGTTTTTACCTAATATCTTAATTTTTTGAAAGAATTGGTTCTTTAACATAATATTAGAGTTTTGTTAATTGAGAAATATGCTAAAGAACACCTTCAAGATTCGACATAAAATTACATTAGAAAAGATTCCACATAATGGATATGCTAAAGACCACCTTAATTATTCCTACATAAAATTACATTGAGGGACATTGCTAAAGACCACCTTAATTATTCCACATAAAATTATTCTACCACCAAATCTCCATCTCCACCACGACCTCCTCCACCAGATCTCCATCTCCCTCCTCCACCAGATCCACACCACCATCCACCACCATCTCCTACCATCCTCCATCTCCCCCATCTCCTCAATCTCCTCCATCTTAAGAACCACCGTCTCCCTCCTCCTCTCCCCACCACCATCAATTTCCCCTCCCTGCTCCACCGACATAGGTGACCTCCTAATGAGGCCGTATTTGTTTTTGTTGATGGTCTTCCAACGAGTACTTCTAATTTGGCTCAAAGCCATTTTCCCGGAGTTTAGGTCGATTTATGATGCTTTTTTCCCCCATCAAGATTTTCTTATGGCGTTGTCAGATTCTGTCTTCGGAGTGAGGCTTTCAAGGCAATTTCGTGCTTGAATGGTTGTTGGTTGCTGGCTACAAGCTTAGTGTTGAATGGGCTAATCAGCGCAGAGGGTATCGCTCCAATTCTCACCGGAGCCATGCTCATACGCTGACTCACCGCTCTAATGGTTAGGGAAGTTCTGAAGTTACTGGTACCAACCATGCTCCTAATGATCCAAATTCAAGGCCTCAGGTCAAGGTGGATATGGGGCAGACTAATCTCCGCCCGTGGTTTTCTCCCTTCTCGATTGAAGAAGGGTTTCCACGTAAATTTCTGTGCTCTTTATTTGTTCTCTTTTATCCGATTATTTACTTCTCTTGTGTGAGTTATAGTATTTGAATCGAATTCAGTTCTGGGGTGTTAAGTTCCGCATTAAGGCGGTATTAATTTCCTAACAAATTGATATCCGAGTATATCAAGTTTATTCAAGATATTCCCTCACAAATTGGCATCATAGTATATCATATTTGTCCAGATTACCTCAACAGAAGGAAATTCCATAAGCAAGCCCAGTCAAAACTAGACCTGGCAAAATTTGACACAACACGATAATATGACACAAACACAACACGAAAATAGCCGGTTTGGGTTGGGGTTTTTGAAGCCTGGTTGAATTTGGATCGACCCGTTTAACCCATTTAGGTATTTGAATTTGGATTTGACCCATTTAACTTGTTTTCAACCCGCTTGACCTGTTTATATAATTATATTAGGTATTTAAATGGTTCATTATTGTTATTATATGTAGATTTTGGGTAACCTATTCCACTAAGATATTTTAAATATATTTCATAATGTTAATTTGACAATTTATTATAAATATGTCGTATATTCGTTGCTAGTATCAACTATTAGGTGTATTATTGACAGGTTTGTAAGTTAGAAAAAAGCTTAGAAAAAAAAATTCACTAATATAATTTAAATATATTTAATAATATTAATTTGACAATTTATTATAAATATGTCGTATATTTATTGCTAGCATCAACTATTAGTTGTATTATTGACAGGCTCGTAAGTTAGAAAAAAGCATTTATTGAAAAAAAATCACCGATATAATTAAATGGGTAACCCATGGGTTACCCGTTTAATAATCGGGTTGGGTCAAGGTTGAGAGTTTCTAACCCGTATAATAAATGGGTCGGGGTCTGGTTGACTGCATTTCTAAAACCCTTTGCTCAACAACAACATGATACAACAAGACACATTTGCCGCCCCTAGTCAAATCTCTTACCTTCACATTAGGTTGTGATGTTTGTGTTCCTCAATTTGAAATTCTTCTCTTACCATATTTTCTGTGTAATTTTATTGATTTAAAATAATATAAAATGGAGGGTGGCGTGAAGAAAAAGCAAAAGCTAGTGTGGCATATTCTTTGTTGCCATTTAGGCTTTGATTTAACTGAAAGTATTTTTCTTATAGTAACTTCTTAGCTGTCTCCTGTTTTGTATTTTTATTTTTTGAGTTTATTTGGATGCTCTTAAGCCTCACTTGTTCGAGTTACCTATTTTATATTGTGACATTATCACTAATTATCGAAAAAAATAACAATGAATTTTTGTTTCTTCCCCCATTTCATCAACAAGATGAGGTTAGAACAATTCAAAACATCAATTTTTCATATTACTCTACTGAAATTAATAGTTTAAGTTTGTCTCTTCATTGGAATGGCATCGCAAAGGAGATTACTTCTTCATAGTTATGCCACCAAATATTCTTTTTCTCTATTATTTTTCCTTTCTAGAGCTAGTCCTGACATCTCGAGGACATTAACTGAATTTTCCAATTGAGGGCCTCTAAATAAGGCCAATAAAGTTGTAATGAAAAAGCATAATCATATGGAATATATAAACCAATTAAAATTTTATTATCATCCAAATATAACAGTGACATGCTCAAAGCGGGAAGTCTCCTTCATAGTTTATTCGTCTACGTTTAAGTGGAGACAAGGGCACAATTTAGACACTCCCTTTAATGGTAGAGCTGTATTGAGTTTGGTCATCGTAGTACTTAGACCACAACATCACGCCTCCATACTTTTGAGAGCCTTTAATAGCGGGTAGAACACTTGATGTGAGATCGTTGGCTGGAATGAAGCCACTCCCGGCTGCCTGAGAGGATGCTGGTAGTCCTAAGAAGACTTGAGTAGCAGAGACACTTGAGGTCCATTGATTCCATGAGTTTACAAGATTGTTGATGTTTCCGTCCGAGTATTGACATGGTGGGTTGTTGTAGAATTGAACCCAGACGTAGTCGAAAACGCCTGTGTTAAGAGCTCCTCCAATCTGAGCATCAGGGTAAGGGCATTGTGGGGCTGCACTTAGGTATACCTTTTTACCTTGGCTACTGTGAGCTGATAGAAACCTATTGCAATACAACACATAGATAATAGGCACAAAAACTTAAATGAGTATATTCGCATAGATGAAGAAATTATTAAAAAAAGAGCTCGAGCAGAATTGACTATCTTCGTGATATGACTGAATTAAGATTGAATTTGAGGATCAGATCTAGTGTTTTAGAATGTTGCATTCTTATTTAAGCTCAACTATAAAGCTTATTTGAGCTCGATACTTAATTTGATTTTATTTTCCTCCCTTTTTTGAGCTAAAGGAACTTGGCGTAATTTTACATCTTAAAATCAAAGTGCAAGAAATTCAAAAAACATAATTTAAAAAAAAAAAAAGTATACCTTGCTAGCTCGTCCCAGTGTTGCGTTGTGCCCCCTTCGATATCAAAATCAATACCATCCAACTGAGCATTCCCAAGAGGACCTGAGCCTGATTGCCCTCCCAAGAAGTTATTCCACAGGTAATCAGCGACCTGCCTAGCATCATCAGTTGAGGTAAGGGAGTAGCCCCCTGCCTCTCCTCCGAGCGAGAGAAACACCTTGATGTTTTGAGCTTGACATGACTTGATATCGGACCCAAGGCTAGCACAACCATTGTTGGTTGGGTCACAATGACCAGCGAAATTGAGAGTTGGGGTTTGGCCATTGCCAAAGGTAGAAAGAAAGGCGAGGATCACATATTGGTAGTTCCCACTACCACACGTGTCGGCTAGCGTTCCCTCATTCCCGTTTTGGCCCCAATAGATTGCGATCCCACCAGCACTCGAGCCTACAATTGCTAGCGAAAGCAATGCTAAGGACAATAAAATTGTTGATTTTGCACCCCATTTAGCCATTGTGGGTGTGTATTGTGAAATTGCTATGTTTTGGTTTGTGACTTTGTGTTGTGAAACAAAGAGATTTGAAGTGTTCCTTATATAGGCAAGTTTGGGAATGACTTGGTTAATTTAAGGACTATTTTTTAGCAAAATAGTACCTTTTTAAAAATACATTAGCAATTTGACACAATTGGAAAAAATATTTTTGGCACAATTTAATGACTTGGTTAATTTAAGAATTTTTTTTTATAGTAAAATAGCACCTTTTAAAAAAAATTAACAATTTGACATGTTTTTAAAAAGTATGTCATTTTACTAAATATTTTTATAATTATACCAAATTACTAGGTTTTTTTAAAAAGGTGCTATTTTAATTAAAAAAAAAAAAACCCCCAATAAATTTATGTGTTGACTTGAAAAGGTCTTGGGGCTCTTTTTCCTTTTTTTGTTTCTTGGGATTGTTAAAAAGATTTATACTTTTCGGAATTTTTTGTTATTTTTATTTTTAGTCTTATTTATAACAAATGTCCTTATACTTTACATCTAAGGTATTGATATAATTTTTAGTGGTATTATCACGTTAGATGTAGTAATTCACTAAAAATCACCCATTAACTCAACTGAACTCAACTCATGGGCGAACTATTAAAAATTTTATTAAAAACTTAACATAAATTTTACTCTAAGGACCAAATTACCACAATAAAAATAGTAAATGGACTAAATTGATATAATTAAAAGTATATGAATTAAATTAAAATAATAGATTAAGTATATAGACCTTTGATGTAAATAACCTTAATTGAAGAAAGGTAAAGAGGCATTTTTCCTTTACAAAGAAAAATAACATTTTCCACGGCATTTTCGAGTTAATGCTTCACTTTAGCCATATGTTGTTCAAGTGTGAACTTTATACTAATTTACAGAATAAAATTTTTTTTTTTTTTTTTGCTAAAAAGTTAAAATTCTTCAAAATACCAAAACATTTAAGGTGAAAATTTTTTTTTTAAAGGAAAATATTTTGCTTTCAGCAGATTAGATATCTATACTATACACCAGATGCCATTGGAATCGTTCAGATTTTGTAGCATTGTTAAAATGTTGATTTGTGTGATCGAATTACGAGTCAATCGAACAAGAATAAAATTTAAGGACTCCAATAGAACACTATGTTAGATCAAAACTTTAAATTTATATCATTTTTCACGAAATTTGACTATTTTGACATAAACACTCTTAAGAAAACATAGAAAAAGAGAGAAAAATTGCCTATGAAAAATAGGGCTATTATATTCTAGAACTTAGGCGTTTGTATTAATAAATATGACCCTCTCTACCTACACCCCTTATCTAAAATAATGGAAAGACGAAATTGCCACTCAACAAAACAACATCGCACTAAAATTCGGCTCCATGATGTAACGAAAATTAACAAATCTGATATGCTCTGATACCAATTTGTACGGATAAATCTGGAACAAATTGATATACTATGATACCAATTTGTTGGAAAAATCTTAATGCGGAAGCGGAAACCCTGATAGCTTGATTCGATTCAAATAATATGACTCACACAAAAGAGAAGTAAACAAATATATGGAGAAAGAAAAAACAAACACCAACACACAATATTTACTTGGAAACCCCTCTACAATCGAGAGGGGAGAAAACCACGGGCGGAGATGGAGATTCTTTATTGATATTGAACGGAAGAATTACAATGACACTTCCTCTGAACGAGATCTATGAAAGAATTACAATCACTTTCTCTAAACTCTCGTAGCACTCGAATAACTTGGAGGAATTACAAAATCACATCTTTTCTTAATGGCGGCGCCTCACTCTTAATTTGGGTCACAATTGTAACGTAACCCTACGTCCTAATTTATAGGCGCAGGTCTGGGAGGGCCCAATTGATCGGGAAACACCCGATCGATCGGAATCGGCCGATCGATCGGCCCTCATACTGCCCAAAAATACCGAAAATCTTCTTAAATCACCCAATCGATCGGGCTTCCCTCCCTCCTAATCGGTGACCCCACGGCAACCCCATAAACTTAAAACAAGTAATTTGAGACATAAACCTAACAAATCTCCACCTTGGCTAAAATTAAATACATAAAAGAATTTCTTCCACCTTCTCCACTAAACACCCCACACACAGGGTTAACTCAACAAAACTGAAGTGAACATATCTGAGAGGTTATCAGCAACGCTAATCTTCTTCTCTGAATTGGCTCTTGACACATCTTCTGAAATAGCCACCTGCTGCTGAACTGTGTTACTCAACTGAACTCCCTCTGGCTTACTCACCTGACCTGAATCACAAACAACTGATGACATCTTCCGTGGAGACAATAACGAAGACTCACCAAACGTGACATGTCTACTCGTCAGGAATTGATTGAAGCGAAAACGTTTCTGCTTCCCATAAGGCCCTTGTTCACAAACTAAATCTCCCTTCCATTATGCTTCTGTCAAATTCTCTGGATTCTTCTCTTTCCCATCTATAGCTTTCTTCAAGCCACTTTGAGTTAAGAGGCCCTTAACACGAACCTGCCATAAACTGAAACTCCCTTGACCACCAAACTTCTCAATTTCGAACCTAATTGCTAACGTCATAGTATCAAATCGAAATAAACAGGGCTCTGATACAAATTCCACCCAAGGCTCTGAACCTTGCTCTGATACCAATTTGTAACGAAACTTAACAAATCTGATATGCTCTGATACCAATTTGTACGGATAAATCTGGAACAAATCGATATACTATAATACCAATTTGTTAGGAAAATCTTAATGCGGAAGCAGAATCCCTGATAGCTTGATTCGATTCAACTAATATGACTTACACAAACGAGAAGTAAACAAATATATGGAGAAAGAAAAAACAAACACGAACACACAATATTTACGTGGAAACCCCTCTACAATCGAGAGGGGAGAAAACCACGGGCGGAGATGGAGATTCTTTATTGATATTGAACGGAAGAATTACAATGACACTTCCTCTGAACGAGATCTATGAAAGAATTACAATCACTTTCTCTAAACTCTCGTAGCACTCGAATATCTTGGAGGAATTACAAAATCACCTCTTTTCTTAATGGCGGTGTCTCATTCTTAATTTGGGTCACAATTGTGACGTAACCCTACGTCCTAATTTATAGGCGCAGGTCTGGGAGGGCCCGATTGATCGGAACCGGCAGATCGATCGGCCCTCTTACTGCCAAAAAATACCGAAAATTTTCTTAAACCACCTGATTGATTGGACTTCCCTCCCGATCGATCGGCGACCCCACCGCAACCCCGTAAGCTTAAAACAAGTAATTTGAGACATAAACCTAACACATGATTAATCTTCTATTCCCAAAGCCAAATAAATGCATATGTAGCATTTAGATGGCAAAATAATTAAAATAGCATCATTTGTGATTCGTTTAAAATGCCCCAAGGAGTTCAAGGGGTATTTTCATTGATAAACTTCATTAGGTATTTAAAGCCGACCTACTATATCAATTTTTTTCCCGTTATATGATGTCATCTCGTCGAGAGATCCTATTTATTAATATAAAAAAAAATCTAAAATATTAAAAAAAATAATTTAAAAAATTGAGGACTTTTTTATTATTTCTACAAATGTTGGATATACTATTAGTATCGGCAATTGGGCAGGTAAAACCCGTTACCCGCGGGTATCTGCCCCTTTTGGGGCGGGTACGGGTATAGATGAGGCGGGTAATGGGTACGGATAGGGTACACATGTCAATGCCCATCACAGGTATGGGGTGGGTACGGGTATAGGCTTGTACCCGCCCCGTACCCACACCGCCCCACCCTGTACCCGCATATTGGAGTGATCCGTTGTGTTATTTTATATAAAATATTTCTTATGCAGTTTATAAATAAAAATTCATGGTTATTTTTGAAGGGAAAAAAAAAAGAATTTATGGGTAATAAGTTGGACATGGATAGATAACAAGGCATGTACGAAAGCGGATAAGGGCGGGTACGGGTGAGCAGGGGCAGGTAGCGGCGGGTAATGGGTACCCGTGATTAATGGGGCGAGTACGAGTATGGGTTTGTACTACATACTAAAATATAAATAACTGAAAAAGGAAAGGAGAGGAATCAAGAGAGTGGATTTGAACAAAGTCTATGAAGTTTGGCGAGTCAATCCCAAGTCTTCTCGTAGCAATTGCCAAGACCAACGATGCACGCTAAAACAATATCAACTGAATTACATATTATAAAGTTTGGCGTATTAATTTTTTTAGTTTATAAATTTTGTGAAATGAATTTTAAACTAAAAATATATATATTTAATAAAATAGTTTAAATGATGATGTAAAAAGGTGTAAAACTTGTCTTTATTTGTTGGTAAACTTGCCATTCTTTTGCTATTCTCTTCATTCCACACACAAAATGTAATGTTTTGGGACCACTAAAATAGAAGAGTCGGATGAAAAATCTATTTTGTACTCTTATACACTGTTACTTAGACTTGTTATTAAATATATGTTACTTTTAGACTAAAATATTATTTCATAAAATTTAAGAACAAAAAAGTTAATACATTAAACCTCAAGGTACTAAAGTGTAATTTATCCAAAAATATATATCTAATTTACATATTAAATATGTATTAATAATTTATAAAAATATTTTTAATATTATTTTTATAATTTGATAAATTTTTTTTTATAAATCAAATATGTAAATGTAGTATGTTTAGCGTGTTCTCTGGAACGAAATAGTGCGTGTGAAAAGAAGGAGCCGACATAGAAACGATATGTCTTTTGAAGTCAATTGCAATGGAGGACTCGTTGACTTAGACCCCAAACGATGACTTTTATGCGAGGGTGAGAGATGATAGGGTAAATTTTGAGCCACATATTTGTTTAAAGTGGGTACTCAGAAAGTCCTCATATCTCAAATGGGATACTCGAAAACAGCCTCTCTTCAAGGTAGTACCCTGAAGGGAAAGGTTGTGTACATCCACCCCCCAACCCTGCTCAGGCGGGAGCCCTTGGGACATTAGGAATGTTGCTTTGCTTTGTTTTACATTTGGTTAAAGTGGGGAAAAATAGTGATGTAGGTGGTTAAAATATGATATCAACAGCCAAACGAGTGGTCCAAAATTCACTCTCACCCTCTCACCTTCTCACTTGAGTCAGTCCTTATATTTATATATACGATCTTATTATTTAAGACCTTTAAAATTTGGGGTCTCAGTGGCTGCTTCGGGTCTTAATTGGTCTTGTTTGGTATCAAATATTTTTAACGAAGTTTAGGGCTTGATAGTACTTCCCTTGCCAAACTAACAAAACATGACAAAAAAGATCCAATCGATCTAGTTTACAAAGGAAACCAATAAATGAGCCCCCAAGTCCAGTCCTTTCCTAGAGCTCTTATCTTAAAAGACAATATGAGTCATAAAACCAAATACAGCTGCGAGATCAAGCACCTAAGATTGGCGCCATATTAATCTTCGCATTTGATGTATCCTAGAATGGCCACCATGCCGGCCAGAAGGCTCCTCAGTTGACCATACCCCGGACAAAGTTAGCCTAGCATACCCCGGACGAGGATCCTATATTGTTCCTGGGGCCCTATTCTTGTAGGCACGCTCTACTTTGTATTGCGAGTTCTTTGCTTGTTAATTATCAGAGAAAAAAATATGGATTATATATGAACCCATGGAATATTATAAGTAATTGATGCTAGCAATAACGCAGAACCTAGAGTTTTTGGCATCTACCAAGGTTCAAGTCCCATAGTCGGTAAAATTGGCCCAACTCGAGAAGAATAAATTTAGGAGTATTTACATCGAAAAGATATTTATATTTTGTCCATTATTTCAATTTAATATAGTTCATATACAACTTATATTGTGTCAATTTAGTTCCATGGAGAAGTTTAAGGTCAGTTAATGATATATATTTTTAATGGGCCAATCACACATCCAATGTAAATGATCCAATACAGGTCCAATTGCTGACCCAATTTAAATCCGACCGTGACCCAGTAATTAAAAATTCCGATTTCAACTTAACAATGATTATAATCTAGGATCAAATTGACATAATTAAAAGTATAAAGACTGCATTAATACAATAAACAATTACATGGACTTGTAGTGTAAATAATCATTTAAAATATGGTAATTGCATCACTTTCCTAGCAAGCCAACTTATTGTTAAAGAATATAGTTAAAGTTAATAGACAACACTTAAAGTTAATAGTTAATAGCTACTAGTTAATAGTTTTTGTTTTTCGGATAATTAGTGACATAGTCACGATGTAAAACAGGCGACTCGAACAAAGTTAATAGTTAAATATAGAATAGTTAATAGTTAATAGTTACATTTATATATGTGGGGAAATACTGAATCCCAAGTACTTAATTCGAATCAAATACCACGACAAACGAGAAGTAAAATAAATAAAAGAGAATCAAAATAAGGATACAATGATTTACGTGGAAACTCCTCTACAATCAAGAGGGGAGAAAACCACGGCCTAAGATTGGAGCTTTTATTATTGAATCAAAAAAGAAGAATTACATCCATTCCTTTCTCTTTCTCTCTCTAGTTGGTGCGGCGCCGCAAGAGAATAAAAGTAATTGGAATAATATCGGTGCTTCACCCGATCAATCGGCCACATCACGGCTTCCCTACTTAATTTCCAAGGAATTTTGAGACATATTCCTGACGAATCTCCAACTTAGCTCAAAATTTATCACAATAATAAAACACCTCCACCTTCTCCACTAACACCCCACCACCGGGTCTAACATACTGAAATCGAAAGACCAATTAAGTTCAAGCAATACTCGAATTTCCTCCCAGGTAAAACTTTAGTGAACATGTCTGCTGGATTGTCTTCAATACCAATCTTTTTCAGCTCCACCTTACCCTCATCAATCAAATCTCTAATAAAATGATGCTTGACATCGATGTGCTTCGTCATGTCATGATGTGTCATCTGATATTTAGCTAGATGAATCACTGACTGACTATCACAGTAGACCCCAACAATGCCCTGATCAACACTGAGCTCACTAACCAAACCTCTCAACCAAGCGGCTTCCTTAAATGCTTCTGTAACTGCCATATACTCGGCCTCAGTAGTCGACTGTGCAGTAACTGATTGTAGACAAGCTCTCCAACTGATAGCGCTGTTTCCCAAATAGAACACATAACCAGAAGTAAACTTCCTCTTATCAAGATCTCCACCATAATCAGAGTCAACATACCCTATTAAGCAGCATTTACTCTTCCCAAATTCCAAACGATTCGCCATGTACCTACTCACTTTGCTCACAATATAAGCAATATCTGGACGAGTACATACCATAGCATACATGATACCACCCACAACACTAGAATAAGGGACCTGAGACATGTACTTGACATCCTCCTCTGTCTAAGGTGAATCTAATGCTGAAAGCTTGAAGTGAGCTGCTAAGGAAGTGCCAACTGGCTTAGCATCCTTCATGTGAAATCGATCCAGAACCTTCTCGATGTACTTCTCTCGAGACAAGTACAAATTTTCAGCTTTTCTTTCCCTACTGATCTCCATGCCAAGAATCTTCTTAGCTGCTCCTAAGTCCTTCATCTCGAACTCGCTTTTTAACATATTTCAAATCATCAACATCTGTCATGGATTTAGCTGCAATTAACATGTCATCAACGTATAACAAAAGATAAACAAATATGCTTGAATTTGTCTTTCTAAAGTACACACAGCTATCATACTTGCTCCTGAAGAACTCATGACTAGTCATAAACTGACTGCCTCAAACCATATAAAGATCTCTTCAACAAACAAACATGGTCTTCTTTTCCTTCTACAAAGAAACCCTCAGGCTGATGCATGTAAATACTCTCGTCTAACTCACCATGCAAAAATAGAGTTTTCACATCTAACTACTCAAGCTCTAAATCATGCATAGCTACTAAAGCAAGTATCGCGACTGTAGCCTTTAGCTACTAAGCGAGCCTTTTACCTTGCATCTTCCACTCCAGAAATGCCTTCTTTTCGTTTGAAGACCCATTTACACGCGATTACTCTTTTTCTTATTTGAGGCTTGACTAGCTGCCAAGTCTGGTTCTTCTGAAGTGTCTCCATCTCTTCATTCATTGCAACAAGCCACTTCTCTGAGTCAGATTTCGATATAGCCTTTGAATATGAAGATGGTTCACTATCTTCCACTGATTCAGCTGTAGTGAGGGCATAGGCTATCATCTCCTCATGCCCATATCTCTGTGGTGGCCTAATCTGCCTTCTCTGCCTACCACCTACAATTGTATACTGTTTAACCTGTTGACCTATTTTTGTTTCATCAGTCTCATCAAAAACCTATACTGGAGGTGCCTGCATACTCTCAAACTGAACAACCTGCTGCTGATCTGAACTTTCAGACTGTATTTGACTATCATCAGGCTTCTCTACCTGAACTGAATCTTGAACTGTGGAGGGCGTGTGTGACGGATGTACAACAACGGACTCATCGAATGTCACATCTCTACAGGTCAGAAATTTATGGGCTTTTGGATTCCATAAATGATATCCCTTCACACCTGATATATAACCAAGAAAGATACACTTCTTGGCCCTAGGCTCTAGCTTTCCGTCATTAACATAAGCATAAGTAGGACAACCAAATATTTTCAAATGAGAATAATCAGCAGGAGAACCAGACCATACCTCTTCTGGAGTCTTCATTTGTAGCGATGAATAAGGTGATCGGTTTACTAAGTAACATGCCAAGTTAACTGCCTCTGCACAAAATTCTCTCCCTAAACCTGCATTTGAAAGCATACATCGAGCCTTCTCTGGTAACATTCTATTCAGTCTTTCTGCCACTCCATTCTGTTGAGGTCGGCCTGTACATGGCCTGTGTCTAACAGTGCCTTAATTCTCACAAAACTTCTTGAAATCTCCTTCAAAAAATTCAAGTCCATTGCTTGTCCTCAACCTCTTAATCGGCTTCCCTGTCTGTTTTTCAAGCAGCTCCTTCCACTTCTTGAAGGCTTCATAAACATCGTTTTTCTGCTTAAGAAAATAGACCCAAACTTTACGTGAATAATCATCAGTGAACATTAGCAAATACCTGGAACCTCCTTTGGAAGCAACTCTGGATGGTCCCCATAAATTAGAATGAATATAGTCCAACGTTCCTTTAGTCTGATGCACTGCCTGCTTGAAGTTGATTCTCTTATGCTTCCCATATACACAGTGCTCACAGAAATCCATCAGTCCAATTGACTGACCACATAACAAACCCCTCTCCCTCAACTCTGACAGCCCTTTATCACTCATATGGCACAATCTCATGTGCCACATCATAGTAATCTCTGCATCTGTCAACGAGGATGTAGAAACTGCCACTGAACCTGTCACTGTAGAACATATAAGCTCATATAAGGCTCCTACCCTTCTGCCCTTCATCACAACTAGTGCACCTTTACTGACCATTATAGCTCCACCTTCAGCTGTGTACTTGTACCCATTGGACTCAAGGGTACCTAAAGAGATAAGGTTCTTTTTCAAATCTGGGATGTGTCGCATGTCGCTAAGTGTCCTAACCGTACCATCAAACCACGAACTGTTCCAATACCCATCACCTTACATGCGGCATCATTGCCCATCAAGCCTACTCCACCCCGAATTGACTTACAAGTGGCGAACCAGTCTCTATTAGGACAAACATACCCGAATCCATGATCCACTTATCCTTAGACCTGGCCTGTGACTCGGTTACTAATAGGACATCAGCATCTCCCTCATCTTCAACTACACTAGACTCAGCGGACTTATGGTCGGTCCTGTTATCATCTCACTGCTTATTCTTAAGTTTATAATAGTTTTTTCTTTATGTGCCCCTTTTTGTGACAAAAATTACATGACAAGTTCTTATGTCTAGATTTAGACCTAGACTTCTTTCCACCTTCAGACTCTCTAGTTTCAGTCCTGCCTCTCACAAATAACCCATTACCAAAGTTATTCCCAGAGCCAGAAAATTCTCTATCAACTCTCTCTTTACTTACTAGGTTTCTTTTAACCTCATCGGCAGTGATAGTAGGCCTCCCACAATATATCATGCTTTCTACAAAGCCTTTATAAGTATTAGAGAGCTAACACAACAATATCATGGCCTGATCTTCATCCTTAGGGGTGTCATCCAATTCTTTTAATTCTTAAATTATAGAATTAAATTCACTAAGATGGTTTTTAAGTGATGTACCTTCCGTCATACGAAACGTGAATAACCGACGCTTTACTACGAGTTTATTGGAGACCGATTTGTGACAAAACATCTCTTTCAGCTTCTCCCACAACTCCTTGGCGGTTTTCATCTCCAAAACTTCTGTCAGTACATCATCTGCTAAACACATCTGTATCGCCGTAAGAGCCTTATCATCCAATTCTTCCCACTGTGCCTCTGTTATGTTTTTCGGTTTCTTCTCTTTTTCATCCAGTGCTTTCTTCAAGCCATTCTGGGTCAGAAGTCCTTTAACACGGACTTGCCACAAACTGAAGCTTCCTTGACCTTCGAACTTCTCTACCCCAGATTTGATTGCTGTCGCCATTGTACCAACTCGAACAACAAGGGCTCTGATACCAATTTGTGCAGAAATACTAAATCCCAAGTACTTAATTTGAATCAAATTCCACGACAAACGAGAAGTAAAATAGATAAAAGAGAATCAAAACAAGGACACAATGATTTATGTGGAAACCCCTTTAAAATCGAGAGGGGAGAAAACCACGGGCCAAGATTGGAGCTTTTATTATTGAATCGAAAAAAGAAGAATTACAATCACTTCTTTCTCTCTCTCTCTCTCTCTAGTTGGTGCGGCACCAAAAGAGAATAAAAATAATTGGAATAATATCTTACGTAACCTTACGTCATTATTTATACCCGTGTGAAAACGCGGTTCCCGATCGATTGGCTCTGCTACGGCAGCTAATCTAAAATTCTGCTTTTCTGCCCGATCGATCGGTGCTTCACCCGATCGATCAGCCTCATCATGCCTTCCCTACTTAATTTCCAAGGAATATGTATATATATATATATATATATATATGCACACACACATACATATATATTCGCCGATAAGTAAGAGTGAAAAGCTCAGAATACAAAGCAAGGCACGTCTATGAAAAGTAGGGCTCGGAAAAGAGGAAAAGAAAAACTAGTTATAGTTATAGTTAATAGTCAGTGTTCCTGGGTTTTACCTAATATCTTAATTTTTTGGAAGAATTGGTTCTTTGACATAATATTAGAGTTTTGTTAATTGAGATATATGCTAAAGACCACCTTAAAGATTCGACATAAAATTACATTAGAAAAGATTCCACATAATGGATATGCTAAAGACCACCTTAATTATTCCTACATAAAATTACATTGAGGGACATTGCTACAGACCACCTTAACTATTCCACATAAAATTATTCCATCACCAGATCTCCATCTCCACCACCACCTCCTCCACCAGATCCACACCACCATCCACCACCATCTCCTACCATCCTCCATCTCCCCCATCTCCTCAATCTCCTCCATCTTAAGAACCACCATCTCCCTCCTCCTCTCCCCACCACCAAACATCTCCCCTCCCCGCTCCACCGACATAGGTCTCCTCCTAATGAGGCCGTATTTGTTTTTGTTGATGGTCTTCCAACGAGTACTTCTAATTTGGCTCAAAGCTATTTTCCCGAAGTTTAGGTCGATTTATGATGCTTTTGTTCCCCATGTGGCTATGTCAGATTCTTTCTTCGGAGTGAGGCTTTCAGGGCAATTTTGTGCTTGAATGGTTGCTGGGTTGCTGGCTACAAGCTTAGGGTTGAATGGGCTAATCAACGCAGAGGATATCGCTCCAATTCTCACCGGAGCCATGCTCATACGCAGACTCACTGCTCTAATGGTCAGGGAAGTTCTAAAGTTACTGGTACCAACCATGCTCCTAATGATCCGAATTCAAGGCCTCAGGTCAAGGTGGATATGGGGCAGACTAATCTCAAGACCGTGGAGGCTATTTCAAACAATTGTGTGGAGGCCTGGCTGAGCAGATCGTTAATTGCTCACGCTTATGAAGATAACTTGCTTGATAAGGTCCTAAGATTCCTTATAGAGAATAACCTCTTTGATTTGGTCCCTAGAGGGGTGAGTTCAGATACCTTCATCCTGACCTGTGATTCTGTGGATTCTTTAGAATCCTACCTCGATCCTCAGAAACATTTGCTACTTCAGAAATTCATGAGGGTGAATAGATACTCTAGACAAACCCTTGGAATGCTGCATAGAAGAGTATGGATTGAAATTCATGATCTGCGTTTACAATGCTGGTCAAAGGAGTGCTTTGTTGATTTTGCCAATATATGAGGCAAGTTCATTCGAATTGACGCTAGAAAATCTTCCATCACACATGCTTCCTCTCAGTTATACAACAGATGGTTCAAGTAAAGTACAATGGGGGAGCTAGAATGGTTTTCGTGAAAGAAGGCAGTTCTGAACTAATCCTCAACTACTTGCCCGACGTAGTCGCTTTCGCGGCTTGTACCAGAATAAAAAGGGAATGAACTCTATCTCATCAACTAGGGGATGGAAATTTAGACTACGCCACCATGAGACCTCTTCCTCCATATGTACATCCTGTGCAGGAGGGTTTCCAGCAGACATGCTCTAGCTTTCGAAGCATTAATGTGAAGATCGATAAGGGAAGTGTGGGCCTTATTCGTTTACATCTTGATGGTCATCTTATTGGTAGATGGCTTTGGGATTTACAGACTCAATAGGCGGCTATCTTTCTTCCTTCAACTCAGCTTGCATTTCAACCGCCAGCAGCACCCATTCTGGAAAATGGTGCTAACAGGAATCCTCTGTTTCTCTTGCCTTGAGTAGTGGATAGTGGAATCAATTCGTTTGGACCTCAGGATTAGGTGTTGCTTCAACATAACTGAGATACAGAAGATGTAAGTGACATTGAGTTGGTGCCCTCTAGACTTGAATTTTCACTAGGTTTCGAGCCTACTGCTTTAGAAAGCCACTCATATGATGATGGAAATTCCTTGAAAATGACTTCAATGAAGCGTATGGAACAACCTTGAAAGGGTGGGGAGAGAAGGAGAAAAATGGAATCCAAGTATCAAGACCAAAACATTGGCCTCGCTAAAAGGCCGCAGAGCCCTAAAGTGCAAGAAAAAAAAGCAAGCTAAGCGAGACCTTCAAGAGTTTCTTAAAGACATGTTACCCAATAGCAGTGCGAGGAGGTCACCTAAGCCTGCAAATATTGGAAGAAGAAGAAGAGGTGAAAGGAAGAAAGAAAAAAGGACCAAAAAGGGCAACAATGTTGAAGATGCGAGCAAGATCCTTGCCGCGGAGCGCACTCTGGAGATGTGGAAAGGATTAGGTCTGAACTTTGATGGATTTGATCCACTTTTACTAAGTGCCTTGCTTCAATAGATTTAGCGTGTCGTTGTCCTATTTTCCTAACTTTTGGTTGGTCATGCTTTCGATGTCTTGCCTAGTCGTGTTTGAGTCTCGTATTTTGCCTTTTTTTGCTAGTCTTCCTGTTTAATTGGTTTTCTTTTTGGTCCCCGGTCATTTACAAGTTGACTCAGGGCTCGTTTGGTTGATTTGCCTGCTTTGTTCCGCGACTCTGTAGCTAATTACAAAAAAAAAAAAAAAAAAGAAACACTTGTCTTAGAGTTACCACTTACAATGTAACATGTATGTGGCTCTTAATCAACATAAACAAACAATGAGAACGTTTGTAATTTTTTGTTACTTGGTTTCTTTCAGTACTTAATAATGTAAGGAAAAATAATAAATAAAACAGTAAATGAATTTTTAAGCATTGTACTTAAAAAGTTAAAAACAAAGGCATTTTACTAGTACTAGTGTTTTTTTTGCATCGAACTAGCACGAGTGAAAGTTTTTAGCACTCTATGGTTTTGTTGGGCCGCATTCTAGAGCCATGCAGCACTTGCCCAATCATAGTGCTAAAGGAATTCACCCATTTGTAGTTTGGCGGTAAAGAAATTATCCACATTAGCACAATGCCTTTCTTTTTAACTTTGCATGTATAATTCTATTTTGTGGAATTAAGTATTATTAAAAGATAATCAATTATTATAATAAGATGATAATCAGATCTGATGCATTTGGAGTTAGAGTTAGATTGTCTCTGAGGTCCCTGTGCAAGCCTCAACTAAGCACTGTTTGAAAATATTTAAATTGAATTTATGAGATGAATTATTTATTTATGAGATAGATAAATTTTTATGCTAAAATAATATTCATAAGATAAATATATAATACGATAAATATCGTGTTTCATACTGAAACAAAAACCAAAAGATTTGCACAACCTAAATTCTTATATATATATAATTATATATAATCGAACTCTATTTTCTAACCAAAAAATAACTCAACTCTAACTTTTCTACCAAAAAATAACCAAACTCTAAAATTAATCTAAAAATAACCCAATTCTTAAAATTTGATTTAAAAAATACTAAATTGAGATGCTCCGACAATCTTTTTTTCTTCTACATATTTTTGGTTTGGCTTGTTCTCTGTAGGGTTGCAAATAAGCCAAGCCGACTCTCGAGCTGGTTTGACTCAGCTCATAAGGGCTCGGCTTGGGTTCATCTCAACCGATTCAAGAGCCTGCTCGACTCGTTTAAGGGCGGCTCCTTTAAATAAATGAGCCAAATCGAACCGAGGCTAACTCGGCTCGAAAGGCTCACAAGCCGGCTCGTTTATGGGCTCATGAACCGTCTCGATTATTGGCTCGCATGTCTACGTTACAGAATTAAGTTACATGTATGTTTTCTTTATTTCCAATTTTTATACATGATTTATTTTATTTCAAGTAAAAATATCATAAATGGGTTTAATAAACCTAATAAATGAGCTTAACAAGCCTGGTAAATGAGCGCAATGAGCTGGCAAAGCTCTACGAGCCAGCTCACCAAATAATCAAGCCTAAGTGATACCAATACTGAGCCGGTCTCATTTAGTAAATGAGCTGAGCTGAGCATAGATATGCGGCTCGGTTAGATAAATGATACCGATACTAAGTTGGTCTCATTTAGTTAACGAGCCAGCCGAGCCAAGCAGGCTGTGGTTCGGCTCGGCTCGGCTCGACTCTCGGCTCATTGGCAGCCCTAGTTCTCTGGTTGTATTCCTCAGTTATTTTGCTTGTTCTTTGCCCTGTAATGTTGTCTTTTTGTGAGGTTGTACTCAATTATTGGAAAAAAACGTATTTTTAATTTGGTTAGGTCAGAAAAGAAATCAAACCAAACCAAAAATACATAGAAAAAAAAATATATTGTCAGAGCGTCATACCACACACCATGCTTAGCCCTCAATTCAATATTTTTTAAATTAATTTTAGAGTTGAATTATTTTTTAGTAGAAAAGTTAGAGTTGGGTTATTTTTTGGTTAGAAAATAGAATTGGGTTATTTTTAGTAGAAAAGTAGAGTTGGGATTTTATTTTTTTTTTTGGGTTAGAAAATAGAGTTGAGTTATTTTGATATATTGACATATCTCAGTGTTAATTTTAGATTAATTGTTATATATATGGTTTGCTCTAGGTATTTTTATATGACGGTTTTGTGGCTGGGATTCATCATGGCTATTTAAACACGCCTATTTTCTTCTATGACAAAATTCTAAAATTATTTTAGGATTTTTTAAATTATTATTTAGTATAATTTGTTTTAAAAAAATAGTTTTTCAGAAAGACTAAAAGGAAAATTTTTTTTTTTCAAAATTTGTTTAAATTAAATATTTTGAAAGTTCACACTCCGGTGCTAATAGAGGTCATTATGAAGAAGATCTTGAGGTGTCAAAAAGTTTTTTTCCAGTATTAGATCTATAAATCAGAGTTGAGATTCGTGCTTCAAGTATGTCTAAATTAAGTATTTGATATTTAATTTGCATTCCTTTATTTCTTTTATTCTACATATTACGTTTATATGTTTTATTTGATATTTTTTATTTGTCATATTATGAACCTATTAGAGTGGGATCTAGGTCTAATTAAATAATTTTAATTAGATCAGGGCATTAGATTTAAAATTAAGAATTTTTAAATTATTTTTTCGCTACACCCGCTCTAGTCATTTAGGGAATTTTTTTTGAAATACGTTCCCAACAGTTAGCTAGGGCAATTGACATTTCTCCAAATGCATTTACTTCCTCTCCCGAGTATGGGACATGGAAACCAACAATTGGAGGTTTAAACCGTTGTCAAAGCCCCGTGCTAGAATTCCATTATTGAGAATAAGGATGATTTGAAGAGGTAAGGAATGTCACGAACATGGTCTGTGACTTGCTAGGAACATCGCGACATTGTCGCGCATCATGGTAATTGGCGTTGTGTGCGTGTCGCAGGGTTGTCACGACAATAAATATGGTGTCATGTGTTATGGGCAAGCAATGTCACGGCAGGGCATGTCAACACTAGTGTAGCGCATACTGTTAGCATAACCTGTGTCACAGCCAGGTCATCAGCCAAGTGCGCACATGGGTACCGCTGGCCTCACTATCATGGCAGCAAGTGTCACAGCCTGCGATATGTTAATATAGCCTAGTTGAGATTGTTAGGGAGTCCTAGAAGCTCAACGAGTAATTGCAATGGGGAGAAGGATAGGTTTCAACTTTGACGGCTTTGATCCAGCTATGGTGAGCGCTATGCTTGAAAGAGGGTGACCTGTTTGCCCCTTTGTCCTGTTTGGTTTGCCCCGAGTCCGAGTCTTGCGTAGAGAGTCCTTTGATCGGTTTGCCCTGTTTTGTCCTGTTTGTAGCCCTGTTTGTTTTGTTGTTGTTTTTCCTTTTTTGTGCCCCGTTATTGAGCGGGTTTTCTCAGGGCTCGCTTGTTCGAGCGCCTATTTTGTTTCGCAACATGGTCGCTAATTACCAAAAAAAATATACTTAGTTAGTTGTTAGTATAAATAGGGTCATGTAACCTCTTATATTCATCATAGCTTTTGACTTTAATGAAATAATCTCTTACTTTTTTATCTCCAATTCTCAATTCTATCTCTTTCATCTCATTCTCTTTCTTTCTCATCCCATATCCTAACTATATTTCTCTCTCACACCTAAACTTTAACTCCTCTCTCTCCCGTCACAAGCCTTAGGGTTGTGACAACAAGTGCCCACCCCTGCATATATCCAGCCAAAGCAAAATAAAACAACAGAAAACAAAGAGACTAGACACCAATTTTAAACCAGTTGCAGCAGTACCTGTTCTGCAGGTAGAAACTCATGTGGATTTTCAATGTTGACGAGGCCTCTAACATTTTATAATTTCTACATTGCTTGATATTTCCTTTGGGAGTAGGGGAGCTCATTTCATCAAGCGTTGATCCAAAAACCAAACCTTAGTTTCACAAGCCAAAAAATTTCGTCTCCTATCTATTACCCGGCTTAGGGAGTGACTTAGCAATCGAGTTGATTTAATGGGGCGAACGAGTTGACTCGGTAAGGGCATAGAAGTTAATTCAGTTCATGGGAGGGGAGCGACTCCGCCGTGGTTGGTGTGTTGGGTGCCGAGTTGTTACAGAGTTGAGGGTAATGCTTGGAGGAGAGAGACAGAGTGGGGGAGTGAGAGGGTGATGGGAGGAAGAGAAATTATGGTGAAATTAGAGTTGGCAAACAGGTCGGCTGATTCATGACCCGACCCGACTTGCAAGGGTGGCGGTCAACCCCAATCGACCTGTCTCTTGTAGCAGGCCAGGTCACAAGCCACGTTCTTTCTCATCAAACTCAAACCCGGCCCAACCCATACGGGGGATACGAATCCGTTGTGACTCGTGTTTGACATGGTTCTGACTCATGTCAGACACGAGTCTGACTCGGTAATGACCTGGTATCGGATCCACATGGGTCAAACCCATGTCATGACACGGGTTAACCCCTGTGATTTTCAAGGGTAATTAATGTAATTAGAGATGTAAAATGATGGCAAGTCATCATTTCATCACATGTCCAACAAGAAAAAAAAATTCTTAAGGCTCCGCTTGGAACACGGAAAATGTTGTCAAAGGAAAAAAAATTTGTAGAAAAGTGCTTTTCTCAGGTTTGAAATGCACGGAAACTATGAAGGAAAGAAAATCCAATGGCAAATTTTTAAAGATTACAATAGAATTTGAGGAAAACAATTTTTCTCTTAAAACGAATGGAAAATGGGAAAAAAAAAAATGAAACTCGGCTCAAACCATGTCAACCTCATATGTATTAAACTCGATCACACAGTCATCTTTAGTCAACACCATCCGCTTTGTTTGTGACCTAAGTTCATTGGATAGGTATGTTCGGTATATACAAAAAGTCTAAACTAAATAGAGTATTTATTATTTAAAATACTTGATCGATAAAATATTTAAACTTTGAGGTAATAGAATGTATAATATTTTGAAAATTTTGGTACAGTTACCTTGAGGTTTCATAACATAGTTTTCAGGAGCGTTGAAATTTTGAAATGTTTTTGAGATACCCTAAACTTTATAACCTTTATTAGCTACCATACTCACAACTTTATTAGGGTTTCGTTACTTTATGCTGAAAAGTACTTTAAAAAAAACCCTAAAAACTTTAATGTTTATATGTACAATAATTTTAAACTTCATAATATTTTGAAAGTTTAATAAATATTTAATTATTTGAAAACATTTTAAATATATTAAAAATTAAATATTGAAACACCATTCATATATTTCAAAAATATTCAGGACAATTATCACTTAGTTACTTGAAGTTTGATCGTTTATTACTTAGGTACTCTAACATTTCAATATGTACAATGAAATTCCCTGAAATTTGAGTATTTTAATACTTAGGTACCCTATGATGGAATTTAATGAATTTTGTGAGAATTAGGCTGATTCATACAAAAGATACTAATGTAATACATGATTACGATGATATATATAAATTATGTCACTGTTTTCAGCAAAACGTTAACTAATTACAATAAAAAATTCACTTTTTGGATGTAAATTATCTATATATTGCCAAAATTACGTGTCATTTCAGTACTTTTTAGTAAAAAATATCAAATTCCTGTGAATATATTTATATATAAACTCTGAAATACTTAGATAATTAATAGTCAAACCTCGCATACCAAACTGATAATTTCCCAAATATTTAATATATTTAAAAAATATTAATATACTTCAAAAATATTATATATTCGATAAATATTTTAAACATGTAAAAAATGTTTATATATTTGAAAAATATTTTAACAATTTAAGAATACAGTTTAAATATTTGAAAATTTTAGAAAATATTTTTAAATTATACAAAAATAGTTAAATAATTAAAATTAATTAAAATCATGTACCTAAACAAATTGTTTCTAAAACCCTCAAGATTTTTGATAGTATATATTTAAATTTCAAATACTTAGGTGATAAATAATTAAACTTAGGCTGTTTAAATAATAAATACCTAACAAAATGATATCAAAGATTGGTCCCCAGAAAAGTTCACATGGCTTAAGTGATATAAAGAAATTATAACTTATTAAATTAGACAATAAATTTTTTTCATTTTATTTTCTACTAACCCAACAAAGGGAAAAGAATTTTGATCTTAAAAACATAGTTTTTTTTTTCTTTTTTTTTTTTGACTCCAAACAATGGAAAAAAAGTCGTTTTCCTCTATTTTCTTTCCCTTCAAATTTTTTTCCTCATATTTTTCCTTTCTTCATATTTTTTTTATTCCAAACAGAGCCTAAGTATTTTATAATAATGTTTATAATTTATGTATGATAAATATTTTTTATGTTTAACATTCTATAAATTATAATTATTATTTAATTATATTTTATAAATTAGGAAAAAAAAAAGTGTTATGACAAAAAAAAAAGAAAAAAATTGGGTAAAAAAGGGTCAGACTCAGATTCTGACCCACATCGTGTAAATACCTAGAAAATAGGAACATTGAGGAATAGTGATGTTAGCTTTGATAAATAAGCACAATGTTCACCCTTTAAGCACGAGGTGGTATATTCAAAGCACGAGGTGGTATATTCAAAGCACAAGGTGGCATTTTTGAGCATGAGGTGGCACTGAATTAGGTAAAGTTGCACGAGGTGGCATTTTAAGCATGAGGTTTGGCCCGAAGTTGGCGAATCAGCACAAGGTGGCATCGAAGTAGGTGAATCAGCATGAGGTGGCACTATTAAGCATGAGGTGACCCCCAAAGCAGGTGAATCAGCATGAGGTGGCTCCGTAAGCACGAAGTGGCATCTGATGTATGTAAACCAAGCACGAGGTGGCACCTGAAATATGAGATGGCAACATCTAAATAGGAGGTGTCAACTACTAGTAAGAGGTGGCAACCACCAAGCATGAGGTGGCACAAAACCCAACAGCATAAGCTTTCTCCCCTCCCATCAAATTTATCCATTAGCTTTGAAGAACCCTCAAGTATAAATATGAGTGCTAGTTTGAGTATTTCAGACCAATTCTAAACAAAAAATTTCGTAAGAAAATAAGAAGAAAAAGTTAAAAGTATTTTGGTGTATAAAAACATCCCAACCAAGAGTAATACCAACAAGGTTGTCGTCAATCTTTTGTAATTAAGCTTTATTTTTGCATCTAATGTATTTTATTCATAATTCTACTTAAGTAGTTAATTTGTTTGATAATATCACTAAATTATCATTTTTCCTTAAAATCCTTGATGAAGTATGCTTTAAGTTCATATGTGGATGTGTTTAGAATGTAAAGATGTTATTTTAATAACTTGCATCAAACCTAAACAAAAAAGCTTTGTTTTGATAAAATAGGCAAATTTTACCTATTTGATGTAACCTAAAACTAATTTCGTATGATTTTCCATTAAATTTATAAAATAAGATGTTTTATGTTGAAAGATACTGGATTGGCAAAATTGTGTTAGTTTTGGAAGTATCTTACTTGAAATTCAAAACAATGTTAGAAAATGGTGAGTTTTACATCTATTGAGTTTGAAAACATAAGAAAAATAACTATGGTGTGTTAAAAGCTGCTTTGGAATGGTAGACCATGTTGCAAACATTGGTGGAAATGTTGACTACTTAAGTTAACTGTTAGGTGAGGTGTTGCTGTACACAATGATGTTAAACATTTCGGAACAATAATTTGGCCATGCATATGTGTGAAAGTTAACCGACTTGAAGGAAATGGCCACCCTCCCCTCTAAATGATTTGACTAAGATTTTGTTGTACATAACTTAGAATGAGTTTTTACTTCTAATACTATGGTTTAAATGGTTTTAAGATTGATGATATTTCCTTATTGAGCTTTTAGCTCATTCGTTTTGTGTTTTCTTAAAATGTTCCAAGCACTACTTGAAGGAGGATCATGGGGCGATAGATAGACTTACACAAATTTAGGCATTTGTACTGAAGGAGACTTAGTTTCCTTTCCTTTTGTACAAGAACATATGTAATTTTGTTAGATTATACTAGTTTGTAATGAAAGTCATCACATATGTAAAAATTATGATACTTCAATCAAAACTAAATATTTCATTATTTCTGCTAAGTTTAAAAGCCTTAGAGGATCTCTACCTACCTACGGCGTGTAACCCCCATTTTTTAATGGATTTGGGGTGTTACACATTGGGTTTGACCCGATCGTGACCTAGTCATGATTCGTCAAACTCGTGACCTGACCCATCCCAGCCCGTCCCAGACCCATGTCACGGGCCGAACTAGATCAAGGGTTTTTCCCTCCCTAACTCGGCCCGAACTGACCTGTGGTACGGACAATCTGACCCGTATTGACCCGTCCATACCATTTTGACCCGTGGGTCGGGGTCTCCGATTGAGTCGGGTCGACCCATTGGCCACCTTTAGGTGAAATGAGAGGAGGCGAGGACAGAGAAATGCAGTGAGGTAAAGTGGGAGGAGAGAGAAAATGGGATAGGGGTGAGAGGCAGAGGGGGTGATGGTAGGGAGGGCTACAGGTCGGGTTTACCTTCATTCAAATAGAATCAAGAAAAAATCCAACCCAACCCAAATCTGGAAAACCCCCACCCCCCCCCCCCCCCCCGCCCCTCCATTTATTCCATAAAAACTCAATCCAAATCCAAATCCATCTCCATTGGATGGAACAGATATCCGGCCTAAATCCATAACTCATTTAAATTTTAGAACAAGTTATAACATTACAATCTAATATTAATATATATAACAATAATGCAATAATAATATCTTAAAAACCAAAATTTGGACAAATCGATACATTTTTTTTTCCTTTTTCACTTAATATGTATGTAATAATAACGCAATATTAAGAAATCGTTTAAAACCTCTTAACCACTTATCATTATACATGGATTCGTTACGTTATGGTTTTTAAGAAGTATATTACATTGTTAGAACAAGCTCCAAATATATTGGCATAATAAACAAATTATTAGACTATGATTTGGCTTTGACCAAAAAAAAAAAAAAGAATATGAATTGGCATATTTAATACTCAAAATTTTAGTAATTTAAAATTTTATTCTATGATAAACATAATTTTGGGTTGGGTTTGGATTAGGTTTGATGTCATCCAAATCCAACCCGACCTAAAGCCCATTTATCAATATCCAAATCCGAATCCATTTATGATCCATCTTTTATATCCAAATCAATTATAAATGGATCCGATTAAATGGATAACCAACAGATTTAGATTCGATTGCCGTTCCTTGGTAATGGGTGAGAGAGGGAGAGTTTGAAGAGGAGAGAGAAAGATGAGATAGGGGACTGAGGGTTGCACTTGAAAGTAGGTTTTATCCTTATCCTATTAATTAATTTCAAGTTTTATATGTCGAATTTAGGTTAAATATTTTAGTATGCAATTTTAATAACGAATTGTTATGATTCTAGGATATGGAGTTAAGTATTAATAATGCAACGGTTGTTATAGATTAGTACAATTCATTAGAATGAGTCAATTTAGTATCTTAGTAAGGGGATTAGTCATGTATTAGCTTATGTTAGCTTAAGTGAATGTCAATCATCTTTCTCTCTCTCTCTCTCTCTCTCTCATTCGTAACCATTAACCTCAAGGATCATTACTATAATCCAACAATGGAGGCGATGAGGATGAGAATCGTTCTTGCAGTTATGATGATGATGATGTTGTTCGCCGTCCAGAACGCGGCTACGGCTGCGGCTGATGCTCCGGCGCCGGCTCCGGCCTTCGACGCCACCGTGTCTTTGGCTGATTGGTGCGGACTAACTTTTTAGGTTGGGGGTCCTCGGAAACAGCCTCTCTTCAGGGTAGCCCCCTAAAGGGGAAAGGCTACATAGACCTACCTTCCTCAGACCCTGCTTTTGCAGGAGCCCTTGGAGGCGCTGGGTTTATTGTTGTTGTTGTTGTAGCTTAAGTGAATGTCAAGGTAGCCGTGTAAGTCATGTTGTTAGTTGGTATGGTCAAGAGTGGTGGCTAGAGGTGGTTATGTCGATTAGAAAGAGTGTCTTGGTGCATTGTATTTGAGCTAACCGCCATAGGCTTTCCTTTAGTATAAGTAGGTTGATCTAGTTTGCAATTGGATTATGTCGAATGATAATTGATTCTTAACTCTTTCTCTCTCAACCCTAAATCTCTCTACTTCTCATCTTGTTCTTCAATTTCTCTTTTCATCTCCTCTCTAAGTCTTCACTACCCGAGGTTATGGTTCAAGATTGACCTTGAATCATAACAATTGGTATCAGAGCTTGATTTGCTTCCAAAATCAAGTTGATTCATATCTAGTTTTGTGATCTAATTGCATTAGATCATTGATACTGTGTTAAGTGTGCAAGAAGTTGATCAATCGTGCTGCATTGTTATTACTTAACCTGAGTTGCTGCGTTATCATTGAGTCTAGTTGTTGATCGATTTAAATTGAGCTAAATTGTTCGATCTTGCAGCTTATCAGTTTGAGTTGGTTCGAGATAGCTTGTGTATAAGCTGATTTCGAATTGAACTATAGCTAGATTGTATTTGTTTAGATTGCTTAAATCTGTTCATGGACAAAAGTTTTAGCTATTGATCGGATTACTTGAGTAGGATACGGCTACTAGAGCCTTGGATTTAGCTTGAATTAGCATCAAATTATATTAGATCAAAGTGATCACGGTTCAGTGCAACAAAATCTTGCTCTGAGCTGTGGATTTGATGCAAAATAGCTGAATCTAGCTCATCATTTGGTTGAGCAGACCTGAGTTGAAATCCAGAGAAGTCTTCAGCAGCAGAACATTAGAAGTTAACAATTAGTTCCTACGTTGATCAGATAAACAAACATCAGTACAATCAGAATAGCACAATCACACATTTAATTCTGCATTGGGTTTCAACTTTGCTGATTTGAGTTGATTTAGTCACGTTTGGTTGAGCAAATTCAGTTGAAATCCTAAGGTTTGTCAAGCAGTAGAGCAGTTCGAGGATTGGTGTCACATCAGCACTGATCTTGCTGGAATTGGCGTTTAGATCAAGCTTGCTCAAGGAATAGGCGATCTTATTCAGATTAGCATTAAAATTAACCAAGGGAATTCTGCTCGCAGCAGCAAAATTAGTTGCTAAATTAGATAACAGAGCCTAAACACTTAGAAATATTGGTCTCGCTACTGGAGCATCGAATCAATTTGAGTTGATCAAGCAATTCAGTTTATAAACTGCTATTAGTGCTATTTGCAGCTGTCTTCGCGTGTTTGGGGCTCAGTTCAAGTCTGAAGTATTGCAAGTGGCTGCTGGAAACATCAAATTGAAGTGGTCAAGTGCACTAGAGTTGTTTGTGTGTGGTTCATGAATTCAAGGTACTATTGGTGAATTAGAATTAGAGAGGAAATGCATTCAGCTCATAAATCCTGGACTAACATTCTGTTGAGGTTCAAAATTGTGAGCTGAACATTTGGAACTCAGTGTTAAAGCATTCATACACGAATCCTTGCTTAGGATCTACATACAGCTGAGTGCAATACTTAGTGAATTTTCATTTATAATTAAATCGCACTGTTCCATTCTTTAGTGTGTTTTGCAGATACCTCAATTGATACGGGAATTTCGACAACTTGATCAAATATGTCTAGAGGAGTCACTACTAGAACAGGTGCAGCTTCATATGCTAGTGATCAGGCTTATACAATTTCAAACATGGCTCACCAAGTGAATGCTATGTTCTTATCACTCCAACATACTCGAGTCATTGTAGAGCCTTTTGATGGAGTGCAACCTCAGACATGGATTAGAAGTTGTGAAAGATACTTTTGCTTCTACAAAATTACTGAGGTTGAAAAGGTTGAACTTGCGGCATTATATCTTTGGGATGATCATAAGAACTGGTACTTTGGTTTGATGCTTGGCAAGATCTCAATTACTTGGGATGAATTCGTGAAAGAATTTTGTGAACGATATAGTGAGGAATTTGAATTCTTTGATGAACAATGACCTCATTCTTGGATTGATAATTGTGAAAAGGTTGGAATTGAAGATTCAAGGAAGGAGAATTATCAACAAAAGGCATTAGTTCCTGAGGTTGAATCGAAGATTGCAGCAGTTGAATATGAAGAGGCAATAACTGAAGTTAGTGATGGTTCCAAACTGAAGGCTGCAGCAGCACAGCAACTAGATGTTGCAGCATTGTATTCATTGGGACTAGTAGAATTGTTACAACAGCAATATGACTTGAAACTTCAAGATGAAATTGATCTTGAAGTAGTAGCAGAACAACAGCTTATGGAGAGTGATCTACAGCAGAACCTGAAGTCGAAATGGGATCACACCTCAACCGACAGTGTTGGATTGATCTTGAACTAGAGTGCTGCAGCTGAACTTCAGAAGCTAAACTCTACAATTGTAGCAACAATTCAGGATAAAGGAATACCCTTGCAAGTTGTTGAGCCTCTGGATCTTACAGCAAGGACGTTACAAGTGAACATTGAAGTTCTTAATGTTAGGAAGTTGCGACTGGAATTCCAACTGTAGCAAGGAATTGAGCTTAATTTGGTAATTCACCTTAACCTCAAGAAATGTTATTCGAGTAAGAGATTAAGGGAAATGGAAAAGCCAATCTTGGTCTATCATGGGAGACCTCCTGATTTTCTACATCTCAAGAAAAACAAAGTGGTTCTTGAAAAGCTTTGTATGATCAAGAATAGGGAGTTGAAGCAGCCCAAAGTCGTGTTTATGACAATTAATAGGCTTAGAGCCATATTTTTGGCTCAAAAGGATGATGAAGAAGGCAAGGAGAATAAAGAAATTCATCAACAAGGACACATCTTCAGCAAGAAATCTGAGTAATCATACCATGGCTCAAACAAAATCAGCTCGGGGGCATCCTGTTATGTTTCCAGTGCAAGGAGAGGTTTCAATTCTGATGGGAAGTGGGCTTGATCAGGTCCAGTGGCAAGCTGATTTGAGACCTTTTGATCCAGGATGGAAGGATGCAATCTGTAAGGATACCAACTCAATAAGAAATCATGGTGATTTCACTGCAGTCCATGCAAATACAGGCCAGCCACATTCTGTTCCTTATTCTGTGCAAGCGGCTAAATCAGTTCAAATGAGAACCTTGCAAAATCTGATCCAAGCGCAGGGTTGATTGAATGGAGCTGTTGTTTATCCTTCCAACAACAGGCCCCCTGATCTAAGTGAAGTGTTGTTGTCTGGTAGTTTCTGCAGTGAAGAATCCAACAGTGAAGTGGATTATTGGGCTGTACAACCTTATGTTTGGAGCCAAGAAAGTGGAATAAATTGGTCTAATGGTAGCTCCAAGATGAAGAATGCGAAAAGGGTGATCCAAGGTATAAGATACAAGCACAATCAAGGTATAACCTTGAGAATTAATGAGGTGGTCAAGCAAATTCTGTTGGGTTCTTGTGCTGAATTAATAAGGAGTGTTGCTCAAGAGTTGGGAGCTTGTATTGGCCAAGCAAAGTGTAAAGGACATCTCCCTAGAGTGCAAGCTAATGTGAGACCACCTGAGGATTCCATAAAGTGCTGAAATTCCACAAGATGCTGTCACAAGTTACCTCCAAGATCTGCATATGAGATTGGATGTTGGCTTGCGTTCTTATGGCAAGGGCTTGCTGAGTAAATATTGATCATCCACAACTTCCGTTGCAGTATAATATTAATTGATTGAAGATGTACTTCTCTCTAAGGATTCTTGTGGGCAAGAATCTCCAAAGGGGGGGAGTATTGTTATGATTCTAGGATATAGGTTTAAGTATTAATAATGCAATGATTGTTATAGATTAGTATAATTTATTAGAATGAGTCAATTTAGTATCTTAGTAAGGGGATTAGTCATGTATTAGTTTATGTTAGCTTAAGTGAATGTCAAGGTAGCCGTGTAAGTCAAGCTGTTAGTTGGTATGGTTAAGAGTGGCGGCTAGAGGTGGTTATGTCGGTTAGGAAGAGTGTCATGGTGCATTGTATTTGAGCTAACCGCCCTAGGCTTTCCTTTAGTATAAGTAGGTTGATCTAGTTTGTAGTCGGATTATGTTGAATGATAATTGATTCTTAACTCTCTCTCTCTCTCTCATGCCTAATTCTCTCTATTTTCTCATCTCCTTCTCTCTTCTCATCTCCTCTCTAATTCTTCACTACCCAAGGGTATGGTTCAAGATTGACCTTGAATCATAACACGAATTAATTATTTTATCCTTAACATGCTAAAAATTACATGGCTAATTCGGGATTCTTTTCATTGTTTTTTCTTTTAATTATTTACAGTATTTCTCTTTTGTAATTCATTATGTTACCTGCACGCATGCCTCCAAAGTTGCTGCCTACTTATCTCCCGTGTACAAGTAGGGAAGTAAATGAGGCGAGCCAGCTTGTGAGTTGAAAGGCTCGGCTTGCTGTGAGCTCGAGTAGAGTCGAGCCAATTCGTTTAGCTTATCAAGTTGAGCTCAACCCTAGTGAAGCTTGAGCTTGTAGGCTCAAGAGTCCAAACGAGCCTGAGCAAGCATTTTTTAATATAATATATTTGCTTAAATATTGTTCAATAAAGCTAAATCGGAGCGTAAACGAGCCGAGCCGAGCTTAAACGAGCCCGAATGAGCCTATATCGAGCTTAAATGAGCCGAAATATTACAAGTTTAATTTGAAACTTATCAAGCTCGAGCCCGAACTTCTCGAGCTCAGCGAGCCGAGCCTGAGCCGAGCTTATTGCTAACGAGTCGAACCTCAAGCCTCGAGCCTGGGATGCTCGGTAAACTAAAATATAAATATCAAAATTATCAAATATATAAAAGAAAGCAAAATTAATATTTTGCCTCTCATTCATGTGCTTTCTGCATACTCCACAAGTTACATTACGCATGTATTTATATAAACCCAAAGAAAAACACTATTTATGGTGTGTTCACATTTTATGCGCAATAATCCCAAAGCCAATAGTGAGTCCCACTGAGTATTATTTTATTACTATTTACCATTATGTACACCAGAGCCAATAGTGGGCCCCATCAGCACTATTTTGTCATTATTTCTTCACATAGTCGATTAGCAAGTAGGGAAAAAAAAATTTAAGTAGGTACTCAGTTAATATATATATTAATACCATAATTTAATTTTAAGCGTGAAAAGCATTGACATTTAGTAGGAGTGTTAAAAAAATCCGTTACTGAAATACCAAATTAAAATTTTGAAATATTGACCCAAAAATACGGTTAACTGTATTGAATTTTTAGGTCAGTTAACTGAACCGAATAAATTTAAGGTATTTCTAGATGGTAACGGTTAATAATTTTGTCCATTTTGGTTAACCGATTTACCAAAATATCATATATTATATTGTTAATTAAATATGTTCTTCTAGCATATATGTGAATATTTTATAATGCATGATCAATTTTATATTTTTTCCCAATTCATCTCCCAGTATTAAGTATTCATACCGCATTGCTATATCTCAAATATTAACTTAGCACTAATTTACTACGATCAAATGATATTCGTTTGTCCACATGTTGACTAGAATAAGATATTATATATTTAATTTTTTAAAATTGGATTATAAGTTTATAATTCGTCGAATATTCTCAACTTTTACAAACCCTTAAGGAGATAAATCATATAACATGAAAGATGCACTGCATTATTTTTTCGATTACCGATTAACCAGCATAACCGAACCGAATTACCTAAAGTCAATTAACTAGTTTTTTTAGTTACAGTAACGATTAGAGATTTTTGAGTATTTTAATTACGGTTAACCAAACCGAAATACTTTTCGGTAAGGTTAATTGAACCATGAACACCCCTAGTTATAGTAACAGTTAGAGATCATGAGTATTTTGGTTACGGTTAACCGAACTATGAATGCCCCTAACATTTAGTACATGGTTCCAAACCTAACAAAACCAAATTTATTTAGGCCGTTGATTTTAATTCAATTCCTAAGAAAGTATATTTTCCAGAATATGGGAAAACAGGTACGAAGTGTTTGGTTGTCATAATGAAAAATAGAATTCCGTAGGAGGGTAGTTAAAAACAAGACCAAATTATGGAAAGACCCTCTAAGCTTTACAATTAAATACAACACACCCCCCGAATTTTCAATTTCATAAAATAAGCTGATGAACTTTCTAATTAAACATAATACATTCTGATGTGATTTTTAAGTATGTTTTAAAACCGTCTACTCGCAAGCGTACGAGATCATCGTAGCTTTGTCGGGTATACGGGTCGTGTCCACAGGGAATCGTGTTAAGTTAGATTTACTGATTAACGAGCGGTTTGGATTTTTGGTTTTTTTTGTTGTTTGAATAAGTTGTAAGCTAAATTACTAAAACTGAATATAAAGTGAATGCGACAATTCAATTAAGGTTAGTTTAGGGAGTGAATTTAGGGTGGCTTAACACGTATTCCGTCATTATATTCTACTTAGGACGATGATTTGAAGGACTTAGGCTACAAGCTCTAAGCCTGGATTAATATATAAATTAGGGCTTAGAGTAATGAACTGATCTAAAGGCATAACATATTTAGCACCCTAGATGTAGCATAGGTTTTCTTATTAGCACTACTTAATTCCTTTGTTGCTCATAATTCAATATTAACTTATATAAGAGATTGGGTTCGGGGTTGGGTACAACCTCAACCCTGACCACGCGTGAATTCCTGTTATGATATGGTATAGGCTACAAGCACAAAACTAATCGTTGCATAGTCGGAGATCTAGTCATGGCTACAAGCACACATACAAAAATATCCAACAATCATGAAAAACTCCCCACAGGGGTGCGAATATAACATAACTAAACCAGTCGTCAAAAGTATAATATAAATCCGGGATACGGGCCGCTACCCGCCCTTCATCCCTAAACTAAGAAAGTTTACTCATCCATGGGGGTTTTACACATTCTTAAATTTATATAAAAGAAGATATTGTGCGTAAAATAAATAAAAGAGTAAACTCCCTCAATCTTCGTGTCGATGCTACTACAAGGCTCAATTCTCCCAGTATTCCAACCGCTTGTGCTTAAGCTTTTGAGAACCTATAGATCTCGTAGCGGCTTCAGGTTTGAGAGAAAGGGGAGGACGTGTGGCAAGAAAAAGCATGACAAAGACTGACTTCCCCTTCTCTATTTATAGGAGCAGGAGCAGTTAGGGCTCCGTACGGAACCATCCCGATCGATCGGTGAGCTCACGCAAAGCTCCCGATCGATTGGTACTTTTGGCCGATCGATCGGTAGGCTCTCGGTTAGTTTCCCTAACTGGGAGCTGCTGATCGATCGGTCCTCTGAGCGCCCTTTTCTCGATTAAGCACCGAAGCGCTATGGGATATACTCGGTTCACTGAATTATGATCCAATGGGTCTTTCTTCTGCACAAGTGATTGTGTTTCTCCAATCAGTCTTTAAAAATGCCTCAATAATGCTTGATTTTGCCCGAATTCTTCTTTCGTCCGCTTTGATGTGTTCCACATGAAAATATACCTAAATAACAACCGAACACACATGTAGAGGCCGAATATATGACATAAATGGGAAATAAAATATGTAAAAATCACGCGTATCAATATCCCCAAACCCACACATTGCTTGTCCTCAAGCAAGATTCTATTTAAACTAGTTACTAGCGGAAAAGTCAAGTCGAGTCAAGCATTTAACCGCAAAGGTCATTTGTGAAAATTATTGTTGGACCATACTTGAGAGCGTACTTGAGAGTAGTGAATCCTTATGTGACGTTATTATTGCACTGGTTCTGACTTAAGTCTTCATTATTAAGGTCTGTTTACTAGTGAGCGATCTTAGAACTTCTCTCCCCTTCGTCTTACTTCAAAACCCTCTGATTTAAAGAAGAAATAAAGGTAATAAGTAAAGGAACAAGTCACCCTAACCCTTCACCACTAATCAATAGTGAAATCAAAGCTTCTCTTTTCTCTCTTATTTTCCCTTCTTCCCTTTTTTCCCTTTTTTTTTTTTTTTTTAACTTGGTTAGGTGTGTCTCCCTCAGACCCATGTAACGAGTTTTCAGCCGGCAGCTCCCCATCCAGTTAGTTAAAGGTATCAGGTTTTAAGAGACCCCTACGGACCTAATGGCTCCAGTCTTAAGGATTCACAGCCTAATCCGTTAGCACATACCTTGTTTTTATGGGTATTAGTGCTTATTTTGGTAACTACAAAGTTGATTCTTCTTAAGCTTTCTCTGTGACCCATGTAGCGAGCTTTCGACTGGCAGCTCCCGACCCAGTTGGCTCAAGGTACCAGGTTTTAAGACACCCCTACGGGCTTACTTGCTCGAGACACAGGGGCTACAAACCAACTATTCACCTTTTTTTTCTTTTCTTTTTTCTCTTTTTTTAAGGGGTTACCTAAAATAAAGAAATGTACAATTGATTTCAACATTATTAGGAGTAGAAAAGTGGATTCCTATTCCTAAAATTATTACCATTATTTCGACCCAAACAGTAGGATATGTCACAAGATTAAGGGTGAAAAATAATAATCTCAATAACAGTTAAATGACAAAAATATAGATTCAAAAGTCTGATCCAGCAATAATCTCGTCCCATAATTATTCTAATCATCAAAGTACATCACAGAACTGGGCTACGATAATGGTCACAAACAACCTCATACTCATTTACGCCTTCCAAAAAAAATGTAGCCAATTTATTCCAAATTAAGCTTAAAGGACAAACAAAGTTGACTCTTATCTGCCATTCCCAAACCCAAACCTTGCATTGTCCTCAATGCATCATAATTAAAATAGAGGCAAGGCAAAGAGAGAGATGACCTGAGATCATGAATGGGCAGCCACATATGTCGAGCGAATTCCAGAAGTTGAAGACAGACAAAAGCAAGCTACAACAAAAAAATTAAAAAATAGAGAAGACAGTGGACTAAAACAATTTGTTAATAAAGAAAAAGAAAGATATACATAACAAATATTTAGTACAGGAGTAACATAAATAACTCAGGGAGGGGGGTAAGGTGGAGGAGAACCGCCCATCTGCAGTCGATAAGTCCAGTGACCAAAGACTGAATGTGATCCAGACGGTTCATAATATCCATAACGTATGGCGGGACGTGGCCGGGATCAGCAGAAGCAGGTGGCATGGGTGGGCATCCCTCGCGGCGTGATGCTCGAGCAGGAGCAACGGCTAGGGCCGGGGCATCCTCCATGTCCGACTCCTCCCCTCGCGCGTCGGCCGGAGCAAGTGAAAGGAAGGTCCGACGATGCTAGGTGGGATCAAAGTGGCGGAGCGGTGCGCAAGCTCGGTCAGGAGCGATCGGTATGCGCACCTAAGCACGCCGTACAAGCCTCGTGATTAAACGAGGAATGTGTAGAGCACCGCCGCCAACAAAGAAGCGCTGAAGCCTGTGGTGGACAATGGTAAAACTCTGTAAATAAGTGGCCCCCACATCCACCCATATACCCCGGTAGAACTTCCAAAGAAGATCTAGAATAGGGCCGGTACGCTCCTGGGCATGATCAATAGGCCATAGATTGGCCTTAATAATGGTGTCCAGGAGCCACATATGTGACGGAAGGGCGGAGCGGAACGTGGTGGATGGACGATCTCTCGCACATTGGCCGCCACATAACTCAGTGATAATGTCCACGGCCTTTGGTGGGTAAACAGGCGGGTGCCAAATAGATTTTTCAACATATAAGGGATAACCTATAGCCTCGGCGACGTCCATGGCATCAAATTGGTTGGTCTTGCCACGAATAGTGACGTCGACGTAGGTCCGACCCCCTTCTTGTTGGAGAGCATTGGAGGATAAAATTCCCTCACTAAAAAAGGAAAAACAGGGTCTTCCTCCAGCTCTCTACCAAGAAGGTAGGTAAGATCCCTATGTTGGCAAAAGAGAATGGCCCAAGCGCCCTCCCTCTCATCTTTAAGATCCTCACCAAACACCGTCTCCCTAGATATAGGGGCATCACCGACTCGAGCAAGAATGTCGGTCTGTTGGGAGCTGCTACCCTCCTCAATGCGGCTCCGCTTGGCACGAGGCATAATCTTAAACAAATCCGGATCATCCCATAAAAAATGCCTTGCTTGAGAAAGGAAGCGGTCCCGCTCTTGTTTCGGCCAATGGGTAGGCAAATTCCCCGTCGCTAAATAGGTAACGATGTGGGCATACCATGGGAGTTGACTTCCTACAATAGAAAATAACTGGTCGTCAGGAAAACAGTCATAAATGGGACCAGTAGTGGCTTTAGATGGGAAAAAAATCCTTGAAAGGTGATCGGCCACGACGTTATCCGAGCCTTTCCTATCTCGGATTTCTAAGTTAAATTCCAGAAGTAATAAAACCCAGCAAATTAACCTAGGTTTTGTTTTCTTCTTAATAAGAAGAAAACGAATGGCAGCATGCTAAGAAAAGACTACTACTCTCGAGCCCAAGACATAAGATCGAAACTTGTCAAGTACGAAAACTATAGCTAGTAATTCCTTTTCAGTAGTGGTATAATTCTTTTGGGCTTCATCCAACGATTTACTAGCATAGTAAATAACGACAGGTTTACGATCCTTCCGTTGACCGAGCACGATAATCTCAAAAGGTAAGGAGTAGTCGGGAGGCTGAATAATGGGGGCTGTAGACAATAAAGTTTTCAACTCAGTAAAGGCTGCTAAATAGTCATTATCAAAAACAAAAGGTACAGCATTAGCAAGCAAGTTTGACAACGGTTTAGAAATTTTACTGAAGTTGGTGATGAAACGCCGGTAGAACCCAGCGTGGCCAAGGAAAGATCGAACTTCCTTCACCGAGGTCGGTGGAGGGAGGTTGGCAATTAAGTCCACCTTGGCCTTGTCTACAATAATACCCTCTTTAGACACTACATGTCCTAAAACTATGCCTTGCTGAACCATAAAATAGCTCTTCTCCCAACTAAGTACCAAATTATACTCCTCGAAGCGCTGCAAAACGAGATCTAAGTGAGATAAGCATTCATCAAAAGATGATCCAAACACAGAAAAATCATCCACAAACACTTCTAGGTAGTCATCCAACATATCCGAAAAAATGGACATCATACACGGCTGGAATGTAGCAGGTGCGTTGCACAGACCGAAGGGCATCCTTCGGTATGCAAACGTACCAAAGGGGCAAGTAAACGTTGTGTTCTCTTGGACCTCAAGGTGAACGGGGCCTTGGTTATACCCTGAGTAGCCATCCAAGAAACAATAGTACGCTTAACCTGCTACTTTATCTAGGATTTGGTCCAAAAAGGGTAAGGGGAAATGGTCCTTGCGCATTACGGAGTTCAACTTACGATAATCGATGCACACTTTCCACCCTGTAGTGGCACGTGTAGGGACCAATTCACCTCGGGCATTCGCAACGACCGTGATTCCTGACTGCTTAGGAACTACCTGAACCAGACTGACCCAGGGGCTATCAGAGATGGGGTATATAGTACCCGCATCTAGCAACTTCATGACCTCTTTCTTAACTACCTCCCTCATATTAGGGTTAAGCCTCCTTTGCATTTGCCTGGAAGGCTTAATGTTGTCCTCTAAATGTATTTTATGCATGCACACAAAGGGGTTAATTCCTTTCAGATCAGCGACAGACCACCCTATGGCTCGTTTGTGGTTTTGTAGGACAACTAACAACCTAGATTCCTGACTCTCAGCTAATCACAGGAAGGGTGTCATCTTGTCCTAAAAATGCATATTTCAAGGTGGTCAGGAGAGGTTTGAGCTCCAACACCGGTGGACACTCAATAGAGGGTTTAGCAGGTTCACTAACTAGGCTAGTTAGGGGTTCAAACATCGGACCCCTAGCCTCAATTCTGATTAGCTCCTGTATATCAAGCAAATTATTAGCATCAGTACTCACATCAAAATCAGCAAAATTGAGCGAATCAAATGGTTCGTCTTCCTTGATTAAGTCAGAAGATACTGACTCAACCAAAGGGTCAATAGCATTAACCACGAAGCAATCAAGGTCATCCTCATTAACAGGGAACTTAGCAGCGTTTGACACATTCAGTTTAACCTTAAGATTCCCAAATGACACTTCTAACACCCCAGTTCAACAATGAATGATAGCATCGGCCGTTGCCAAGAACGGTCGCCCTAAAATGACAGGGGTGTGGTTCCTCTGATGAGGAGTAGGGTCCATGTCCAACACGATAAAATAGACGGGGAAAATAAACTTATCAACTTTGACAAGATCATCTTCCAACATACCTCTGGGTAAACGCTCTAATCTATCCGCCAACTGTAGGGTAACACTAGTTGGTTTGAGATCTCCCATCCCCAATTCCTGAAAAATTCTCCCATCCCCAATTCCTGAAAAATTGAGTATGGGATGAGGTTCACGCTTGCCCCTAAATCCAAAAGAGCCTAACTCGTATAGCTCTCTCCTATGACGCACGGGACTCTGAAAGCTCCTGGATCTCTACACTTAGGTGGGATGCCTGACATTAAGATGCTGCTCACTTTTTCAGTGAGTCGGACCTTCCTAGGGACATGAGCTTGCGCTCTCTTCTTTTTAGCTCATAGGTCCTTAAGAAATTTAGCATATATGGGGACGTGTTTAATGGCGTCAATCAATGGCAGGTTAATTTTGACGTCCTTAAACAAGTTCAGTAACTCATCTCTCTTCGGGTCATCCTTCCCTTTCGGTCCTAACAGGGCCATAGGAAAAGGAACAATTGGTTCGGGAGATGAGCCCAGTGAAGGTGTGGGCACTCCATCCTTATTAGCAAAGGGGTTTGGAGTCCCATCCTCCCACTCAACTTCTATCTCTACTTCTCTCAAATCATCCTCACCCGTGGCTAAGACAACCTTAGCCTGCTCATGAGTGACCTAGCTAAGGTCAGGATTAGTTGCTCCCCTAGGATTAGCGAGGGGTTGGGAGGGTAACCTCCCTTCCTCTCTCCTGTTCATGGCCTGACCTAACTGTCCTAGTTGGTTCTCTAACATAGAAATCGACTGCGAATGAGAGTGAACCGACTGTTGGTTTTCCTCCATAAAGCGGAGCATACGTTCCTCAAACTGAGAAGTGTAGCTCGGAGGTTGGGGTGGTGGATTAGCATTAGGAACTAGAGGATGAGAAGAAGAGCCATACCTTTGCCCTCCGTGGAAACTAGGAGGGTGTGCCTTACCTGCAAATCCTAGTGCTGGTTGTCTCATGGCTGAGTTTTGATTTGTGTTCTGGATTATAGGTCTGCGAGTAAGGATTGTTGTTCCTCAAGTACTCCTGCACTGCATAAGCCTGGTCCTGCACATACTTAGGAAACTGTGACGCATATAAACACTCAAAAACAGAATGATCATCTCCTTAGCAAATACTGCACGGAGTAATACCCTCAGATGAAGATTCGGCTACATTAACTGGATGCACATTAGTGGGATTTGCATTTAAACTCATCATCTTATCTATCTTTCAACTAAGTGCATCTAGTCTTAAATTAACATCATCTTGGGGTGCTACCTCGTAGACACCACGCGTGTTTCCCCTAACCACCCTCGCAGAAGAGGCTTGGTTGAGGGAATGTTCATTGAGGCGCTTGAAAAGCGTCCAGGCCTCGTCCTCACCTTGCTGGTTAAATGCTCCTCCGCATGAAGCATTTACCATTTGCTTGTTTGATGCACTAAGACCATCGTAGAAGTTTTGGACAAGAGCCCACTTGGGTGACCCATGGTGGGGACAACTCCTAAGAAGTTCCTTAAACCTATCTCAACACTCGTGAAACTGCTCCTGGTCTTTTTGTTCAAAACTGTTTATAGCGCGCCTAAAAGCCATCATTCTGGCTTTAGGGAAAAACTTGACCAGGAAGCGCTATTGAAGGTCATTCCAAGTGGTGATTTCACCCCTGGGTAGGGACTGAAACCACCTCTTAGCCACGTATTTTAATGAGAACGGAAAAAGACGTAGTCTAATCGCATCGTTCGAGACACCTTGATAATGACAGGTTTCACATATTTCGAGGAATGCGTCAAGGTGCTCGTATTGGCTCTCAGTTGGCTTCCCATAAAATGTGGGAAGCATGTTGATAATCCTAGGTTTAAGTTCGAAGTTGGCGTTACCCACAGCAGGTAACACAACTCCGGTGGGCGCAACGTACGTTTGGGGGATGAAGTGATCCCCAATAGTACGTGGTTCGTTATCAGCCATGGTTCATTGTGTATTCTCTCTGGCTTCTAATCGCCTCACGATAAACAAAGTCCGCTCAATTTCGGGGATGTAAGGTAACAATTCAGGATCGAGCGAACGTCTACTGTGCATGCAATATTGAAGTTGGGATAGATCCACGCTTACCTCGACTAATGACTCAAGCAAAAGAAAAACAACTCAAAGCAATAAACAAAAAGCAAACAAAACAAAGTCCGTTAATCTTAAATTCCAACTTAGCAAACCGATTCCCTAGCAATGGCGCCCAAAACTTGATGTGATTTTAAAGTATATTTTAAAACCATCTACTCAAAAGCGTACGAGATTATCGTGGCTTTGTTGGGTATATGGGTAGTGTTAACAGGGAATCGTGTTAAGTTAGATTTACTGATTAAAGAGCGGTTTGGATTTTTGGTTTTTTTTTGTTGTTTGAATAAGTTGTAAGCTAAATTACTGAAACTAAATATAAAGTAAATGCCACAATTCAATTGAAGTTAGTTTAGGGAGTGAATTTAGGGTAGCTTAACACTTATCCCGTCATTATATTCTACTTAGGACAACGATTTGAAGGACTTAGGCTACAAGCTCTAAGCCTGGGTTAATATATAAATTAAGGCTTAAGGTAATAAACTAGTCTAAAGGCATAACCTATCTTAGTACCCTAGATGTAGTATAGGTTATCTCATTAGCACTACTTAATTCCTTTGTTGCTCCTAATTTAATATTAACTTATATAAGAGATTGGGTTCGGGGTTGGGTACGACCTCAACCCTGACCACGCGTAAATTCCTATTATGTTATGGTCTAGGCTACAAGCACTAGACTAATCGCTGCAAAGTCGGAGACCTAGTTATGGCTACAAGCACACATACAAAAATATCCAACAATCATGAAAAACTCCCCACAGGGGTGCGAATATAACATAACTAAACCAGTCATCAAAAGTATAATATAAATCCAGGATACGGGCGGCTACCCGCCCTTCTTCCCTAAACTAAGAAAGTTTACTCCTCCATGGGAGTTTTACACATCCTTAAATTTATATAAAAGAAGATATTGTGCGTAAAATAAATAATAGAGTAAACTCCCTCAATCTTTGTGTCGATGCTAATCCAAGCCTGAATTCTCCCAGTATTCCAACTACTTGCGCTTCAGCTTTTAAGAACCTGTAGATCTCGTAGCGGCTTTGGGTTTGAGAGAAAGGGGAGGATCTGCGGCGAGAAAAAGCATGACAAAGGCTGACTTCCCCTTCTTTATTTATAGGCGCAGAAGCAGTTAGGGTTTCGTATGGAACCATCCCTATCGATCGGGAATAATCCCTGATCGATATCGGCTAAAAGCGCCGATCGATCGGTGAGCTCATGCAAAGCTCCCGATCGATCGGTACTTTTGGCCGATCGATCGGCAGGCTCTCGGTTAGTTTCCCTAACCGGGAGCTGCTGATCGATCGGTTCTCTGAGCCCCCTTTTCTCAATTAAGCACCGAAGCGCTATTGGATGTACTCGGTTCACTGAATTATGATCCAATGGGTCTTTCTTCTACACAAGTGGTTGGGTTTCTCCAATCAGTCTTAAAAAATGCCTCAATAATGCTTAATTTTGCCAGAATGCTTCTTTCGTCCGCTTTGATGTGTTCCACATGAAAATGTACCTAAATAACAACCGACCACACATGTAGAGGCTGAATATATGACAGAAATGGAAAATAAAATATGTAAAAATCACGCGTATCACACTCCCTACACTTTTAATTTTATAAAATAACTTCCTAAACTTTGTTATTACACATAGCACACCCCTTCAACTTTGCAATTAAACATAATACACCTCTTATACTTTTAATTTTAAAAAATGGCCCTTGAACTTTGTAAATATACTCAACTAACCCCCCGAACTTTATCATAAACGCAATTCACCCCTTGAATATTAATAAATTTAGAATTAAAATAATTTAAAACAAATTATGAAAAAAATTGAAAAAAGTTTGAAAAACTATAATAATATTTTTTTTTAACTGGGAAAAATTTAAATTAATAAATTTAAAATTCAAAAAAGGTATCAAATTAAAATCATAAATTTTCTACTTTTATATAAAAAATATATGAATTTTCTATTTTTATGCAAAAAGTGTTTTTTAGAAAAAAAAAAAAAAAGATAATAACTTTTACACAAAATAATTTTTTAATAAAATATGGTAACATTATTATAATTTTAGATTCTAAAATTTTTATTAAAAGATATTATAAGAAAAAATATAATAATTTTTTAAAATATAATTTTAAAATTAAAAAATTGTGCAAATTTTAAAATTTAAAAATAAATTCTGAAAAATAATCTAAAAATTTGAAAAATCTAAAAAATAATTTAGAATATTGAAAAATCAAAGTTAAAAATATTATTATATTTAATTTTTTCATATTTTCTTTCAATATTTTTAATTTGATTTTTTAATTTTAAATTTATTAGTGTCTATGGGATGTATTATGTTTAGTCGCAAAGTTTATGGGGTGAGTTTTGCTTAATAACAAAGTTCAGGGGCTAAACGGAAAGTGTAGGAGGTGTATTGTATTGAATTATAAAGTTTAGGGGGTTATTCTGTAAAATTGATAGTGGAGGGGGTGTGTTGTATTTAATTGTAAAGTTCAGTGGGTTATTTTATAAAATTAAAAGTGTAGGGGGTGTATTATGTTTAATTGTAAAGTTCAGGGGTTGTTTTATAATTTGGCCTAAAAACAAAGTAATTAGAACTTAACTAAAAAATTAGGTAAGTTATTTCATGTTTTTAAAAAGAATTAAAAATTCCTAAGAAATTTTCACTTTTCTTATCCTTCCTATTTCCTAGTAAACAAACAAGAGGCCGAATGTTCACTTCCCATGAATTTTAATTTCATATGTTTACTTCCTATTTCCTAGTATCCTTCCTATGTCTTTCGGCAATTAAGACTCCATTCGGGAGTCATTTTCCCAAAACCAGCACAAAAAAAAGGCAAAATATTGTAAGATTCTCTGAACTTTACAATTAATTACAACATATCCCTGCACTCTCAATTTTGAAATTAGCCCCATGAACTTTGTAATTAAACACAACAAACCTCCTGCACTTTGAATTTCAAAAAATTGATTCCTGAACTTTAAAAATTAACACAACATATCCCTTATACTTTTAATTTTATAAAATAACCCCTTAAATTTTGTTATTACACACACCTCACCTCCCGAACTTTGTTTTTAAACATAACACACTACTTAGACATTTATAAATTTCAAAATAATAAAAGTATGAAATTAAAAATTTTGAATAAATTATGAAAGATATTATTTTGAAAAAATTATGAAAAAATATAATAATAATTTTAAATTTTATTTTTTAATACTTTTAAAAAAATAATTTTTTTAATATTTGTTTTCAAATTTTTAATTTCGTATTTTTTTAGTTTTAAATTTTTAATCCAATTTTAGAATTTATTTTTTAAAAAATTATTATATTTTTTTATAGTATTTTTTTATGAAAATTTAAAAAAATATTTTATTATCTTCTAAATTTATTAATATTTTTACTATATTAATTAAAATAATTATTTTTTGTAAATACTAAAAAATACTCTTATTTTTTATCTAGAAATATAAAGCTCATACCTTTTGTTTAAAACCACAATTTCCTATCTTTTGTATAAAATTAAAAAATATCTCATTTTTAATTTGATACAAAGATCTTAACTTTTGCCTAAAAATATAAATTTCATATATTTTACATAAAATTAGAAAATCCCTTATTTTTAATTTGATAGATCTTTTTATTTTAAATTTGTTCTAAGTTTTACTAAAGTTAAAAAGTATTATTATATTTTGTTCAAAATTTTTCCAAATTCTTTTATAATTTGTTTTAAATTTTTAAATTTCGTATATTTTTAAAATTTTAAATTTATTAATGTCTACGGATTGAGTTATGTTTAGTAATAAAGTTCGCGAGTGAGTTGTGTGTAATAACAAAGCTCAGGGGGTTATTTTATGAAATTAAAAATGCATGGATGTGTTTTGTATAATGACAAAGTTCAGGAGGCTATTTTATGAAATTAAAAGTGGAAGGGGTGTATTACGTTAACTTGCAAATTTCAGATGCTATTTTATGAAATTGAAAATACAGGGGTGTGTTGTATTAACTTGCAAAATTCAAGAAGCTATTTTTTGAAATTAAAAATGTAAGGGGTATGTTATAATTAATTATAAAATTAACGGGTTTTACTATATTTTGTCCAAAAAAATATTAAAAGGAAAAAAAATAAATTTGGATATGATGTTCACGCGAACCAGTTCACGTAGACACCACCATGACAATTACTTCTTTTGGCTCTATCCCCTTAATAAATCATGTTCTCATGGACAGTTTTACCCGGTAAAAATTCCTGCACTTTCACCCCTCAGTATAAAACCACCTTTTCAGCCGTTAGTTTGTAACAGAGGGTGTTTTTATTTTTTGAAAATACCGAATATAAAGGGCGGTTTTACACCGGAGGGTCTTTTTCGGAAATATCAAGCACAAGCCTGCCCTCCTATAGGGCAGTTGTACGACATAGAAAACTTTTTTTGACCCAATTCTATTTCGTAACATCAGTATCAGAGCTAATCCATCCTCAGGCATGTGATAACCATTTGATCCGATTATAGTTGCCGCACTTCAACAACAGCTAACAAAAATTATTAGCGAAAATCGATGAGATTCAAGAGAATTCAGGAAAATACGTAGAATCATTGCGGTCACCTTGACCATGGCAGTTGAAGGCAACACGACGGTGGTTTACAGCACCACTGTTGGTCATGCTAGGCCTTTCGATACCTCAAGCACCATCGATTCGGTTACAAAGCAGCTATTGGAGGCTAAAATTTGAGGATAACATAGAACAAAAGCCATGGCAACCCATGGTTGTTCTGCCAACACCACAAACGAATAATATGCGAGAAACAAGACTGATCGATGTCTAAACCGCGCGAAAGTTGCGGCATCATCTCTTCCAATAGTGATCAGTGAATAACTCCATCATATTCAATGTCGCTTTGGCTCTCCAAGGCCGGCTGCCCTCACTTTCTTCACAGAATTGCAACCAAGCCTCTTGCCAAACAAACCAAACACGTAATCGAGTTTCATTCTTCTCTCCTTCACCTCTTCATCGGCCCCAAGATGCGCTTTGATCACAACCACCACTATGCTGCAACTCGCCGCAAATAGCTACGGTTCCTAGAAACACACAAATGCAAACAAAAATCACACAATCACATACACAATCATCACAATCGAAGCAAAAACCGAGCTCCCCAACATGAGGAGCGGGATTACAAGTAAATATTACTAGAAAAAAAAAAATTAGTTTTTGAGCCAGCATTTTACTATCAATTAGTACTTATCACACTCATCCCAGGAGGAGCAAATCGACAAGTTGGAAAAATTTTTTGTTCTAATGGAGAATCAACCACTCAAATCGACCATTGTGAGCAATGGTCTTTTGAAGAGTAGGACAGATATACGTATGTCGATAGTGCTAATTATGAGTATTGGGTGCGAAAGACATCTTAAATCTAGCTTAAAAGAAAACCTCAGTTACACCAAAATTAGTTGCATCATCTGAACTCAACACTACCAGGAGACTAGTCGATAAATATGGGTTGACGTTTACTCTTAGACCCTTAAGACATGGGTCTCTTGAAGGGGAAAGTATTGATACATTTTTAATTTTCTCCAAATTTAAGTTTAAATTTTTCTCCAATATTTTAATTTTCTTACTTAAATTTTCCTCCGTTGTTTTCTATTATAAATAGACATATTTGTATTGAAAATAATTATCAATAAAATCAAATGTTATTTCTATTTATTGATAATTATTTTCAATACAATTATGTCTATTTATAATAGAAAACAACGGAGGGAAATTTATCAAATGTTATTTCTATTTTCTTTATCTCTTTCCTTTACAGTTTTTTAGTTAATTTCAGTACCATCACAAATGAACAGAAACAATAATTTTTTGACTAACAACGTAGTGTGACTTGTATGAAAGTGAAATTACAACATACATATGCAGACAAACAACATTTATGAAAGTAAAATTCTAACATTTATATTAAATGATATATTTACAAAGTGAAAACTACAATGTCAACATTGAAACTATATACAATTAGTACAACCCCGTGCTATATACAGAGGGTATTTATATCTTTAAAAAAATGATTTAATATGCCATATCGACATGTTTTTAATGTTTCAAAATTAAAATTTTATTTTTAGCTCCTTATAGATGTAATATATTATTTTCGAGCATTATCATGGTTATTTTATGAAGTTAAATAGATTTTAACAATAACTTGATGTAGTGATCTAAAGGAAGTTGAATAGTGGATTAATAAGAGTGCTAGGATTAGAAAACGAGGGGCTTTTAGATTGGGAGGACCTTACAATAATACATGTAAAGATGTCATATATGAGCTGGGTATAGATACCTTCTTCTCTTGAATCGGCCTCTACCTCTTCTGCTTGCACCCCTACCCGTAGGATCCTTAAACTTAAGCCAACCACCTAAAAGGTTCATATCTGAGGGGGTTGGCTTGAGTAGGTTAGGCTGTTACAGGAGTTAGGATTTGGCGAGAGACAATTGCAGTTGCGGCTCTATATAATCAAGGGTTATTTATGTTAAAAGGTTTCTATATTTTATCCGTTGTATCAATTTAGCTTCTGAACAATTTAAAAGATGTTAATTTAGTTATTTGATCAAATTTAAGTTAAGTTAATGAAGTAATTTTGAACGGCAAAATTATGTTAGATGCAAGTAACTTATTATAAATTCAACGGTTTACTCAATTTAATCCAACTTATGGCTGAACCATTAAAAACTTAACATAAGTGTTTCTCTAAAGACGAAATTGATATATTTTGAATTATACAAAGGCTAAATTGGCACAATGAATAAAATACATAGACTTTAGACATAAATAACCATATGATCAAATGAGAACAAGCCTCTAGTTCAATTTTGTTATGATTCAAATCCGATTAAGCTAACAAACACGAATTAAGTATAGAAATATAAAGTTTATATTATATTGATAGTACGAAAGAGAGAGGAAGACATGGAAGAAAGGGGGGAGAGAGAGAGAGAGATCAACACACACATCACTCATACGTGATTATAATATCCCTAACTACCCACTTATTTATACTAGAGTATAGAGATGAGGTGTAGGGATGAAGTATCCCCTAGGGTGGATGAGGTGGCGGTGATGACGTGGCACGAGCATGTGTATCACCCTCGGTAATATTCGTATCATATTTCAAGTGATAAGCGAATAAAATAGATTGGTAAGAAAGGCATTTAACTAGTTGGTAATTTTTCAGTGTAACCCCTCCGATGCTCAAGTCAGTATCAATCTCATGAAATGATAATTAAAGCAAGTAGTAAATAGACATAATAGATGTAAAATACTTAGCATAATAGGGTTGAATGACTATTATTCCAAAGAGACGGTCATGGAGGAGAAAGAGGGAGGCGTGAGAGATGAAGGAGAGAGGTACGAGAGAGGAGACATGTATGAAGTTGCCCCATTTCCTCTTCTTTCCTTCATTCTCCTTCTCCTTTCCTTCTTCCTATGCCTCAATCTAAGCTCGGTGAGCTTCAAATTAGGCTTGCAATATTTTGACTCACTTAAGCTAAACATAGACTTGTTTAGGCTCGTTTAAGGTCGGACTCGGCTCATTTAGGCTCCAATATAGCTTCATTGGCCAATATTTAAGCAAATATATTATACTAAAAAAAGTTCGTTTGAGCTTGCGAGCCTACAAGCTCGAACTTCACTAGACTCGGGTTTGGCTCAATAAGCTAAACGACTTGGCTCGAGCTTAAAGCGAGCTAAACTTTTTGAGCTTTATAACGAGCCAGCTTAGTAGGGCTCATGAGCTAGCTCGGTTACATTGAACTATCCCAAAAAAAACAAACACCCAACTCTTCAAATCTAACACGTGAATGAACAACAGAAATTTGAAAAAAAAAAAAAAAAATTAGAGAGATTCCTTCACTTGCCCATATATATATATATATTAGGTTTGTTCCCGTGCAATATATTTTACAGCCGAGAATCTTTTGCATTGAAATAAACTTTTGTTTGATTAGTTGGCCATAATCTTATTTAATTTATATAATTCTCATAGTAGTAATTGTGAAAGTTTTCAATCAAAAAGATGACAAAATATATTTCCTAATTCAAATAAAAGAAAATATAAACAAAATTCACACTGTATTAAGTATGAATATTATTTCACAAAAAATATGAAACATGATTCCAAAAAAGGTGGTTGTTATATTTGCCTTCTGTACTATATCCCCTTAATTTTCTTCGCTTCGCTACAATGAAAATATGCCATTGTTAGGTCGTATCTAATTGCTATAACATAGTAAAGCTTGACCTGTTGCTTACCTCAATATTTGTTGCGTATATGTTATTTATTGTACGCTCTTCGAAAGACAACATTGTAATTGGTTCTTGTTGAATCATCTTGTAATAGTGGCATTGTTCTTCCCAATGTACCTTTATGATGAACACCATGTTTGAATTGTCTTTCTTGCCATTTACTGTAGGCTTAATGATGAATATCCAGCTGCGGCCTAAAAATTCATTTAAGTAGCAGGATAGCAAGTAATGGCCATATTCCTGTATCGCTGAGCATCACATGAGTATGACGTGATTCAATTATTTCTGTTGAAGATGATTTAGATGCATACCTGTCCTTTAATCATGTCAAGATATTCAGCCGTGCTCTTGGTTAAATACTCTGCATGTTTCCCGAATAATGTTATGTTCATTTCATTTCGTTGTTGATCGTGTACAATCATCTTGATGCGTAACCTATTATGCGAAAAAGGAAAGTTAATAAATTATATTATGTGGGTCTTTATTTGCTAAATCTAAGTACCTTTTTTCCAAAATGGCATTATTGTTGGTGCACTTATCACAACGGTAGTACCTATTAATCCAAATGACCTTTGTTTTACAAATTTGGCATGCCTTGTAAGTTGTGCCATTCATCATGTCGATACTTATAATACGTGCACATAATTTAAGATAAGTTTCCTGTAAGATTTTTGTAAATTAGTTAGATATTTTTCGTAATTCTTTATAAAGTAAGGCTTGTTCATATTTCACTTTTTGTATTAAAGATGTGGCTCACATTGGTTTTCAATGTGTACAGTGATATTGTTACGTTCTCCGCCCTAAAGTATATCTCTGACCGGATGATGCTAAGATTTTTTTGCTGCAACCACCTTATTCGCTTTTGTGCTTCCCCATTATATACTTACCTGTTATAATGTGCCAAATCCCATGTAAGTATCCTGAATGCCTGAATAAATGTGTAATAGTTTGTGTTATTAACTAACCATCCTTGATATTTGGAAGTATCATGATGTTTAGGGTTGATTAGTAGCCACGATCGCGCAGTTGTTGTCACCGATGGTCCTTTTAAAAGGTTAACGTATATGTTAGTTGTATGAGTAATAGAAACTTTTGTTTATTATTGTAGTATGTTTACTACTTTAGAAGCATGTTATGGAAGTCTTTAACTGCTACTTGAGACGCAAGTAGCACATTTTGCGTCCCTAAATGTGTGAAGAGGTAGTTCCCTTCTTCGGACGCAAACTCTCCCCATAATGATAGACACAAAGTCCCCATGTTATATGCATTAATTTTTTGGAATGGAAGTTGTTAGTACAATCGCTATTATTGGATATAGTTTGAACATTGCATATAATGTAATCATTATGAAGTATTGTTTACCTCATGTCGCATAAAAGAAGTTCACGAACAATGCCTCTCGTTTTTGTTGTTGTTGCAAGAGGAGATACGGCGATCACTATTCGAATTACATCTGCAGTTTGTTTAGAGAAATTACCATTAGGTCTATAATCAGTATACATGTTAGAATATTTATGTACGACCTACCAATGTATGCATTTGGCATGTTTACATATGCTGGGACACCTTCGTATTTGACTATATCCGTCTTTTGTAATGGAATGTCAAGACACTGTTGTTCTGGGATGTGTTGTACTACTGTTGAGAGGTCAAACTTTAGTTGGTAGCTGTGGCCTATTGTGTGGGCACCATTGTGAGGGAGAACCTACAGTTGTTGTATTGAATACGCCTATTCCAATTGAAAGGTTTCCTTCCATTTGTGCGTGTTTGTAGCGTCCATTGTAACTTGTATTGCATCGCGCTGTTAAAGGATTTATTATGTAATAGTCAGTACTGTTGATCTTGATTATAGTAGCAAAAAGTACTAAAAAGTGTTTGTACCTGATAGTCCATGAACATCATTGAACAGCTTCTCTGCACATAGTTTTTGGTAATACCTGTTTGTGGTCCTTGAATGCGCATCAAGCGCCCACGAATGTTTGCTTTCAATGTTGCTGCTCCAATGTGGGCGATTGGCATATGGGTTAGATGCATGGGCATAGCTGTGCATAGTTTGTTTGAACCAAAAAATACTATGAAATGTTATGTCAACTTGAGTAATGTATAATTTATGTAAAGTCTATGTACATTTATGTAATTAAATTTCAGTATTTGTAACTATATATCTTTAATTTATATGAATATAGATGCCCAATAAAGTCTTGATTGAAGGTTCTCGATAAAAGGTTTTAATATTATAGTAGCAGTGCGTATATGTTGTAGTTGTAACCTTATGATGACATATAATACTATTTCATTTATCTGTTAAAACTGTGGCATTTGTTCTTACATCTAGAAATTATGTTATATTAGTGGGACAAACATGGAGCATAGATCCTAATAAGACGTACAAACACAATTAACATATGCTGGAATGTTTAAAATCCAAAAGTGAAGATCGAAATTAAAAGTTATACATTATACAAACTTGTGTACAGGTCTTTATAGCCTATCTTTATGACAAATATAGGGGGTCATACTTCAATTATTATGAATCAAAGACCATACATTTTTTTTTTTGGAACATCACCAAGGCATCAAAGGCCATGCTTCCATCATTAAATAATATATGACATATTAAAATTGAGAAATATAAAATACACTCATTAAATTTTAAAACATATCGCTCAAAATTATTATAAATTGAACTTTCATAATTTTTGTAGTTAAATATATTATATATAAATATTGGTTACTATAAAATACATTATAATTTTTATGACAAATATTGGAGAGCCATACTTCAATCATTATAAATGAAGGATCATACTTAATTTTTTTTTTTTTTTTTTTTTTTTTGCAACATTATCAATCTATCAAAGACCATACTTCCACCATTAAATAATGTATGACATATTAAAATTAAGAAATATAAAATATACTCATTAAATTTTAAAACATATTGTCCAAAATTATTATAAACTCTACTTTCATAATTTATGTAATTAAGTGTATTATAAATAAATATTAAGAAGTATAAAATATATTACAAATTTTATGACAAATATGAGGGAGCCATACTTCAATCATTATAAATAAAAGACCATACTTAATTTTTTTTTTTTTTTTTTTTTTTTTTGCAACACTATTAATCCATCAAAGATCATACTTTCACCATTAAATAATGTATGACATATTAAAATTGAGAAATATAAAATACACTCATTCAATTTTAAAACATAATGTCCAAAATTATTATAAACTCCACTTTCATAATTTATATAATTAAGTGTATTATAAATAAATATTAAGAAGTATAAAATACATTACAAATTTTATGACAAATATGAGGGGGGCAATACTTCAATCATTATAAATGAAAGAACATACTTAAAAAAAAAAAAAAATTTCCAACACCATCAATCCATCAAAGACCATACTTCCACCATTACATAATATATGACATATTAAAATTGAGAAATATAAAATACACTCATTAAAATTTAAAATATATTTTCCAAAATTATTAGAAACTTATAAAATTCACCTTCTACGTAATAAATTACTTGTGTAAAGATCTTTATAGCCTAAAATATTTTAAAGTTGAACTTATAAAATTTATGTATTTTATTAATTATGACAAATTCAAGGTAATATTTTAATCATTATTTTATTACATAGAAGTTGAACTTTGTACTGTCCCAAACATTATGAAATTAAACTTCAAATAAAAAGTACATTTAAATATATCAAATAATTAAAATATATTAACCCAAAACATTCTAAAGTTATTTAAATATATCAAAGGCCATACTTCCATCTAAAATATACTCATTAAATTTTAAAACATATTGTCCAAAATTATTATAAACTCCACTTTTATAATTTATGTAATTAAGTGTATTATAAATAAATATTAAGAAGTATAAAATACATTACAAATTTTATGACAAATATGGGAGGGTCATACTTCAATCATTATAAATGAAAAACAATACTTAATTTTTTTTATTTTTTTCTTGCAACACCATCAATCCATCAAAGACCATACTTCCACCATTAAATAATGTATGACATATTAAAATTAAAAAATATAAAATACACTTATTAAATTTTAAAATATATTGTCCAAAATTATTAGAAACTCAACTTTCATAATTTATGTAATTAAATTTTAATAGAATATTTCAAATAATACAAAGAAGATAATTCAAATATATTGGCTGAAAATACACTCATTAAATTTCAAATATATTGTCTTTTAATTGTACTGAAATATTATTTCTTTGCAGTTCACTATAATGTGAGTTATATACATTGAGCATCATTTAGGGAACTTAACATTAACTTAATTCAGTCGATACAAAATTCACCTCCTACGTAATCAATTACTTGTGTATAGATCTTTATAGCTTAAAACATTCTAAAGTTGAACTTGTAAAATTTATATACTTTATTAATTATGACAAATACTTTCTTTTTTTTCGTCATTTACGAATCAAATGCCATAATTTTTTCTTCTTCTTTTTTTTCTCATTTACAAATCAAATACCATAATTTTTTTTCTTTTTCTTTTCTCATTTTGTAGGTATATAAGATAGGTTCCTTCCCGTGCGATGCACAGGCGATGTTTGTTCTATACTGTATTTTATGGCCATAATTTTGTACATTAATTGAACTAAGGTATGGGTTAGGTGTACCCGCTCCGTACCCGTCACGGGCATGGGTATCGTTTGTATAACTAATATAAGCGAGTATAGATAATAATATTAAATTATTAAGAATTGGGGGTGGGGAAGGTTTTGGAGAATTATAAAAAGGAAAATCCTAAGAATTTAGGATTGGGGGGGGGGGGGGGGGGGGGGGGGGGGGGGAGGGTTCTGGAGAAGTTTGAGAAGTACAAACTTCTCTTTAATATATAAGAAGATATCTCAACATCAAAATGTTTCACAACACAAACTCACAAACCAAAACATCCATAATGCCTAATTGTGGTGCAAAATCAACAATGTTATTCTCCATGGCAATGCTTTTGCAAGCAATTTTAGGCTCCCATGCCGGAGAAATCGCAATCTATTGGTGCCAAAATGGTTTTGAGGGAACTCTAGCCGACACATGTGCTACTGGAAACTACCAGTATGTGAATATAGCCTTTCTTATTACCTTTGGGAGGGGCCAAACCCCAATCCTCAACTTAGCTGGACATTGTGACCCAACTAGCGGCGGATGTGTCCACCTTAGCTCTCAAATAAAGTCATGTCAGGCTCAAGGCGTCAAGGTGTTTCTCTCACTCGGAGGAGCAGTAGGGAGCGCTGTCATTTCTTCAATTGAAAACGCTAAGGAGGTTGCTGAATACCTGTGGAATAACTTCTTAGGAGGGCAATCAAGCCCAAGTCCTCTTGGGGACGCTGTGCTGGATGGTATTGATTTTGATATCGAAGGGCCTTCATCGCTATATTGGGATGACCTAGCAAGGTATGTTTTTAGTTGATTATGTTTTGAATTCCTTATGCACAGTCCTTAAGATGGAAATTAAGTTAAGCCAATCAGTAACGCTCGAGCTCTTTGCTTAATAATAGCTTCATCTGTGTGCATTGTTAGAGTATAAAACTATTCTTGGGCCTTTACCCATCAGCTTAAACTTTTGGGATAGATAGTTCTTTGACATGCATATACCTATATGTTAATCTCAATTTTTATACCTATTATTTATGTTTCTCTTTGTATTGCATTAGTTTCCTATCAGCGTACAACAACCAAGGTATAAGAAGGTATACCTAAGCGCAGCCCGACAGTGCCCTTACCCTGATTATTGGATGGGAACAACCCTTAACACGAGTCTCTTTTACTACGTCTGGATCCAGTTCTACAACAACCCACCATGCCAATACTCGAACGGCAACATCAACAACCTTATAAACTCGTGGAATGAATGGACCTCAAAGGTAACAGCTCCCAAAATCTTCTTAGGGCTACCGGTTGCACCTCAGGCAGCCGGGAGCGGTTTCCTCGAACCCAAGGTTCTCATTGATAGGGTTCTACCTGTTATCAAGGAAACTCCAAAGTACGGAGGCGTGATGTTGTGTTCCAAGTACTACGATGACCAAACTCAGTACAGCAGTAAGATCAAAGATGTTGTCTTAATGTCTAAGACATACAAGTCCTTCTAAATAAATATAGAAGAATAAGCCATATGTAGGGGACTTGTAGGATATGTACTTCCCCTACTTCTAGCGTGTGGCCATTATAATGTAATGGGAATAAAAGTTTACAAATAATTATATTTAGCTTATATGTTATATATGATTATGCTTTTCCATTATGATTTTGTTAACCATAGTTGGACCCCCGTTTTGTTGCTTTTGGTCCCCCATTTTGTTACGGTCGGACTCAGGCCTCGCCTAACGAATGGTCTGTTTGCTTCGCGACGTTGTCGCAATTTATCAAAAAAAAAAAAACCATAGTTGGACCCCCTTTGAAAAATACTCGTATGAAGTACAATTTGTCATAGGATTATAGTCAATTTCGACCATTACTTTATGAAAACTAATTTAACAGTTAACCGCGTTACAAAGCAGGGTTATATTATCAAATTTGTTATCCACTTGATTTCTCAGCCTAACCCAAATTTAAGCTTTATCAATATAAATAATGCATTAGGACGAATCCTTCCTATAAGACGCCTCTAATGTTTCTTTCTTACCAATATAAAAAAAAAAAAAAATTGAAAATTTCACTTGATGCCATAAAATTTCAAGACATGTTCAGTATTTGAAGATGAATGTGGTATTTATGCCAAGCAAATTTAAAAAAAAAAAAAAAAAAACAAAAGCATTATGTTCATCTGAGAAACATTACGTGCATTTCAGTTTTGTATCATCTCCAAAGAGTATTTCAGTGGTAGGACACTTAAATATGGCACCTCATGAGATGTCACATCGTAATTCCTAAAGGGCACCCATTTAGCCCGTAGGTCCCCCAGCTTATCTCGTAATATATAGCAAAATCGTTAAGTAAGAACCGGCATGTAATCCTATAATTGGTAAAGGTGCGTATAAGTTAGAATATACACATAATAAAGAAAGAAAAATGTTAAATGTACCCAATTCATATATACACCTAATTTATTCGCCTAATAACACAGCGAAAAGACTTTAAATTATTAAAAATACTATCAAATTTATCATTTTTTAAAAACTAATGATCTCTCACCAGGCCCTCTTGAGGTTTTTGGTGATTTTAATGCGATTTCTTCTCCATACTTGATTTCTATGAAGAATCTAATCTGTTTGAAATTCCGGCCTCAGGATGTCCTTATTCTTGATCGAACAAAACACCGGGAGGTACACTTGTCCCCGAGAGGATTGACAAAGTGGCTTGTAACCTCCAGTGGTCTAACCTCTTTTCGTTCGCTAAATGTTCTCGTCTTCTGGCTATAGGGTCTGACCACTCTTTGATCCTTCTTGTTTTTGTTGAAAATCGAAAGGGTAGTCCGAAAGTAAATGGTTGTTGCCGGTGTTGGAAAAATTACATATTTTTATTAATTTAAAAATTATTTATTTTTAAATAATACTTAAAACTTGAAATTAATAGGTTACTAGGTTTTCCCCGTCCGATGCACAGTTGGTGTTATTTTTATTGCTTTTGCTTATTGTCTTTCTTTAATTTTCAAATTCCTTTAGTATTCTAACAATATTTTTATATTCTCTCATTCTTTAATTATTGATAAAAAAGTTCTCATTCCTTTCATGCTCCTATCAATTTCGATTGTTTTTGTGTAAATGTGATTTGTAGTAAATATGTTAGAGTATTAATTCAATCATGAACTTTCACCTATCAGCTTAAGCTTTTGGGAAAGATGGTTCCTTGACATGGTATCAGAGCTCTGATGACTAAGAGGTCAAGAGTTCGAATCTCAACAGCCCCCACTTTCAATATTAAAATAATTAACCACAAGGTATGAAGTGGACTTGTGCATTTTCCACGCTTCAAGCCCAAACGGGCACTTGCGTGAGGGGGCATGTTAGAGTATAAAACCAATTATGGGCTTTCACCCATCAGCTTAAGCTTTTGGGAAAGATGGTTCCTTGACAAAATATTTACATATCTTTTTTGGCAGTTGAATTCGTTGATATCATGATCAATTGAGTAAAACATGAAAAAAAAAGCACTATATTTGGTGGATATTATGGGTTTTGGCTTACATATAGAGGAAAGAATAGAGAATGGGTTTTAAGGAAAACCTTGGGAGGAAAGTGAAACAAGAGCCTACTAAAGCCTAAAGCAATTCCCAGTACGGATATTAAATAAAACTAATTAGAATTTGTCTAATATATTTTACATTTATTTTTTTTTTGGTTATTTTTATATAGGGTTATTTACACCAATTGTCCTGTACTTTATCTATTGTATCAATTTAATTCTTACACTTTTAATTGTATCAATTTAATCCCTCTACAATTGATATTGTACCGATTTGTTTCCTGGAGTTAGAGGTGGCCATGGGCCGGGCTAGGCCGGACCTGGGCCCAAGCCCGCGGGCCTAGCCCCCAAACAGGCCGGGTCGGGCCTAGGTTTCACACTAGGCTGACTGTCCCCCCTCCCTTTTTTTTTTTTTAATATCACGAAAATTGAATACGAAAATGGCACTAATGAGATTCGAACCCCATACCTCTAACATATAAAGCACACCATTACCGTATGAATTATAATTTCTATATGATTTTATTGGATAAAAATACAATTTCACATATTTTACAAAAAAATTGACAAAAATTTGACGCAAAATTGACACAAATGGGATCCAAACCCCATACCTCTTAACATATAAATCTTACCAATTGCTCTGTAAGCTCTAATTTTTTTTAATTTTATTGGATAAACAAATTATAGAAGGCATACCTATACCTAATATAACTGCTTCTATGTTTAATTTAATATTTTTTAATAATTTTTATAAACATATATCTCTCAAAATATTTTTTATAAACAAACTGTATGGGGCTCGGATGGTCACCCCCTTTTTTTAATATATATATAATTTAATATATTTTTATTCTTAAAGAATTTTTACTTCTCATATTTTATATACTATCTAGTAAACAAACAAAAGAGCGGATGTCTATTTCTGATGAATCCTTCAGTTAACTAAATCACACTATTAGTGTTTCAGCAATTGAGGTGGCGGAGATACTATAAGACGGTGGTGAGGCCAGCCATGGCGTATGAGACGAAGTGTAGGGCGATGAAACAACAGCACACTCAGAAGATGAAGGTGGCGGAGATGCGAATACTGAGGTGGATGTACAGACGCACAGGGAAGGATAGGATCAGAAACGACATCATAAGAGGTAAATTGGGCAGAGCTCCCATTGAAGATAAATTAAGGGAGCAATGTTTGAGGTGGTTCGGACATGTCAGAAGGAGATCGGACGAAGCTCCAGTCAGAAGAAGCGAACAACCTATTACAACATTAGGCAGAAGAGGCAGAGGCAGACCGAAGAAGAGATGGCTTGAGACGATCCGACAAGACCTCACCCACCTAAACCTTCGGGAGGAGATGTCCTTAGATAGGGCCCATTGGAGGGCTAGCATAGGGGTATTAGATGACCCGGTTAAAGTAGGGTAGTCTTTATCTCTTTCTTTCTATCCATTTCTATCCTTCTATCCCTTTCTTGTTCTCTCTCTCGTTCTCTTTCCTTCTCTCATCTACCCTTTTTTTTTTTTAATGTGGGCCATACTTATGCTTCTGATATTTGTCAGGTCTTTTGCCTGATGGATGCAAGACTATTATGTTAGGATAGGGGTCCGAGGAAACAGCCTCTCTTCAGGGTAGCCCCCTGAAGAGAAAAGACTGCGTACATCTACCCTCCCCAGACCCTGCTTTTGGTGGGAGCCCTTGATGGCACTAAATTTATTATTGTTGTTGTTGCTGTTGTTGTAGGGTCCATTTGGGAGTCATTTTCTTATAACCAGCGAAAAGAATATTGAAAGAAAAAAAAATTAATTTTGGATGTGATGTTTACGTGAACCATGGTGTTCACGTGGATACCACCATGACAAGACAATTACTTGTTTTTGGCCCTATCCACATAATAGATTCCGTCGTTAAGCGGTGGTTTTACTCTATAAAATTCCTACACTTTCACCCCTTAGCATTAAACCACCTTTTCGGATATTATTTTTGTAACGGAGGGATTTTTTTTTTTTTTTGAAAAATACCAAGTTTTTTTTTTAATCAAGGAAATACGAAGTATAGAATAGCCCTCCTAAAGGGCGGTTTTATACTAGAGAGTCCATTTTGAAATATCAAGCATAAACCTGCCCTTTTAGAGGGCCGTTTTATGACAAAGAAATTCTTTTTGGACCCAGTTGACCTACATCATACGTTACTAAATTCTTTCTAAATTTAAGCGTCCAAATTTTAGAATATTGTATTTTTAAAGTCTTGGTTATTAATATTAATAATTTTTAATATTATAATTTTTAGAATTTTAATACATATAAAAGGTCCCCATTTAAAATTTTTACTTGAGGCCCCAAAAATATCAAAATCGGCCCTATATATACTCTAAACTATCAAAATGTTATAAATATTAGGCATTTTCACTGGGGAAAAGCTACATCCAGTAACGGACCAATAATACATCCAGTAACGGACCAATAAAAAACAAACACGCAACTCTTCAAATCAACACGTGAATGGTAAAAATTAAAAGGAAAAAAACCCTTAAATTGACATAGACACTAGCTCAGTTGCCTATATAAGGACATCTCCACATCTCAATATTTTACAGCACAAACTCACAAACAAAAGCATCCACAATGGCTAATTGGTGTGCAAAATCAACAATGTTATTGTCCTTGGCATTGCTTTTGCAAGCAATTCTAGGCTCCAATGCCGGAGGAATTGCAATCTACTGGGGCCAAAACGGTTTTGAGGGGACTCTAGCTGAAACATGTGCTACAGGGAACTACCAGTATGTGAATATGGCCTTTCTTATTACCTTTGGGAGTGGCCAAACCCCAATCCTCAACTTAGCCGGACATTGTGACCCGGCCAGCGGCGGATGTGTCCGCCTCAGCTCTGAAATAAAGTCATGCCAAGCTCAAGGAATCAAGGTGTTTCTCTCTCTTGGAGGAGCAGTAGGGAACGCCGTCATTTCCTCAACTGAAAATGCTAAGGAGGTTGCCGAATACCTGTGGAATAACTTCTTAGGAGGGCAATCAAGCTCGCGTCCTCTTGGGGACGCTGTGCTGGATGGTATTGATTTTGATATCGAAGGGCCTTCACCGCTATATTGGGACGACCTAGCAAGGTATGTTTATAGTTGATTATGTTTTGAATTCCTTATGCTTAGTTTTTAAGACGGAAATTAAGTTAAGCAATTAGTGATGCTCGAGCTCTTTGCTTAATAATAGCTGCATCTGGCTGCATATATGTATATTTTTATACCTATTGCTATTATTTATGTTTCACTTTGTATTGCAATAGGTCCCTGTCAGCATACAATGATCAAAGTAAGAAGGTATACCTAAGTGCAGCCCCACAGTGCCCTTACCCTGATTATTGGATGGGAACAGCCCTTAACACGGGTCTCTTTGACTACGTCTGGATCCAGTTCTACAACAACCCACCATGCCAATACTCGGACGGCAACATCAACAACCTTATAAACTCGTGGAATGAATGGACCTCAAAGGTCCCAGCTCCCAAAATCTTCTTAGGGCTACCGGCAGCGCCTCAGGCAGCCGGGAGCGGTTTCATTGAACCCGAGGTTCTCATTGATAGGGTTCTACCTGTTATCAAGGAATCTCCAAAGTACGGAGGTGTGATGTTGTGGTCCAGGTACTTCGACATCCAAACTCAGTACAGCAGTAAGATCAAAGACGCTATCCTAGTGTCTAAGATGTACGAGTCCTTCTAAATAAATGTACAAGAATAAACCATGTGCAGGGGACTTGTAGATATGTATGTCCCTACTTCTAGCATGTGGCTATTATAATGTAATGGAAATAAAAGTTCTCAACTAATATACTTAGCTTATATGTTAGACATGATTATGCTTTTCTATTATGATTTTGTTGACCATAGTTGGAGGCCATTCGGAAAATACTCGTACGAAGTACAAGTCATAATAGGATTATAGTAAATTTCAATTATTACTTAAAAAAAACTAATTTAAACAGCTGACTGCGTTACGAAACAGGGCCATATTATCGAATTTGTCATCTCCCGAGAGTATTTCAGTGGTAGAACTTTTAAATATGGCACCTTATGAGATGTCACATCGTAATTACTAAAGGGCATAGGTCCCCCAACTCTTCTTTTTGGTGTAACAAGGGCTTGGGTTGCCCCAACTAACTCCGGCTCATGAAGAAGCCCACAATTCCCATGAGCAAATAAGTTATGAATATATCCTCATCAAGAATCGAACTCCTGACCCCTGAGCAATCACCACATGGGTAAAAGACGCCACCAACTGAGACACCCTCAAGATGGGCAAGTCCCCCAACTTATCTAGTAATATATAGCAAAAACCTTTAAGCAAGAACCGCCATGTAACCCTATAATTCGTAAAGGTGAGTATAAGTTGAAATATACAATTAATGAAGAAAGAAAAATGTTAGATGTACCCAGTTCATCATATATCTAATTTATTCGCCCAATAACATAGCGAAAAGACTTTAAATTATTAAAAATACTATCAAATTTGTCTTTTTTTTTTTTTTTTTGAAACCTAACGGCTCTTACCAGGCCCACTTGAGGTTTCTGGAGGTTTTAACGTAATTTCTTCTCCGAATGACAAACTAATATGTATCCTAGCTTGAGCAATTACTTGATTTCTGTGAAGAATCTAATATGTTATGTGCTTATTCTTGGTCGAACAAAAGACCGGGAGGTACACTGGTCCGTGAGAGGATTGACAAAGTAGCCTGTAATCTCCAATGGTCTAACCTCTTTCCGTTTGTTAAATGTTCTCTTCTTCCGACTATGGGGTCCGACTACTCTCTGATCCTTCTCGTTTTTGATGAAAAAGATTTTAGATCCGAAAGTAAATGGTTGTTGCTAGAAGAATGCAAAGTTAATGTGTCAGAAAGTTGGACTGAGAAGACTACAGGGTCTAGAATGTTTGTGCTCGGCGACAAATTGATCAAGTGTTGGGACAACCTTAAAAGATGGAGTATAGCTACAAGAAGAAGGGAGAAAGGCTGAAATTGAAGATGCTCTTGCTAAGCTTCAATAATTCAAAGCAGAGCACCAGTAGGGATTGAAGTTATTAATGAGGAATTAGGCCTATAAAATTATTAAAGAGTCTTGGAATCGAGAGGAAAGGTATTGGTTTCAAAGATCTAGAATTAACTGGATGTCTTATGGTGATCGCAACACCCTTTTTTTCATGCTTAAGCTACTCAAAGGGGCCGGTCGGCGCAACCATGCATCGAGATTGAAAAATGAAGCTGACATTTGGTGTGATGATGAGAGTTCTATTCAATCCTTTATAGTAAAATATTTTCATGACAAAATTGACCACCCCTCCTGCAGGATTGACCCAACAGTGAGATTGGAGCTTGAGAGACCTGCTTCTTTCTTGGAAATGAAGCAAGCATTGGGAGCCTTAAAGCCCAGGCCTTGATGGATTCCCAGATGTTTTTTATAAGGAGTTTTAGGATATTGTGTCCCAAGACCTTTTTAATGTTGTTTCGGCTTTCTTTGATAGTGGGAGATTACTCAAACAATTCAACCAAACAAATATTACCTTGATTCCAAAAGTGTCAAACGCTGAAACTCCTAGGCAACTTAGACCGATTGATCTTTGTAATTTCTCATACAAAGTCATCTCAAAAATTTTAGCCAATCATCTCAAACCCCTTTTTCCTAACCTTATCACCCCTTCCCAATTGGCTTTGTTAAGTGTAGAATGATACAAGAAAATTTAATAATTGGCAATAAAACCTTCCATGCTACTAAATGTATGAGAAAGGCTAAGAAGAAATTTACGATAATTAAAATCGATCTCTCTCGTGCTTATGACCAAGTGGACTGGGTCTTCCTTGAGAAAGTCCTTTTGAGGATTGGCTTCGGGAGTTTTTTTGTTAAAAGAGTTATGGAGTGCGTTACAACTGTATCGGTTTCTCCCATCCTAAATGGTAAAAAACTTAGCCTAGTTAAATTTTCTAGGGGTCTTGGACAACCATTATCCCCTTATATGTTCTTATTTGTGATGGAGTTCTTGTCTAAGCTTATTGATGAATCAATGAGAAAGGGAAATGCGTCGAGTCGAAAATTATGAGAATGTATCCTATTCTCACTCACCTTCTGTTTGTGGATGATTGCTTACTCTCTGTGAGGCCTTTAATAAAAGTTGTTATGCCATTAAGGGAATCCTTGATTCCTTTGAATGAGCTACTGGACAAGCCGTCCACTTTGATAAGTCAAGTTTATTCTTTTCAGCCAATACCCCCTCGGCCCTTATGAACATGCGTAAAAGGGCATTGCATATGAGAGTGATGGACTTTAGAGAGAAATACTTGGGTATTCAAGCTTTGTGGGGTCAAGATAAGAAGTCTACTCTTAGTGTCCTCTATGAAAGAGTGCTTGGGCGTGTCCAAGGTTGGAAAGCTAACCTTCTTTCCCATGCGTGAAGGGAGGTTCTTATTAAATCTGTGTTATCGACCATTCCATCCTATGTTATGCAATGTTTCAAGGTTCCGATCTCTTCATCTAGAAAGATCAACGCTGCATTAGCTAAATTTTGGTGGAAAGGTGATGCTTCTGAGGGTCGGGGTATTCATTGGATAAGTTGGAAAAAATTAGCTCGTCCTAAAAAGTTCAGGGGCCTTGAGTTTAGAGACATGGAGGGGGTTAACCTCACTTTGTTATCTATGTTTGCCAATCGCTTCCTCTTAAACCTTGATAGTTTCTGAGTTAAGATGCTTAAGGGGATTTATTTCCCTCGAGTTTCATTCGAAGAAGCCTCGGTTGGTGCTCGTCCTTTATAGGAGTGGAGAAGTATTCTTGAGGGGAAGAATTTCCTTTGTTCTGGGCTCAGATGGAATATTAATAGTGGTTGGAGGACTAGTATTTGGGATAACTCATTGCTCCCGCGTGAAGGAAATTTCAAGGTTGGCTCTATTCGCCAAATTGGTAGCCCGAATCTCGAGTGTAGTCCCATTAATGGACACATGAGGAGTTGGAAATTTGATTTGGTCGACTCCTCATTTTGCATGAAGAAGCTGCTATTATTAAGGGCATTCCTATTGGTAATCCTAATATTGATGATATGAAGATTTGGCACTACACTAAGGATGGAGTTTACTCAGTGAAATCGGGGTACATGTCCTGGGTCTTGAATTCCATGAAGGATGAGGTGTCTCATTTGGGGGATTCTTTTGTCTTCGGGCTCGTGCGGCATGGTTTGTATCGCATTTAGGGGATTCTTGTTTCTACTATGGGCTTTGGAAGTTTTTGCCAATGGTGGACTTGTGCTTTCACTTCTCAAGTTCTTCTAGTATTCATGAAAGAGTGGCTTTTCTTTATTGGGAAGTGCAGAAGTGCAGGAATGCTACTATTCCCCCCCCCCCCCCCCCCCCCCCCCCCCCCCCTCTTTTGTTGCTACTGCTGTTGACTCTCATTGGGTGGAATTTTCAGATGTGACGTGCTTTCATTCCCCTTTGGGGTCTTCCACTTTTCAGCCTTTACAAAGAGTGTTAATGCTGGTAGAGGAGAACCGCTTTTGTTTTGTGATGCCTCTTGGTCCCAAGGTTCAAGTGTAGGGGTAGTAGTGGTGGTGGCTGTGTCCAAGGATGGGCTCATCTTGGGTGGCTGGTTTGGTAGTGTTGGGGCGTCGAGCCCAATGATTGCTGAGGTTTTCGCAATTACAGCGACTTTTTTTTGGCGTTGGCTAACAATTGGATCTCGATCTCCTTCTTGTCATATCCCAAGTTGGAGGTTGATTGCCTCTCTATTGGCAATTCGTATCCATGGCAGATTGAAGCGGTGATTCGTGATGTTCTTACTTTAAGATTCTCTTTTGTCTTGTTTGATTGTATTTGGATCCCTAGAGGTTGTAATTATGCTGCACATACTATAGCGTGTTTTCATGTTAGGAATAGATGTGATCATAGGTGGTGGGTCAATCCCACAATCGATCTGATTCAAAAGGTTGTATGTAACTTTTCTAATATATGCTAGTTTCTTCGCCTTTCGGGTGGTTGTTTTGCTCTTAAAAAAAAAAAAAGATCTCTTACCATGTATATTAACACATGAATTTAGAATTAATAGGAAGTGACTATTCATCTTCTTATTACGTTGTTCGAAAATTGACAGAACATGAAAAAATACAATTTATGAGAAGTTTTAAATCCTTTATTACACATGAATTAACTTACTGAGAGAGCTAGATAGGCTATAATTCCTTAGAAATTCTATTTTCCATCGAAAAAACAAAACACAAATACTTGCTTCTCGTGAAGTTGACAAGGGAATTAAATTTTTGAAAAATGTAACTTGCTATAGAAATTTAATTTTTGTATTAACCAAATAGGACTAATTGTAGGTACCCACAACATTGCTCATAAAAGAATTCAAATTGCATTCAAACAGATCATTATGCTCATTTTCTTCTTAGTAATTGAATACAAGTCCGATGAGGCACAGTAGCACTGGGCAGGGCCCAAAAGCAGATAACCAAAAATACCAAAACACCCAGTCTATTATACTAGGGTTTATTTACTAGGCATTAAGGCATCGGATCCCATTAGAACTCCAAAGTTAAGCATGCCTAGGCAAGAGTAGTACCAAGATGGGTGACCTCTTGAAAAGTCCTCGTGTTGCCAACCTTGTAAGATTGGGGGTCCTCGAAAACAACTTCTCGGCAGGGTTACACCCTGAAGGGTAAGGCTATGTACATCCACCCCTCCCAGACCCCGCTTATGCGGAAGCCCTCGAGGCACTTAGTCTGTTGTTGTTGTTGTACCCAGTCCATTATGCTCATAAATTAACCAGACAAGAATTTTGTAAAAAAAACAAAAGAACAAAACAGATATTGAAGCATATTTTTAACCAAAACGGCAAGATAAGTACATGATTTAATTAGAAAATGCGATTATAGAAAACCTGTGAAGAACATAAAAATGGCTTCTTCTTCTTCTAAAAGAATTGAATCATCTAAGTGCTGCAAGCCACATAAATAAGCAGATAGCAAAAGAAAATAGGTAATACTACTGTAAGAACAAAAAAGTTAAATCAGAGCTGATTTATGAAATTTTACGGTTATTATCATTACAAATCATATCATTGCTCTGAAAATAACATTTTTGTCCTAATAATAACATCTAAAAAGAAACCCAAATCTGACTTGCCCACAAAATTTTGATGCCTTAGCCCTTAGCCATGGGTATTAACAGCTTCCCAAAGCAAATTCTTTGGGTTCGAGTTCGTTAGATCGCGAGCCTGTAGAGCCGCGGCTCTAAGTGTCTTAATAGTCCATGTGTTGGCCTCCCACCATGACAAACTCCTGTAAGGCAAATTATGCTTCTTGCATAGATCCTTCACTAACGGCGCGACTTTCCTCAAGTTACACCTTGGAAGTCGAGGAAACAAGTGGTGTTCAAGCTGAAATTGCAAACCGCCATAAGCCCAGTCCATCCACGATGAACAGGAGATGTCAATCGTCCCATTCGTCTGCTTTTCAAACCAATCATTCCCGTTAGGCCTCCCAACATACACATTTGCAGCAAAATGGTTCAGACAAAACTGAATGTGTTGTAGAGATGTGACGGAAAAGCTTGCTAGAATGAAGAAGAAACGTTCGCTCCAGTAAGGAAGGCACGAAACAAGGAGAGGAAACCAGGTCCAGAACACCACGATCCCAGCTATATTGAGAGCCCTATCAGGCACAATTCTGTTGGGATTGAACAAGAGCAAGAACGTCTGAACATAGAGATTAATCCTCGCTACAATCATAACAGGATAAAATGTCCAATGCTGGTAACTGATCAAAGCCCTAGCCAAAGGGTCAAACTTCATCGTCCTTCCATAGAAATAAGACCTCATATTATGAAACAACCTAGACGAAACTGCAAAAACCGGTATGTGTTGAAGGTCTGGGTCATGATCCAAACTATTACAAGCAATGTGGTGTGCATTGTGAGTCCATTTCCACCAGGCAATGCTAATCCCAGTTAAACAATTCCCGGTTATAATCTGGGCTAGTTTGTTGAACCCACGACTAGACATGATCTCATAGTGACCCGAGTCATGACCCAGATAAGCACTCTGAATCCAAGCCAACCCTAGCACCACCCCTGAACCCACATGAACCCATGGGCTCATAGAACACAAAACCCCATATAAACACAAACCAAACATGATCAAAATTGACAAAACGATGCAAAAAACACCATGACCCTTCTTCTCAAACATACCCATCTTGGTAATTTCACTAAACAATCTTCTATAATCCTTAGAAAGATCAGTAATTTCATAATCTTTCAAGTAATACCCATTGAAGAACTTCTCAAGATATTTCCACGCAGTACCTGTTACAGGAAAAATTAATCACGTGTTATGCATGTGATTAAATAATATTTTAATAGATAGTTTTATTTTAGTAGTAATCTATTTACTTTCCATTTTATTATGTAATTAAGATATTAAATGGTTGTCTCTCTCCTCAATTTGTATATGAACATCACCTGAGATGTCTGGCAGTTATCGAATGATGGTCACCTAGAGCCATAGCCTAGTGGCAGAGAATACTGGCAACAGTATACACTACCTGAGTTCAAATCTCCACTATGATACTTGTGGCCTTCCTTTACGGGGATTTTAAGGGATATCCCCCGATTTACCAAAACAAAAAAGGGGGTTATCAAGGATGAATGATCAATAATATATAGGGTTTATCAAGGATGAATGATAAATAATATATATCTCTCTCTACTATTTTCTCATATTAGATTATAAAATCAATCTTAAACCATCTCTCCAATTATCTTAATATAATATCAAAGTTTTGTTAACCAAGAGATTTTGGGTTCGAATCCCAACAGCGCCTCCACTTTTAATATGAATATAATATGAGCACAATATATGAGACAGACCTATGCAATAATCACACTTCAAGTCCAGAAGATATTCACGTGATGGGACATGTTAAAGTAAAAAATCAATCTTAGACCTGATTTCTACTCTATTTCTCCCTCAATTTATACTACCAACTCTAATTAAGTTTCGAAAACGACAATCTAACCACGCTTCCTAGTTTTAACTCGATCAGTACCTGGGTGATACGCAATGAAAGCATCAGTAACATCTTGACCAGCCAAGGCTAAAAGGGGAATTTCACCACCTGGGTGTTCTTTCCCCCACTTTGATACATCAAAAACTTTGCCTTGAATTGAAATCCAAAGATCTCCAGGCTTGTTGTGTGATTTGAGCTCTTCTGATGTAATGTACTTCCTTGATTCCGCCATTAATGTGAATGAAATTTGAATGAGATTTGATCAAAGAAACCAAAACAAAACAAACCCCATGAACAGGGGCTGATCTGAATTGGGTTTTGTTTGATTGAAGGGGGAAATTTGTGTTGGCAAAGAGATTATATGGAGAGAGAGAGAGAGAGAGATTTGAGGGTTGCCAATGGAGGAGTTTGCGGTTATGAACATGGAATTGTGGTGGCTTTTGCTGCCTATTCTTAACCCTTATGCGCTAGTTTGGCAATCGAGTAAAGCAAAAAAACAATATTTTCAGTGTTCGAAGGGCTCCTCGCATAAACACGCTTAACTTCGGAGTTCTAATGAGATCCACTGCTTTCGTCCCTCTTAGGTGGGTAAAGAGGAGAGCAAAGTAGTATTTATTCTATTCTATTTGGATATGTTTATTGAATAAGTTACTATTAATTAATGAGCCGAGCCGGCTTGTGATCGAAAAGTGCAGCTTGTTTGGAGCTCAACTCGGCCTGAGCCAACTCGTTTAGCTTATCGAGTCGAGCTTGAGATTAAAGAAGCTTGAGCTCCTAGGCTCGTGAGCTTAAACAAGACTAAGCGAGCCTGTCTTAAAATAATTTAATAGATTAAATATGTTAGCCGAAGCTTGGATTGAACTTAAATGAGCCCAAAAATCAAAAGGTTAGTTCCGAACTTGCCAGGCTAGGTTCGAGCTTAACCTAGCCAAGCCAAGCTCAAGCCTCAAATGAGCCGAGCTCGATCTTGAAGTTTTCGATCTCGACGAGCTTCAAGCCGAGCTCGAGCCGAGATAAATATAAACGAGCTGAGCCTCAAACCTGACGAGCTTAGCTAGGCTCAAATACACACCCCTAGGTAAGGGTGAAAAGAGCTATACTTAAAATAAGGTAAAATTGTATAAAACTTTTGAAAAAAATTTACCCATTCCTTTTTTACCCTAATATAGGGGTTAACAAAACGGGTCTTTAATACGACACCTAAGATCTATTAAAAGTTATCTTGTTATGAGGTAATAAAAAGGATATTATTATAATTTTATAAAATTTATAGAATATCATCTAATTAAAATACATAGCATTAGTAAAATTAGTCCAATAACAGTACACTTTTATACTTCTTTATATTTATCCCTTTATTCAATTGTAAAACAACATATAAGACATTCAGGTTCCCATTTATTGATGGGAATTTTTTTGTAACATTTAAGTATATATTGTTTAAATTATTCCAATTTAATTTTGTTTAATTAAGGATAATAATAAATGTATTACCAATAAACAGTCATGTGTCTAGTGTATTAACGTTCACAACCCTCTTTAAATTCCTAAATGATCCTCCTATAACTCTATGTCTGCCCTATCACAAATGATGATCTATCATTCTCAATAAATTCGCCACCTAATCTTCCTTTCTATAGATATGTGAAAGACTAATTATCTCGACTTCATTAAGCATCTCTCGAATGTATATCAATATATTTCTTATCTGGTATAAGCATCTTACGTATTTTATTTATTATTAAGCAAGCAAAATCAGTGATATAACACTTAAGGCCCTTTTAAGTATGAGTTTGTGAGTTCGATTGGTCGAGTTCACCGTTCTCATTTCCATGTTTTAATGGTCTTAGTAGGGTAAAAGTTTTGTATTTATGAATGCATTTTTTTTCAATTAATTATATTATTTTATGAAAAAAATATATATAATAGATAGAGGGAAAATGCCAAATATAGCAAAAGCAACATTTTTAGTGCCCAAGGGCTGCCGCCTAAGCAGGATCTGAGGGATGGATGTACGTAGCCTTCCCCTTTCAGGGTGCTACCAGGAAGAAAGGCTGTTTCCGATAACCCCCAACCTGAGGGGTGCAATACGAGAACTTTCCAAACGGTCACCCATCTTGATACTACTCTCGTCCAAGCACGCTTAATTTTGGAGTTCTAATAGGATCCGATACTTGCATGTTGATACCGTCTTAGGTTTATTATTAGAGAAAATGCCAAATATATTAATATCTAATAATATAATAAATACTCACTCAATTGTGAAAATAATATTAAATAATATTTTTAATGTATGTATTAAATAAAAAATGAATATATTTATTATATAATGGATACGGATTAGAGACTAGTATTAAAGAATTAATGTGACAGGCTTTCTCCATCACATTAGATTTCGAGGGACCCATCACTCCAATGTTAAGCCCCCTTTTTTTGTTTTAAGGTTATTTACGTCAAATATTTTTATTTTTTTTATTATATTAATTTAATTCTTATATTTTTAATTTAGTTGATTTAATTTTTTTATAAGTTATATTATATCGATTTAGGTTAATTAAATGAGATTTTTTGAATTTCAGATCACAAAAGTTAATATAAAATTATAATTTCTTATTTCCACCTTAAAATATTTGAATACATAATTTTTAATTAAAACCTAATTTATGTAGATAAATTGAATAATAAAATTATAATTGTGGGTCGTAATTTAAATCTCAATCCCAATTATAGGCTTTAATTTCACACACTAAACAGATTTAATTGTAAATTAAACTTGTAACATTTAAAAAAGAATAATATTATAAATAAAATAAAATTATAATTTAAATATAATTTTATAACTCTTAATATTTAGTTACGCGTGATGGACAAAACAACGTGCAAGTGCTGAAACTTCACAAATACTCTTGACGGTGATCTGTAACTCAGATACTTTTGTTTGCCGCATCTCAAATCCCAATTGCAATTAAAAGTTGTGAACCACACGCGCAGCTTGAGACCCTTGCAGTGTAGTTGACTTCCCATGAAAGCACGTGGTATAATGTGGTACACTGCATGCAGGTCCCAGTATGTTTTGAAATATGAGGTGGATATGAGCTTGCTAGTTGTGCCCCCTCCCTTTTTACTTTACCGTTGGAACTTGCTTACTTTTTCTTTTTCTTTTTTTTCAAGGCATCAAAAAAATAATAATTTTTTTACCCAATTGGCATCTTTTTAAAAAAAATTACGAAATTAGCATTCTTTTAAAAATATTTATCAAAATGACATCATTTACTGTATCTTGTTCAACGTACACCGTTTGTAATGGCGTATGTTAAGTTTTTTTTTTTTTTAAAAGTTTACTCAACATACTCCATTTGAAACGGAGTATGTTGAGTAATTTTTTTTAGCTTACTCATTGTACTTTATTTGAAACGGAGTATGTTGAGTAATTTTATTTTTTTTTCGAAAGCACAGCTAATTTATTACATTAAAATTATTGTATTTTAAAAAAGAGAAGTTGTTTTCGAGTACCTCAAGACCCTGTATAGGTGGGTGAAGGCTAGCACTCTCATTCCCTATAAACCCCAAAGTTTGATATCTCTTCACCCACTTATGCAAGGTTTGGAGGTACTCGGAAACAATCTCTCTTCAAGGTAGCACCCTAAAGAGAGAAGGCTGCGTACATCCACCCATCTAGACCTTGCATAGGCAGGAGCTATTGGGGCATTGAGACTGTATGTTGCTTTCTATTTACCATATTTAATATAGTGAATAATAACGATAATATATACATGTCATTTCATTATTTAGGTACTGGTTAAATTTTTGTTGAACCAATATTATATAAATGAAAATTATGCACTACTTTTTAGATGAAAACATAAATGGTAAAAATTTTCAAAAATGATATTATACACAGTAAGGGCAACATACTTTGAAAAAACGACCAAGAAGAAAAATATTATTTAGAAAAGGACAGGAAAGGTATCAACTATTTATGTGACCAAGACAATTACTCAAAAAAAATAACATGACGACAAAAAAGAATATGTGGTAGATGACGTGATAATAAAAAAGATGACACATACAATGTTATGATAAAGTTAATATACTTTCTTACAAAATTTAAAAGATTATTGAAATTTAAATTATTTATATAAAATAGTTTTAATGTAATAATTTTTAAAATACAAATTAGCTGTACTCTTAGGAAAAAAATAAAATTACTTACCGTACTCCATTTCAAATCGAGTACGTTGAGTAAACTATAAAAAAAAATTACTCAAGGGTGCTACCTGTTTAAAATTCAATAACCGTTACCACCCATTTAAAACGGAGTACGTCGAGTACGTTAAGTAGATGTAAGCAGCCTTCTCTCTTCAGGGTGCTACCCTGAAGAGAGACTGTTTCCGAATATCCCAGACCTTGCATAGGTGGGTGAAGAGATATCAGGCTCTGAGGGTTATTGGGAATGAGAGTGCTAGCTTTCACCCACCTATGCAGGGTCTTGGGGTACTCGGAAACAACCTCTCTTTTTTAAAATACAATAACTCAACGTACTCTGTTTCAAATGGAGTACGCTGAGTAAGGTAAAAAAAATTTACTCAACATACTCCGTTTCAAATGGAGTATGTTGAGTAAACTATAAAAAAAAACAAAAAGCACACAACGTACGCCGTTACAAATGGCGTATGTTGAACAAGCTACAGTAAATGGTGCCATTTTGGTAAATATTTTTGAAAGGGTACCATTTTGGTAATTTTTTTTTTTTAAAAAAGGTGCCAATTGGGTAAAAAAGTCAAAAATAATAAGGCCTCTTTAATACACAGGAAATAATAAGGACGGATTTACAACAACAACAACACCCCAGTGCCTCAAAGGCCTCCCCTATTAGCAGGGTATGGAGGGTAGATGTACGCAGCATTCCCCCTTCCGGGACTGCCCAGAAGGGAGGCTATTTCCGAGGACCCCCAACCTGATAAGCTTGTCAACAGCAATGACGCTTGCAGCCTGACATCAAGAGAGTAAATAAGCATATAAGCAAGGTAAAGTTAGGCAAATTGTTAGGAAATCATCTCAAAATTTCTTGGAAAATAAGTGAGGAGGCGGTGAGGGTGCCGATCGATCGAGGGAAGTACCGATGGATTGGGCAGATAAGCAGAATTAAAGTCTGAAGCCGTAGCAGCGCTGATCGATCGGAAGCCGCGTTTTCATGCATGTATAAATAGTGACGTAGGATTCCTCCGGTTTGTATCCTATAAATTCTTGAGTGTTTCCCTTGGCGGTGCCGCACCAAAAGAAAGAGAGAGAGAAAGAGAGAGAGAGAGAGAGAGAAGGAGTGATTGTAATTCTTCTTTTAGGTTCAATAATAAAAGCTTCAATCTTCGCCCGTGGTTTTCTCCCCTCTCGATTGTAGAGGGGTTTCCACGTAAATTCTTGTGTCGTTTGTTTCTTTTCTCTTTTAGTCCATTTACTTCTCGTATTGTCGTGGTATTTGATTCGGATTACATACCGGGAGTTAAGTTTTTTCGCACAAATTGGTATCAGAGCCTGGTTATTCGAATTGGTATAATGGCATCAGGTATTAAGACCGAGGTAGAGAAGTTAGGAGTTCAAGGAAGCTTTAGCTTATGGCAGGGCCGTGTGAAAGGACTCTTGACTTAGAATGGTTTAAAGAAAGCATTGGAGGGAAAAGAGAAGAAACCCGAGAATATGACCAAGGCACAGTGGGAAGAGTTGGATGATAAGGTTGTCACGGCGATACAGATGTGTTTAGCAGATGATGTTTTGATAGAGGTCTTGGAGATAAAAACCGCTAAGGAGTTATGGGAGAAATTACTAGAGACAAACTCGCAGTGAAGAGTCGGTTATTCACTTTCCATATGACAGAAGGTACATCTCTTAAAAACTATCTTAGCGAGTTTACTTCCATCATACAAGAATTAAAGGAATTGGATGATGTCCCTAAGGACGAGGACCAAGCTATGTTGTTACTGCGTTCACTCTCTAATTCAAGTAAGAGCTTTGTAGAAAGCATGATATACAGAGGTAGGTCGCCATTGCTGTTGATAAGGTGAAAAGAAACCTTGTGAGTAAAGAAGGGGTAGATAGGGAGTTATCTGACTCGGTGAATGACTCAGGTAGTGGTTTGCATGTGAGAGGTAGAACATAACATAGGGGATTCGATGGTGGGAAGAAGTCTAGGTCTAAATGCAGACATAAGAACCTGTCGTGCCATTACTGTCACAAGAAAGAGCACATAAAGAAGAACTGTTATAAATATAAAAATAAATTGAAAGAAGATAACATGAGTGACTAGGGCAAAGATAAGTTCGCTGAGGCTAGTATTGTAGAGGATGATAGTGATGGGGAGTTTCTTTTAGTTGTTGATTCTCAGTCCAGGTCCAAGGATAAGTGGGTCATGGATTTGAGTTGCTTATATCACCTTAGTCCAAATAGAGACATGTTTTCCACGTATAAGTCTATACAGGGTGGAGTTGTCTTGATGGGTAACGTCGCTGCTTGCAAGGTAGTGGGGATTGGGACAATTCGTGTGAGGATGTTTGATGGGACTATTAGAACTTTGAGTGATGTACGTCACGTCCCGGAGTTGAAGAAAAACTTGATTTCTCTAGGTACCCTTGAATCTAATGGGTATAAGTACACTGCTGAAGGTGGAGTCATGCGGGGCCGGTAAGGGTGCCTTAGTTGTGATGAAAGGGAAAATGGTAGGTACCTTGTACGAGCTTGCAGGTACTACCGTGACAGGTTTAGTTGCTATTTCCACATCTACTATGACAAATGCAGAGATCAGGAGACTGTGGCACATGAGACTGGGTCACATTGGTGATAAGGTGTTGTCTTAAGTTGAGTAAAAGGGGACTGCTTTGTGGTTAGTCAATAGGACTGATGAATTTCTGTGAGCACTGTGTGTATGGGAAGCAGAAGAGAGTCAGCTTCAAGCCAGCAGTGCATCAGACAAAAAGAATGTTAGATTAAATACATTATGATCTGTGGGGACCTTCCATAGTGGCTTCTAAAGGTGGGTCCAGGTATCTTCTAAAGTTTACTGATGATTATTCACGTAAAGTTTGGGTCTATTTTCTGAAGTAGAAAAACGAAGTGTATGATGTCTTCAAGAAATGGAGGATTCTGCTTGAAAAACAGACAGGGAAGCCGATAAAGAGGTTGAGGACTGATAATGGTCTTGAGCTTGTTGAAGGTGACTTCACTCGGTTTCGTGAAAATCAGGATATAGTCAGACACAGGACATGTACAGGTCGACCTCAGCAAAATGGAGTGGCTGAAAGATTAAACAGGACGTTACTTGAGAAGGCTCGATGTATGCTTTCAAATGCAGGTTTGAAAAGAGAATGGTGGGCAGAAGCAGTTAGTATGGCTTGCTACCTTGTGAACAAGATATTGCATTCTTCATTGCAAAAGAAGACACCTGAAGAGGTATGGTCTGATTCTACTTCTGATTATTCTCAGATAAAGTATTTGGTTGTCCTGCATATACTTATGTTAATGATGGAAAGCTGGAGCCTAGGGCCAAGAAATACATCTTTCTCGGTTATTCGTCAGGTGTGAAGGGATATAGGTTGTGGGATCCCGGTGCTCAGAAGTTTTTGACTAGTAGAGATGTTACCTTTGATAAGTCTGCTCTACTACATCCACCACACACACCCTCCATTGATAGTGATTCAGTTCAGGTTGAGGTACCTGATGTTACATAGATACAGTGAAATCAGCAGGTAGTTCAGCTAGAGAGTATTTTGGCACCTCAGGTACGGGTTTCTGATGTTGTTGATAATGCAGAAACAGGTCAGCGGGTGGAGAATAATACTATAGCTGGTTGTAGACCGAGGCGACAGATCAGGCCTCCAGAGAGATATGGGTATGAGGAGCTGATTACTTATGCCCTTACAACTACTGAGTCTTTAAATGACAGTGAGTTGACTTCGTATTTAGAGTCTGTATCGAGATCAGATGCTAAGAAGTGGCTCGTTGTTATGAATGAAGAGATGCAGTCTCTTCATAAGAACCAGACACGGGAATTGGTGAAGCCTCATACAGGGAAAAGACTGACTGGTTGCAAATGGGTCTTCAAAAGAAAGGAGGGCATTCCTGGAGTTGAAGATGCAAGATACAAGGCACGTTTGGTAGCTAAAGGCTATAGTCAGGTACAGAGTGTAGATTTTCATGATATATTTTCACCTGTAGTTAGACATACTTTGATTCATGCGCTTTTGTCTTTAGTAGCCATGCATGACTTAGAGCTTGAATAGTTAGATGTAAAGATTGCATTTTTACATGGTGAATTAGAAGAGAGTATCTATATGCATCAGCCCGAGGGCTTCGTTGTAGAAGGAAAGGAAGACCATGTATGTTTGCTTAAGAAGTCTTTGTATGGTTTGAAGCAGTCTCCTAGGTAGTGGTATAGAATATTTGATCAGTTCGTGATAGGTCATGGGTACATCAGGAGTAAGTACGACAGTTGTGTGTACTTTAGAGAGACTGATACAGGCTCCTTTGTTTATTTGCTTTTATACGTTGATGATATGTTGATTACAGCACGAGACATGAAGGATGTTGATGACTTAAAATCTATGTTGAAGAGTGAGTTAAAGATCTTAGAGCAGCTAAGAAGATTTTAGGCCTGGAGATTCATAGAGACCGAAAAGCCAGAAAATTATACTTGTCACAGGAGAAGTATATTGAGAAGGTATTAGACATGTTTCATATGAAGAATGCTAATCTAGTTAGCACGCCCTTAGCAGCTCACTTCAGGCTTTCAGCATTTGATTCGCCTCAAACTGAGGAGGATGTCAGGTACATATCTCAGATTTCCTATTCTAGTGCAGTGGGCAGTATTATGTATGCGATGGTTTGTACGCGTCCAGATATTGCATTTGCAGTGAGTAGAGTCAGTAGGTACATGGCGAATTCAGGTAAAGAGCATTGGCATGCGGTGAAGTGGATTCTCAGGTATCTTGGTGGAACTTCTGATGTTTTGTTTGGAATATGGGAAAAATAAATGTTGCTTGGTTGGGTATGTAGATTGTGATTATGGTGGAGCCCTTGATAAGAGGAAGTCCACATCGGGGTATGTGTTTTGTTTTGGAGACATAGCTATCAGTTGAAGAGCGTGTCTACAGTTTGTTACAGCACAATCTACTACCGAGGCCGAGTATATGGCAGTCACAGAAGCATTCAAAGAAGCCGTCTGATTGAGGGGTTTGATCAATGAGATCAGTGTTGAGCAGGGCACTGTTAGAGTCTACTGTGATAGTCAGTCCACAATTCACCTAGCGAAGGATCAGATGTCACATCATGACAGAACGAAGCATATAGATGTGAGGCATCATTTCATTAGAGATTTGATTGATGAGCGGAAGGTGGAGTTGAAAAAGATAGGGACTGAGGACAATCCAACTAACATGCTCGAATTTGGTGGGTCTTTGCGTTTGATGTGTGTTAGCCCTGGTTGAGGGAGTGTTTGTGGAAAAGGTGGAATTATTTTATTGTTGATGTTAATTTTGAGCCAAGGTGGAGATTTGTTAGGAAAATATCTCAAAATTCCTTGAAAAATAAGTGAGGAGGCCGTGAGGGTGCCGATCGATCGGGGGAAGTACCAATTGATAGGGCAGATAAGCAGAATTAAAGTCTGAAGCCGATCGATAGAGACCTCGATCGATCGGGGAGCCGCGTTTTCACGCGTGTATATATAGTGATGTAGGGTTCGTCTGGTTTGTATCCAATAAATTCTTGAGTGTTTCCCTTGGTGGCGCCGCACCAAAAGAAAGAGAGAGAGAGAGAAAGAGAGAGAGAGAAGGAGTGATTGTAATTCTTCTTTTCGATTCAATAATAAAAGCTCCAATCTTCGCCCGTGGTTTTCTCCCCTCTCGATTGTAGAGGGGTTTCCACGTAAATCCTTGTGTCATTTGTTTCTTTTCTCTTTTAGTCCATTTACTTTTTATATTGTCGTGGTATTTGATTCAGATTGCATACCAGGAGTTAAGTTTTTCCGCACACAAATAATAGGCAAAGAAATAGGCAGTAAATAGATAGTTAATCAGAGAACAAATCATACAAAAGTGCACCGAATCTGGACTACTCTAAGGCCTAGAACACTAGTGATAGCACAAAAGACTGGGCTACCCCGTTCTAAGCCGTTATATCTGCTACTCCTATGCTAGCCCTCCATTGGGCTCTATCTAAGGCCATCTCCTCCCGAAGGTTCAGGTGGGTATCGTCTCTAGCCATCTCTTCTTTGACCTACCTCCCCCTCTCCTGCCTAGCGTCGTATGGGGATGCTCACATCTCCTAACTGGAGCGGTGCTCAGTCTCCTTCTAACATGTCCAAACCACCTCAAACGTTGGTCCCTTAATTTATCCTCAATGGAGGCCACGCCCAATTCACCTTTTATGAATCGTTCCTGATCCTATCCTTCCTTGTATGTCCGCACATCCACCGCAGCATCCTCATCTTCGCCACCTTCATCTTCTGTATATGATGTTGTTTCATCGCCCTACGCTCCGCCCTAGAGGACATGGTCGGCCTTACTACGGTTTTATAGTATCTTCTCTTTACTAGGCACTAATACACCAGATTTTATTATAACTTCGAAGTTAAGCGTGCTTAGGCGAGAGTAATACCAAGATGGGTGGCCTTCTGGGAAGTCCTCGTGTTGCCAACCCTATAAAGTTGAGGGTCCTTGAAAATAGCCTCTTGGCAAGGTTATACCCTAAAGGGGTAAGGCTGTGTACATCCATCCCCCAGACTCCGCTTAGGTAAGAGCCCCTGAGACACTGGGTCTATTGTTGTTGTTGCTGTTGTCATAGATACGAAAAGTAAAAATTCATAAAAAATACGAATTTTGTCTCTTATTTGATTGATAGTAAGAAGGAAGAATAAAGGAAGTAGCTTTTGAAAAATTATAGAGTTTATAGTTTAGCTTTTTACGTATTAAATTGTAGTATATTCTTCTATTATTTTCTAAAAAATACAACATCAATATATTTTTTATTTATTTTTATAATATATTACCTACTTATTTAGTTTTCTAAAAATATTAAATTACTTTTATAGATGGAATTGTAACTTAATTTAAAAATATTAAAAATTAATTAATTAAAACTAAACTCATTTTACTATTATCAATATTCTAATTGTTATGTTGACCAAAAAAATTCTAATTATTATAATTCACATAATATAAATTAATCCATACTTTAATAGGAAAAAGTTAATTTATATATTTTACTTAATTTATAAATGTAATGTCAAATTGATAAAAAATGAAATTAAGTCGTACTATTTTGTTAACACTATAAATTTTTTATAAACGTCTTTATATGTAATTTACTTTAAAAAACTAACTGCAATAACTAATTTTACCAAACACTTGCATTTACTTATTTATTTATTGGCCAACATCTAACATATGGCCAATCAGCTACATGTTAACATTTAACATCTAAACGCTAACAGTTAACAGCCAACAACTAACAACTAACAGTTAAAGCCAAACATAGCCTTGAAGAAAGTTCTTTCCCATCCAGCAATCAAACATGTTTTACCTACTTTCTGAAAAGTTGACACATAAATAAATTTTCGAGAAATATAACTTATAAGTCTCTGTTTGATATAAGGAATTAGAGTTAAAATGGGAAATTGCAATTTTAATTTCAATTTTGGTGAAATTGGCTTTCTGATAGAATTGAAATTTCATTGTTTGGTTAATCAAAAAAATTAGAGGTCAGAAATATAGTTTCATGACACTTCGAGTCATCATGGATTTTCGACTAAATTGGAGCATTTTGGGTTTTGAATAAGTTAGGTTAGGATTTCGGTCGGGTAGGATCACTTTGAGTTCGAGTTTCAACTCAAATCTGGACGAGTTTTACTTATGTCGGATCATTTTGTGCTCAAGTCATCTCGGGTTTTTAGTTAATCGAGTTAGGTCTTTTCAAAATTTAGGTCAGAATGAGCCAAACTTGAGTTAACTTAGGTTATTTCGAACTCTAATCTCTTAAACCTATTTGTAATAAGAAAGTTTTTAAATTCGCCGCTAACGTTCTCTAACCCAACGGCCCAACCTTCACTATTTATGGGCTTTAGAAACTGGGCTCTGTGGCATGATTGCATCAGTATTTTTTGAGCCCATTTTGCTCAAACCCAAATACTGAATTTCGTTAATTGTTCCGAATTTTTAGTTCGAATACCGAAATGATAAGATTTGCAGTACGTAACGGTTCGTGATATTATCCATTTCGATTAATCGAATTATTGAAACACTATATAATACAATAAATATATTTAAAAAATAAATTATTTGCAATATAAATTAATATTAGTTAATCTTTTGTAAATTATTTATGACACCAAGAAAACAAATAATGAGATTAGTGCTGACCTAAAACCCGTACAACTCGAATCAAGATTTACCTGAACAAAGGATAACTTGAACAAGTAGCGACCGAATCCAAAATTACTTGATCCATGCCCAACTCGACTCGAATATAGGTAAAAATCGAAAGTTACCAAGCCTAATTGGGTCGACCTGAACTCGACATTGGAGTATATTGTTAACCTAATATGACCCGAATTTGACCAAGATAACCTGATTGCCACCTCTAAACTAAGTTTGCGTTTGATTTAGTTTTTTACCAACTTAATGTTGTAAAAAAGGTTTATTTGACCGGAAAGCTTGCGTTTGATTGACTGAATTTTTTTTTTTTTTTCATCTTTTACACAACTTAAATAAGTAGATGGAAAAACTATTTTATAACTAGGTAAAAAATTTGTAAAATTAAAAATTTTTCACATCTTATTTCAGGAAAATGTTTCTAAAAGACCATTTTAGTATTAAATCTTTACCGCTATGACCTTGTATTTTTATCACCACTCACAACTGCCACTACCATTTTTACCTTCATTAGTTATTATATTCACCACTCTATACCACTATGACCGATCATTATTACGATTCACTCTTACCTATTATTATTAGTTAATTTATATTATTAAGTATTTTTGTAATTATAATAGATAAATTTTATAAACATATATCAAAAAAATATATCTATACTATAAAATCAAACAATACATATTAAAAAGATACATATTATAAATACACAGATTTTATTACCAGGCTGAATTTTGTGTTGAAGTTAGGTTAAATTGTGAGCTCTACTCAATAAGTAACGGGCTAAAGCGCGAATGCTCGTTCGTTTTAACAAAATAAAACTACAATTTCACAGCAAGAACAGCAAAGAAAACCCTTATTTAATCTACATACCAAATCCCTGGATCCAATTCGACCCATCAAATCCCTAATCAAATCTTCGAATTACTCCCAAATTTCATCAATTTGAATTACTTTTCTTCAATTGAACTGAAATGATGTGGGGTTCGATCGCCAATTTGAAAGAAAACCTAACCAAGATTGCGCTTGATGTTCACGATGATGATGATTATGATGATGACGAAGAGCTCTCGATTTACAGATCGAGAAATGCGCAAATCCCTAATTCACCGTACTCCGATCGGCGGGTTTCTCACAGATTCGCGAATTCAAGTTCGGGTTTTGATACTCGTAGCCCTAGGTTGCATGGGATTGATGGTGGGTCTAATCCGGAGGTACGGGGTTGTTTCTTCCATGAATTTCAGTTAATCGGCATGTGTTTGGTTGTGAAGTTTGTAACTTGGATGCGTATTCTTGAACTTGAAGTAAATTTATTGTATGGGGTTTTGCAGAGATTTTTGAATTGGTTACCTTACTAGTTGAAGTTGAAAATCTTAGGCAATCCAAGCAACCGCTCAAGAGCCTCTAAATTTTAGAGGCCCCAAATTGTTGGGGTTATATTTTTAAAGTCTCGATTAATAAGTTTTAGGGTTATTAACACGAAAGACCCTTGTACTTTGCACATTGTATCGATTTAGTTCTTGTACTCTTAATTGTGTCGATTTAGTCTATGTACAATTGATATTGTGTCAATTTGGTCCTTTAGTAAAATTTATATTAAGCTATTAATGAAATTTTGAATGGTTCGACCATAGATTGGGTTAAATTGAGTCAATGGATTAATTTATAGTGGGTTACTTGCTTCTAACGTTATTGTGTTGTTAAAAATTACGTAAATAACTTAACTTAAATTTGACTAAAGGGCTAAATTGACGCAATGTATATTGTAGAGGACTAAATTGACACAATTAAAAGTATAAGGACTAAACTGACACAATAAGAAAAGTACAGAGACCTTTGGTGTAAATAATACTAGGTTTATTTTAAAATTTTCATAATTTGTTGTATTATTATAATGTTGTGTAGACAAATTTTATCATATATAAAGGGCACCATTCGAAACATTTGCTGGGGGCCCAAAAATGCCAGGACCAGCTCGGCTATTTTGTAGTCAATGGAGTTGTTTTCTTTATGGATATTATATTGGAGTTTTGTGATATGCTGATCCGGCGGATGGGAATATGGGGATCATGATTTAAGAAGTATGTGGTGGAACTAGTTCTCTGGTTGTGTGAAAAATGCAATGGCTGAGGTTAATTTGGATCCTGATAGAGGAAAAGGATTCAAGTTGGTGCCTCCTTTTGTTGAATAGTGGTATGTAATGGGTTTCCTAGATAATGAAGTTGTAGATGTAGAAAAGTAACATAGTCGAGAATGTAGAATACTATGTATGAACTGGTATGGTTATTCAACCCAGATGGGTTGCATAACCACTACACTAAACGCAACAACTCATATTGACTGTTGTGGATGATCATATTGACTGCCTAGGCTCTCGTTGGAGAAGTGCGAGGAAAATGTGTAAAGGTTGGGATGTCTATGTCTGAGTGGAACCTCTCAACCATTTTTTTTACTTGCTTACTCCTTTATGAGCTTAAGAGGGATATCAGAGATAGCTTTTGTTTTAAAAAAAGTCCCGTAAGTTCCTTGAATTGATTAGGCCTGCTGATCTCTTTTTGATCTTGGCTTCTGATTTTTGTTTTTTTGAAGATTAAATGGGCATGCTTGAATTCTTTGAGGCCATGTTTGGTTTGCCTCATAGAACAATAAAGGAAAGGACCAGAAAGTGAGTAAAAAGATATTCAACTTACTAGATGTTTGGTTCAGACATAGAAATAAATCAATGCCCTCTATTCATCTTGCACTTTTGTCTAGTATTTACGTAGAAAAAGGTATTAAAATCCTGACCACCTCCTGGCCTCCCTCCACTATGTCACCTACCATTCTATTCTCGGGGTTCTTGCTACTCTGGCATAATTTTCTTTCCTTCACCTTGCCTCGCTATTGATGCTTCCTTCTTTTTTTTCTGCTTTGCCATCATTGCTCCCTTCCTACCCTTTGGCCTGGTGCTGCTCCCTTCCCTCTACCCTTAGACTGGTCCTGCCTGTGCTGCCAACCTTCCATTTCACCTTGATCCATGACTTCCTCGAACTCCCCCGTGTGATCTACTTTCCAAATCCTAACTCTAAGCCTAAATCTGGAATTGCACATCACCAACAACCTTAAAACACAGATGGGATTATTACTCAATCCTATTTCCAAATTGAATTCCCCAACCTATCCCAAATAATTGTTATTGAATTAGCATAATCAAGGGTGTAGGATGAGGGGTGGAAGAAACCCCAAATTCACAAGTAGAGGTGGACTACTGGGAGTGATGGCTTCTTTGTATGTGGTCTTGATCTGAGATAAGGGAGGAGTCGTTTGCGGTTAGCAAATCATGGGAGTTAGCAGAATGGGTTGTATGCCAGGCATGGATGTCCTTTTGGTTTGCTTGTTTTAATTTCATTTATATGGCTCCGCCTTCCCCAATTTAATTCTTTATCCCTGCTGGAGACATAATGTGGGTAAGAGGTAATTGAAGAAAGAAAATGATTCCCAAAATTTGCCTCTTAAAACATGGACAAGAGAGAGATCATTTCTTTTCCCTTTCTCCATGCTACTTTGGCTGGTCCATAAAGGCTCTATGGATCAAATTCCTTTTTCTTGTGGATGATGTGGACCTGTTTGGCTGTCTTCTCAATTGTTCCAAGCTTGTGTATATATCTTTTCCTGCTAGGCAATTTAATGGTATTTATTGCATTCAAGAAGAACATCCGTGTACTGCACCTGAAATGAATATCTGCATAATGAACTGGAGCAAGAATAGCTGCATACACTTCCAGGCACATGTGAGGATTGGGACTTGTAACCTTAGGAAAAAGGAAACAATCAGTTTGACCTGCAGCTGCAGAAGTTTAGAAAGGGAAAGAGAGAAAATAACAAATCGTTGATAGTTTGCAACCTAATTCTGCAAGACTATACACAAGCTTGGATTTCTTGCAACTTAAACGTTTGCCCAAGACATCCACGAGTTTGGATTCATCTTGATCTTGAAACAATATATGTTTTCCTCCAGTGAAGTTTTGGGGATAGGGAAATCAAACATGGTTGCAAGCCCATAAATGCTTTATTCCTCTTATTTTTGCATGAATGGAAGATACTCGATGGCCCAGGCCTTTGCTTTCCTTTGATACTGACTTTTTTGATGAAAGCTGCGCCACATGGCCTTTATAACATGCAGTGAATATTACAGTGAATTTTTTCCTATTACTTTCTGATCTTTATCCATATTTTGTCAGGGGTAGTTGTGTTGGTAAGTGTGTAATCCCCCCCGGTCATCTGAATATGCTTGGTTCAGGCTGCTTGCTAAACCTTCAAAGTAATTGCTCTGATGTAGTTGGACTACGTGCTTCTACATTTGTGAGAATGTTCAGTTAATAGATTACATCTCATAATAATTTGTCTATCATATAGATGACTTATTTGGCGTTGTGTCTGCATTACCCGCTCCCCCTTCCCAAAAGAGGATCATGTATGATGTTAACATGAGTGATATATGACTTAGACTTACTGACTGTTTTGTTTGACTTATAGATTGAGCAATATAAAACAGAGATTAAGAGACTTAGGGAATCAGAAGCAGAAATTAAGGCATTATCAGTCAACTATGCTGCTTTGCTGAAAGAGAAAGAGGTACTGGTTTTTGTTCGAGATCTCTTTAAAACTTCCTATGGTAACAAAAAGTTCCAGTGCTGTCATTGCTCCTATCATGAATCAAAATGCCTGTTTGTAAATAATACGGGTAGTATCCGCAATGCTTTGGATTGCTTTTCTTGTTTTTGTCTTATTTTCTTGTCGGCTACTTCTTATCATTTTTGGAATATCATTTAGCTCTACTTTATTGGTTTCCCTAAGTCTATGCAGCATGTTTGCAAGTGTTCAAAGCATACACTTCAAACGTACTTGAACATTTTTCATCTGTTGAGGAGAGTACTGAGTTATCTCCTTGATCCCTCGTCAAATTAGTAACTACTAGCTCTAGGTATTGTGCGCGTAGTGGTGGGAAGCACGTTTTGTTGGCTTATGTTTGGTTGCTTGGGTTTCTTATTTTATGTGAACTTAGACGTTCATTACATCAAATATGGAAACTATACCGTGGTTATTTTGTAACTTTTCCTGCCAGTAAATTATAGGGTACACCCAGTTTTGAATGGAATATGGGTGCTACTCACTTTTGAAAAAAATAGTTGACTAATGATGCTTGATGCCATTGTGTTACTAGAAAGATGTTGGTGTGTTCTCACGTATGAGTTGTGGGTTTTGAAAAGTGTCCCGTAAAAGTTATGTAGTTCTCTAACAACTGCTTTCTGCATGTTGTCACATAAGAAATTATTAAGAATACCACAGGTGAGTCATTACGAAATCCCATATCGGAGTTGGAAGGAATAAAAGACTATATGTAGGTTTGGTGGGGTACACACCTTAAGCTAATTGTTTTTAGGATGGAACCTTAATTGGGCTTATATGTGGACCTTGAACCATGCCAACTCCATGAGTGAAGCCCAAGTCCCAGGGAAATTTCAGAGGAACATTAGCAGCCCGGGTTATTTCATTAACATAAAACCTAGAAGCTCATATTTCTGCGATGCTGGGTTGAATGACAGCCTATGATTTGATCTTGTGGATAAATTTAATTTTTGTGCCTGGAGGTGTCCACGCACATGTTAGATACACATATTTGTCATTTCATACATATTCTGATACAGTTTTACACTGAATGAGGAGCTAGAACTTGATGCAAATACCATTTGATCTTTCCCGAAATAATACCTACCTATTATAGGAACTAGAGCTTGTTTTAGCCAACTGTTGTGAGGGTATTCAAGTTTCATATTGTGTGAGAATAACAGTATTAGGAATGGAATTTCAAGTTTCACAGAATAATTTCCTTAGCAATTACACTTTGTTTAGCGTATAGAATTGGAATATATAGTGGAATAGGATCGCAATTCACGGATTTGGAATTAGAAGGAAATTGAAATTCCATTGTATGAATAAACAAAGGGATCAAAGAAAGGAATTGTAATTCCATAACTATTGAGTTATCAGGGTTCGGGTTTATTATGCTGGATCGTTTTGAGTTTTGGCTCAGCCGGACTAGGGTTTCGGTCAAGTTGGATTGTTTCAGGTTTGAATCATCATGAATTTTGGTTCAAATCAGGTCTAGTTTTAGTTATGCCCCGATTATTTTGTGTTTGACTCCTCTCAAATTTTTGTTTGTCTAGATTGGATCATTTTGAGATATGGGCCAACATGGGCCGGGTTTGAGTTGGGTTGTTTCATTTTGAGCTCGATACATCTAGGTTTGGGTTAATCAAGCTACATCGCTTTGAATTTTGGGTTACCTCGGAGAGAAAAAACTACGACAGGAATAATTCAGGCTTGGTCATTTTAAATTTGAGCCGTCTCAGATTTTAGCTCAATTTGATTAGGTCAGGAAGGAACATTTTGGATTTTAGTCATCTGGCGTGTGATTAGATTTGGTTATTTTGAGTTTCGGGTGAAATATAGGTTACGTTGAGTCTTTTGGCTGCAAGTCATTTGGTGTTTCGGGTCAATCGAGATGGTTCATTTTGGGTTTTGGGTCAGCGGAATTAATATAGAATTGCAATACCCTTCCCGTCCCTGAAGAATTGGAGTATATGATTTTTATTTAAAATCTTTTTCCATGAAAGTTGGCAGTTATATAATTGCAATTTCATCAGGTGAAGCAAACAACATAATTAGAATTCTGTACCCCAATTCGTGTTTTAACCTCAATTCAAGGCTCCGATTACATTTGCGAAACACACCTTATGGTGCATGGAAATTGTGCTATGTTTTTTGAGCTGTTGGGAGTAAGACTAGTTTGAATATATTGGTGAAAAATAGGGAAAGAGTAATGCTCGTCTGATCGTTGTACCATAGGAACTTTTCTCCTTTCCCTGCTGCTTTACACCAGTCAAAATGTGGCAACATCAAAGCTTTTGGCCTCAACTGTTACACCTTGTGTTTTCTAGCTGATGCTTGAAAATTTTAGTCCGTTATTTGTTTGTTCCTTGACTCCCCCCACCCCCTTTTGGGTTGATAGGTGTCCAGAGTTTCTTTCTATGTTCATTCTTACTGTTTGTCGAATGTCTCTCTTTTTGCAAATGTATTGTCGTTTGACATTTTATTGTTGATTTCCCTTTGTCATTTTAAAAGCTGGGAAGAGTTAGTACTTCCAACCTTTGCTCTAACAAGCATGAATACTTTTATCTACAAGTGATACTCATCTTCATTTGTTTTCATTGGGCAGGATCAAATAGTCAGATTGAATCAAGAAAATGGCAGGTTGAAACAGAATCTGGATGCAACCAGTGCTGTTCTAAGTGCATCCAGAAATGATTCTCCTAGAGCATCAACAACTAGCTTAAATGTGGTGAAGGTAATTCTTTAAGCATGTTTCATCCTGAAAGAGCTGATTTCTGACGGACTTTGTTGTTTGTGACATCAACCTCACTGCCACAGTGGTTTATGTCAATTAGGAGGATGAGATTTTAGTTTGTTTTATTTGACCATGTTTTCCAGCGCTTTCTACCATGCCAAGAAAAAAGAGCATCATTATTGTGGTAGTTTGATATTTCAATGTTACTACAGTGGAAATCTCATCCTTCTCGCCTCTCACCTGCTACATGTGTTTTTAAGAAAACTGTTGCATGATACCAAACTGGGCCCCTCCCATCTATAGTACAAGTATCGTTGGGCTAAAGGTAAGCAGTCTAAAACTGCAGTGCATAGTTCTAGGGGTGTATTTGAGCAAAGCCGAGCCCGAGCCTGCCAGGCTCGACTCAAGATCTGCTTGAAGCTCGCCGAGCTCGGAAAGTTCAAGCTTGAGCTTTGCTTGTCAAGGGCTCGGGCTCGGCTCCGTTTGATCTAAGCTTGGCGAGCTTTGGATTAAGCTTACAATATTTTGGCTCGTCTAAGCTCAATCTAGGCTCTTTTAGGCTTGTTTAAGCTTCGGCTTGGCTCATTTAGGCTTAAATTTGGCTTGATTGGACATATTTAAGCAAATATATTATATTAAAAAAGGCTCCCTTAGGCTCGCGACGAGCTTGAGCTTCATTAGGCTTGGACTCGGCTCATAAGCTAAACGAGTTGGCTCGGCTTAGCTCAAGCTCAAAGAGAGCTGAGCCTTTCGAACTTTATGATGAGCTAGCTCGCGAGAGTTCTTGAGCCGGCTCAGCTCATTTGCACCACATGGTTCTTACAATTAAAGTCTACAACAACAACAACAACAACAACAACCCAGTGCCTCAAAGGGTTCCCGCATCAGCAGGGTCTGGGGGGAGTAGATGTACGCAGCCTTCCCCCTTCCGGGGCTGCCCTGAAGGGAGGCTGTTTCCGAGGACCCCCAACCTGATACGCTTGTCGGCAGCAATGACGGCCCTTACAGCCTGGGCTCGCTCTTAGCTGTTGGTTGGTTGCAGGCTGCTAGCTGTGGCGTGGTGGTGGTGGTGGGTGGGGTGGGGTGTGGGCTGGTGGTGGGGTGGGTGGGTTCTTAGGGGTGTGGTTTGTGTTCGTGAGGTGGGTACCGGTGGTGGATGGGGTCCTGAAGCACAAGGAGATTTTACTCATTGGTGTCAATTAGGTGGTCTGTGGACTTTTGTTGCTCTTCATTGCGCTTTCGGACTAATAGGTTTTATGTTATGTCAATTCGAACTTGCTCGATTTGTTCAATTATTGTTGGCGGCGGTGGTGGTGGCGTGGGTGAGTTGTGGGACTGGCGGTGGTGGCTGGTGGGGGTGTGGAGTTGATGGTGGTTGATGGGGTGGGGTTGGGTTTGATGGGAGTGGGGGGCTAGTAGGGGGCGGGTGTGTGGGTGGGGTGGGAAACGGGGGTGGGCAGCGGTGGTTTGGCCTGGCAGGGACCGGTGGTGGGAACCGGTAGTGGGGCTGGTGGCGGTGGTGCGGTGGGGGTGCGGGGCACACGGGGGTGTGTGGTGCGTGGTGGGGAGGGTGGAGGGTCGGGGGCGGATGCTGGCCGGCGGTGGCCTGTCGCCGTCAAGGAAGCGTCACCGGCGTGGGTGGTCGGAGGTGGTCAGCGAGCCGGCCGGCCGGCCGACGTGACAGCTAGCCGCTGGCAAGCTGTAGCTGGCAGAGAGAGAGAAGCTGGCAGAGGAGAGAGAGAGAGGGGAGAGTCTTACAATTAAAGTCTGCTAATCTTAAAAGAAAAACAATGAGTAATGTTTTTTATGTTTTATTATGATTTTTTTACAACTGTAAGGAAGCCATATGGGTTACATAAGGGGGCAGCCTCCCCAAATCCCCTTAAATGATGTAGGCTGGATGCGATTCTAGGTCTCGAACACCACCTCCTAGAGACTTAACCAGTTGAGTTAGCTAGTACCTTTAAAAGTCAATGAGTAATGTGTTGAAGAGTACATCCTCCTCCTGAGTATGCGAGAAACAAATAGGATTCACATCAGCTGTAGCTCCTGTTCTCCTTCCCGCTTTACTATGTTACTTGTTTGTGGTATGTGGTTGGGTTCATTTGAGGGGGTTTTATTGTTCAAGATGGAAATTGATGTTATCTTCCATCCATTAGGGGGGCGAGCAATCTCCTAAGCAGCACAAACTCACAACAGTTAAAAATCGCTTGACCGGAGCTCAGTCGCAGAATGGTGTTGCTGCTAAACACGATGGTCATAGCAATGGATTTGCACACTCTGCAGGAAATGCAAAGGTAAGACACTTGTTTTAGATCCAGTTTTCTGTCATCAGCAAAATTTTTGTCCATTTGCGGAACCTATATGTAACCCATGTTGCTAACTGCTTGGCAGTAAAGTGCATTTATTTTCTTAGCCTATCTTTGGCAGTTGTATACCTTTACTTGTTTGATAGTTCAGTAAGCACATGAAACTCTGCACTTAAGAAACTAAATCGTAAAACCTCAGAGTTGCTTACGTCCTTCAGAAGTTCTCTTCTTTCTGTTGCTGGCCCTTGCAAATCAAACTTGACGCAGAAATATGGTTACCCTCTAGGAGCTTGCAGATCTACTTGAAGAGAAGGACAAATTCCTGGAATCTATGCAGGCTAATCATGAATCACAGGTGAAGAACTTAAGGATGGAATTGGAGAAGGAGCGTGAACGATCAGCAAATATGCAACTCAAGCTGCAAGGTATTTCTATGCTGGATATGCACACTGTAACTAGGTATTAACCTTGTAATAATCGTCTGATTTATCAATTATGTTTTTCAGAGGTACAGAGGATGAGCGATTCTTTAAAGGAGGAACTTACCTCGTTAAAATCGGAGCATAACAAAGTGAGTTCCTAACTTGTCTTGCTAAGCTCAGAAATTTAAGGAATTTCTGTGCTTTCGGATCTCTATCCGCATCCATTTGTCCGCCTTAATCTTCTATTTAATTCTTAAGTTCAAGTTCTTCCTAGGTTTGTTGACTGAAGACTTCAATCGACTGTTTATTTTATTATGTTGTAGGAGTATGAAAATTTGATGACACTTTTCACATCTGATTATGTAAATTGCACGAGAATATACATATTTTGTCACTAGACCAGCTAGCATACTCAAAGTATGTTATTCTTTGAAACCTGCAGATCATTGCCTTTGCATTTGATCCATTCCTCTTTCTGTTATTTCAAGCTATACGTTGTGAGACTCATGTTCCTGGATTTAGCGTCTAGTGGTCCAATCTTGTGATTTTGGAAAAGGAACCATTTCTTCCTTTGATATTTAACATTTGTATAATTTATCCAGCCAACTATAGCTATAGTGGCTCATGTTTAACGTCATTGGCAATAATACTGATTTTGTAAATGAAGATATGTCTCTCTTACTGATGATACGTACCAACTTGTTTAATGGAATTATATGTTGTGAAGTCGTTCTTGTCTCTACTTTTTGCGCCATTTGTAATTAAGCATCGCAAATGATGTAAAGTAAATTTCTGTCAATTTTGTTAATTGATTTTGGTATGCAGACCCCTGCCGAGATAAATAAGTTGCGAAATGAGCTGGATGACAAAGTATCAGAAATAAGAAGATTGCAAATGGAGCTTGATAGAAGGGAGGGTGAAGAAGCCGGCGGTGTGGATATTTTGAGAAGAGTGATAGCAGCATTGGAAAAGGAAAAATCCAATCTAAAGGTATGTGCACTAGTGTTATTTGCATGTGATTACATGTGTAATCATAGAAATTTGAGAAGTGAACTTGTATTATTATCTTTGTTCTAGATGGAGAAGGAAGAACTTGAAGCCGAACTTAAGGCTAGTAAGAGCTCTTCAGCTATAACTGCAGACGCTTTAGGGATGAAGCATGCTAGTAACACAGATGAGGTACGGCTGTCTTATTGATCTGTATTGTTTCCCTGGTGCTTTCAGTTTAGAATTTATTCTCTGGGTTATATATCTTGCTTGGCCTCTCTAATCCTTATTTTCCCATGTAGAAAGCAGCTGCGTTGATAAACTCTCCCAGAAAAGATGAATTGGAGCATTCTTTGCAGAAGATGGAGAGAGATTTGAAAGACACGCGCCGAGAAAGGGACAAAGCCTTACAAGAGCTGGCCCGTCTTAAGCAGCACTTACTGGAAAAGGTTACTTTCTTGGAAAACTTTTTATTGTTTGGACATAAAGAAGATATTTAGAACATCTGTATTAGTATTCCCATCATCGTTTTGCAGCTTGCCATTTGTATGACAATTACCTGGTTATATTTATCAAGGCCTGATGTTTACAGTGTTCTTAATTGTTTTGAGATCATGGACATCTGTTCTGTTACATTTAAAAAGTTGGGTGCATGTCATGTAGCTTCCTGGGTTGTTTTGTTTTGGCTTTATCATTTGCCATACGATTCGTAAACTTGTATGATTGCGTGCTGAAGGAATTTTTTTCAGCCTCTGTCCTGCTTGAATGGCTGGCTGTTAATATTTATGGTTTAATTCCAGAATTTCAGATTTAGGGGGGCTGACTGTGCTCTGATTTACATTTCATTTCACATCCAAGCTATGTAACCTGGCTGAAAATTTTTTTGACGTATATTCCCAACTGTGATTTTCACCCTGATTACAGTTTCAAGATATTTTCGACTTGCCATGATTTGTCAAGCTCACTGGACCAAATCAGGATTTAATGTTAATATCTTTCGGAGGGCCAGCTTTATGATTGGATCCATTCACAGTAAGGTGATCAAGCTGGTGAATGAATGTGCTACTAACGAGCATCTTGAACTGAGGGAGAATTCTTCTGGGTCTCGTTTTATGTTAATGTTTTTGCTTTGCCTGCTGCTACCTTCACAGGAAGCTGAAGAATCAGAAAAGATGGATGAGGACAGTAATATAATTGAGGAACTGCGACAACATGTGGAACATCAAAAAGCAACAATTTTGAATTTAGAGAGAGCATTGCAGCAGGCATACGCTAGTCAGGAGGAGGTCAGGATGACTACTAACGGTGAACTACAGAAGTCTAGGGAAGTAATTGAGGACTTGAAGAAAAAAATCGCTGGCTATATGAACACCATTGATGCGAAAAATGTTGAGCTTTTGAACCTCCAAACTGCACTTGGGCAGTACTACGCTGAAATTGAAGCCAAGGTTTTATTTCTTTGCTGCTATATTTCTGCTCTGAGTTGCTTTTATGTGTGTTCTATGTTGTTGTGTTCTCTTTCTTTTCCTTATTTAGTAAGGCATATTCTTTTGCACTTTCAACAGGAGCGTTTGGAAGGCGAGTTATCCATAGCAAGAGAAGAGTGTGCTAAGCTTTCACAGCTTTTGAAGGTACTGAATTTGAACTCACTGTGGTATCAGAGCATATGCTTTCGAATCATAATTACTGGAAAATGTTCAAACTGAACAGTGAAAAATACTAAATAGTATTGAGGATAATCTGAGAAGTATATATTGTTTATGCGTCAATATTTTGCATGAAATTTTAGTTCAGAAAGTAGCCCAGTGGTGAAGTTGAAGTACCGGGTCTGGGATACGGTTAATGTTGTCATCTTGGAAGACGTCATATAATTAGTTTTTTTTTTTTGAACAGTACAAACTCCTTTAGTAAGGAAGGGGAAGGGGGAAGCCGAGCCTCGAACACTGGATCCCGGGGTGGCAGCATGCCTACCAACCATTGGGCCAGGAGGGCTTTGGCACGTCATATAATTAGTTGGTGCAAACAGAAGGGGGAAAAAAAAAAAGCAAATGTGACAGATTTTGACACTCTTGCTAAGGACTTAACAGAATATTTTTCTTCTAGGACGCAAATCAAGAAGTTGAAGCATCAAAGACGGAAAGGGAGGTAATTTTAGCCAAACTTGAACAGGCGGAGAGAATGTTAGTAGAAGGCAAGAATAGGGTAAATAAACTTCAGGAGGACAATGAAAAACTACGACGTGCCCTTGAACAGAGCATGACAAGACTCAACAGAATGTCAGTAGACTCGGATTTTCTTGTGGACAGGTTAGCGTATTTCAAAATACGAACTGCTTTTTCTCACAACCTACTTAATATGGTATAGTAAACTGAGCAGAAGTAAGCGTCTTTCCAATATTCCACCCAAGTGGTTGAAACTTATTTTTAAGATGATTCATCTTACCTGCACTTCTGACAGAAATTTATCGCTTTTCTGTTTTCCCTTTCTTTTCCCTGTTTCCGTTTTTGGTATGTTTTGTTTTCAACTAATAGCCGCAACAATAACTCTGATCCTTTCTGGACGGTGACACCAATGGACGAGTACCTTTTGACCAGAGTATAAGAACTACATACCGAAAAGGAAAGGTCTTTATTGGTTTGCTTCTATTGGGCTCATTAATGTGCAACCTAAGTTTTAAGTTACGTGTGCCTATTCTATGTGCCTGCTCTTGCATCCCTTCTAATCAGTGTGCTTATTCTAGTTAGGTGTGTAAATGAGCCAATCAAATCCAAACTTTTAACGTTTAAGGCTCGCTTGTAAACATTTTGTTTGGCTCCAAGCTGGTGGAACTTGGAGACCTTGAACTCGACCTCAGCTCCCTTCATTTGAGCTCAAAGGCAGCTCGTTTCTCCTTATTGAGGATCAAGCTTGCCTTGTTTAGACATATTTAGACTCATAAACTAGGTCGATATTATTTAATTTTAGCTTATGTAGGCCCGCAAGTCGTGAAGATGAGCTTTACTGGACTCAGCTCACTTAATTTGATGAGCCAGATCAAGTTCAATGTGCACCGAGTCTTAAAAGTGAGCCAGCTTTGAGTGTTCTCAAGTGGGCTTGGGTCATTTGTACTAGTGGTTCTAGTACCTTCTATCCTTCTGTTGCTATTTTTCCTGCCGTGCCTATATCTGCCATTGAACATAAGGTGGATGATTCCACATTGCAAACTCGGGATGACATGTTACTTCTGATCTTTGGCAGGCGCATTGTAGTCAAACTACTGGTGACCTACTTCCAGAGAAACCACAGCAAAGAGGTCCTTGATCTCATGGTTCGGATGCTGGGATTCTCGGATGAAGACAAGCAGAGGATTGGTGTTGCTCAGCACGGTGCTGGGAAAGGCGTTGTTCGTGGTGTCTTGGGTTTACCTGGCCGATTTGTTGGTGGCATCATTGGTGGAAGTTCTGCCGGGCAATCCACAAATTTGGCTTCTGACAATCAGGTAAAACAATTAACCAACTAATTCTTGTGCATGGACTGCTGTACTGGGTGCCTGCAAAGTTTTGTCGTGATCATAATTACGTTCGCATAGTTAAAATGATTTGGTGTGCACATAAGGTATTAATAGAATCAATAAAGGTACATTAATGGCTGTTACATGACGAATTTGAGCCAACTGTTATGTTAAGTAGTTATTAAATAGGTACGTCTGTAAATGTATTCACATGTTAAGAACTATGGAAGTCCTACAAAGATCAATGATTGTATGGTTAACTAAAGTTTCTACAAACATAAAGTTCGAAATAAATTTATATTCCCTTTTAAAACTGTGCACGATCTAAGCAATCCGTTGATGCGAATAAGAACACAATTTGATTTCATGAACATAATTTCCGTTAGCATAAATTGGATGCTTTCTTTTTCAGTCGTTCGCAGATCTATGGGTCGATTTTCTTCTTAAAGAATCAGAAGAGAGAGAAAAGAGGGAATCCGTGGAATCTTCTAATGTATCAAAAGCAGATTCCAATCCCAAACCGCCAAGTACACCAGGACTCACTTCTTCAGTGCCTGACCAAAGAAGAAGCGACACATGGCGTCCCCCTCTATCTCCCACGCCAAGCCCAACTCCCCTTCAAACATCAAGATCGCTATACCCATATACAACCCCACGACAGTACGAGTACTATACGGGTTCCGAGTTCTCCACAGTTCCACTCACCCCTTCAAATAGCAGTTCTCGGAACCTTCCGCTTCCAGAATACTGAATATAATGTCGTGGTGCGTGTAAGTAACTCAAAGCATACATCTTGGGTCAGTGTTCTTGTCTTTGCAGTCTCGTTCGATTCGTTAATGAGTTGATTCATTTGCAAATATGTTGTTAGATTCCTTTGTGGAGGCAAAAAGCATTAGTTATATCGTTGGTTGAGAATTATAGCTCATATAAATGTGTTGAGAAGAGTGTGAAATACAATGATTTTTGTACATGAATTGCATTGCAAATGATCCAGTAATTGTGGATGCTGAATGTGATAGACTGAATAAAGGCCAGTATATGTGGCAAATTGAATTCTTTTTCAGATTTACATTTTAGGACCTAAGATCTGATATATTTTTTATTAGTTCACAAACTTTATGGTTTAATTTTGAACTCTCTTGGTTATGGTGAAATAAAAATTTTTAGTCCAACCACCAGTGATTCCTTGACCAAACTTTACAAAAAGTTGACATCTACACAACAGAATGGAGATGTTATACCGTGGATTTTGGACTAAAAATTATTCACTCTAACCATTGGACTAAAATTCAAACACAAAGTTAATGGACGTAAAATTAATTTTGTCAAACCTCTGAGTACGAAGGTGTAGTTAACCCCCAAGGTTATTTCCAAAATCTGTTGAATGTACAATTCCTTTAATCGGTAGGAGTTATTCTGCAGATTGATAAAGTTGGATTGTACAGGGACATGCTATGGGCACCCCAAAAGATGAGAAGATTAGTGACTTCTTTGATAAGGATTGTGAGAGTCGGTTTTGCCTCCATTCATATTCAACCTGTTTAAAAATGTGTGATCGTATTCTGAGAGACTCGACTGAAATTTACAATTTTCATGTGAAACGAGACGCAAATCTAAACCCATTTAAATCCCAACTTCAAATTCATCAAAAATCCCAACTTGGCTTCAGTCGCAAAAGTTGTCAAACTGGTGTGACGAGCTGCACTTGTCACAGAACACGTATCATAACTAAGCTAATTTCCATTCCGTGACATTTGACAACAATCACAGCGCGATGGAAGCTTCGTCATCTATATTTCCAACAAAATGAACACGATTGTGGATAGTTGGTAGTTTCATTCATAAATATAACAAGCTAATAAACAAAAAAACGAACAACCTAGACCTTTCTTGCAGCTAGCTCTAAATCTCTTTGCCTAATGTCTAGGTGAAACGCAACTGACACCCAAAAACACACAAAAAACATCCGATTTCCAACCAAGCAGTGCCAAAATTCATCCCTCAACGTAAATTCGAACAAAAGTAACCAAATCCAGAATGCAACGATACAAATGAACAATTCCCATTTGGGGAAAAAGCAAAAGACCGAGGATCAAGATTAGCCTAGTGCCATGTGGAAGATGAGAGCTTGGTGAATACTAAGCCAACTTCTTGCCTTTCAAAGGTCCTTTGGGTAACTTGCTTAGATACTTGTCATTTACCATTACATAACCCTTCTTGATTTCAATACTTGCCTTCTCAGCCAATGAGTCGACCTTATCTTCGTACTTCTCGTAAAGGACAGGCACCGTATGCAGCGAAACAAAGCCTATTGCACACCATGAACACAGCAGTGGATGACATCAATATATTGGCGTCATGTTTTTATTCAATAGTTGGTTCTTTAACAGAGCCGTTTCTTTATTTTTTTTATTTTTGATAAAGGGGTTCCTAACATAACATTAGCACCCCTTTGACTAAAGGTTTCGAGTTTAAATCTCATGAACACCAGTTTGATTAATTAATATAATTTTGTACAATGCATGAGGAGGGCATGTGCATTCTCCAAGATTTACCCTGAAAAGCTATTCATGTGAGATACATATTGGAGTATAAGTTTAAAGACCGATGTTGAGTATTTCATCTGACAGTTCAAGTTTTTGAGATAATTAGTTTATTGATAGTTTATGATCAAGAGCAAGAAAAGCTCGGTAATATTCACTTACTTATACAAAGCAGAGTCAAGAAATTGCAGCAGCTACCGACAATCGACACTAGCCATAATACACAATTATCAACCACAATTAAAGCAGGATATTGACGCTAAATAACCAAATGGGGTTCAAATAGGGGTGTCTTCGAGCTGAGCTGAGTTGAGCTTGAGTTTTTTAGGCTCAAGGCTTAGCTCGTTTACATGTAGTTTGGCTCGGGCTCGGTTCGGTTGAGCTTGAACCCTATTCATCTAGCTCCAAACTATGCTTGTGGTTTTGAGGCTCATTTAAACTCAAACTTAGCTCGGCTGGATTTGAGCTAATAAATTATGCTAAGATATGCACACTTAGGCTCAAATAGGCTCGATCGTTCCTTTTTTGCTTTTTCGGGTTGGGGGCCTTGGAAACAACCTCCTTTCAGGGTAGCACCCTGTTAGAGGTAAGGTTGCGTACATTTTATCCTTCCCAAACCATGCTTTAGCGGTAGCCTTTTCGGGCACTGGGTTTGTTGTTGTTGTTTGTTGTTGTTATAGGCTCGAATAGGCTCGTGAACCTTTGAACTTGAGCTTAATTAGGGTCAAGCTCAGCCCAATAACTTAAACAAGCCGGCAAGGCTCGCCTTCTGCTCGAAACGAGCCAAACTTTTCGAGCCTTATGATGACCTGGCTCACAAGGGCTCACGAGTCTGCTTGGCTCATTTACACCTTAGATTTAGGAGTCAAATAGATATTCTATGAAATGGCATCAGCTAAAATTATCATAAAAGAACACAAATAACACAGGAGATACATACAACAAGAAACTTATTCAGCTCTCTCCCTGAAGCAGTTTGGCCCAGAACTGTGAGTGCTCGGTTCATCTCAAACACAACAGCAGAGAAGAACTCTAGAAAAGGTTTCTCTGGTAGACTAACTTCTGGGAAATGAAGCGGAGATCTATGAAACAAGATACTTAGAATCGGGATTTTAATAACGATGTTAAGAAACAGCATTTTCCCGATATATTTAGAACAATCCACTGTGCCTAAAAAAGCCAAGGGATAGTCAAGAATAGTGATGCATATACTAGAGCCCTTTCGGTCGCACCCTAGGGGTAAGGCTGCGTATATTTCACCCGTCAAATCCTGCTATAGCGGGAGCCTTTTAGGCACTAGGTTTGTTGTTGTTGTATATGTATACTAGAGCCATTTCGGTTAAAAGATTTTTTTTTTTGTTCTTATGGAAAATTTTTCTTCACAAAATATTCTCAGTGAAGGTACCTTTTTCTTAAAAATTTGTCTTTCTAACTAAAGAAAAAGGTTTAATAATAAATTTATATGTGGTTCACATTTAGTTAAGTAGAAGTTAAAGTGAGGCATATGCTCGGAAATTACTGGGTAAAACATATCTCCTCAATGGAGGAAAACATTTTTCATATTTGTGGTTGCTATGAATTAATGAAAGAAATAAACGAATTGAAAAGAAAAAGGGTTTTTTTTTATTTTTTTATTTTATAACATAACAAACAATGCCTAAATATTTTCCATATTTTCTTAATCTGGCCTTTAAAAAATGACTCCCTTTTCTATTTTCTTATGATCAACTATGCCAAATCAACAAGTATACACACAACGAGCAAAACCTTAGTGCGCATAGCATTATATTAGCGCCCTTTTTAAACAAAATAATACAGATACGTGTTTAATGCGCTAATTATATGCATATTTTAATAACAAAGATCATCACTCAAATGAGAGATAAACAAGGGAACTCACTTTTGGATGAAGGTGCAGGCATTAGCCCGCAGAAAGAGGATGGGAAGGGCGAAGATTAAAGAGTAAGAGATGAGAGTGAGGAGATGATATTCAAGCAATTCAAAGAGGATCCAGATTGCAGTAGCCGTTGCCATTACACTTGCTGATATCTTTTTGTTCTTCCACAACAACACATCAGCAGCTGCACCATCACCATTAATGTCAGTACAGCAACAATAACAATAAATACAATGCCATAAGTGTTAGAACAAATTGTCAAAATACTTGCAAAATACTTGCAACTGGGTAACCGAGAGATCTCAGGTGTTGAGGCCATGTAATCACTTTCCTTAAGGTTTATTTCGCTATACGAAATATCCTCGGGGAGACAACAACAACTAAAATGAAGTGGAGAATGTGTAAAGGGAGAGAGAGATCAAGAACACAACAACAAGAACACTAAGAATGCAAAGATCTTTTAATCTTGTTTTTCCCTTGTGTTTTTCACCCAATAATTCAACCATCAAAGTGTGGAGTTATATATATGTATCCTTGTAAAGAGGCGTCCCAAAATGAAGAGCCAAATACGAAATAAAGAACCGGGAAGAAACCGCGCAGACAAACTGTCAAAACAGACCTGTATGTCGAAGCTGTGTGTCGACACACAGGGTTACTGTAGATATGTGTGTTGACACACAGACTTCCTCCGTGCGCTTCTATAAAGGGATGTGTGTCGACACACAAGCCATGTGTGTCGACACACAGCTATTTCCCATCGTTCTGTAGGATTGTGTGTCGACACACATGGCCCATGTGTCGACACACACCCCTAACAAGCTCTAAACATTCAAACAAGTATCGGAACAATCTCAAATACGTCTTATACATATATAAACAATATTTACCATATACATACATATTATACAACACATATTTTGAAAATACACCAACAATCCCCCACCATTTTCAAAATACAACCCATCTCAAAATGACATATCGGTTAAAGGAGGCCTTATTGTGCATCAACGAGGGTGTCTCACGATTGAACCCCCAGCTAGTGAGAAGACCATACAGTTAATCAGATCGAAAATTGTAGACCAAGCTTTGAACCATACAACCCATTTGACTAACCGACTATCTAATCACGCACAAGGCGTACTTCCCGTGCACACCCTACAACTCCCAGATCGACAAGTTTGTGGCCTTGTGTCCTGTACCCTTCGTGAGTGTTTCAGGGCCAAACCCTTGTCAAAAATCACCCCTTTGAAGCAGCCAAACTTCAACACACACTAAGGTGGACCTCATTGATCATATCTCTACGACGGGACATTCAATAAGTTCTAGAATCAGGTCCATTAAGAGCTTTTGCTCATCCTTTTAGAATATCTGACGCAGGTATCAAGCACTTCACACTCGGGATGGAAATATTCTAATTTAGTGCTTGCAGTCACACAGATGACAAGTCTCTCTCATTGAACCCGAGACCTAGCGTCATACTAGGCGTTGAGTTGAGGGCCTATCATGGGCAACTAAATATGACAGGTTTCAACCCCATCCCTTCATTTATTCTCAGAACCAAGTCTCTAGCCAGGCCTTTAGTGAACGGATCCGCTAGATTCTGACTGGTTCTCACGAAGTCCACGGTGACAACGCCTTCCCGAATAAGGTGTCTCACCATACTATGTCTTACACCAATGTGTCTAGACTTCCCATTATATACCTCACTGTACGCTCTAGAAAGCGTAGCCTGACTATCACAGTGGATAGAAATCGGTGAGATCGGCTTCAGCCATAAAGGTATCTCATATAAGAGATCCTTTAACCACTCGGCTTCTTTAGCCGCAGATGCAAGAGCCATAAACTCCGCCGCTATTGTAGAATCAGATATGCAAGTTTGTTTCTTGGAACCCCAAGAAACCGCACCCCCACTAAACAGGAATACCCATCCCCTCGTGGATGCATGATCCTCCACATCGGAGATCCAACTTGCATCAGTGTACCCCTCCACAATAGGAGGATACCCTACATACGTGAGACCATAGTCCATAGTCTTCTTTAGGTATTTCAGTACTCGGTGCACCGCATCCCAGTGCAACTTACTCGTATTGCTGGTGTATCTACTCAGCTTTCCAATAGCAAAGGCGATATCAGGCCTCATGCTTGTCATGGCATACATAATACAGCCAATTGCTCGTGCGTACTCCAGTTGTGCCACTAGAGCACCTCCATTCGGTACTACTTTCACACTAGGATCCATTGGTATGGATATCGGTGCACAATCAAAGAAATGAAACTTTTTCAACACCTTTTCGATGTAGTGAGACTGCTTTAAGGAAATAGTATCACCATTCCGTACAATCCTTATACCAAGGATTACTTCCACCTCACCCATGTCTTTCATAGCAAAGTTTTTAGGGAGAAATTGTTTGGTTCTCTCTACTTGTTCCATATCAGTATCGAAAATCAGCATGTCATCGACATACAAACATATAATGACCCCTTTGCCATTATCAAACTTGCTATAGACACATTTGTTCGATTCGTTTATAACGAACCCGTTGTTCAGTACAACTTGATCAAACTTCTGGTGCCATTGCTTCGGGGCTTGTTTTAGCCCATACAGAAAGCGTATGAGTTTACATAATTTTCTCTCTTGGCCCGGAACAACAAACCCTTCCGGTTGTTCCATATATACTTCCTCCTCTAGCTCACCATTCAGGAATGCCGTTTTGACATCCATTTGGTGTATCACTAATTTAAAAATGGAGGCAAGGGCTATCAATACTCTTATCGTCGATATTCTTGCCACGGGGGCATACGTGTCAAAGTAGTCCAACCCATGCTTTTGGGTGAACCCTTTAGCCACCAATCGGGCCTTGAACTTATCAATCGTTCAATCGATTTTCATCTTCTTTTTGAAGATTCATTTGCACCCGATGGGCTTACTTCCTCGTGGAAGGTCCACAAGGATCCAGGTATTATTACCTAAGATGGAATCCATCTCATCATTTACAGCCTCTTTCCAAAACGAGGCATCATGAGACCTCATTGCCTCATTAAACGTCACGGGATCAGCTTCCATGACACAACAATATGAAACCACTTGGTTCACATTGTTCCTTGAACCTTCTACCAAATATGTGTAGAGGTCCGAACTGAAAGATTTCTCCTTCCTCGCTTTCTTACTCCGACGGAGTTCTAGAGCACTTACAAGGACATCTTCCCTCTCATGACGAACATCGTCATTCGACACTTGAGTGTCACTCTCAACCGGTACATAATCCCTCGGTCGAGGGATAGAAGTAAACCAATTCTCATCAAAAATCGCGTTTCTCGATTCTATTATCGTATTCACATTGATATAATCATTAGGTTCGACTACATAGAACCGATATGCCTTGCTATGAGACGCATAACCCACAAAGATGCAATCAATGCCTCTTTCACCTAACTTTTTCCGTTTAGGTTCAGGGACTTTAACAACTGCCCTACACCCCCACACCTTCAGATAATTCAAATTAGGGGCTCGTTTGTTCCACAACTCATATGGGGTTATTTTATTTCTTTTGTTTGGAACTCTATTCAATATATGACAAGCTGTTAACATAGCCTCACTCCAAAACCCATCACTGAGTCCGAAATAAGATAACATGGAATTAACCATCTCAGTTAGAGTCCGGTTTTTCCTCTCAGCCATGCCATTCTGTTGTGGCGTATATGGTGCAGTTATTTCATGTATTATTCTTGTGGTTTCGAAATATTTAGGATCGTAGTACTCGCCACCACGGTCTGACCTTAGACGTTTGAGGAAGGTCTCATAGTGTAATTCAATTTCTGCATTATATGCTTTAAATCTATCAAGCGACTCATCTTTGTTACTTATCAAATATACGTAACAAAATCTTGAACAGTCATCAATAAATGTCACAAAGTAATTCTTTCCACCTAAACTTGGTGTGCGATTGAAATCACATAAATCACTATGTACTAGGTCAAGTAGATTAGTCTCTCTTTGCAATGAAGGAAATGGTAATTTCGTTATCTTAGTTAGCATGCATGTTTTGCATTTGTCATCAACTTTATCTATGTGAGGAATCAACAAAGAATTAACCATTTCATGCAATCTACGGAAATTCACATGACCTAATCTTTGATGCCATAAAAACGACGAGTCAAGCATATAAATAGAACTTCCAATTTTATTATCAATGTTCATTTTGAACATACCATTACATAAGTACCCTTTGCCAATAAAAACTCCACCCTTAGACAAAATAAATTTGTCGGCCTCGAAGACCAACTTGAACCCAAACCTATTTAATAGGCCACCAGACACGAGGTTTTTCTTAACGTCAGGGGCCAAGCATACATTGGTTAAAGTAAGGGTTTTTCCAAATGTGAAAGTAAATCAACTTTTCCCTTTCCTTTAACCGGTACCGACGCCTCATTTCCCATGAACAACTCAGTTTCGTTGTCCATGGGCTCAAAAGTTGTGAAGAACCCCCTGTCCTTACACACATGTCTCGTGGTCCCCGAGTCAATCCACCAAGAGTTATCACTCTCGACTAGATTGACTTCCGATATTATCGCCACGAACCTCTCGTTCGAATTTTTGGCGCGATGATCAAGCCCCTTGCCTTTGTTCTTTTTAAGGCGGTAACAGTCCTTGCATAAGTGACAGGGCTTCTAATACTTTCAACAGACCACTTTTGGCCTTTTGTCATTCTTCTTTTAGAAGTGTCCGGTTCTCTGGGGTCCCTTGCTCGATTGGCCTTCTTCTGTGATGTTGATTTTACCAACATCACCAAGGTGGTCTTTGTTGTCATCCTATACCCTGTAACCTTTCTCAACACGTAAATGGTTAGCCAATTCCTCAATTGACATATCCTCCTTCTTGTGTTTAAGACTTTTCTTAACATCTTTCCAAGAAGGAGGAAGTTTGTCAATTAGGGAAGAAACAACAATTATATCGTCCATGTTCATTTTATATTGTTTGAAATTATTTAATATTCGTTCGATTTCATGGAATTGCTCCATGACAGGACGATCATCAATCATCCTATAATTGTTAAATTGACTAACCAGGAACTTTTTGCTTGTAGCGTCCTCGGCCATATAGCGAGCCTCAAGTGCGTCCCACAGTTTCTTCGCAGTCAGCACGTTCGAGTAAATGTCAAAGAGGGCATCAGTCATCCCATTCAGAATATGCCCTCTGCAGATGTAGTCATCGTTCTCCCACTTCAGTCTGGCCCTCTGCTCGGCCAACGTCTCCTCCTCCTCAAAGACGGGGGATGGAGATGGTTCATTCAGGACATACACCACATCCAGTGTCGTGATGAGGAAGTGCATCTTCCTCTGCCACAGGCGGAAGTTCCCGCCATCAAATCGGTCCAACTTCACAAAGTTGGCTGTCATTTCCCTTAGTGATGAAGCCATATCCCAAATCAGAAAGTAAACCTTAAGATTATTAGAACAAATTGTCAAAATACTTGCAACTGGGTAACCGAGAGATCTCAGGTGTTGAGGCCGTGTAATCACTTTCCTTAAGGTTTATTTCGCTATACGAAATATCCTCGGGATACAACGACAACCAAAATGAAGTGAGAATGTGTAAAGGGAGAGAGAGATCGAGATGTGGAGAGATTGGTGTTTTTGTTCAAAAACACAACAACAAGAACACTTTGAATGCAAAGATCTTTTAATCTTGTTTTTCCCTTGTGTTTTTCACCCAATAATTCAACCATCAAAGTGTGGAGTTATATATATGTATCCTTGTAAGGAAGAGTCCCAAAATGAAGAGCCAAATATGAAATAAAGAACCGGGAAGAAACCGCGCAGACAAACAGTCAAAATAGACCTGTGTGTCGAAGCTGTGTGTCGACACACAGGGTTATTGTAGATATGTATGTTGACACACATTTCCTATGTGTCGACACACAGACTTCCTCCGAGCGCTTCTGTAAAGGGCTGTGTGTCGACACACGGGCCATGTGTGTCGACAGACAGCTGTTTCCCCATCATTCTGTAGGATTTTGTGTCGACACACATGGCCCGTGTGTCGACACACACCCCTAACAAGCTCTAAACATTCAAACAAGTATCGGGATAATCTCAAATACATCTTATACATACATAAACAACATTTAACATATACATACGTAGTATACAACACATATTTTGAAAATACACCAACAATAAGGGCTCCCGCCAAGGAAGGGTGAGGGGTGAAATATATGCAGCCTTACCCCTACAGGCATGGTTATTAAACTCCCGATCCGAATTCTAACTAGAATATTAATTTTGTAGGATCTTACGATCTATTGATATTAAACAAAACTAATGGATAGGATCATAATACGATTTTATGATTATACTGACTCTACCTCAATCCTACCAATTCTAACTACAATCTTAATTTTGTAGAATCTTACGATCCATTGATATTAGACAAAACTAATGGATAGGATCATAATACGATTTTATGATTGTACCGACCCTACCTTGATCCTACCATGTATGCATACAAGGTTAAAAAGCAAAAATTTCAAGCATATGTTATAAACGAACATACTTTCTTACCCTTACTTAAAAGAAAGTTAAATTAACTATTTATATATTCTCATGAAACTTAAATTAAGCTTAATTTTAAGTTATAACCTTCTAAAGTTTGTTTAGCAACACACATACACACACACAGAGACATATATATATATATATATCTATCTTTAAAGCTCTTATGATTTGTTGAGTATACAATGTCACATCTAAGTTATATGATAATGTATTATCATATGTGATTACATTTCTTATACATACTTTTGTAAATTGAGGTCTTAAATAATACTTTGTGAATTATGCAATTAATTTTAATACTGAAAATAATTATACCATACATGTAGTAGATGTTAAAGAACTAATTTTCTCAAAAGTTTAAGTTAATGGGTGAAGGCCCAACATTGATTTTATGCTCTAATATACCCCCTCACACAAATGCACATTAGGCTTGAGCGTGACTATTAGACATGTTCACCTTATACCATGTGCTTAAATTATATTAATATTGAAAGTGGGGGATTATTGGGATTTAAACTTGTAACCTCTTAGTCGACAACGTTTTGATACTATGTCAAAGAACCAGCTTTTCAAAAAGGCTAAGCTGATGGGTGAAGGCTCAAGATTGATTTTTAGCCCTAAAAGTATAATCTTATGATTTTCGATTCGATTGTACGATTCTAATTCTATAAACCTCTAACAACCTAAGTAGAATTCTGATTCCGACAACCTCGACTACAGGGTCCTAGCTACCAATAGGGACTATGTCAGAGGGCCTCCAACCCTAAAAAACAAAATATCTGCACATTTACCAAAAATGATATTTAGCAAGATATATAAGGAACTTCGGATAACAACAGTAATGTTCTGTTTCTCTCTCTCTCTCTTTTTTTTTTTTTTTAATTTTGAAATTACTATAAATATCTTGAATTATTAATTTATTATTTGAAATCGAAGATTGGTTAATTAAAAGTTGGCCACTACGAAAAAGTAAGATTAGAGAACCAAAAAGCAAAAACTTGATGTAATTTATGAGTCATTTACTGTAATGGTCACTAATGTTCTTATCTTCATCTTTTCTTTCACATTCATTTGTTGTTCTAAATTTGGTCTCGTTGACCCAAGGCCGGACATAACCCCAAGGCTTGCTTGGGACCCTCGAATTTTAAGGGCCTTAGATTTTTGAAGTTATAATTTTTAAAATATTAATTCTTAATATTAGTAAATTTTATAATCAAAATTATTAAAATTTGTTGTATATGAAGGACTCCCTTTGAGAATTTTGCTTGAGGCCTCGGAAATGTTAAGACTGGCCTCGCGTTGATCTTTATCTTTCCTTTTATTTAAAATTATCTTTAATATTTTATTTTAGGACAAAATATAGTAAGACCCCTTAAACATTACAATTAATCATAACACACCCCCGCACTTTCAATTTGAAAAAAATAGCCCCCTGAACTTTGCAAATTAACACAACACACCCCATGTACTTTTAATTTCAAAAATAGTCCCATGAACTTTACAAATTAACACAATGCACCCATTGCATTTTTAATTTCATAAATAGCCACTAGAACTTTAAAAATTAACATAACACACCCTCTACACTTTCAATATCATAAAATAGCCCCATAAACTTTATCATTACACAAAACGCACCCCTTGCACTTTTAATGTCATAAAATAGCCCCCACAACTTTGTTATTACAAACAACTCACCCCCGAATTTTATTATTAAACATAATTCACCCCTTAGATATTAATAAATTTAAAACTTAAAAAATATACGAAATTTGAAAATTTAAAACAAATTATAAAAAAAATTTGGAAAAATTTTGAAAAAAATATAATAATGTTTTAACTTTAATAAAAATTAAAATAATAAATTTAAAATAAAAAAATTTAACAAATTAAAAATAAAGGATTTTTTAGCTTTATACAAAATAGAAGAATTTATATTTTTAGACTAAAGGTAATAGCTTTATATCAAATTAAAAATAAGAAATTTTTTTAGTTTTATACAAAAGATAGAAAATTATATTTTTAGATGAAAGATATGAACTTTATATTTCTAGAAAAAAGATAAGAAAATTTTTTGATATTTACAAAAAATAATTATTTTAATTAATATAGTAAAAATATTATAAATTTAAAAGATAATAAAATATTTTTTAAAAATTTCTATAAAAAATACTATAAGAAAAAATATAATTATTTTTTGAAAAATAAATTCTAAAATCAAATTAAAAATTTAAAACTAAAAAAATATAAAATTAAAAATTTGAAAATAAATACAGAAAATTTTTTTTTTAAAATATTAAAAAATAAAATTTAAAATTATTATTATATTTTTACATACTTTTTGTAAAAAAATATCTTTTATAATTTATTCAATTTTTTTAATTTCATACTTCTTTTTTGAAAGTTATAAATATCTAAGTGATGTGTTATGTTTAATAACAAAGTTCGGGGATGAGTTGTGTGTAATAACAAAGTTCAGGGGGCGACTTTATGAAATTGAAAGTGCGCGGGTGTGTTACGTTAATTTGCAAAGTTTAGGGCGCTATTTTTTAAAATTGAAAGTGCATGGGTTGTGTTGTGTTTAATTGTAAAGTTTAGGGGGCTATTTTTTAAAATTGAAAGTGCAGGAGATGTGTTGTGATTAATTATAAAGTTCATGGGGTCTTACTATATTTTGTCCTTTATTTTATTTTATAACAAAATTAGTATTAATATTGGATAAAACATTATAAAGACAATACGAACTTTATCGCAAAGTAAAACATGAGCTACTATTTCGAATAGTGAAAAAGATTAGGGATCGATTAATTTGAACAAATTTATAAATATTTAGAACTACATTGAATAAAAATAAAGATAAAGGCCAATATGATGAACAAACTTACAAACATTGGGACCGAGTACATAACTATTCTAATTTACTAATTAACACCCTGTTAACTCACAAATACAAACTAAACAAACAATCAAGCAAGTAACAATAAACAGCGAAATCTAGAGAGAGAGAGAGAGTAGAATCAATCATACGTTTTCCGGCGCCGAGAACCTGATGAACAGGCCTCTTCCGGCCAAACAACCTGTAAATCTTATCAGTAACCGTTGAGGCTGAAGATGACGTCGTTTTCTCTGGCTCGGAATCCAACGAGGAGGAGACGTGGGCGTCGGAGTGGTGGTGGTCGTGGTGAAGGTGGAGCTTCTCCGACACCTTCTCCATTATTGTCTCCCCTCCGTCACCGCCGCCGCCGCCGCTGCTGCCGGAATTTGTGTGGTTGTTGTCGTCCGCCATCGCCGGAGCTTGTTAGAGCGCAGAGAGAGAGAGAGAATCAGTTGAAAAAGTGAGAGAGGGAAAGGAGGGAACATACTGTGTGACCATATATAGCATTGCTACACGTTACGAGAAGGAGCTCCGTGAAAATGTTACGAATAGAGCATAGTTGGTCATTAACGACCAACTTTTTCCTAAGCATCCTTCTTCTCGTGATATTTTTGTGACTTTTTTCTTATGACTTATAGACTTTTTGGACCGAGCATTGCTAAATGTCACGAGAAGGGAACACGTAAAAATGCCACGAATCGGGCATAGTTTGTCGTTAACGACCCTCTTTCTTGTGACATCTTTGTAGCTTTTTTCTCATAATCGGCAGGCTTTTGGTTTTGGACCATATATCTATCACAATCAGAAAACTAGCATTTTTTTCTTTTTTTAAATTAATACTTATTTTTATAACTTTATTTTGGCAAATTATCACTCTGGTATATGAGATTTTAACATTTATTATCTAGATATCATGATATTTTAGTATATATAATAGGGTGCCTTAAGTTTTAAAAATTTATCACTTAGGTACCTGAAGTCTTTAGAATTTTATCAATCAGGTATTCTTCTTCCAAAATTTAATAGATTTCCATTGAAAACTGTTAAAGTGGAGCATATTTTTAATAATATATAAGTATTTTCATTAAAATCTAAAGATTTTTTACTAACATTTGTTAATATGACACACGATTTGTATAATATATAGGTAATTTATGTCAATTTTTTTTTCAAATTTATCCCTTTGTCTTTCACTCTCTCGTAAAAGTCATCTCTCATATATATACTTAAATATTAGAAAAATTTTAAATATATCTAATTATGTATTCAATAAAATAATCACATAAATATAGATGTAAAATTAAACTCATTATTTTTAAATAAATTTACACGTTTTTACCTCTTATATTGAATACATAATTAAATTTATAATTGTTATTTTTATGTATACAGTAAAATATTAAATCATTCTTTATTTTTTTATATATAATACCCCTTTTTTGCGTATTTTTATTTATCCAACTAGTTCCCCCCCCCCCCCCCCCGGGGGGAAAACTATCAATTCTTTTTTTTTATTTTATTTTATTTTTTACTATAGCCTCGTTTGATATAAAGAAAATATATACATGAAGTAAACATTTATGCTCCGGGAAGTTAACCACACCTTCATAACTTTGATTCCCAAAAATGACTCCCCCCAAACGGTAAGCCACTATCGGCCCATCAGCCTATGTAATGTTCTATATAAAATTATTGCCAAGATTCTGGCTAACAGGTTGAAACCAATACTTGAAAATGTGGTGTCCCAATGGCAGGCGGCTTTTGTTCCAGGAAGGTCAATCCAGGATAATATCCAGGTTGCCCATGAAATCATGGCAGCCTTTAAAAGAAAACAGGGAAAATCGGACTGGATTGCAGCAAAACTTGACATGGAAAAAGCTTATGACAGAATAGAGTGGCAGTTCCTAGCCGAGGCCCTGAAGAAGTTGGGCTTCCATGATAAGTGGATCGGCTGGGTTATGGAATGTGTGTCTGCAACGTCCTTCTCAGTGCTGGTTGATGACAAACCCATGGGGTGGTTCTCTCCATCCCGGGGTCTCCGCCAAGGAGATCCACTATCTCCGTATCTGTTCATCCTGTGTCTTGAGGTCCTGGCAACCAATCTCCAGGAGCTTTGTACGGTAAGGAAAACAGGTATTGGTGTCAGATTAGCAAGAGGAGCTGCGCTAATACCGGGATTATTCTTCACTGACGACTGCCTTCTTTTTTGTGAAGCGAAGGTAGAAGCAGCGCAAAGATTAAACAAGATGATTAGTATTTTTTGTGAGGACTCAGGTCTCCTGGTTAACAGAGCAAAGTCTTCTGCAGTTTTTTCTACCAATGTAGAGAGACAGCATAGACAGCGGATGAGTGACATCTTGGGGATTCCGAACAGCCACGTGTTGGGAAAATACCTCGGGTGCAACTTTGGGACAGGAAGGTTCCTCTCCCAAGTATCTGGGGATTTGAACTCCCGAATGGAATCAAAGGTCTCGCAATGGAAGGCTGGAAAGATTTCCAAAGCAGGACGTGCCACGCTGATTCAGACTTCAGTGGAAACTATGCCAAGCCACGTCATGCAGTGCTTCAAATTACCAAAAACAGTCTGCAAGCAAGGAGATAGAATATGCAGACAGTTCTTCTGGAACAAAGATAATAGGAAAGGAATTAATCTTGTAGCTTGGAGCAAGGTCTGTAAACCTAGGAGTGCTGGAGGGCTTGGGCTTCGTAAGATGGAAGCTATAAACCAAGCTTTCCTTTGCAAAATGAGATAGAGAGTTCTAAAGAATGAAGACAGTTTATGGGTTAAGCTTGTTAGAGATAAATACCTCAAGGGTAAACACTTTTTCGAGTACAGAAAGAAAAAGTCTGACTCCTCAGCATGGAAGGGCATCCTGGATACCCGCCCGCTTCTGAGGAGAGGCCTTAAGTGGAGGGTGGGTAATGGTGCTTGCATAAATTTCTAGACTGATTGGTGGGTCTTAAATGGGCCGCTGCTGGAGAATCAAGGGGTGAATGGGGTGGACATTGATCTTTCCCTTAGAGTTGATGATTTCATTGTTGATGGGGAATGGAATAGACAGGCTTTGAGCGCTGTTGTGTCTCAAGACATTCTGCATAAAATTATAGGGGTGCCTCTTCGAAAGATATGAACAGAAGACCACTTGTGCTGGGGCTTCACGAGTTCTGGGGAATTTAGTGTGAAGTCTGCAACCTGGCTAGCTCATAACTTGAGTTGGGAAGACAGGAACAACTGGGAATTCAAGTGGATCTGGAATATGGATATCCACCCAAAGGTGAAAGTCTTCATTTGGCAAGTCTTGAATAATTGTCTGGCCACCGGGGAACAAATGAAGAAACGAATCCCTGACTGGAATGATGAGTGCATCTGGTGCAAGGCTAATATGGAGGACATATCTCACATCCTCCTAAATTTCCCTCGGGCGAAGGATGTCTGGAGGAGTGCAGCTGCTGCTGGCTGGGGCATGACGGAGTGGTCGTGCTACAGGATTGAAGAAAAACTGAGATCAAGACGGGGACAAAATGGTGCAGTAAGTTTTGCTATTCTCTATTGGGGTCTTTGGAAGGATAGGAACTCGGCTATATTTAGGGGTGAGAAATCCCTCCCTGTCCAGACAGTCAATAGGGCTCGAGCTATGTGCTTGGAGTGGGAGTGCAGGAACAGGCTTGATTGCTTCGATTACTCCTCTACTAGGGAGGCTACCAAGAGCAGAGTTGTGAATACTTGGGTTACCTGGGTGCCCCCGAAAGAGGGATGGTGGAAGGTAAACTTCGATGGGTCCAGACGTGGGTCAGAAGCTGCTGCTAGATTCATCATTCGAAACCATAGAGGGCAGATCATTGCGAGTGGCTCTAGAAGACTGGGTAATGCCCCAATCATTGTGACTGAAGCATTGGCTGCTAGGGATGGAATTTTAAAGGCTGTTCAGAGGGGTGCTTCGCGTGTTATTTTGGAAGGAGATAACCAGGTTGTGATCAGAACCTTTCAGGGCATGTTTGCATGCCCCAGTGAGATCCGTGCCATCACAGAGGATATCCGGTGTATATGTCAAAATCTGCATTTTTTCTCTTTTTCTCATGTGTTTCGAGAAGCTAACAGGTCTGCAGACTTTGTGGCGGGTGAGGGCTACAAGCGATCGGATTTCCTAGTCGGGAATTTGGATCCTTCTAGCACCCTCATCCTGATTTCTCGTTCTGAAGCTTCAGGCCACCCCGTGCTTAGAGGGGGGAACTGAAGCTGATCCCTTTGTCTTTACCATTAAAAAAATAAAATAAAATAAAACAAAATTATAAAAAATGCAAATTTTAGCTCTTAGTTGGTATGCAGGAAGTAGGCATAATGATGGAGTTGAAACACAGGTAGTAACTTATTACATAGCCCTCCTTAGGTAAGTTCTATTTCTTTTGTTTTTAACTAGCCTTCTGAAAGAAGTTTTATTTTTCATTGTAGCAACTAAGCATGTGTTTCCTACTTTTTGAAAAGTTAATATAGGAATTGAATTCCTAAGAAAAGCAACTTCCCGCATAAATTTTGAAGGGGCCCTGAAACCACGTAATTATAATCATCCTTGGAATAAACAAACTATAAATCAGATTAACAATCATAAACAAAGGGGGTAGGAGAGAACACCGGAATTTACGTGGTTCAGCTGAAGCCTACATCCATGGAGGCGAGCACGATAATTTCATTATAATAATCGAAGTTTACATGAGACATATCTCAACTCACAAGCTTCTCGTAAAGCATTCTCAAACCTAATTATAACATACACATACTCGTGTATATATAATGTCTTCCACACTAAACCTTAGTATGACATTGGTCTCAATAGGATTGGCCCAATCATATGCTTTATAAACAAAGCCCAATACAACCAGAGTTCACACATAATCCAACAAATTCAATTCATTCGGCAATCAAATACGACGTATATATGGTTGGAAGTTCTTTTTCTCTTAAATCTGCATGTACGTACGAACAAGAAGAAGCATGTGTACCTACTTTTCTTAATCGATTTTATTTTTAAAATACATATTAAAATATTTGTTTAGAATTTTTAATATTTAAAACATAAATTAAAAATCTAAGTTGCAGCAATGAATGGGAGAAGGTGAGGATTCTCTGGCCTATTATGATGTCAGATTAGATTCCATGTTTAGCAGATATATAATTTTTTTTTTTGATACTTTTCGCTGAAATATAAGTACAAAAACTATATATAAGATTATAAAACTAGTAAGAAATTCAAAAATAAAAGAAAAGAAAATTTGAAGGTATCACTCTCATGATTCAACAAGATTAAATTAAGATTCCCATTCCGATCAACAACTAGATTTTAACTGTTCCTTAGGGACATAGCTTAGTGGTGGAGTTCTCTTGTTGCCAACAGTATGATCCGGGTTCGATCCCTACAAGGCTCGAAACTAGTTCCCTTTAAGGAGAATTTATGGGGTTTATCCCTTCTCCCTCCCTCATCTTCATCATTGTTTTTACAAAAAAAAAAAAAAAAAAAGAACTAGATTTTAAAGACTAAATTCTAATCCTAAGACAAGAAATTGACATTTAAAAGAGTTGATCTGACATGCAAAATATGGGTTCTGTTACACTAAATTAGTTTCTCATCTTATTTTAATTATTCATTTTATGAAAAGGTAGTGAAAATGGATCGGAGAGAATCTTTTCCTCTATCGATGAGTAGATGACTTCTTCTTAAATAAAAGAATGTGATTTTCCTTTGTGAGAGGGAAAATTTGATACAGGAAGTAGAATTGGGATTTGGAGTTGTTAGTTGGCGCGAAAATTCATATTTCTCAACTGTCAAATTCTAGCGAAAATGAGGCACGCGAGTTGCACGTGTTCGAGGAAGGGAAAATTGCTTTTAGTGGTCATGTGCGAGGCATGTGAGGAGGCCGGTAGTTATTTGGGTTAACTATAACTTCCTACTTTCTTTTCATTTTATTTAATTACATGTAATTACTTGCTATATATAGAAAATGATGTCAAGATTAGGGTTAATCAATGAAAATTTACTTATTCTCTTCTCTTAAACGCTCTTCTTCTCCCTCAATTTCTTCTCTTTCTTGTCTTCCCCATACTCTATTTCTTGCTACTTTGTGTGTTGTTTGGGGTATTTTGAGCTACGGTATCAAAATTCTTTTGTTTCATTTTTATACTTTTCATTGCAATCTATATTTCTTATAATATAAAATCATTCCTAAGCCTTCATCTATTAGATTATGCTTGCGGGACAGTTAGTTCTTTGGCATGGTATTAGAGCCCTGTTAATCAAAAGGTCACGAGTTCAAATCTCAACAGCCTCACTTTCAATATTATAACAATTTAAGCATAAGGTAGAGGGCTCAGTTTATAAGTGTAGTGGGTTATTCCACTTAATACCAATTGGGCTTATATATGGATCTTATGTGTGCCAACTCCGTAGTTCGGGCCTAAAGGCCTGGTGAAATTTAACAATACTTCTAATATAGAAGTTCTCCCTCTCAAAAACTCCATTTTTACATTCTTGAATTTCTAGGCAATCACTTCATTTCCTCATCCTTTAAACCTGCATCCCCTATCTATATCTATATAGCTATATAAGAAGTTTAATTTATGATATAATCAACTTTCTTCTTTTAATTTAAATCTGCATAAGTTATTACATAGGAAAATCTTATTTTTTATTTATGTTAACAATATAATGTATTAATTACAACATATAAATATAATTATTTACAATTTAATCATGCACACCCTATATCATAAGGGAAAACTCTAATGTACTTTAAATAAATCAAATATTATTCATATGCAAGTTTATGACATGATTACAAACATCCAACTTGTATATCGATCTATTCTAAGTGAGATGTTTCCTTGGAGTCCACCAAGTATGGCTTGGTCGTGAAGATTATTAAGAAACAGAGAAACTATTTGAGATTGAATCCCACTAATTACAGCCTCTCCTCCTCTTACCAACTTGAAAAAAAGTCCCTTGGAACCCACTAGGCTACATCGAAGTCACAAAAACACTAAAAACAATAGAATATCACAAAAGAGATAACTATGTAAGTCTATCCAGCTATCTACATCATAATAATACGGAACATCATTCTCAATAACAAAAAAAAAAAAAAAAAATGAGATTCAAAATGGTCGAGGTGGCTTCTCTAAGATAGCAGAGAAGAACACTTCTTTATCATCTTTATCCAGTTTAGGCACTACAGCCCATTTGTGTTTCTTGTATCTCAACTGCTTAAAAGCCTTCAAATAGTCATTCAAGTCCTCCTCCAAGCAAAAGAAACTATCTATCCATAGTATCCCACCAGGCCGCAAGACCCGGTCCCAGTCATACAACACGAAATCCAATAGAACGAGATCGATCCATCCATCAAGAAATCTCGTGGTATGGATTAGATCCAGGGTGTTATCGAAGAAAGGGAGCCGTTGGTTTATAGTCAAGTAAATAGGCACCAGTCCCCTTAGCGCTATTATCTCGCTAAAGGGTGCACCAAAGTTTATAGTTGCTGTGACTATTGTCACATTGTGTTTTCTCATCCTAGCTGCAAAGGTGCCGGTTCCCACACTAAAGTCTAACCCGACCCGGATCTCACCGGGCTTGATTTGTAGAACGTCAGTTATGGGAAAATCTGCAGTGATATTTGAGTTTGGGTCAGGGGAAACTTGGTTGATCCATCGCGGCGCCTCATGGTGTGTAAGGTTGAAGCAATCAGCACACTTAAAGAAGCCCTTTTGAGTACCACTAGCAGCCAAGCAGCCAAAGCTCTTGCACCTGTATGTGTGGTAAATTGACACCGTAATTTGAAAATAATACATTTAGAAATACAACTTCAAAAAGTATATTTGCGATTATTAACTAAGTTTTGTGTTGTCTTGTCCAGCAGACCCATCTCGTTTAGAGTTTGGTCTTGTGCATGTATGCATATATATATTGTAGGATTTCTACTCCTATTCTGTATCCTCCTTTCAAATTTCATATTGAAAATACCTCTAAAGTTGCCCGTAGTTTTTTTGTCAATTTGAGAGTTTTTCACGCAAATCTCTACGTTATCGTTTACTTCTCTCATTTTTTCTCAATATCTTTCAAATCTAATATCATGCATCTAAATTGAAGCCGGTTCTTAATATTTTGCTTAACGATAAGATTATGATTTATTATATCTGTAACTAACCTATATCCAGCCCAACGGACATTCTTATCATCGGGGAGCTTCCACAAGGACTCGTTAATCGGGTCGGGCCGGGTGAACCACCTCGGAGCACGAGCAAAACATCGCCTACGTGGAAGCGGGTCGCATCCGTGGACCATGAGCTTCTGGGCCTGCTTCCAATCATCATTGCAGATATCACCAATATCATAGTCCATGTACTGCTCTAATTCATCCTTCATACCAAAACAGGCATGACCTATGCTTGTAAATGTTCCATTTGCCCCCATGAAATTCTGCTTCTTCAACCTTGTATCAAATTACGCATGTGAATACAGTAATAAGATCTCGTTTTGGTGTCATCACGAAGAAGATTTGTTGACATATAAACGTAGTAAACCTCAAAGGGTTAGCTCAATTGGTAAGACATTGTGATTTAATGATTCATAAAGCATGAGGTTTCGGATTAAAATACTGCCATTGAGTGCAAATAATTCCTTGGAACCGCGTAAAAGTTCTATGGGCCCTAACTTGTGCTATTGCATGGAAGAAAACTTTTGCATTGGTTGCGACTGAAGCTCGTACTTCAATTGGCCAGAAAACATTGGTTGCCAAAAAAACAAGTGTTATCTAAGTCTCCTCACTTTGTCCACTGTCGTATATACTTTTAATTATGTCAATTTAGTCTTCAAATAAAAGTGATGTTAAGTTGACGACGATATTTTTATTTGGCAAGTTATAGGTGGGTTTAAATTAGGCCAATGGGTGGGCTTGTATCAGGTCACTTGTATCTAACAAGATATCAAGCCGTTAAAATTTATCTCATCAACTTTAATTTCAGGTAGGATAAAATTTATACAACGTGAATTATACAAATACTAAGTTAACAAAAATAAATGTAAAAAGCACAAGATTAACATTGTGGGCATAGTGCAAAGACATTTGTTGTAAATGATTAACCTAAAAACAAATCACGCTAGTGACTACTCTAGCTAATGCCAATTAATCTTAAAATAAAATCTCACTTAGGCTAATATATGAATCTCACATGCTAATTGGCAGGAAATTTTACATGGCAATTGGCTCTTAGTTGACCCACCAAAAGGCTCGAGACCAACTGTTACACTCTGGAGTGGTTGCTCTTAAAAAAGACTTACATTTGAGAAAAGAGATCAACATATAAGTTTAGTAAGTTACTTAATGTTAATTAGTTTTAGGATGCAGCTCCACTTGGATTCATACATGGACCTGTTACATGCCAACTATGCGAATCGAAACAAAAAAAAATTATATCAACATATAAGCCTAGTAGAGGACAAACCTGTTGGGCTTGATCTTAACATATTTTTTGAGCTCCTCAATCAAAAAGAACTCTGCTGGCTCACGATTTGACCGTCGATCTGGGGATGATAACGGATGCACACCATTGCTATCCTGGGGTGCATATTCAGAAGATCCCTGCACCGATTCAAGAAGTCCCATTATGTCTGCAAAGAAGGTTCCATATCTCACTTCCAACGACAACGACGACAACGATGATGAATGTGCATTATAATATCTCATCTCTTCAATCTCTCTCCTTATTTTTCTCACAACTTGATCGAGTATTGCATGTAAATGAGGTTCTGTGTTCATTTGGGTGCATGAAAAATCAGAAGAAAAAAGAGATCTTGGAGAGTAAAATTTGGGTGAGGTAGAAATGCAAGTTATAATTGCAAGTGTAGTAAGTACAAAAATGGGGATTTTGATCCCTTTTCTTATGCTTATTTTTGATAATACACTTGGTTTTCTCATCTCCTGATAATAGTTCGGGATTCGGGTACTGGGTAGCTCAAAATCTGTAATGAAGAGAGAGTTACGATGACAAGTAAAAATGGGGTTCGAAAAATGGTTATGGGCTTGAAAGGGATTGGGTTTGGGTAAGTTTGAATTTGATTTATTTCACAGGATTATGCATAATATATGGTTCAATGAAGATGGGAGATTCATGTAAAGAAGAGTCTCTTTCCCACATTTTACTCTCTTACTTGGAGTTTGTTTGAAGGATTCTATACATAATAATGACATCTTTTATAAGTGTCTAAACTAACTTGCGGTTTTGTTTAACTGATTTCTGGGTTATTTACTGTTAGGAGAGTGAACTAAACACAATATAAGGTTTAAGTGGTTCGACCAATTGTACCTACATTTACAAAGTTGCAGAGATTTCTACTTTTTTTTCTCTTAGAAGGGTACAAGAGAAATTTTCTTCTCACATAACTGCTCTCTGAATCCTAGGCGAGTATTTATAACTGCGCACAAACCCTAATATGCCTAATACCCACTAAAAACTAGATAAATCTGGACGAAAATTGAGCCACCGCTCCATGAACATGGCTCATTATAGAGTAAAATTGAACTTCACATAGAAAAGCCCAAGACATACAATGTCTAGCTGTATGAAAAGAGCTTATTGCGTATCATGTTTATGTTCTTTGGATCAAACAGAAATTGATAATATCTTAAAATTTTTTCGAAAAACTTAAGCTGATAAATAAAAGTCGAAATATAATTTTATATTATGACTATTTTATCATCTTGCAGAGGCTTACACAATAACATAAGCAACCATGTTACCCCTCGCATTAATTAGGGATGAGAGGTACCCTAATCTCAGGATCCACTTTCAGTGTAAAAGAAGCAACTTTGTTCCCTAGATGATATAAACTGCCCAGTCTTTTCCTTTTTTTGGGGGAGATAATTAGCATCAAAGTCGTAACATAAAACATACAACTCGTAAAAATTAGTCCTAAGTCAACCTTTTACAAAGACGGGGATTAAAAGCAACAAGTATAGTACAACATCCCAAAACAAAAAACGTGATTACAAGGTAAAACAAGCGAAATCAACATACACTAAAAGTTTTAGCAACCAATGGAGAGAACTTGGAGGCAAGAACAAACCAGAAGACAGGAAAACAAACGGCCAAGCCTCTTAATCCATCGAAGCAATGTTCTCAATCACAATTGGTTCCTCACATCAAATTTTAGACCCAATTTTTTTTCCAAGCTTTCACGTGCATTCAGCTTCCGCAATCTTTTTCTGATCTGTTATCTTGTTTGATCTTCTAAAGATTTAACATAATCAAAATTTAACATTAAATTTAGACAAAATTTGATGTGGAATAGAAATATGAAAATGATGTTCAACTTGTCAAATCGAAGAAGAAATTAAGAATCCACCAAATTAATTTGAGAAAATTTACCTTTTTTATGAGAACGAAGAATACGAGTAGATTGCACCAAGTATTAAATTTATAGGCAACACAAAAACTCTAAAAGCAAAAATAAAGAAAATATGCCTAAGCTAATCAGAAACACTAAAATGGCCCGCAAACACATTTAAAGGCTGAATTTGGCAAAACATGCAGGGCCAGTGGTAATGTAATTGGTTTTGCATACTAATAAGCTTTGTAATTTCTTATAGATCAAAAGTTATAATCCTATTTTGAGTCACAACTATATTCCATTTCTTTTGGCTCAACCGTTGGAGTTTCTAATCCAATTACTTAATGGACTCCCAGAGTACTCGTTGTACATCAAAATTATCTCAGCTCTAGAGTGTAAGAATGCTGACATAATTGAAATCAAAATCAGATTCACCGAACAAAACTAATTGAAAAGAGAGAGAAGGAGATGCGGTATCGGCCATCTGGATTTGAGAGTGTAGTGTTAAATCTGACCGGGTCTAAGCCTGACTCATGGAGTTGACATATATGAGATAGTGTCATTCCAAAACCAATTGACATTAGATGGAGTAACCAGCTAGACTTATAATGTTGGTCTCTTGTCTCTCACAACTATAAGATGTGATTTAAACATAGACAGATAGGAAAGGAGTGAAAAAGTAGGGATTCATAAGGTCGACCTTTGAGGTTAGCTGTTAAATTTCACCGGGATTATAGGCCCGATCCATAAGCTTCTTCTTCCTTCCACTACTGGGTATTAGAGAATATTCTCTCCTAAGTGTGTAGCCTAGAGTTTTTATGGTTATTACTCTTGTACCCCATTGACTAATATAAAGTCTAAGGGCTTTACTGTCTTTATGCTGTTATGCCATGCCTATATATAGGCTCTATGTATCTCCTTATTATTTGTCTCTAGAATACAATTCTCATTCCATTCACACTGGGATGGTGATCGAATTTTTTTTTTAACGGCAAATGGACCTTTGAGATTCAGGCAACACATGTGGGGTGTGCGGGTAGAGACGACAATGAATTGGGTTTGCCTTCATCCAGATTCAGCCTATAAAAAGTTCGACTCAATCCAAATCCCAAAAAAATTAATTTATTTTATAAAAGTTTAATACAAATTCAAATCTATTGTAAGACGAATATCCGACCAAAATCAATAACCCATTTAAATCATTGGTACAATTATAATATTCAAATCTAATATTAGTATATATATAATGCTAATAATGGGAAAATAGTAACTTAGAAACTAATATTTAGACTAGGCAACCGATCAAAAAATTTTGAACCAGTAATTTTTATACATATATTTGTTACATCATAACTTTTACAAAGAAACTTATAGTGTTAAAACAAACTCCAAATGTTGGTAGATAAAAAAAAATATTGGAATTTGATTTGTCACGTTAAAAACTCAAAATTTAGTAATTTTGCAATTTCACCCTACAATCAAGGTAGGACATAGCCCAAGCAACCATTTGAGAACCCTAGGGGCCTCCAAATTTTTGAAGTTATGATTTTTAAAGTATCAATTGTTAATATTTTTTATATTTTTTTGGACAAAAAAGCCCGAAGACGCTCTATTGAATATGATCATTAACAAAAGAAGACAAAATCAAAGGGGGAGGACAAAATCAATTGTTAATATTAATTGTTTTATGATTAAAAGTTTCTCCTAAGAGGGTACCAACACGCAAGTACCGGATCCCATTAGAACTCTGAAGTCAAGTGTGTTTGGGCAAGAGTAGTACCACCCTTAAGGAGGAAGGCGGCGTACATCCACCCCCTAAACCCTGCTTAGGTGGGAGCCCTTAGGACATTGGGAATGTTGCTGTTGCTTTATGATTAAAAGTTTTATAATTTATTGTATAGGACCTCATTTGAAATTTTCGCTTGAGGCTGGAAAATGTTAGCACCAGTCCTGCCTACGTTAAACATAGTTTCAGGTTGGGTTTGGGTTTGGCTTGATGTCAGCCAAATCTAACCCAACCTAAAACTAATTTATCAACATCCAAATTTAAATTAATTTAGAACCCGTTTTCTACATCCAAATTCATCATAAGTAGATCAAACTGGATAGACATCTAATGAGTTTAGGTCCAATTCTCATCTCTATGCATGGGGCTTCTTTGGGAGCCTTGCTACTTGTAGTCTCGGGGCAAGGATATTATCTATATGTTTTTAACAAATACACCACATATTTTGTCATTTTAAGTAATTTTCAAATTATATATATATATATATGTGGTGGTGTTTTTATGAGAGGGTGAGAGCATAAAAGGGGCGAATCCTGGCCTTCCATTGTAATGGACGGCCAAGATTTGTTGAGAATTGAAAGAAAAACAATTTCCCTCTCTTATCTCTTCTTTCTTTATGCCCCATGAAAGGGTATGGGCTGTAAATTATTTTTTTTAGTGTCTAACAAATTTTAGCTATCCATTATAATGGTGGGCCGTAATTTGCCCCTCTCACGCTCTCATCTTGTCATAAGAACGCCATTCTCTCTCTCTTAATCTAAAAAAGGAACATACCCAGTGCCACAAGGGCTCCCGCCTACGCAGGGACTGGGGGGGGCGGATGTACGTAGCTTTCCCCCTTCAGGGTGTTAACCTGAAGAGAGGTTGTTTCTCAGTGCCCCCAACCTGAGGGTGAGGACTTCCCAGGAGGTCACCCATCTTGGTACTACTCTCACCCAAGCACGCTTAACTTCGAAGTTCTCATGGGATCCGGGTAACAGCATGTTGGTGCCCTCTTTGGTATTCTCTCTCTCTTAATCTATATATATATATATATATATATATATATATATATATATATATATATATATATATAAAGGTCCGAAATAACATGTACGAGGGCCCAGCTGATGGGCATGTTGGGCGCGCAATTAGGGTCTGCACATGGGCCCAGTCTCACTGTTGTATCACAGATCTCCGCTTAAAATTTAGACTTTAATTCAAAAATAATACAACACATTCTTTCCACAATCACATACTACTAAACATAAGTGTAAGAAAATTGATATAAATGATATAATAATGTACATGGATACTTCTCTCAATTAAAAGAAAATATCACATAACTTAAATGGATATCTCATCCGCTATTTTGAAAATCGACCTCACAAGTCACATTCACTTCTCTCACACGAATGTAACTTATGTATAGAAAAAGTTGCAAATCCTTCTGCAGTATAAACTTTCTCACATACAACTTTTGGACATAAACGTTGCAAACTCTAAATCAAAAATAATCAGAGTATACACTCAAACGCGAAACCATACCATCAAAACACTTGAAACCAATATCCGCATTGATATGATTTGATACCACCTGTTAGGACTATTCACAGCACTGAAAACCTAAATGGAAATAGCAGTCATAAACAATAGGGAATAGGGAACAAAATCAAGGATACCGAAATTTACGTGGTTAAACTGAAGCCAATATCCACGGAGGAGAGCACAATAATTCAATTGTATCAATTGAAGTTTACATGAGTTGCTTCAACTCTTTTCTCAACTTTAGTAATAACATACACAACCTTATTGTATACGTATAAAGCCTCTCCGACTAAAAGCCCAGTGTGTGATGAGCCTAAAATGGATTGACCCAATCCTCTATATTATGAATAAAGTCCAATACAAGCAGGCTTCAAACTGCCTCTAGCTCATCTACAAGGATGTGTTGTTACTTGTTGGGTTGATATTACAACAATGTTAAGTACAGTTAGATTCGAAGGGAAAAAAATGTCTCGTCTTGATTCAACTTGTTGAGTCAGATCGAGCTGGTTAATTCATGTCACGGGTCAAAGTTGGCTTGACTCAACTTATGCAATTGTTTTTGATGTAAAATGTGTAAAGTTTGAAGATATTTTTTGGGGGAAAAAAGTTGAAAATTTTAAGAAATGGGTAATGCATAAGAATGTGTAAATTTAAATGAGTATAAATCATATTGATTACACAACTGGTCTCATGCTGACTATGATCAAAGGGCAGACTGTCTTAACTCAATACCAAAAAACGTTCCGACGTAAAATTCTAATTTAGTTCCATTCGACTAGTTAAATGTAACAGCCTAACAAAATAACTTGTCAGTCCCGTAACATTTGTATTACACAAATAAGATTGTTTGTGTTAGGAAAATGTCTCAAAATTCCTTGAAAAATAAGTGAGGAGGCTGATCAATCGGGCAGAAAAGCAGAATTAAGGGTCTGAAGCCGCAGCAGCCCCGATCGATTGGGAGCCGTGTTTACATGCGGATATATATAGTGACGAGGGTTACGTCCAGTGGGATCCAATTTAATTCTTTGAGTGTTCCCCTGCGGCGCCGCACCAAAAAGAGTGAGAGAGAGAGAGAGAAAAGGAGTGATTATAATTCTTCTTGTCGATTCAATAATAAAAGCTCCAATCTTCCCCCGTGGTTTTCTCCCCTTTCGATTGTAGAGGGGTTTCCACGTAAATCCTTGTGCCATTTGTTTCTTTTCTCTTTTAGTCCATTTATTTCTCGTATTGTCGTGGCATTTGATTCGGATTGCATACTAGGAGTTGGGTTTTTCCGCATAAATTGGTATCAGAGCCTGGTTATTCGAATTGGTACAATGGCATCAGGTATTAAGACCGAGGTAGAGAAGTTCGGAGGTCAAGGAAGCTTTAGCTTATGGCAGGTCCGTGTGAAAGGACTCTTGACTCAGAATGGCTTGAAGAAAGCACTGGAGGGGAAAGAGAAGAAACCCGAGAATATGACCGAGGTCCAGTGGGAAGAGTTAGATGATAAGGCTCTCACGGTGATACTGATGTGTTTAGCAGATGATGTTTTGACAGAGGTCTTGGAGATGAAAACCGCTAAGGAGTTATGGGAGAAATTACTAGACATGTTTTGCCACAAGTCAGTCTCCAACAAACTCGCAGAAGCGTCGGTTATTCACTTTCCGTATGATAGAAGGTACATCTCTTAAAAACCATCTTAGCGAGTTTACTTCTATCATATAAGAATTAAAGGAATTTGATGATGTCCCTAAGGACAAGGACCAAGCTATGTTGTTACTGTGTTCACTCTCTAATTTGTATAAGGGCTTTGTAGAAAGCATGATATACGGGGGTAGGCCGACCATTACTGTTGATGAGGTGAAAAGAAACCTTGTGAGTAAAGAACGGGTAGATAGGGAATTATCTGACTCGGTGAATGACTCAGGTAGTGGTGTGCATGTGAGAGGTAGAACAGAACATAGAGAATCCAATGGTGGGAAGAAGTCTAGGTCTAAATCTAGACATAAGAACCTGTCGTACCATTACTGTCACAAGAAAGGGCACATAAAGAAGAACTGATATAAATATAAAAATAAATTGAAAGAAGATAACAGGAGTGACCAGGGTAAAGATAAGTCCGTTGAGGCTAGTGTTGTAGAGGATGATAGTGATGGGGAGTTTCTTTTAGTTGCTGATTCTCAATCCAAGTCCAAGGATAAGTGGGTCCTGGATTCGGGTTGTTCATATCACGTTAGTCCAAATAGAGACTGGTTTTCCACGTATAAGTCTATACAGGGTGGAGTTGTCTTGATGGGTAATGACGCTGCTTGTAAGGTAGTGGGGGCTGGGACAATTCGTGTGAGGATGTTTGATGGGACTATTAGAACTTTGAGTGATGTACGTCATGTCCCAGAGTTGAAGAAAAACTTGATTTCTCTAGGTACCCTTGAGTCTAATGGGTATAAGTACACTGCTGATGGTGGAGTCATGCGGGTCAGTAAGGGTGCCTTAGTTGTGATGAAAGGGAAAAGGGTAGGTACTTTGTATGAGTTTACAAGTACTACCGTGATAGGTTCACTTGCTGTTTTCACATCTACTATGACAGATGCAGAGATCACGAGACTGTGGCACATGAGATTGGGTCACATTGGTGATAAGGCGTTGTCTGAGTTGAGTAAAAGGGGACTGCTTTGTGGTCAGTCAACAGGACTGATGGATTTCTGTGAGCACTGTGTGTATGGGAAGCAGAAGAGAGTCAGCTTCAAGCCAGCAGTGCATCAGACAAAGGGAAAGTTAGATTATATACATTCTAATATGTGGGGACCTTCCAAAGTGGCTTCTAAAGGTGGCTACAGGTATCTTCTAACGTTTACTGATAATTATTCACGTAAAGTTTGGGTCTATTTTCTGAAGCAGAAAAACGAGGTGTATGACGTCTTCAAGAAATGGAAGATTCTGCTTAAAAAAAGACACGAAAGCCGATAAAGAGGTTGAGGACTGATAATGGTCTTGAGTTTGTTGAAGGTAACTTCACTCGGTTTTGTGAAGATCAGGGTATAGTCAGACACAGGACATGTACAGATCGACCTCAGCAAAATGGAGTGGTTGAAAGATTGAACATGATGTTACTTGAGAAGGCTCGTTGTATGCTTTCAACTGCAGGCTTGAAAACAGAATGGTGGGCAGGAGCAGTTAGCATGGCTTGCTATCTTGTGAACAAGACACAGCATTCTTTATTGCAGATGAAGACACTTGAAGAGGTATGGTCTAGTTCTACTTCTGATTATTCTCAATTAAAAGTATTTGGTTATCCTGCATATGCTTATGTTAATGATGGAAAGCTGGAGCCTAGGGCCAAGAAATGAACCTTTCTTGGTTATTCGTCAGGTGTGAAGGGATATAGGTTGTGGGATCCCAGTGCTCAGAAGTTTCTGACTAGTAGAGATGTTACCTTTGATGAGTCTGTTCTACTACATCCGCCACACACACCCTCCATTGATAGTGATTAAGTTCAGGTTGAGGTATCTAATGTTACACAGATACAGTCAGATCAACAGGTAGTTCAGCTAGAGAGTATTCCAGCACCTTAGATACGGGTTTCTGATGTTGCTGATAATGCAGTAACAGGTCAGCAGGTGGAGAATAATACTATAGCTTGTGGTAGACAGAGGCGACGGATCAGGCCTCCAGAGAGATATGGGTATGAGGAGATGATAGCTTATGCCCTTACAACTGCTGAGTCTTTAGATGACAGTGAGTCGACTTTGTATTCAGAGGCTGTATCGAGATCAGATGTTGAGAAGTGGCTCGTTGCTATGAAAGAAGAGATGCAGTCTCTTCATAAGAACCAGACATGGGAATTGGCGAAGCCTCAAATAGGGAAAAGACAGATTGGATGCAAATGGGTCTTCAAAAGAAAGGAGGGCATTCCTGGAGTTGAAGATGCAAGATGCAAGGCACGTTTGGTAGCTAAAGGCTACAATCAGGTACAGGGTGTAGATTTTCATGATATATTTTCACCTATAGTTAGACATACTTTGATTCGTGCGCTTTTGTCTTTAATAGCAATGCATGACTTAGAGCTTGAGCAGTTAGATGTAAAGACTGCATTTTTACATGGTGAGCTAGAAGAGAGTATCTATATGCATCAGCCCGAGGGCTTCGTTGTAGAAGGAAAGGAAAACCATGTATGTTTGCTTAAGAAGTCTTTGTATGGTTTGAAGCAGTCTCCTAGGCAGTGGTATAGGAGATTTGATCAGTTCATAATAGGTCATGGGTACATCAGGAGTAAGTACAATAGCTGTGTGTACTTCAAAAAGACTGATACAGGCTCCTTTGTTTATTTGCTTTTATACGTTGATGATATGTTGATTGCAGCACGACACATGAAGGGTGTTGATGACTTGAAATCTATGTTGAAGAGTGAGTTTGAGATGAAAGACCTTGGAACAGCTAAGAAGATTTTAGGCATGGAGGTTCGTAGAGATTGAAAAGCCGGAAAATTATCATATCTTCGTGGAACTTTTGATGTTTGTTTGGAATATGGGAAAAGTAAATGTTGCTTGGTTGGGTATGTAGATTCTGATTATGGTGGAGACCTCGATAAGAGGAAGTCCACATCAAGGTATGTGTTTTGTTTAGGGGACACAGCTATCAGTTGGAGAACGTATCTACAGTCTGTTACAGCACAATCTACTACCGAGGCCGAGTATATGGCAGTCACAGAAGCATTCAAAAAAGCCATCTGGTTGAAGGGTTTGATTAGTGAGATCAGTATTGAGCAGGGTACTGTTAGAGTCTACTGTGATAGTCAGTCCGCCATTCCCTTAGCGAAGGATCAGATGTCGCATCATGACAGTACGAAGCATATAGATGTGAAGCATCATTTCATTAGAGATCTGATTGATGAGCGGAAGGTGGAGTTGAAAAGGATAAGAACTGAGGACAATCCAGCTGACATGTTCACTAAGGTACTACTCAAATTTGGTGGGTCTTTTGATTGATGTGTGTTAGCCATGGTTGAGGGGGCGTTTGTGGAGAAGGTGGAGTTATTTTATTGTTGATGTTAATTTTGAGCCCAGGTGGAGATTTGTTAGGAAAATGTCTCAAAATTTCTTGGAAAATAAGTGGGGAGGCCGTGAGGGTGCCGATTGATTGGGCAGAAAAACAGAATTAAGGGTATGAAGCCGTAGCAGCGCCGATCAATCGGGTGCCATGTTTTCACGCGGATATATATAGTGACGTAGGGTTACGTCCGGTGGGATCCAATTTAATTCTTTGAATGTTCCCCTGCGGCACCGCACCAAAAAGAGTGTGAGAGCGAGAGAAAATGCGTAATTGTAATTTTTCTTTTCGATTCAATAATAAAAGCTCCAATATTCGCCCGTGGTTTTCTCCCCTCTCGATTGTAGAGGGGTTTCCATGTAAATCCTTATGTCATTTGTTTCTTTTCTCTTTTAGTCCATTTACTTCACGTATTGTCGTGGTATTTGATTCGGATTGCACACTGGGAGTTGGGTTTTTCCGCACAGTTTGTCTCTTATAAATTAAGACAACAAAGTGGCTAAGGGTTTGCCTTGTCGAATTACCCGTATGTACTACGGTTATGCCGATAATTATCGGAAAAAAAGACAACAAATTGAGGACATTGAAAAATGTATCAAATTTGAGAATCCGGTTTTTGCTTGTCTTCCTATTTGTATGGTTTTGTTGTTTTCATCCCCGTTCTTTTATGGGTTGGCTCAGGGCTTACTTGGTCGAGTCACGTGCTCTATACCACGACTTTGTCGCTAAATAATGAAAAAAAGGTTTGCATAGTATGTCAGGGAATCAACTTTTACAAGAACTCACGCAAATGCCCAGTTGGATTGAAACGCGGATACTGCACATGCTCGCCTCATACCTTCTGCTTAAATTATGTTAATATTGAAAGAGACTTGTTGGAATTCCAGCTCGTGACATCTAAGTCAACAAGGCTCTAATAACAACTCTTCCAAAAGTTAAGCTGATGAATGAAAGTCCATAATTAATTTTATACTCTAACACAGTGAACGATAAAAAGATAGTTGAAGCTACTGTTGCTCTATTTGAGGATATGAAGGATACATTGAATTTAAACCGTTGAGGGTGGTAGAACTGTTCTTGATACTCTTTCCATATGAAGATCAATCATGGTGCTTTCCTAAACTTAGGCCAAATTTAAACATCAAATCACATAAATTTTCTTTCTCCTTTATTTGTCGGCGCGTTCATGTAGTTCCTTTGATAAGGATACCCGAACTTAAGCCTTAGATTAGAGGAAATGAAACTAAAATCTCGGTACTTTTTGGTGTGTATAATGTTAAATGTCAAGAAACGTTCCGCATTAGTTTGAGCTTTAGCTTAGTATTTATAGAGAAAGGAAAGAAGAGTGATTGTCTGTATTCTCTATGGACATCTTGCGCCTTCCTTTGTTTCAGACATGTCTGAGTACTTGGTATGAACAAAAGGTGAGTAACATTTGAAGTCCCTCTTGGAGGTTTGGGTGTATAGATCTCAGTGAATAGGTTTGGTACTTGGGCTTCGATGGGCGTGTAGTACATGGACTTTACTATTTTCATTTATATTCTTCTTTTCACTGGCGATTTTGCCTAACTAGTTAATGAGAAGAGGTTTGCCCTAACAACCTTTTTCATGTTTGAACACTAGAAAGCTCGAAGGCCAGAAAATTGACCATGGAAGTACTTTCAAAATGTCTCTGCGTCAATGCCAAAAAGTGCTTGCTGTAGTAAGCTAATGGTTGGCTCTCCTTGGAATTATAGGAAACATCTAAAATACTAGCTATTGTATTACGTGAAGAAACGTGATTAATGTTCCAAAGTTAGATATGAGTATCAAAATAGAAGAAATGTGATTCAGTTAATTGAGGCTTTATATGTTGGACACATTTTTTAGTCTTATCCACTAGAATTCATGGACAATAGAAATGGAGCATTGAATTTCATAGTGCCAAGGATTAGCGTCTTAAAAATTTCTTGCTTGTTCGGTTCAGTTATTGTTCAGCTATTGAAATTTAAATATCTTGCTACACATATCCAATGTATTTAATATAAATGTTCCCTTCATAATTCATATTCTACATACTTTTGTGATTGTTCATTTTCCTAACCTACTCTCGTTCCTGCTCCCACTTCATGTTCTTGCTCCCACTTCATGTATCTATGGTGTTGCCTATGTTTTTGGCAAAGTTCTGCATAAACAAGAGGCTGATATTCACTGCTGATGACTTGGTACACTAGATGAAATCAGCCGTAAAATAGAGCAATGTTAACTTATAATTAAACTCTCCTTGAGTGAGAGGTTCAAACTCAAACTATTTCAAAATTAGAGTGAGGTATTTATTATTATGTTGATCCCTAAAATCTCTTGTTCAATAGTTATGTGGTCTTGTTCTTGTGGCGGTACAACTTCTAATCAGAAAATATGAAAACTAACCTATACAACCACTCTAATAGGCTCACTCTTTCTTATGTTTTTGCTTCTTGTTACTTGAACTAAATGCTATTTTGCTATAATTTTAAACTTGAGCTCGATAAGTTTTATAGAGCTTAAGTTTCAACCAACCTTTAAATTTTTGTTTGACCTCCAGTTAAATAACATGTAAGTTTGATATCACCTCAACTTGGCTCACTATCCAAATTGAGCCGAGTCGCACGAAGCTCGTTATCAAGCTAATATTGACCACTATCAAGCCGTTAACAAACCATTATCAACCCTTTTAACAAGTACTTATCCAATTAGTCACAAACGACAACCAGCTAAGCACTCTAGTTCAAACTTTGATCGATAAATTATATATGTAAGGTATCTTTCCTAGGAAATGTTGATTTGTTGCATACAATCAAAATGAAAGGTTGAAAACTGATAAAAAGATCCCTCCAAAATGCAATAAATGAAAAAGGAGAAAGATCATACTCTCTCCCATGCATAGAACATTGCAAACCCAACAGCTGTAAAGCATAAGTTCTCTTGATTTTTATTTACATCCTATCTCTCTCTATGCGATGGTCCCCCAAAATTCAAAAACTTTATATTATATATCAAATATCAACTAAAAAAAATTTGTGGCTATACTAAGCTACACCAATCACATTGCCTACAGAATCTGACATTTTCTGGGCATCTCCCAGTTGACCCTCTAATTAACTTAAATTAATCTTCATTCATGTCAATTTGTCAACTCCTATTAAAAACTCCCCTAGAGAAACATTCAAATATATAAATCCAATGGATTACTTCGTCCAATGCAAACTCCACTTGAGCTTATATGTGAACTTATATATGCAAACTTCGTCAGTCAGGCTGAAGGCCTGTTGAAAATTAACAACTCCCGCCAGCAGCGGTAGCAGTTGAGGCTGTTGCAGAGGTGCCTGTAAGCCAGGGAAAGTCTATCTCCGGTGGTGAAAACTGATCGGAAAAGCAGTCGCCTGGGTCGGAGCCGTCGAGTTCTTCGAAACCCACAAAGAAATCATCGTTTTTCATGAGTTCAGAGAGACCCATCTCGGTATCTTCCTCAGTTTTGGAGTCTGTCAAAGGGGAGAGGCTTGCCGTCGGGGAAGAAGAGGTGGGGTTATCGGTGGTGGTCGAGGTCGAGGAGGTCGTGGCGGTGGCGGTGGCCGCAGTGGTGGGCTTTTGGCGGGTGCTGCCGGCGAGGGAGTTGCGGTGGGTGGGCATTGGGTGGTTGTGGTCGGAAGTGTAGGTGACTATGAACATTTTTGGGTCTGATTTGTCTCTCTCTACTTGTTTTCTTGCTAAGCACCCTTTCGAGCTGCTACACCGGTAATATCCCCTGTAAAATAAGAACAACAAACAATTTAATGCCTTGTGGTTTCAATAAAAGATTGGATTTTCGAGTTGGAAAACTGAAAATAATGTTATCATCAAACCAAAAGCATTCTTGTCAAGATAATATAATAATTTTATGAAACTTTACAGCAATCATTCGCTACAAGTAATATTCTTACTCTATGGATAACAAAATTCCAACTCTTAACAATTACTGATAAGGATACAATGATTGTCACAAAGCTAAATCTAAAAACTTTATGGTATAGTTAACATTGTTTTGAGTTTATAATTTAAGTACTAATTTCTGATTTTTAAAAAATGAAATCATATCTTGAAAACATTTTGTTTGTTTTATGGTTTTTATACAAAAATAAAAAGCCTTGTCTTCAAAATATAGTTTTAGTTTGTCCAAAATCAAACATTACAAATAAAAAGATATTATTATAGAGCAAAATATGTTTTATGATGAATAATAACCACAATATTTTCACAAAAACTAGTGATTTTATCCGTCAATAACATTACTAAAAAAAATAATAGCAAAAAGGCCTTCATTTAATGCCCTGTTTTACTTCAATTGAAAGGAGAGCATAGGAATGCTACAGGGCACTTTTAGATGTCAATTTTGTTCTTGAAATTATTGCAAAATTGTCAACTTTAGATGTAAACTCAAGGGGTTGAAAAGCAAACCTAAAAGCAAAAAAATTTGCTTTACAAAGGAAGAATCCAAGGTTGAGTTTTCATTAAATATATATACATAAAAACAAAGACAAATTGGAAGATTGATCTGCTAATATCACAAATAAAAAACACCAAAAGAGGCAGAATATAAACTTGTTCCCAGAATCAAGCAAAGTTGAGTATCACAAAAAGCTTAAAAAAAAAGCATATTAACCCACAAAAAAGTCAAAAATTAAAAAATTAAATTAATTATTTCAAGAAAAAAGAATTAATTTTGACCTTGGATAGGGAGAGCCTTTGATGGGTTTCTGTCCATATTTCCTCCATGACCACATATCTGAAGATGAACCTTCTGCTGGTACATGACATACTTTTTTCATCAAATTTTTCCTGTAAAATTTCACAAAAATTAGATTTTAAATCCAACCAATTAAAATTAAACTAGAATTAAACCAATTAAACTTCATGGGTATTTCCCAAATCAAAATTTTTTACTCAAAATCGCACCTTTTTTTGGACTTTTGGGTCTGAGATGAACGTGCACCAGAACAAGATGAAGAAGCCCCAAATATGACTTGCCCTTGATGTGGGTGCACTTGCTGCTGCTGCCCAAGAAACACCGCCTGCTCCGCCACAAACCCGCCTTGCAGCGCGGCGCTCATGGCCGAGCGCGCAGCGGAGACAGGCGCGGTGGCGCAGCTTGATGAGTATAAAGACTGGAACCCATCTGCAGTGCAAAAGGGTCTACAAAGATCCTGCAAATCCTCACTTTTCTGGGTCTGAAACCCAAAAAGACCGCAGCTTTCTGACTGGAAACGCCTCTCAGTTTGTACATCCGTGGTTGAAACGGTAGTTTCTACCGTTACTTTCGGGATAGTTGGTTCTTTTGCAGTGCAGCCGCGCACAACGGCGAGCAAATCCCAGTCAGGAACATCCATAAGGGTATAAGTTTTTTTTTGGGGGGTTGACTTTGGACAAAAAGACAAGGTTGAAATTGGGGGGGGGGGGGGGGGGGGAGTTGAGATTTGTGAAGCTGTGGGTTTTGTTTTGAGAAGGGGAGAGAGAGAGAGAGAGAAATAAGAGACAAATGAAGGCGCTGACTTTTGGAGAGAGAGAGAGAGGGCAGAAGGGAAAAAAATAGTGGGGTGTGATTAATTTATAAAAAAAAAGTGAAGAGAGAGAGGAAGTGGTGGACAGGTACAAGTGTAGAGAGAGAAAAGGATCGTTTTTAATTATGTTAATTTAGCTCATATATTAATAATATTGTATTAGTTTAGTGATTAGAGTTAAATTTGTATTAAGTTGATAAAATTTTTAATTATTTAATTATAAGTTAAGTTAAATTGAGTCAACATGTAGATTTTTAGTACGATTATGCTGTTAAGAATCATGTAACTTAGCTGTAAGACTAAATTAACATAATAAATTATAAAAGGTACTAAATTGACATGTAGATTAAATTGACAAATGAACAAAGTATAAGAATTTTAATGTAAATAACCGTTCAAACTATTTCTGAAAATAATGGGAAAGAGATGAACTATTAATTCACTCCTACGATAGAAAATTGGGTTTTAGAGCAAATATTTTAGTTTCTCTAAAATGTATTATGGAAAAATTGAAAAATATTTCAATTTCTAAATATCTGTCAAAAAATTTTAATTATATTTTTAAAAAGTTAAATAAAGTGGGTCTATAATAATAAAAAAATATAGTTAATTTGCAAAATAAAATTGTTATTATTGAAGTAAAATTATAACTTAATAAGAATTACGATATTACCTTAGAAATAGCAATTTACTCCCATGATAACAAGCGTTACTTACTAACGTGAAATGTCCCTTTACTTTATCTATAATATTATTTTAGTATATGTATTTTTTAATATATCAATTTATTTCTTATAGTAAAATTATCTTCAACTTGGTAGCAAAATTATTAATGCTATGACAATGGATGAGTTTAAATTAAGTTAGCAAGTGAATTTATATCAATTCATTTTCATTTTAAATAATCAAATTATTAAAAATTACGTCATTAATTGAACTTTAATTTTAACTATAGGATAAAATTAACAAAATTTAAATTATATATAAATTAAATTAATACAATAAATAAAATATGATATTATAATGTAAAAAAGCGGAGAGAGAAAGAGTAGAAAGTGAGGGGAGAGAGAGGGGCCGGTTTTACAGGGTGGGAAACCGGGGGGGCAAAAAGGGTAGAGGATTGACTTTAGGACTTGTCAAAGGGGTGGGGTGGGGAAAAAGTCAAAACGCGACATATTTCTCTCTCTACATAAGAAAAAGAAAAAGAAAAAGAAAAAGAGAAAGGAGTTTCTCTCTCTAAAAGTGAATGGGGATGTGCACCTCGTGAAGGGGTGGGGTGGGGGGGGTGCCGACAAAAGGAAAGTGATACCAGCATTTCTGTGGGCCCCGCCCCCCCTGCCCATAGCTGTTCTCCCCGCTTTCTTTTATGCCTTTTTTTTTTTTTTTTCTTTCTAGTGAATGTTATTATCCTAACATAATTATTTATTAATTTTTTTGTTAGTGAGTAATTCGATTATTCGATTATTTGAGAGACTAACTCATATTAGTTATTTAATACTATTTTTAAAAATATATTATTTTTTATAACATTGATAAATAATTTCGATTCTTGACTTTAAACATGTATTTTTTTAATTTCAAGGTTAACTATGTACAAAATGAACGGATTATGGTAGGTATGGGGTGGGGCGGGGCGGGTATGAAGCGTGGCCGGGCCGGTCCCCACTTGTACCCGAGCCCGCCCCGTTTAAATTTGGTTTATAAGATCTACGCATTAGACAACAAACTAACCATAACCGCCACCCAAATTCTATACCCGTACCCGCCCTATTACCCACCACCGGTATGAAGTGCATACCCAACAACAATTAATTTAAAAGTATCACGGGCGAGGCGGGTACGGGATGCCTTCTCCATACCTGTACCCCGTACCCGCCACCCAAATCCAATATCCGTAACCACTTCAATGCCCTAATGTACGTACAAAATGATTATCTATGCCCACTCATATTATTTGTTTAATACTATTTTTAAAAATAGTTTTTTTTTAGCATTGATAAATAATTTTGATTATTGAATTTGAACCCTTATTTTTTAAATCTCAAGGTTAACTATGTACAAATTGAGCCGGGTATGGTGGGTATGAGGCCGGGCGGGGGGCGGGTCCCCACTTATACCCGTACCCGCGCCATTTGACTTTAGGTTATAAGATCTACGCACTAGACAACAAAAATAACGGCACCCGCCACCCAAATCCTATTCCCGTAAGCCGCCCTTGACCTGCCACGGTTATGAAGTGCATACCCATACTCGCCTGTCGGTGATTGACCCGTACCCCTACCCACCTCATTATCCGCGGGTATCCATTACCCAACGCGTACCTTTTTAATGTGCGTATAGAACAGTTATCTATACCCGCTCTTATCAGATAGAGCCCATTGCCATCCCAATATCTCTTAGTCAAAATATTACCCACCACCAACTTTTTTACCAAAATAAACCAGAGTGTTATACCATTCGTGCATAAAGCAGTAAATTTTTTATTTAAGACTTTTCTTATGTAATCCAAGAACAGGGCGCGGGTTAGACCTACGACAACAACAAAAAAAAAATAAAGAGTTTTCGTATTTAGTCCACGAAGTGTGACATTTCGCGTGCCTACTGCAAGAAATAATTTATTTTAACCCGGCGAGGCATATAAATTTTGACTTGGGTTTATAAAATCTACGCATTATACAACAAAACTAAGGTACGAAAAAACTTAATTCATTAAAGTTCCAAAAATTAAAAAGGGAAACATATTTTCAATTTAAAACTTTTCATATTTAACCTATAAAAAGGGTTCTAAAAAAAACAAAAGCCCCCCGAGAACCAAATATAATAAAGAAAATATTAAGCCAATATATTATTATTTTAATATTTCTCTTATGTAATCCGAGAATAGGGTACCGGTTAAACCTTCAACAATTTCGAATTAAGAATTTTCGTACTTAGTCCATAAAAAAAAAAAAAAAAAAAACTAAACCTCCCCTAACCAAAAATAAAAAAAAAATAATAAATTTTTAATTTAAGACTTTCTGTATTTAATCCTTAAAAAAAATTAATCCATAAAAAAAAGAACAAATAAAGTCCATGTTAAAGACTTCAAATGTGAAATATAGTTTGTCTTATTTTTTATTGAAAATTTTTATAGTTACTACTATGAGAATTATGTAAATTGAACAATATTATGGACAGCTAATCAAATAAGATATTAATTCGATGCAAAAAATCACGAGTATAAAATACAGTGATCAATAAATACCATCCGTGCATCGCACGGGAACGAACCCAGTATATATAAATATAAACATATACATAGATTAACGGGGGAGGAGGGCGGCCGCACAACATGACACGCCGCCGTCACTGTGCGGTTTAAATATCGAATACCTAATTATTTTAGGGGATCTTTTGCCACGCCTCCTCTCCTTCTCATCTCCTGAAGCCGCTACGAGATCTAAGGGGTTCTCAAACGCCGAAGCGCAGGTAGTCGGAGTGTCGGAAGGATCAAAACAAGGATCAACGTCAACGTCAATTGAGGGAGTTTCCAATTCCTAGTTGTTTATTCATTGTTTTCTTTTTTTTAGATGTTAATGATGTATAAAACTCCCATGGAGGAGTATACTCTTTTATTTTAGGGATGAAGGGCGGATAGCTGCCCGTATCCCAGATTTATATTATATTTTTGACGATTGGTTCAGTTATGTTATATTCGCACCCCTATGGGGAGTTCTTCATGATTGTTGGATATTTTTTGTATGTGTGCTTGTAGCCATGACTAGAGCTTCAACTTTATAGCGATTAGTCTTGTGCTTGTAGTCTAGATCATAAAATAACAGGATTTCACGCGTGGTCAGGGTTGAGGTTGGACCCAACCCTGAACCTAATCTTTTATATAAATTAATATTGAATTAGGAGTAACAAAGGAATTAAGTAATGCTAATAAGATAACATATGCTACACTTAGGGTGCAAAGATACGTTATGCATTTATACTAGTTCATTACCCTAAGCCCTATTTTATATATTAACCCAGGCTTAGAGCTTGTAGCCTAAGTCCTTCAAAGCAACGTCCTAAGTAAAATATAATGACGGGATACGTGTTAAGTACCCTAAATTCACTTCCTAAACTAACCTCAATTAAATTGACACATTTACTTTATATTCAGTTTTATTAATTTAGTCAACAATTTAGTCAAATAACAAAAAAAATCCAAAAATCCAAACCGCTCGTTAATCACTAAGTTTAACTTAACACGATTCCCCGTATACCCGACAAAGTTACGACGATCTCGTACGCTTGCAAGTAGACGGTTTTAAAACACACTTTAAAATTACATCAAGTTTTTGGCACCGTTGCCGGGCACTCGGTAGGCTAAGTTGATTTAAAAATTAACGAGTTATTTTCTATTTTTATGTTTATTTTTATTTCTATTTTCTTTGTTTAAAAAAAAAAGAAAAAAAAAACCTATTACTTAATCATTAGTTTAGCTTATTTTTCTATTTTATTATTTTTATTTATTTAATTTGTTTCTTTATTTTAATTTTTTTTATTTTTATTATGGTTGATTTTACACCACGTATGATTGGGGACCACTTCATTCCCCAAACGTATGTCGCACCCGTTGGGGTTACGTTACCCGCCGTGGGTAATGTTAACTTCGAGCTTAAGCCTGAGATCATTAACATGCTTTCCATTTTCTATGGGAAGCTGATTAAGAGCCCATACGAGCACCTTGATGCGTTTATAGAAATTTGTGAAACGTGTCATCATCAGGATGTCTCAAATGATGCTGTTCGGCTATGTTTTTTTCCATTCTCGCTAAAGGATGTAGCTAAGAGGTGGTTTCAATCCTTACCCAAGGGTGAAATCACCTAGGGATGGCAATGGGGAGGGTAAAACCTACTACTCGCGGGTACCCGCCCCGTTTGGGGCGGGTAGTAGGTACGGGTTCAGTGTACCCGCCCCGTACCCTTCACGGGTATGGGGCACGTACGGGTATAGTTTTGTACCCGCCCCGCCCCGCTCCATACCCGCCCTGCTCCACCTCATACCCGCCATACTCGTTTTATTTTGTACATAATTAACCTTCAAATTAAAAAAATACGTGTTTAAATTCAATAACCTAAATTGTTTATCAATGTTATAAAAAAATATAATTGATTTTTAAAAATAGTTTTACATAACTAATATGACCTGGTATAGATAATCGCTTTCTACGCACATTAGAGAGGGTACGGGGTGGGTAATGCATACCCGACAGAGCGAGTACCTCGTGGGATAGTGGAAGATGTACTTGTCAAGGTTGACAAGTTTGTTTTCCCTGTTGATTTTCTTGTCTTAGATATAGACCCCACTTCTAGGCAAAAGCACAACGCTCTCATTATTCTAGGTCGATTGTTCCTAGCAACGGCCGACGCTGTGATTCACTATAAGACGGGAGTGTTGGAGGTTTCTTCTGGAAATCTCAAGGGCAAATTGAAGGTCTTGAACTTTGTTCGACACCCTGAGACTAAGGACGAGTTGGAATGCTACAGGATTGATGATATTGACCCTTTGGTAGAGCTGGGTAAGCCCGATTCTACTAAAAGTGATTATTGTAATAGTGTCCCTATTTGTGTCGATAGCTGTGCTTCATCTAGGCTAGAGATTTGCAACCTCGATGCTGGTAATGTTTTCCTCCTTGCTAGTCACGGGTCTAGAAACGTTGTTGGGTTTGAGGATCGTCCCTATTGGCTCAACCTGAATTCTATGGCAGACACTGCCTCTGATTTTGGTTGACATTGTGCTCTAAACTGCGTCCGGCTGAAGATAGCGCTCTTGGGAGGCAACCCAACCTACTTTTAATTTTGTTAATTTTTTTTTCAACATGAACTCTCTCAATTGCAGGTTCCTTTATTATCCCAACCATGCTAACTTTGTTTCTCTTTTACTGAACACTTGTATAATCCCTATTTCTAACACTACTAACAAGTTCGTTTAGTATTTTGTCTTCTATATCTTCGATTGCAACTCGCTATTTATGTCTTCTCTTTTTGGATTTGCTCGCCACGCATAGCTGAATATGCCATACCTCAGGTCGTCTCTTTCATTTCCTTGCTTGTATTTAATTTCATTGATTTGCATTGAGGACAATGCAAGTTTGGGTTTGGGGATGTCAGATGAGAGTCAATTTTGTTTGTCCTTTAAGCTTAATTTGGCATAAATTAGCTACATTTTGGAATGCATAAATGAGTATAAGGTTGTTTGTGACCCTTATTGTAGACCAATTCTGAGATATACTTTGATGATTAGAATATTTATGAGATGAAATTATTGTTAGATCAGACTTTTAAATCCATATTTTTGTCTTTTAACTAGTTAGTGAGATTATTACCTTTCACCCTCAATCTTGCGACATATCCTACTATTTGGGTCGAAAAAATGGTAATGACTTTAGGAATAGGGATCCGTTATTCTACTTCTAACAATGTTGAAATCAATTGTACATTTCTTTATCTTGAGTAGCCCCTTAAAAAAAAAAAAGTGACTGGTTGGTTCTTATATCCCCTGTGTCTCGAGCAAGTAAGCCGGTAGGGGTATCATAAAACCTGGTACCTTGAGCCAACTGGGTTGGGAGCTGCTGGTCGAAAGCTCGCTACATGTGCCACAGGGAAAGCTTAAGAAGAATCAACTTTGTAATTACTAAAATAAGCACTAATACCTAAAAAAAGAGAGGTGTGTGCTAAGGGATTAGGTTGTGGATCCTCCAGACTCGAGCCATTAGGTCCGTAGGGGTCTCTTAAAACCTGGTACCTTGCGCCAACTGGATCGGGAGCTACCGGCCGAAAACTCGCTACATGGGTCTGGGGGAGACACGCCTAACCAAGTGAAAAGAAATAAATAAATAAATAAATAAATAAAAAAGGGAAGAGGGGAAAACAAGAGAGAAAAAAGAAGCCTTTTGATTTCATTATTGATAAGTAGTGAAGAGTTAGGATAACTTGTTCCTTTACTTATTACCTTTATGTCTTCTTAAAGTTGGAGGATTTTGAAGTAAGACGAAGGGGGGAGAAGTTATAAGATTATTCACTAGTAAAAAGACCTTAATGATGAAGACTTAAGTTAGAACTAGTGCAATAATAACGTCACATAAGGATTCGCTACTCTCAAGTACACTCTCAAATATGATTGAACAATAATTTTCACAAGTGACCTTTGCGGTTAAATGCCTGACTAAACTTTCCATCTTTAGCAAGTTTGAGCCGAATCTTGCTGGAGGACAAGCAAGGAGTGAGTTTGGGGATGCTGATGTGCCTTATATTTACATATTTTACTCTTCATTCCCGTAATATATTTGGCTTTTACATGTGTGTTTTGTTGTAATCTAGGTACATTTTAACTTAGAGTGAAACGGAGCAAACAAAGGTTAAAAAGTGCAAAATCAAGCACTATCGAGGCATAATTGAAGACTACTTTGAGAAACCCGACCACGTGTGGAAAAGAATGACCAACTGAGTTGTAATTCGGTAACTTAAATAGATCTCATGGATAGTTAATATATATATTATATATTATATTATATATATACATATACATAGACGGGGGGAGAAGGGCGGCCGCACAACATGACATGCCGCCGCCGCTGTGCGGTTTAAATACCGAATAACTAATTATTTTAGGGGATCTTTTGCCACGCCTCCTCTTCTCCTGAAGCCGCTACGAGATCTAAGGGGTTCTCAAATGCCGAAACCCAGGTGGTCGGAGTGCCGGAAGGATCAAAGCAAGGATCAACGTCAACGTCAATTGAGGGAGTTTCCAATTCCTAGTTATTTATTCATTGTTTTCTTTTTTTTTTGGGATGTTAATGATGTATAAAACTCCCATGGAGGAGTAGACTCTTTTATTTTAGGGATGAAGGGCGGATAGCTGCTCGTATCCCAGATTTATATTATACTTTTGACGATTGGTTCAGTTATGTCTTATTCGCACCCTTGTGGGGCAGTTCTTCATGATTGTTGGATATTTTTTGTATGTGTGCTTGTAGCCATGACTAGATCTTAAACCTTGCCGCGATTAGTCTTGTGCTTGTAGTTTAGATCATAACATAACAGAATTTCACGCGTGGTCAGGGTTGAGGTTGTACCCAACCCTGAACCTAATCTTTTATATAAATTAATATTGAATTAGGAGTAACAAAGGAATTAAGAAGTGCTAATGAGATAACATATGCTACACTTAGGGTGCAAAGATAGGTTATGCCTTTAGACTAGTTCATTACCCTAAGCCCTATTTTATATATTAACACAGGCTTAGAGCTTATAGCCTAAGTCCTTCAAAGCAACGTCCTAAGTAAAATATAATAACGGGATACGTGTTAAGCTACCCTAAACTAACCTCAATTAAATTGACATATTTACTTTATATTCAGTTTTATTAATTTAGCCAACAATTTATTCAAACAACAAAAAAACCCAAAAATTCAAACCGCTCGTTAATCACTAAGTCTAACTTAACACGATTCCCTGTGGATAGCACCCGTATACCCGACAAAGCTATGACGATCTCGTACGCTTGCGAGTAGATGGTTTTAAAACACACTTTAAAATCACATTATGTAAGTATATTTGGTGAATTTTTATTATAATTCGTTATATTTGATAAAAATATTGATATAACTTATAAATATTATTGCAAAAATGTATTATGTCAATATTTTTGTATAAAATTAGTCATATTTTACTAAAATTAATTAAAGTTCGAGTACTTTGGTGATAAAGTATAAACCTTAAGATACCTCATTGTATATATTAAAATTTTAAGTAAATTAAGTGATAAAAATCGAAATCTCAAGTTAGCTAAGTGATAATTTTTCAATTATATATTAATACTATAAATTTATATATTAATTTTTTAATTCATAAATTTTGAGAAATAGTTATTTAGTCTAAAAAGCTAAATGCATTTAATAAAATAGTAAAAATAGCGTTATATAAGTTTGTAAAAATAAGTACCTTTTCAAATTCTTCTTCATTAATAATGTCACGATTGGAGTTCATGTGTACGGTAAGGGGAACAAGGAAAGAATGGTGGAATATAACATACAATTTAACATCTTTTTATATTATTTTTGGATTATTTTATTAAATATATATAGCTTTTAGATTAAAAAATTAATATGCCAATCGTCAAGGTGCTAATACGTAATTTATTATTTTATTTAAGTTTTTTAATTTAAAAATAATTTTAATATTTGGTTTTAAAAATTAATTTTTAATTTTTGACTTATTTTATATATAGTTTTGTGATACAAAAAACAAAAACAAAATAAAATAAAAATCACAAATAATAAATGGAAGTTCATATCAAATAGGTCATTATTGACGAAAATGAGATTGTATTTTATTATAGTGAATTAAATTTTTGCTACATAAATTTTCTAGCTTATCAAGTATATAATAAAGTAATCATTAAAATTTATCAATTAATTTTCATAAGTTGTGAACATTTATTATTTAGATACTCTTATGTTTTAATATACATAGTGAATTAGATATTCTTATGTTTTAATATATATTAAAGGTTGATGTTGGTGAGCTTATCGCTTGTGATGTTGCTTTGTTTTGTCCCTTTTTGTTGTATGCTTTTTTGCGGGTTACCTCAGGCCTTACTCTTGTGAGCGTGTCTATTTTATATTGTAACTTTTGTATCTAATTATTAAAAAAAATATAGAAGATAATACATATCCAAATTAGATATTTGAATGTCTAGGATCAAGAGATAGTATAGTAAGTCCGTTCTGGACCCAAATTAGATGTTTGTATATATAGTATTAGATATTCAATCTATAAATATATGAGGAGTCGTTGTATCAAAATGCTCAATGAAATCAAATATCATTTTTTATGTTTTCTCTTTTATCCCTTTATTTTTAATATTTTATTTTTTTTTAATTTAAATATATTTCTTAATTTAAGCCGTAGCAGAGTATAAATTTTCTAAAAAGGAGGGAGTGAGAGTACATCATAAAGAAGAATATCCTGAAACAAAGAAAGTGACAAAAATGTTGTTTGGTAGGGCGCCCAAAACGAAACCCAAATTGTAATTAATGTTTATTAGTAGTGGAGGGTCAAAAATCAATACCGGTGCTCGAATTTTTTGATGCACCGGTAAAATAAAAAGCAACATTCTCAATATATTAAAGGTTTCTGTCTAAGTAGGGTCTGAAGGTTGAATGTATGCAGCCTTCCCCCTTTAGGGCACCCTAAAGAGAGACTGTTTCCGATAACTACTAACTTGTGGGGTGCAGCACTAGGACTTCCCAAACTTCCCACTTTCAATTTGAATTTCTCTAAACATATATAACCTATATTTGACTGTAACTATTAAATGTTATCTATTAGCTGATGGGTAGTGTGTTTGATAAAATTAGATGTTAAAGTTGATGGATTATTGTAAGATGACAAATAGAATTTTAATTATATAGAGTTAGAAAAGCTAAAAGGTAAATTGTTTAGTTTTTAAAAAGTTGCTTTTCAAAAGCTAAACGCTAACAAAATTTTTATCAAATAGTGTTATTAGTTGTTTGACTAGTCAAAAAGCTAAAAGTTATAAAAAAGGCTATAAAAATTATTTGCCAAACATAGCCATAGAGTCGTATGATTTTACCTTCATTTTTTTTCCGGAAGTTCGAACTTGTCCTATGATTGAACCTTGAGTTTGAAGATATTAATAAAATAAGAGCATTACTCACATGAGAGCGGAAGACGTGTGAGAAGATAATAGTGATCATTTGATTTATAAGAAAATTTGGACTATTAATTATAACGAGGTGTAGAAGCAATTCTAAAATTTGGCCACTAAATGTAGTATTTGAGTTCCTGTACTATTTAAATTGTATCTATGTAGTCTTGTGATAAAAAATTAAGTTAATGACACAATTTTTGACGGTCTAGTCATGTCAGATGCAAGTGAGTTAGTGATCAAATAAACACCCAACTTGGCCCAATTTAAACTCATCCATGACCCGACTATTATAGAGCTCGCTAACAACTTAAAATCAATTTACTTTATAACTAAATTAACACAGCATAAATTACCCATGACCTAATTTAGCACAATATTTAAAATTAAAAACAAAAATTTACACAAGGCGTATGTTTGTATTCGTGTCCTAGTGGTGGATAGCCCATTACCTCGGGTGCTTTGGATTTTTTTTTTTAATTTGTTTTTGATCCCTGCCTTATACTATTATGCTTTTCGAACTTGTATTTAAATTATCGAAAAAGAAAAACTTACATGAATTCCACAGACCACATGCTAAATCAGGTGTTCCCACTTTTATCACAACAAAGCTGACTAAAGCTCTTCACTCTTGCATGCCCAAAAATAAATGATGCCAAAAAGAGCCACAACCAACCCCTTTCACAGCTACTTTTGTGCTGCTCCTTTTAGTCAAGTACCCAAAAACTCGAACCAATTTAGACGTGAAATAATATATTTGAAATAAATTAAAAAATAAGATAAAGAAGTGTTGGAAAAAATCACAGTTAAGCACAAGTAGAAGCAAAAAACAAACAAAAACTTCCAAATAATAACATGATAATACATTTGGAAGCGCTCTTTTAACTAGAGGGAAAAACCACGGGGTCCAAATGGGTGCATCGTTCACTATGAAAGCTGAAATTACAATATCTAATTATATCTCCAAGTCCCATACAATCATCAACATCATCAATGTGAACATCGCACGATAAGTCATCAACCTTCTCACAGTATAGTTGCTGCACAATGAGCCACCAGCCCTCCCACAATACAGCTTTGAAAAGAAAAGGCTACAAAAACTCTCTCATCTTTCAATGAAAACATCTTTGAAAACAACTCTCTCTGCCATTTCCCTAGGCACCCCTTTATAAAACCCTTAAACCTTCATATCGTTTCTCAACTCTCCACAACCAAAACCATCAACCATTAGTGCCTTTTATAATTGAGTTATCTGAATATAATCTGATTTACAATATCAATTCCAGTCATCCCTATTTAAGTACCCCAATCTTACCCAAATACAATCAAATAATATCTTTAATCAAACCTCAACTAAATCGAATTGGTGTATAGTTGTGAGGCAAATAATATCCCAACAAAAAGAGAACAATAACACAAGATTTACGTGGAAAACTCATGTTAAGGGAAAAACCACGAACAGCTAAGAACGCAATCCACCAACGAATCGAAAGAGGATACAACTCTCTGCAAAAGCTAGAGTTGGATTCGATCGAGATCTATTCTTCCACACCAAGACTACTCCACCAAGATAATTATGCAGAAGACCATCTCGCTCACTTCGACAGCCGCTCCCATATTTGCCTCCCATTGCTTAAGACCATCGCCTTTGACCACCGTTAAGCCAACCACTTTACAAGTGCCACATGTCCACTATGAGCACTACCCTTCATTCTTCCCTATTTGTGCTATAAATTCAAGGGAAAGGACAACAGTACACGTAAAAAATCACCCAGATCCTGGTCCCGTTTTCTTACTCTAGAATTTGAGTTCGACTCTCCTTGCCAAATAATTTATAGCAAAATACCATCGTTTTATGAATTGAGATATAAAACCGTGACACAACACAACAAATTGAATTATTATTTTACCTTTTTCCCTTATTTTGACTTTACAACAACAACAACAACAGTCCCAGTGCCTTGCCGCTTCCGCTGAACGCAGGGTCTGGGGGGGTGATGTACGCAGCCTTACCCTTTCCAGCCGGAAAGGAGACTGTTTCCGGGGACCCCCAATCTGAAGTAATTGAATGTCTGCAGATAAACCACAAATCAATCACCTTGCATTCTGATAAAAAAGTCAAAGAAGGAGAGAATAAGGAGAAGGAGGAGCAAAAGAAGAAGAAGAATAAGGAGAAGCAGCAGAATGAACAATAAATAATAAATAATAAATAATAAACAATAAACAGGGACTAAGCTAGTCTAAAAGTGCCCCACTAGAGGTCATGCCTGCCTAAGGATCTTGGACTACCAACCACTCCCTTATTTTGACTTTACTTTTTGTAATTAAAGTTGATACTGTATTAGTACATGTTGATATATTTTCAAAATGAGAATTGTTAATGAAGTGTTTGAGATTTATCCCGATGTTATTTAAAGTGATTTTTACACGTACAGGATATGTGTCGACACACAATCTTACACAACGATAATGCGGAGTTGTGTGTTGACACACAGAGCCCGTGTGTCGACACACAATCTTACAGAAACACATGGAACAGAGCTGTGTGTTGATACACATAGCTGTGTGTCGATACACAGGGCCGATTTTTGGCAGTTTCGGTTCACGGCTTTTCCTGGTTTTGGGCGCCCCTTTTTGGGGTGTTTCTTGGGACATATCTCTTCGTTATTTTCATATATACTCTCCCCTTGATCAGATTTATGATGATGAAAAAAAAGGAATTGCAAAAAGAGAGATTATATTGTAAGAACTTGAGAATCAATTGTTGAAAGTTCTTGAAAAACACCATTCTCATTCATCTCTTCTATCTCTCCCTTTACACACTTTTGCTTCATGGTTTTGGTTGTCGTTGTATCCCCAAGACTATTTCCTACGCCGAAATAAGTCTTAAGAAAAGTGACTACATGACCTCGACATCTAAGATCTTTAGAATACCCGTACTTGTGAATTTTGAAAGAAATTACACCAACAGTACAAAATGAGCAATTCGATAAATAGACGGAGATCGCTTAACCCCTCAAACACCCCATGTTAAGGATTGTACATGTAAATCTAGTAAAATCATACATTATAATTGTTAGAGAGAAGAGATTAATAGAGGATTACTCCAAGATATAACCTTATTTAAGCTTATATATAAACCTCGTAGATGTCAATTCCTAAGATCGGGCCTAAATTATAGAGACACTCAAGCAAGAAAAAGTATACTAAAACCAGACCCCCCAAAAAAAAAAATCATTGCCAAATCCTACAAAAATCATTACACTAGATTGCATTTTCCACGTATTTTTTTTATTAGTGTAATAAACGTATACTTTTCAAAATAATTTTATGGAAATCAGAGGCATAATGATTATATAATAAATTAATAGAATTCTTTTTGTTGGTAAATAGTAAATATTACCGTTAACAGTAGCCAAAAAGAGAGTTATTATTAGGTTAACATTTTTATGAGAACAAAATTATTGTTATTGGAGTAAGGTTATAATTTTTAAAATAATTTTGTAATTTTTATTATTTATAAGTTATATTATTATTTTGATAATAATAATTTTTGCCTTGGCAGTAACAACTTCTCATTATTATTAGAACACATTATTATTATTGTCAAAATAATAATATATTGTAATAAATAATGACTATGAAATTATTTTGAAAATTACCAAGAAAATAAAATTTAAATATTCAATGTAAAAATGTAAAGAAAATATAATAAATAAGGTGGATTAATTATAATTAATAATAATAAAGTGGGATGAGTTGTCCTTTTGCTTCCAAATCAAGCAAATGCTTATTCCCATGTGATATTATATAATTTATATGACTATTTTCCCCATCACAATTAATCGAATTTTTGGATTTTAAAATTTGACATTAGATCTAATGACGTGGCAATTATGTACGGATAAGAATAGGTCAGTGTTTTTTTTTTTTTTTGAATTATTTACAGTTTATTATCCGATTGTAGCGGCCTCACACTGCCACTTATTCTGCTATAATTGGGTTTATAGGCGTATAAGCTACATCTATCTACCTATATGCCTATGTTAGACTATATTGTATAGGACTTATTATTGTATGCATCTGAGCCCAATGGGCCTGCCTTGTATATGTTGTAAAGCCCATTACAGTTCTATAAATATACGAGAGGGCCACAGCATAATGTGCGCTTCTTATTCTTTCATGATATCAGAGCTCTCCCGAGCCCTCTCGTAAAGGCAAACTCTAGCCTCTGTTTTAATTTTTCGTTCTTTCCAAAAAAAAAAAAATAGGGTACCTGCTCCGTTTCACCCCTAACCCAGGAAACCCTAACCCTACCCTGCAGCGCCGCCGCCCCGTGCGCCATCCTGCTCGGCCGCCTCTCGCTTCCGGCCTGAACCCCCACGGCCCCCGCCAGCACATCAACCTCACCGGCACCGCACTACGATTGAAATTCTCGTAGTTCTGTAACATCGCCTTTTTCAATATGCAATCCGATGGATCTGACCGCTCCTGCTTCGTTTGATCGCGATTCAACGGCCGTAATCGGAGTGGAACATCGACGGTTATCATTTGACAATGTGGATTCAACAACTTCATTGAAGGAACCGCCATTGTTGATATACGTAAAGGTCCAACAACTGAGTTTGCAGGTACCAATCTCGCCATTGAAGAATTGTTAGGCAAATTCAGGGTATCGAACCCGTACCCTTCAAGTCACTAATAGCCGACGCAATGATTGGTTCTACTTCACAACCCGGGCTACCTTTTTTCGGTACTCCTATTTATGGTGAGCATATGTTATATCTATCACTTTTTCATCCTGCAATTAATACTTATGCCACTGGATCTACTTTCTATTCAGGGTTTGCGTCTCCTCAAACTATTTTTCAATCTCTTACTGCTCATTCTACTCCTAAAGTTGATTTTCCCTGGATAATGGATAGTGGTGCATCATCTCATATGACTAATAACCCCAGTTTGTTAACATCTCTTCGTCCTTATCATGGTTATGATAAAATTTTAGTTGGTAATGGCGCTTCTTTATCGATTGCTGGGATTGGATCTGGTTCTCTTATTACACCTGTTGGTCATTTCAATTTGCATAACGTTTTCTATATTCCTAGTCTTTCCACTAATTTAATCTCTCTGTTCGTCAATTCTGTAAAGATAATTCTTGCCTTTTAGAATTTGACTCGGGTGGTTTCTCCATTAAAAATGCTAAAACGATGTCCCTCATTATTCGTTGTGCTAGTCAGGGCCTCTTTTCCCTGTTCCCAAACCAAACTCAATCAGTCGCCCTGGTCAACCCCGACAGCTAGTGGCATCCTCCCCACATGTTTCCCTAGTTGCTTCCAAACACACACAATCTCTCTTGCATCGTTGACTTGGTCACCTCGGGGAGCCAGTCTTGTCAACTTTAGTTAAACAAAAATTTATATCTTGTTCGAGCTCTTCTAAGTCCAGTTTGTGTCATGCTTGCCAACTAGGTAAGCATAGCCGTTTACCCTTTCAAGCGTCTGTAACTAGTGCTTCGCGTCCTTTCGATATTGTTCATTCTGATGTATGGACATCACCTGTTATCAGTTTCAATGGTTTTAAGTATTATTTGCTATTATTGGATGATTATTCTCATTTTGTGTGGATTTATCCTATGCGTGCCAAATCTGAGGTTTTTGACCTGTTTGTTCAGTTTCGTAATCTTGTGTTGAATCAATTTGGCGTGGAAATCAAGAATTTTCAATGTGATAATGGCACTGAATATATCAACCGTGACTTTAATGGTCTTTTTCTGCAAAGGGGCATTCTCAGTAGGGTTTCCTGCCCTCACACCTCCCAACAGAATGGGAAAGCTGAGCGCATGCATCGTACTATTGGTAACATGATGCGTTCTCTTTTATTTCAAGCCTGTATACCTTTGAAATTTTGGGTTGAAGCAGTTTCTGTTGCAGTTCATACTATTAATCACCTACCATCTACCTCTATTAAGAAAAAGATCCCTTTTCAACGTTTATATAAGCAGAAAGTTAATTATGATCATCTTCGGATTTTTGGTAATGCCTGCTATCCTAATCTGAGTGCCACCGCCTCGCACAAACTTGCTCCGCGCTCCACTTTATGTGTCTTCTTGGGCTATCCATCAAATCACAAGGGTTACAAATGTCTGGATCTTTCTACTAATAAAGTTATTATTTCGAGGCATGTTGTTTTTGATGAAGCAGATTTTCCATTTGCACGATTGGGCACTCTCTCTCAAAATACGATGACCCGGCTTCAACAAATTTTCTTTTCCCCGCTTGCGTCTTCCCCATTCGCGGGCCTCACTCCACCGCACCTGCCACCTCCTGCGGCGGCACCCGCAACAGCCGCCGCCCCTCCCCTTACACCACCGGGGTCCCCTGCGGCCCCATCACCCGTCGCTGCAGCCGCCCCTGCGGCTCCGTCACCCGCCACCTATGTGCCGCCCCCTACTTCTTCTATTCATCCTATGGTGACTCGTGCTCGTGCTGGTATTGTCAAGCCTCTTCTCAAGCCTTCTATGATTGCTCATAGCTCTTTGCCCGAGGTACCTTTTTCTTATAAGCAGGCCCTTATTGATGATAATTGGAAGCATGCCATGCTTGAGGAATATAATGCCCTTATTCATAATAACACATGGGATCTTGTTCCTCCACCCCCTCATGGTAACATTATTGGCTCCAAGTGGGTTTTTCGTATTAAACAAACATCTACAGGTCAGATTGAACGCTATAAAGCACGATTGGTTGCTCAGGGTTTTACACAGCGATATGGCATTGACTATGGTGAAACTTTCAGTCCCGTTGTTAAACCTGCTACTGTTCGTATTGTTCTGACTATTGCCGCCTCTCGTCACTGGCCTATTCATCAGCTCGATGTCAAAAATGCTTTTCTTAATGGTACACTTAATGAAGAGGTCTACATGAAGCAACCGCCAGGTTTCATTAGTTCTCAGTATCCTGATCATGTTTGTAAGCTTCGTAAGTCTCTTTATGGTCTCAAACAGGCACCTCGTGTCTGGTACACTCGTTTTGCTACCTTTTTACAAAAATTGGGCTTCCGCAGCTGTAAGTCTGATTCCTCTTTATTTGTCTTACATCGTGGACATGACATGGCTATATTACTAGTATATGTTGATGATATCGTTCTCACTGCCTCTTCTCATGCGGTACTTCACGACCTACTTCGCTTTCTTAGATCTGAGTTTGACATGACCGACTTGGGGCATCTGAATTACTTTCTCGGCATCTCCGTATCTCACTTATCTACAGGGCTGTTCTTGTCTTAGTCTAAATATGCACATGATGTCTTGCACTGAGTGAACATACTTTCTTGCAAGCCTGTTGTCACACCTACGGATTCCAAATCCAAGCTTTCTCTCGAAGACGGCGAACTCATGACTGATCCCACATTATACAGGTCCATTGTTGGTGCTCTTCAATATCTCACCTTCACTCGTCCTGACATTTCTTACGCCGTTCAACAGGTCTGTCTATTTATGCATGCTCCACGCTCGTCACACTGGATGGCTGTTAAGCGCATCCTTCGGTATACCAAGGGCGCTATTGATCATGGTCTGACTATCTGTCTGACTTGTCTTGACCAACTTATAGCTGACTCCGACACTGATTGGGCTGGATGCCCTGACACTCGCCGTTCTACTTCTGGTTTCTGTGTTTTTCTCGAAGGCAACATTCTCTCCTGGCCCTCCAAGCGACAGCCCACTGTCTCTCGTTCTAGTGCTGAAGCTGAATATCGTGCAGTTTTCAATGCCGTTTCAGAATGTTGTTGGCTCCGTTCTCTCCTCAGTGAGTTGGGCCTCCTTCTTCCATGGGCTACCTTGGTCTATTGTGACAATGTCTCTGCTATGTACCTGTCTACCAACCCCGTTCAGCATATTCGTACGAAACATGTCGAGATTGACATTCATTTTGTTCGCGAGCGTGTCCAGATGGGTCTTGTTCGGGTGCTTCATATTCCTTCCTCCCAGCAAAATGCTGATATTTTCACAAAGAATATTCCGCGGGCTCTTTTTCTGCTTTTTAAGTTCAACCTTCGCATTTGCTTACCCCCTGCTTCGGTTGAGGAGGGATGTTAGACTATATTGTATAGGACTTATTATTGTATGTATCTGAGCCCAATGGGCCTGCCTTGTATATGATGTAAAGCTCATTACAGTTCTATAAATATACGAGAGGGCCACAGCATAATGTGCGCTTCTCATTCTTTCAGCCCATCTGTCTACTGTCTACTATTTGCCTATCTACTTTTACTTGCTGCCTGGTACGGAAGGTTTTGCCTCGATGTCTCTTCTGGGACGTTATGTTTTGTATTGCTCGTTTTATACTATAGCTTACTCTTTTGCTTTGATACCCTATTGCTTACAGGTCACCATGACACGAAGATGACATAACTTTCAGGTTGGGGGTCCTTGGAATCAGCCTCTTCAGCTTCATACCCTGAAGGGGGAAGGCTGCGTACATCAGCCCCTCAGACCCCGCTTTTGTGGGAGCCCTTGAGGCACTGGATTTGTTGTTGTTGTTATTATTCGATATTTTTTAAAATAATGAAAATAGCTCTAATCTTTTGAAATTAATAAAAAAAGTCCTTAATTTTTTATCTTATTAATAAAGAGGCATCTCTCTAGCATGACAATATCATTTTCTATTCATAGAATTAATGTGGCAATTATTTTTTTTTTATGTTATAGTAAAATGACAAAAATATCATTTAATATTCTTATTCTTGTGCTATAATCACAAAATTCAAGATGTTGTAAGATGTAGAAATTATTTATTTTTGCTTAATATATTTAAAAATATAGTTATTGAAGAGTACTTTTATCATTTTAATGTGGCTTTAATGAAAAATAATTGTTACTTTAGCTTTGTTGACAGAAAATAATGTTATTAGGCTGGAGAATGGACTTTTTTTTAATAAGACAAAAATTTAGGGACCTTTTTATTAATATGACAAAAATTTAAGGACGTTTTTATTAATTCAAAAAGGTCAAGGTCCTTTTTATTATTTTCAAGAACGTCGGGTTGCTAAAATATAAACAAATCTTTATCTTTTGATGTTTTTTAGTGTGTTGTTATTATTAGAATAATTAATAGGAAATATATGAGTTAAAATAACTAATAGTTATAAAATTTATTAAATTATCCTGAATGAGTGACTGTAGGCCTTTTACTTTGTTAATAACTTTACTTTTTTTAATTAATGTTGGTAATGATATTGTCAAAGCAATATTGTAGTTTTTAAAATAATTTATAGCTCTTATTATTTGTGAGTCATATAATTATTTTGGTAATAAAAATTCCCCCACTGTTGGAGAACTTTAAGTTGATTGATATTGATATTTGTTCGAAAAATCACACATTCGAGCACAAGCAGAAGCGGAAATCGAACAAAATTAACGAACCAACTTACGAGATTTTTACGTGGAAAACCCTCTCTTAACTAGAGAGAAAAAACACGAGATCCAAACAGAATACTCATGTACTATAAAATTTAGGATTACAATCTCTAATTAAAATTCCAAACCCACCTCACAATTCTCTTCTCGAATGTGACTATTGCATGGTAAGTCACAATCTCCTCAACGTAACTCTAGAAAGAGAAAGTTACAACAAACTCTCGACTCTCAATTAAGGCATTCGTGTATGACTCCTTTCTGCGAGCACACGCCGAAGATGGGGAAAATGCTAGGTCTAGGTTTTGACGGGTATGATCCGCTTATGTTGAGTGCTTTGATTCGATAGTTTAGTGGCATGACTGTCCTATATTCATAACTTTTGGTTTGTCTTGTTTCCAAGTCCTCCCTAGTGATGTTTGATGCTCTTAATGTTTGCCTGTTTTTCCTTATTTTCCTATTTGTGCTATTTTCATTGTGTTAGTCCCCGCCCTTATATGGGTTGACTCAGAGCTCGTAAATTTAAGTTGCCTGCTATGTTTCGCGACTTTGTCGCTAATTATCAAAAAATATTCGGGTGAACCCCACTCAACATCTCATAAAAAAAACTCAAAACACACAACTCTTACAATCGGTTTCTCATCTTCTCCCCCTACTCGAGTTCCCCTCGGACACCACTTTACAAAATCCAATCCTCCCTACATTTTCTCTCTTTTTTTCAATCTATTTTCTACTTAACCATGTAACCCAATTTATAATCCAAATTGTAAACCTTCCCGCTCTCTCACTACAACAAGTGAGAGGTTATAAAATTAAAAACTATTTTTCTTTTTTTTTTTTCCTTTCTTTTCTTTTTCCTTGTCTTTTCTACTTTTTATTTTTATATAATTAATTTTGAAGTAAAAAATATTCCTTATTTGATTAGAGAAACAACCTCTCTCGAGGTAGTACCGTAGGTATATTTTAACCTCTTCAAATCCTATCTTGACGAAAGCCCGATACGCTAAATTGTTGTTGTTATTGTTGTTATTGATATTGCTCCAATATTAATAAAAAGGGTTTTCAAAATACTAACATCCTCAATAAATATCCCCAAAGGTTAATCATATTTATTAATAAGAATTTTGTATCAATTTTTGATAATAAATTGGTAAAAACCTTTAGAAATGAATTTAATTCACTTGATCTAATTTTCATTCTAAAAGTAAATTATACGATAAAAGGTTCTTTATAGTTTTTCTATAGTTGTTTCGGTTTTATGTTTGAGGTACTATTGAAATTAGGTCATAAAACAACACTCATAAAATATGACAAAAATACATTAAAACAATATCATATAAGTTTAAAAACAAAAAAAGAACGGCACAAGTTTTACCGTAGAAAAAAAATGATATTATTATCGTTTAACACAAATTCAACACTTCATTTTTTGCGTTGACATGTCATTTACCGCATTTGTTTTTGGGTTAGTATGTCGTCTTTTCAGGTGTTTTGTTTTTCAGTTAACCTATAATGGAGTTGATACCCCTTATATTATTTTTAAAAATTGTGTTAAATTTTCGTTACTCTTTCAAAAAATATCTGACTTTTTCCTTTTTTTAATTATTGAAAAAAAGCCATAGCTTTTTTATTCCATTTTCAAAATCATTTTGTGTATATAATGAATATTAGGAAAATTTATTTTTAATGTATCCTAAGGTTTGACAGTTATTAGTTAGGCAGCCTGAATTTTAATACATACAATAAGCTACTGTAATGTTTATAAATTTATACCATGAGTTACTTACGGTGGAGCCCAGTGGATTTTTGACAAAATTTGTCCAATTTTTATTGGAGAATGTTTATGTGATACATGATTATAATAAGATATAAGAGTAAGGTGTTTTCAATGGCTTATGATAAGAATTTAGTTATTTTTAAGTTTTAGAATATATTAAAATGTAAAAAGTACCTAATAAATAAAAGGGTTATTTACGCCAAATGTCTTTGCTCTTTGCCCATTGTATCAATTTGGTTCTTGTGCTTTTAATTGTGTCAATTTATTCCATGAACAATTGAAAATGTGTCAATTTAGTTCTTTGGTCAAATTTAAGTTATGTTAATAAAGTAATTTTGAAGGGTAAAATTATGTTAGATGCAAGTGACTTGTTATAAATGTATCTCTTTACTCAATTTAATCCAATTCGTGGCTGAACCACTTTCTTTAAGGACCAAATTGATATATTTTGAATTCTACAGGGATAAAATTGACACAATTAAAAGTATAAGGACTAAATTGACCTTTGGCATTAATAACTTGAATAAAATATTAAAACGTATACTTATAAATTGTTAAAAATATTGAGGTTATTTATCTTTTAGTATCCCGATATATTTGTGAAAATAATAAAAGATCCATCACCTGTCTAATTTAGTTTTTAGTATCTTAGATTTTCTTTTTATATTAATAAGGAGGACCTTCACCCCCGAGATGGCTCCATATTCTGGCGGAAAAAAACTAGTGTGACAGGTGATAACTTTATTTACCCATAAAGTATACCGACAAAAATAACCCTTGAACTCTTTTGGAGCATTTAAAATGAATTTCAAAACGACATTGTTTTAGTTATTGTACCATCTAAACACCATGTTATTTGATCTCGGGAACAAAAGATTAATCATGGCCCCAAACTTTAGAGTCAAGCACCAAAACGACATTGTTTTGGTGATAGGCAATTTCGTCTTTCCATGCATATATAAACCATTTTTGTATTTATTATTTTATATGTATATATAAGATAATTGATACCAGCCAAAAAACAGATGAGAAAGTAGAATCCCATGTTGATGGGTTAGAAAAGGAGATACCAATATATATACCTAAAGAGCTACTCTATTCATTACCAATTGATTTAGGGATGGTACATCATTTGGTATGTGACAATAGTATCAGAGCTGTCGATTTTCAGATTAATTCTATGGAGTTCGGTTCGGTATGGGACAGACCATACTCTGGAGTCGTGCTCGGTCTAGAATGGGACGGGCCATGCTGGACAAGCCATGTAAAACATTCTTTAATATATAACAATAACTTAATATAATAAAATATATAATATATTTATTTTTAACAAATGCACAGATACTTGCCGTTAAAGAAGAGCGTAGGAGCGTTCACACTGTAATGGAATTGGATGGAGTTGGTCGATTTGGATAATCATTATCCACTTTCCTCAATTTTTCTTTTTTTATTTTTATTTTTCTGTTAATGGTTCACTGAATAAATTAATAAATATTACTTCCTTTCTATTTTAAATATTTATCATTTTATTTTATTCTTTTGAATTCACTTTTTTAGGTCTAATATTAATTTTTGTGTTGACTCCATCATATTAGAATATTATCAGATTAATGATAAAATTTAGAGTAAATAATAGTTAAAATTAAAAAAAAAAATAATTTGACTTTTAACATTTATATTATAGAGAAAAATAAAAAAAAGATGAGTGATTATAAATTTATTAGAGAAAAATTATGGTTAAATAATTCTTAAATTCTCTCATTATGATTCGATTATAATATTTATTTTGAGTTATTTATCTACAGGAGTCTAATAAAAAAAAAATTCCCTAAATTTATATTCTAGTGTATGAAATCTTTCTGTAAGGGTTCGAAAGTATACGTATTAGCTGTATTCGTAATTGAGTTACATGAGACGGTTGAGTATATAGGAGGTTGACTTAATCGACCTAGTCATGAATTGAACGCTGTTCGTAAAATACGATATAAGAATTAAATAAGATATAATACGCATATGTATTTTTCGTCTTTATACATAAATTTTTTTGCAAAAGGTTCGTTGATTTATAAAAATAAAGAAGTGTGTTAGCAAAAATAGCAGTAGCATAAGAATAGCATTTAGTAAACTATAGGGTATAGTTGATTAAAAAAAAAAAAAAAAACCTATAGGGTATAAGAAATAATTTGAAAGTACTAAAAGTGGTAAATTTGGTAAAATATAAATATGGATACTTAATTTGGAATAGTTATATGTTATTTTTAATTATCATTTAATTTTCAAATAAAAAAGACAAAATAAAAAAAATACGTATTTTACTATATTATTGATAATTATAAGTAGACACCCTTTTTTTAATGAATAAATGCAGATGGGTGTCCAATATCCATATTATACTCCTTTTTTGCGAATCAAATTTGGCATATAAACTCATATAATTTAAAAAAGAGAGATTCCGGGTGGAAATGTAACGAGTAGTGACATTCAATTCCTCATATATTAAGGATTCCACATGCAATTGTCTTATTAGAAATCTCACGATTGAGTTATCCAAGATAATACTTCACCTAATAGCAATTGGTTTTAAAATAATAAACTTCTAGCCAATTTAAGCTTATATATGAGTTTTATGTGTTCCAACTATATCAGTCAGATGTATATGCAGATAAAATTTTGAATGATATAAATGCAACCCACAAAGTCAAAAATTGAAGAGATCTATCCAAAGTTGAATTTAAGTAGGTTGGGCCAAAATTGAGTTTTAATTCAATGCTATACGAAGCAAAGTTTGAATGAGCTTTACATCAGCCTTGTGTAAGCATTACCTCATCATAATCCCAAAAAGCCACTACAAAATGATGACCCAAATTTAAAGAGATTTTCATGCCCACTTTTAGCTTTTTAAGGTATAAACTAATCGAATATTTGATTAACTACTTATATTTGAAATTGATTATGGTTTGTTCAAGCTCATTTGGGGAGCTTGATGGTTGATCATGTCGAGTTTGAATGATAAGCTTCATGAGCTGAGTTCGAACAAGGGGGATGCTCTACTTGTTCAAGCTCGCTAATTGTTGGATAAAAGCTGGTTACAGCCTCGTCAAAGGATTGATTAAAGCTCATTAAGAGCTCATTTGCAGTTGGTGTAGCTCAAAAATGGTTTGGTAATAACTCGATATTGACTCAGATATCTCAGCTTAGTAGTGAGCTTAACTTGATAGCAAGTTCGGCTTGATTATGAGGTTGACTTGGTTTGATAACGAGATTAGCTCGACTCGACTGGGAGCTCGACTTGGCTCGACGACAAGCTTAGCTCGATTTAATTATGAGCTCGCGACTTGTCTTGATAACGAGCTAAGTTGATCTCGCAATAAGCTCGGCTCGACTCAAATAAGCTAATTACCTGAGGTGAGCTGAGTATCAAGCACAATAATATCTTACTGAACCAAGTTTGAATAAAGGATTCAAAAGCTTGATAAAAGCTTAGTTCTAGCTCGAGTTGGATAGATCTTATCGAACTCGAGTTGTGCTCGGTTTAACACGACTCATTTACACCCTCGCATTTAATAATCCCAAAATCACTTAAGCTCGTCATGCATTCAACCTTCTTATTGTTTTGGGATACCTATCACTTTAAACTTTTTTATTTTTTATTTAAATTTATATATTTAACATAAATTATTATCACAAGGAGGGCAATATCAAAAAAAAAAAAAATTAAAAATTTAAAATTTGCTGAAGTGGAGGCTATTTGGAAAAATATTTGTCAAAATGGGCCATTTTGGATAATATTTTTTATTTTTATTTTGGGCCATTTTGAGCAATGACTCTCTACTGTGTTTCCTATTGCATGTTCACCTTCGAGATCATAGCGACAAAAATGTTCATGTGCTCGGCGTGATAGACTGTGGCTTGTGTTCCTTGAGCTTTCCCAGTCCAAATCCATTGTTACAATCCTTTTCTAAAAACTTTGGTTATTGTCATTTTTTCCAACATTTCTTTGTTCAACCAGATTAGCAAGAAGGGAAAAGTGTTTGGAATTTTTTTTCCTTTGGACTATTTTTTCAATTTTGATTCTCCAAGTTGATGTGGGAAATCAATTTTTGTAGCATCATATCCGTTTCTTATGCTTTAATTGTGTCATAAATTTATCCTAAGATGGAGGCAATTAGCTTGAAATATCTCATAAATTTTCGTTCCTTTAGTTGGTATATCGGTACAAAGATTTTCATATTTATGTATTTGATCCTAAATTAGCTTGTAGTCGGTCAAGGAAAACTAAATCCACCTATTTTATATATATATATATATATATTTTGCAACACTATCGTTCCACCCATACTTGCTATATAGCACCTCCCATATTCCTTGAGAGTTTTCAGTTTACTGTAAATACGATACAATGATGCAGACATATAATTAAGCTACATACCTTTACATGTATGGTCATCGTTCTCAAAATTTGTATTAGATCTATCCAATGTTTTATCATTTAAAAGTGTAAGATGAATTTCAATTTACCCTAAGAAAAATTCCATCTAATCTGATCATATTTTGTGATTTTTTCTATCTAGAGGATTAGTTTTCAACATACCAAGGGCGATAAAAGCAATGGTAGTCATATTTTTGATTACTCATTTCTAAACGACTTAGAATGTTAGGCAAACAATGATGAGTAGTTGGAAAAACTTATTTTAGGAAAAGTCAAACCGAGTAGTAAACTGTATTTGAACAAAGCAATCCCAAATAGAACCCATCTCAAACATAACCAAGGTAAAGCGATAAAGTTGATCCAAAGCGAACAAAATTTAATTAATGCAAGCCTGACACGATAAGCGAATCATACAGTAAGTAAAAATAATTAGCAAGGAAAAAAAGTAGGAAAGCAGAAATCAAACTGATGAATAGCCGCATCGTGAAGTTCACCACTGCCTAAGAGGTTTATGCCCCATGCCGGTAAACATGACGAATTATCACTCTCAATCTTAGGGTTAACACATGAAACAGAAAAACCTTGAATAGAGAAATATATAGAAAATAATTTTTTTTTGAGTTATGTATCATGCTTCTTACTACTACTATTATAGATAACACTGTCAAATACAAGTCAAAATTTATAGAATTACATTTCTTTCCACTGTAACTATTTTAAAATGAGTTGTTATAGATATGAATGTGATCATATATAATTTTTGGAAAAAGCTGTATAGCACAAAAAATGCAAGACTAGAGATTCGAAACCCATTTCCCTCGAGTGTAAGTCACACTCTCCAACATCTGAGCTACAATGTTCATTGTGATATTGCTTGAGTAAATAAATATTTAAAGATTTTTTTGATGATTTCATATCGTGTGTTCTCGTTGCCATTTTCTCGTGATGTATAGCATCACTCATAATTTTTTTATAATTCAATACCGAACTTTTTATGTATGAAGCGGAGTAACACACAAATGTATTAAACTCCGTTTAATTTTAATACCTTATTTTACTGACTATGCTTCTTACCATTACAAAATAAAAATATGAGCAAGTCATATATCATATTTTGTAAAAATGTGAGTGATGCTTTTGCTATGAAAAAAAGAAAGGGGGCCCATATACTCATGCGATTTCCCCGCAAAGATTTTTTTTGAGAAAATTTGTTTTATGTATTACTGAGGTTTGATAATATATTTTTCAGGTATCTTGAACTTTGATATTTTTTTCAGGTACCCTATGCTAACAGAACCCCAAAGAGTTAAGCCGAGGGTATTTGAAAAAAAAAGTTACCAAAATTTTGGGTACCTCAAAAATATTTCGAAGTCTCAGGGTTTCTGAAAAATATATTATCAAATCTTAAGATACTTGAATCAAATTTTCTATTTTTTTTATTTGATAATTGCAATATTATTCATCAACCAATCAGATACAAAAAAATTTAGTACTCCCAATATAAATATTCATTTCCAATTCTATTTCTAGTAGTATCGATCTAACTATTAAACCAAACTACAAACATTATTGACCTCCGACTTTCGTTCTTTGCGAGAGTATTCGCCTGACTATTTACTTCACGTTTCTTGTGGACAAACGACAGCTTACTTATTTTTACCAGGAAAGATAACGAACCAATCAATTACAATGGGATGGGAGGGTGGCCTATGCTAATAGCAATAGTAGTTGCTAATAAAGTGAGATTTTACTAGGAAAGTACTACATATATTTAATTTTAATATCTAATTTGTATATTTAATAATTTTTAAAAGTTAAAACCCAGCAGTTATTTTTATAAATTACTACATTTTTATTACATTTATTGGATTTATAAGTCAAAATTATTTTATATATGCTTATTGTACAACCAATTTCATTGGTGTCTAGATCATATATATATATATATGATGAATATCAAATGAGAGCATTTGACTACAGTGAGATATGAGAGCTTAAATCTCAGCCATTTAATTCAAAATGAAGGGCTGAGATTACACACACACACACACACACACATATATATATATATAAGAATTAATTTTTTTAAACTCGTTGAATTCCTCTAAACAAAAAAGATATCTAGAAGATTCAAGACATGTTACTAGATATCATAAAGCTTCCGGTAGCTGTCAAAAAATTATTTGAGCAATGGCTTTCGTATTATGTTGGGGGTAAATTCTAAAAGAAGACTTGGCTTATGTTGTTCTTCATCGTTATTTGGGTAACTAATTTGATGCATTGGAAACAAGATTGTCTCTGAAGAAGGTCTATGTGTTGAAGATGACGTGTTTGGGAGTATCAATGTTGAGGACTCCACATATGAGTCTTATAGAATCTCACATTGGAGTTGTGAGAAAGAAGAGATCACCTTATAAGCTTAGTGAGTTACTCCACCTATAGCCAATTGGTTTTAGGATGGAATCCCACTTAGGCTTATATGTGGATTTCATATATTCCAACTTCGTGGGTCGGGTTTAAAGGCCCTTGGAAATTTAAAAATCAAGATGAGGACCGGCTTTTGGGTCAAGGCTTGATGTGAAGAGTTTTCTTATTCCATAGAGGATGTTGCTTGGAATATCGAATGTGTCAAGAGTTGGAATGTACCGAGCTTGCTGATATAAATGGTTTTCGCCGAGTTGTTGAGGCGTTCTCTTTGGTTTTTGATTTTTTGTTCATTTTGTATTGTTTGGTTCCTGTTTTGATTTTGTATTTCTTCTTTATGCTCCCAAACTTTGGTGTGGTTTCAGGTCCCGCTTTTGTGGGGTGCCGTCTTTATATTACGAGTTTTTCGCTAATTATCAGGAAAAAATGTGACCATAGGTGGTGGATGTTCTGTCCTCCCGACATTTGGGAGAGGGTTGTGGAAGATTCTTGATAGCATTGTTTTTTAGGTCCTTTTGGACTTTGCATCTGATAAAAAGAGATTCCTACATGTAAGTCTAGTTGAATCTCACATTAGTATTGTGAGAGAGAAAAGCCCACCATATATAAGCTTAGTAATTTACTCCACCTATTACCAATTGATTGTTAAGATGGAACCTCATTTGAGCTTATATGTGGATCTCATGCATACCAATTCCTTGGATCGAGCCTGAAAGCCCGCTGAAATTAACATGGTATCATAGCAGTTGGATGATCCTGGAGTTTTCTTTATCGCATTGTGTCCTCTAGAAGAAGGGTGCATTTGAATTTGTTGCATCTATGCCCTATTGGTGAATGTTGGATCCAACTGGACGTAATTCCCAATTGGATCTAAGAAGGCGAGATGTGTGTTTAAAGTAGACTCGCATGTAAGGGGATTGTTAAGGACTTCGCATGTGATTCTAGTTGAATCCCACATTGGAGTTGTAAGAGAAAAGAGATCACCATATAAGCGTAGTGGATTACTTCACCGAATCCCAATTGATTGTAGTATACAACTCTGCTTGGACTTATATGTAGATCTCATTTATGCCAACTCCGCGGGTTAGTCCTCAAGGACCACTGAGATTTAACACTTCCATTCCCTCAATTTTTCTAATAAAAATATTATATGTACATAGTTTGATGTCCGATTTATGTATTTGATAATGTAAAAAAAATGGCATTAAGGCCATGTTTGGTTTCGACTTTAAAAATAAGGGGTGAGCTTTTAATGGTGCAATCTTTTTCTATGCTATCTTTCAAAATTTATTTTGTTGTTACTTTTGTTTTCTTGTTTGTTTCGTCCAGCCGGTTTTTGGTTTGTATCCAAATATCAAAAAAGAAAAATTTTTCAAAATTAAATAGTTTTATGGAGTAACCTTTACTCTTATTTGGTGAATAAAGGTTAAAAAAGTTATCGACTTGTTACTTCATTTGACCCATCAGAGGGGTGAGTTGACACATACCGAGTCAATAGTCCAAAAGTGTTGAATACGGTTAGATTAGAGGAAAAACATTTTCCGATTTGACTTAATCGATTGAGTTATCTCAAGGACGGGTTGTGTTAATCATGTCATAGGTACTTGGTACTCGGACTTGGGATGGTTCAATTCAAGTATTTCCTTTTTTCACTTATACAATTATATATCTCGTAAAATATATGTATATTTTGAAGATATTTATAAGAAAAAGTAAAAATATTTAATGTTGTACATCATTTTATAAAGCTAATGAAAAGGCGCATTACGATCATCCTAGCAGATGCGTTAAAGATTGTGGTATAGGTGAGAATGTTTATACTTAAATGAATTTGGTAGCAGACATACTTGCAAAATGATGTGGATGAATTTTTTTTGTTGAGGCTTCAGTCCTGCTCTCGTTTCATGTGCTTATCTTCTGGTTCATCTTCAGCTGGGATCCCTATTTGAGTTTGTTCTAGCGCCTTGTTTTGTCCTCTCCCCCGTGTCTTGTCTGATTTTGTGCTTGGTATATGCTGTGTCGTGTTTGAGGGGAGCGTTTGTTCCTGTTGGTCGGTCCTTTTGTTTTGTGTTGGTTGTTTTTGGTCCCCGTTTTGTTACGGTCGGACTCAAGCCTCACCTAGCTAGTGGTCTGCTTGTTTCGCGACTTTTTCGCGATTTATCGAAAACAAAAAAAAACTTAAATGAATTTGAATCATGTTGATTTTTACGGTTAGAATAATCTCATGCTAACGTGTTGTGTCACAAGCCCAAAAAGCTCGTCACCTACAAACCCAACTCAGGTCCATTTAACTCCTCAATTTAACGGCTCAAACTTGTCGAGTCATTAATTCCTTGGGTGGGTTGTGGCTTAAGGTGGGTTTGGGCCATTGGCCGGACCATCAGTTATGTCTTGCTCATATTGGGTTAAAAAATCTTGAAATTATTAGCACAAATGGGGTTAAAATTTTGGCAATGAGGGGGACTGATGCAACACTTTTAACCCTATATAACGTGAAAAGTTTTCGGAATGAATACTTAACCTTTTTCATTTCGCATATCAAACGAGAAAATGACGTAAACATTTTAAGAAAGTAACCATTAAATGCATTCTCCTCAAACCAAACATGCCCTAAATTGTTGCTTTTTATAAGCCAATGACTTTCGGCCACATGTATTATGCATACAAATTAAAATACATTCTTAGATTAAATTATTAGTTTGTACTGCTAAGGAATATGGTATCAAATCTAAACTTTAGTTTATAAAGGCCTTTTATTTTTTGTTATTATATATATATATATTAATTATTATCTAGCATATAAGCATATGCTAAAAGATCTTCAGGAGTCATTCGGTTACCATATGAATTAAATTTTTACGGAAAGTTCTATTTTTTTGGGAATTTAATTCCTATGTCAACTTCCCAGAAAGTAGGCAAAATATTTTTTGTTATCAGGATGGGAAATAGAACTTCCTTGAAGAAGCTAGTCAAAACAAATGAATTAAAACTTACCTAAGGGGGCCAAACAAGTTACTTCCTGTGCTTTGCCTACTTTCTTCAACCAAATAAGAGTCAAAATATATACTTTTTATGAATTTTTTAATTCCCGTATCTACTTTTTGCTTATATCAAACGAGGCATACTAGTACTACTTGCAACACAAGGCCTGATAGTTAATGAGTCTGCCGGTGGGCTAGTTGGGCTAGCTATTGGGTTTGCTTTTTTGTATGGGTCCGCTTTATTATTATTATTATTATTATTTTTTTCACTTATGGGCTACTCTTTTGTTTTATGGGCCTATCCAAATATCTTACTAGTGCTTCCGTAATAGTGGCTGTTATGTTATAGAATGTTCATAACCCGACCCGAAATTGACCTAACCGAGATTGACCCGGCTTTAACCTATCTCAACCCGGTTCTTACCCAATTAGGGATTAGACTGACCCGATATTGAACTAACCGGAATACGACTCGATTGCCAGGTCTAGGAGAGGCACGTGAGTCCCAAAAAAAAAAAAAAAAAATTTAAGGGCAATATCATAGAGTTTTTAGGAGGAAAAAAAAAAAAAAAAAAAGGTTGATTATAAGTCGAATTTTTGCAAAAAATTGTGATAAATTATATTACATATGGATTAGGGAGGTCATTGTAAAAATACTGTGACAGGCGTTATGTAATGAATTTTGAGCTGATTTTACATGATTAGCTGTTACACGACGATACTATACCCTATTTGTTGGAGTCTTATACCATTTTAAAGCATTGATATGCTTTAACTTAAGTAGAGAAGACATAGATACGCCCAATATTTAGGGGTCGTAGCAGAGTCCAAATATTTTTATGATCTGACAAGAGAACTTGCACTACTGATAATAGGTTTGATAAATGTGTTATGTCATGTCATGTTCATATAATATGAGGGGTCTCAGAATAGGGTACACGTGGGTTACATGAATGATCTATTTTGTTGTATGTTAGTTTGTCAACACTTACAAAAATGTCAATATTGGTATACTAGCAATAAGTACATTACAAATATATATAAAAGTGTTAAAATTGTTTATCAAATTATCGTAATCAAATATAATTCAAATATCTTATGTGACATCGGCTACTAAAATTATGTACATAATAGGAAGTAATATATCACTCAAATTATCTAACCTAACTACAACAACAACAACAATAAACCCAGTGTCTCAAGGGCTCCCGCAAAAGCGGGGTCTAGGGGGTTGATGTACGCAGCCTTCCCTCTTCAGGGTATGAAGCTGAAGAGAGGCTGTTTTCGAGGACCCCCAACCTGAGAGTTATATCATCTTTGTGTCATGGTGACCTAGTACTCAAAATGAGCCAAATTTGTGCACTTCTCTTTCGAATTGACTGGCTTTTGTATCAATTTTGGATCTTCAAAAACTCTTCTTAAGGAAACTCTGACTTAACTAGCTCATGTGAGTTATAGATCGCTGCATGAACTGGGGTTTATTGGGTAATCGGATTCCTCGCTAGCAGAAATAATGGAGACGTGATAGGATAGAGAGAGTACTCATTGTTTAATCAACGTTCAACAACTCGTTTGTGGAACTTCTTGCTTAAACTTTTGTGGAATGGAAAGTGGAGAATAGTAAAACTGAAATTATCTAACCTAACTATTAATATAATATCCCAATTGATGTACTTAGGATAATATTTAGAGACAGACTTTTGCAACAATGTGTTACTTCTATGTATATGACATACTTGTAACCCTATTGGATACGTTTATTGAAATATTCTCTCACAATAACTACATAAATGAGTTAAACATGTTGAAAACGGATTGACCCAACCAAAATCCAAATTTAACCCAGTCACACAAAACGATTAAAACGTTTCAACCCAAATTCACCCCAACTCCAAAACCCCAACCAAACACATCATCTTTGTATCATGTCGTTTTATCATATCGTGTCAGATTTTGCCAGCTCTTATAGATAATGATATGGGGTGCTAAGCACTTGACTAATTTAATTATGTATATATATAAGGCATATGAGAGGGTGAGACATGAAAGAAGAGAATATGAACCATGAAATATTAATCATGGAATTTTGAGGGGTGGAAAAGTAATTTTGAAATCTAGGCCATGATTTAAATTTTCCGGTTCATATTCTTTCCTCTTATTTCTCACCTTTTCATACGAGTAAATGCAATATATATATTAATATTAATTCATCGACTTTACCCAAGAAATTAAAACTTAATTTTCTGAACGACTAACTAATAACTATTCTAAAAGATCAGAATGATAGATAAAGCTTATGAAAACATTTTTTTTTTTTTGAACAGCTTATGAAAACATTTATTTGATTTGAAGTGGGATGGTGCTTTTTTTCAACAATTATTTTTTTATGGGCTTTTATTTTTACTTTTTCCGGTCAAAGATCAGGAAAGATGATGGACTATTCCCACTGTACTAATAAGATCAAATTTATAGAGTTTGTTTTTGACTTTTAAAGGTGAATCTCATGAATCATGCTCCACCATGATGATATTCTCTAATTTTGACTTAATATATTCTTCTTAGACTATTTTGAACGATATTCGGAGTTCGTTGAATTTATACGGTTGTTTAGTGGACCTTCGACAATCCTGTTTGCGATTTTGTGGCAAGGTTTGATCCTTCGAAGATTGAGTTATTGGTGTGCTTGCTCCTATTGGAGAAACTGAATACAAAATGGTGACCGGTGAAGTTTGGAGTGATTCCTTCTTTTTTGATAATGAGCGACAAAAGTTGCATTATAAAGAAGGCATATCAGTGCGAGCAACAATGAGAATACTTGTAGAAAAGCGTGCCAAAAAAAAGAGCAATACAAGAAATCATAAAAAATATAGAAAATAAAAGTTAAAAATCAAAAGATATTAGAAGGCCTCATTAACACTGGATACAATAGGAGAAAAAATCCAAGGCGCCTATAACGGGAAGACATGAAACAGGGAAGCATGTGGAAGCTCTGAACCCCAAATCCCCACCACAGCATTAGGAAAGGAAAAAGAAGCTCGTCAAGGAGATTCTTTGTCTCCCTTTTTTGCTGACCTATGCTAACAAGGAGCAATGGCGGCGGCAAAGAGCAAAGTGTAGGCGAACTTCAGCGGTGAAGACTAGGATTTCAATTTATTGGCTGTTGGTGCAAAGCTTTAGGGTTTTGGTTGGGATAAATGCATGTCAAGTGTTGAGCAAGGATCTAACAAAAAGTTTTGGCTAGCATTGAAGGTGGTTTCATGGGTTTGAGACAAAGTGTTTTAGGAGTTCGGTCCTCATTTAGGGTTTTGGCCAATGGCTGGTTTGGGGGTAGTCGACTTGGGTAGATGGCGTGTTTCAAGTGGTTCTATGGTGGAGATAAAGCAGTGGAGATGGAGCTCAAAGTGGGCTTGGAGGAGGGAGGTCGGAGTGATTCCTCTTACCTTAATTCACGAAGTACATGTCTGTTTTGTACTAACATTATAAAATTTCGTATGCATCTGTTTCTTCATCGCAGTTTCTCTTCGAGTATTTAAACTACATATATAGATCGTTTCCATCAACTATAGTTTTGTGTGACGCGACTGGTCCGATCAATAATGCTTGGCTTATGATTTTTTTGGCCATCAATTGAACACTTTTGAATACTAGGAACAATCAAGTTATCAAGAAAGACGCATCAAGTTAGGATCACGTTCTTAGTGCCATCGAATTCCATGTGCCTTTTAGGCTTATATCAATATTCAAGATGCTATGATTGTTCATGTGCGGATTTCCTTCTCCCATTGCCACTTTAATCACCTGGCAGTCAGGACACTTTGATGCCCGTTTCCTTTTGATACCTTTGAATGGAATGTTGATGATGCTAGCTCAATTACATATGGAGTTCTAAGTTGTAATCGTATACTCAATGTAATTTTTTTGCGTTCATTGGAATTTACTCTAGTTTTGCGAAATGTCATGCAATTTGGTTAGCTAGCTATAGATATGTCCTTCAAAGAAGATTGGCCTAAATTCTTCCTTGTCATAATTGAAATGGACTCTTCCACATTCGTTCTTTGATAATTAAGGCACAGGTCCAAAAGGCACTCAATTTGTAGGACAGGGCCTCAAAGCTAGTAAAATCAGGTAAAATCAGATAAAATCAAATATACCAGGAATAGGGGGAAGGGATCGAAAAGTAGTTTCTCACAGGTTGGCAAGAAGCACACCCATATTGACATCAGTTCAATGCTGGTAACTAATAACACACTAAAGATATGTCACTTGATCATGAAATCAGCCTCAAACTACTACAGGAAACTACAAGCACCTACAGAATTAACTATGACTATATAGCAACATCACCTCGTTACGCCACGAGTACCTTAACTCATCGTTGCCATAAACAACTCAATTTCTTCCCTTACCACTATGCCAAACACCCTTCATATGCTTCCTTTTATTTGAAGATCACTCACATGTGAGAGGAAGTATCAAGGACTTCATTTGTTGATCTAATCAAAAGTCTCATATCGAAGTTGTAAAAAAGAAGATATCAACACATAAGCTTAGTGTGTTACTCCAATGAATGCATATTAGTTGTAAGATAAAACGCCGCTTGAGTTTATATATGTAGGCTATATATGTACCAGCTTTGTTGTGGGCCCTAAAACCCGATCAAACTTCACATGATTGATTGTAGGCTATTATTTTGTTCTTCCATTCTTATTTTGTAAGTTCTCTTTGCCTTGGTGGCCTCCTTTCAGCCTCGGCTCGGCTTTTAGCAAGTCCTGTCTTGAATTTTCTTACTTGTAGTAAATCATTAAATTAGCATAATTAACGTATTTATGAAAACCTAGATTTCAAAGATTATAGAGACTTGCATACTAATTCCAAGGGAAGTTGATATTTGAACTTAGAAAAAGTTTGAATAAAACAACATTTTTGTCAAGGTAGATATGAGTTGGAAGTTGACAAGCAAGGCCCCTTTAACCATATGACATTGATTCTAGCTGAAAATTACACGGACACTGATGCAGCGTATAAGTGAGAAAATAGGGGTACGGGAAGTTGATATTTGAACTTAGAAAAAGTTCGAATAAAACAACATTTTTGTCAAGGTAGCTATGAGTTGGAAGTTGACAAGCAAGGCCCCTTTAACCATATGATATTGATTCTAGCTAAAATTTACACGGACACTGATGCAGCGTATAAGTGAGAAAATAGGGGTACGGGAAGTTGATATTTGAACTTAGAAAAAGTTTGAATAAAACAACATTTTTGTCAAGGTAGATATGAGTTGGAAGTTGACAAGCAAGGCCCCTTTAACCATATGACATTGATTCTAGCTGAAAATTACACGGACACTGATACAGCGTATAAGTGAGAAAATAGGGGTACGGGAAGTTGATATTTGAACTTAGAAAAAGTTCGAATAAAACAACATTTTTGTCAAGGTAGCTATGAGTTGGAAGTTGACAAGCAAGGCCCCTTTAACCATATGATATTGATTCTAGCTAAAATTTACACGGACACTGATGCAGCGTATAAGTGAGAAAATAGGGGTACGGGAAGTTGATATTTGAACTTAGAAAAAGTTTGAATAAAACAACATTTTTGTCAAGGTAGATATGAGTTGGAAGTTGACAAGCAAGGCCCCTTTAACCATATGACATTGATTCTAGTTGAAAATTACACGGACACTGATGCAGCGTATAAGTGAGAAAATAGGGGTACGGGAAGTTGATATTTGAACTTAGAAAAAGTTCGAATAAAACAACATTTTTGTCAAGGTAGCTATGAGTTGGAAGTTGACAAGCAAGGCCCCTTTAACCATATGATATTGATTCTAGCTAAAATTTACACGGACACTGATGCAGCGTATAAGTGAGAAAATAGGGGTACGGGAAGTTGATATTTGAACTTAGAAAAAGTTCGAATAAAACAACATTTTTGTCAAGGTAGATATGAGTTGGAAGTTGACAAGCAAGGCCCCTTTAACCATATGATATTGATTCTAGCTGAAATTTACACGGACACTGATGCAGCGTATAAGTGAGAAAATAGGGGTATGGGAAGGTTCAATGGCCTTCCTTTTAATTTTATTAATCTTTAATAAAAAGAAAGAGAAAACGTAGAAATTTAATTCTAATTTTCACACCTGAGAATATAAAGAACTAATAACTCATCCAAAATAAATCTAGAAATTGAATGCCTCCAAAACCCTAGCTCATCCTTCCTTAAATAGAGGTTGGAGATATATAGAAAATAAAATCAAGATAAATCAAAATAAAATCCTCCCTAATCTAAAATACTTTCCTAAACTTAAATTCCTAATCAAATTCAAACTCTAATTTTCACCACTACCATCCTTGCAGCCAACCCGTATCCCGCTAAGCAATCCGCCAATCTCGGACGTGAGGTAGCATTGACTTATTTATCCAATCTAACCAATCCTCCTGCCATGGCGTCACCTTCTAGCTAGTATTAAGCCGCCAATTCCGGGATGGCGGCTACATCATCCTCTCCTAGCTGGAGGGAATTCGTCCTCGAATTTGCCAAGGGATCTTCCCGGTTTCTTTAGCCATGTAGAGGTTTCTTACTCCAGCCGCCAAGCTTATCGAGTTGCAATCCGCCATGTTTGTCGAGCCCTAATACACATGTCTACTTGCCATCCCCTGTACCCACCAGTGACTAAGCCGCCAAGCTATCCGCCAAAGGAGGGGGGTTGCATCATCCTCTCCGAGTTGGACAAAATTCGTCCTTGAATTGCAGGGCAGATTTCTGGGCTACTCTTATCAAGTTGCAACTCCTCACGCCAATTCCCAATCCCATGCTCCTTCGTCTTGCCATGTTTGATCCATTTATGGATTGTTGACTTATTCTGCCAAGGATCATGTCATACCTTGTTCCGCCAAATTGTAGACGGCATCAGACACGGCACAATTGGTCTTGTGATAAAACTACTTTAAATAGTTGTTCTTGTTTGGCCAAATATATTTTGTACTTGGGACGAGGTGTGGTGAGTAAGGTCTTGAGCACTTGGTTCTCAAATCGAGTGGGGAAGTAGGTTACGAGCCCTAGCATACTCACAATTCATATTTGGGCACTCGCTACTCGGATGCATTGCTTGTGATAGTGCATGACTTGCGAGCAAGTTAGAGCATAGAAAGTGAGCACATTACTTATGGAGGCGGGGTTAGTCCCTAGCCTGAGATAGAGAGGAGAAGAGGGCGAGTAATCTATAAAGGGAAAGTGGGCAAGTGACGTGATTAACAGCCCAATGAAGGCCTAGTCTATTCCTCCTTGGAATGATTTATACTTATTCAGATCTTGCGTAATAACAACCTACTGATATTAATTATAAAAAAATAACCTATTAATATTTTGATAAACATATAATACCTACCAATTGGCGTAACACATGGTCCTTGTCATGAAGTGTTGCGAGTGACATCGTATGACGTTTTTATTGTCTTGTCACAGCTACATTCATTTAGACTTCATATGTAACAATTGTACATACATCAACCAACTTAACTCTGAGAAATAAAAGCCTATAATCATCAACCTATTTTGATGCTATAGAAACTCCTAAACCATGATGATGCAAATATATACATATATATATATTTATGGTACATGACGAAGACTCTTGGGACAATCCAAGAGTTACGCTTCAAGCGGCCGACAGGCCAACGAGGGGGGAGACCAAGAGAAGCCTCGTTACTTCAGCACTAGGAGCACGTTTGGTATGGGGTTAAAAAATAAAGTAATTTTTAATAATACAATTGTTAATGGGTAACCATTATTCCATGAAAATTTTTTCCTTTTACCTTGTTTAGTTCTGCACTTTTAAAAGAGTAAACATCAACTCATAAATCTTTCATTATATTTAGTTTAAGTGTAACATACTTTTTTTATCTTTTATATGCTAATTCTTTCATATATTATTTTTAAATTTAATTATAATAAAATATAACGATTTATTAATACATTGAAAAAAATACCCTTGTATAATTGATGATACTTTAAATATCTAAAAAATAATTTTAAAATTATTATAAATATCAGATAATCCCTATTATAACGGCGACGACCTATCCCCACCAACTTTGCTATTGTTGCCGACCTCCGATCACCACCAACATCACCGTAGTAGATCTCTCCGACTTTCTATTAGCTTTTTTGAGTATTTAGTGCATTTTTTTAATTTAAAAATATTTTTTAAGTATTTAAAATATTTTTGTAAATATAAAAAATATTTTTTAATATTTAAATAGTTTTAATTATTTTTAATATTTAAATATTATTATATATTTTTAACTATTGAATTTTCGTACATATTTTTATATTTTATATTTAGAATATTTTTAAATATATAAATATTATAATAATATTTAAAATATTTTGTATACATGTTAAATATTTTATGAATTTTTAAAATATTTTTCTAATATTAAATATTTTAAAAATATTTAGAATATTTTATTAAATATTTAAATAGTTTTTTACATATATTAAAATATAGTTTTATAATATCAAAATTTTTCAAACAATAGACGAGTTGAAAATTTTCTTACCCCTTCTCTTACTATGGCTGTTGTACTAGGGGATAGTACAATAATTTTAATCCTATTTGAAGGTAAACTTTTTAATAGTTTAAATATTAATGGCAAACTAAATAAAATTAAAAAAAGTATAATAATTATTTCAGTAACCATTAATTCCTGTGAACCCTATATCAAATATGCCCTAAATGTCAATATTAATACTGTACGGATAAAAGCAATAATACAAAGAAGAATAATATATTTTGAAATAAGAACACAAAGACCAACGTACTTTGGGTAAAAAGGACGAGCATTGATTTGTTCACCAATATGAACTATTTTCCATATGTTTTTTTTTTTTTTTTTGAACATCAACTATTTTCCATGTGTCATTTCATCAGCAGCACCAACCACTTCTCGGTACCAAATTATATTTTTACCTGCCACATCACTGTGCTTTTATTGAATCTTTTGTTCTTTTTTCAAACATATATTGTAATCACCTTTTTTTTTTTTTTTTTTTTTTAGTATAAAATTATTTATGGACCTTTATTTACCAGCTTAAACTTTTAAGATAGATGGTTCTGATACGAGCCAAAATAGAATCGGGAGTATTGATACAGATATTCCTGGGTCCAATTCCGAGCCGCATTTCCCGAATCCGATTTAGTTGTGCCACGTCACATGCTGAGGTGGCAAAGTCTAGTATTCTCCCCCTTTCTTCTTCTACAATTCTCTCCCTTTCCCCTTATATTTGTATCTATCAGTATTATCCATATTATTAATACAAATACAAATCCGGGTGGCAATATAGCTAACCCGTAGTTACTAGATTTGATTGTGTTGGATTAAATGTGTTTGATTGGATTATTTGGGTAGGATCCTATCTTGGATTATATCAGGTTCCTTGACATAGTATTAGAGCAGTATTGACTAAGAAGTCACGAGTTCGAATATGAACAGCCCTCACTTTCAATATTAAAATAATTTAAGCACAAGTTATGAGGTAGGCATATGCACTATCCACACTTCAAGCCCAATTGGCATTCGTGTGAAGGGGCATGTTAGAGTTTAAAATTATTTCTGAGTCTTCACTCACCCGTTTAAACTTTTGGGAGAGATGGTTCCTTAACATTTTCATGTATTGAAAAACATGATGTCATTCTTAAATCTTTTTAAAAAAAAGATATATAGTATTTCCAAACTATTTTTGCCACCAAAGTAGTCAAGCCTCTTGGACAATTCAACAGGAAGAATAAAATAAAAAGGAAATAAAGAATAAAAATTAAAAAAATAAAAGTAGACAAGAGAGAAAAATAAACAATAATATGGGCAAAGTCCCACTGCGGTCAAATCCATTGGCTGCTGAATATCCGACCAAAGTATTCTTCAAATCCTTGGGACTGTCCTAATACAACTAAAATGCCGGTCATATCAAGCAAAATTTACGTATTAATATTTTAAAATTTTGTGTATTAAATTTTTAGTTTATGTATATTTTATAATATAGTTTTTTAAGTTTTAAAAAGTTACATGTATTTAGTAAAAAGAATTTAAATAACGGCATAAAATGGTGTAAAAATGTCGTTGTTTGTTTGTAACATTAGCATTTCCTTGTTATGTTAATTTCTCTCATCCCACCTATACATTGTATTGTTGTGATAATATTTTAGCGAAGAAATCCGTCCATGTGTCTCCACCATGAGGAAGGAAGGAGAGAGGAAGAGGGCAGAAATGGCCCGCCTCGGCCAAAAATGTTAGGGATTTCTCGAGATTAGAAGTTTAAAGTTTTAGAGAGAGAGGGGTTAGGGAGAGAGTTTTTGGGACAGTTGCATGGAGGCCAGCTAGTTTGATGATGGTCTGCAGCTTAAGATTGCTTCCTATGGATGAATAGATAGACGAACAAGTTTGGACTTGAATTTCGTGGTGGTTGTGGAGATCTATTAACGAGGATTCTCTATGTAGTGATAGAGTGAGATGTCAGGATATCAACTGTTATTTTAAAACTTGTAATCACAGTTTTACATGACCAATCTCGAGTGAATTATGGAAGATGACACATTTCTAGAGCCCCAAATTGCATTATTGAAAGCGAAATAGATAATGAGCTATGTTGTCCTCGTTGTGCCTATGTGGAAAGGAAATTGTCACTGTTGGGACATATCTTTAGGACTGTTTCGGCATGTGAAGGTGATTCTCCACTAGCACATGTGGTAGTCCAAAAGCTCCATGAAATCCAGTAAGTAAAAACTAGATGCTTATACAATTTGTTGCTGTCACAGCAAAATGTGATACATGCCCAAAAAACCCCACATTACGTATCGAAGAGGAAGAAAAATGCCAATTTATATACCAAGGGAGCACCAAGCATAGCTTGGTGTAGTGGTGAAGATCACCGAGTGTCTGATAAGCCACCTAAGATCGGTTCTACTACCTTCCTCCTTACCAACAAAAAAAAAAAAAAAAAAAAAAACTATGAAACTGTTGTATTCATTGTCAATTAATTTTGTAATACAACCTTGTCTAACATGTATAAAAAGTAGCAAATAAGCCAGTGAATGGTCCAACTCTGACTTATGTCTCTTTGACCTTGTGTAGAATAAGCATATGTCAATGTAATAGCATTCAAGCCCGTGTCAAATTTGGATGCACGTGACCCATTTCATGTGACCGTTGCTTCATGTTTGAATAATATCAAAATTTACTATTAACAAAAGTATCGTGTTGTGTTGTGACGTGTTTGTTTTTTGCAAGGGGTCTTAGACATGGAGTCAATCCGAATTTGACTCATTTATTAAACGGGGTAAGAAACTTTCCACTCTTTCCCAATCCAATGATTAAACGGGTAACTTCTGGGTTGCTCATTTAATTATATTCGTGATTCTTTTTCATTAAATATTAGTTTGTGAAAGAACAAAACAAGAACACACAATATTTACGTGGAAACCCTTCTACAATCGAGAGGGGAGAAAACCACGGGTGGAGGTAAAGATTCTTTATTAACTGAACGGAAGAATTACAATGACACTTCCCAAACGAGATATATGAAAGAATTACAATCACTCCCTCTGAACTCTCGTAGCACTCGAATATCTTGGAGGAATTACGAAATTACCTCTTTTTCTTAATGGCGGCTCACCTCACTTTGATTGGATCTGAATGGGAGAAACCTCTCACCTAAACCGAAAACCCTAAGCCCTTATTTATAGAAAATAATTAGGGCCGGCGCAACAAGGCTCCCGATCGATTGGAACCCACCGATCGATCTGCGCTTAAAACTTCCAAAACACTCCGAATCTTTCCTTAAATCACCCGATCGATCGGCATTCCCTCCCGATCGATCGGTGACCACACGGCAGCCCCATATAAAATAAAATAAGTAATTTGAGACATAACCTAACAAATCTCCACCTTGGCTCAAATTACATACATAAAAGAATTTCCTCCACCTTCTCCACAAAACCCCACACATTGGGTTAACACAACGAAGTACGAAACCTAACCGTGCAAAGCTTGAACTTCCTGTTAGGTAGAAACTGAGTGAACATATCTGAGAGGTTATCAGCAATGCCAATCTTCTTCTCTGATTTGGCTCTTGACACATCAACTGAAACAGCCACCTACTGCTGAACTGTGTTACTGAACTGAACTCCCTCTGGCTTCCTCACCTGACCTAAATCACAACCAACTGATGACATCTTCTGTGGAGATAAAAATAATGAAGACTCACCAAACGTGACACGTCTAGTCAGGAATACCAGCAGTCCTCTGGACCGACCACACAAAAAGCCCCTTACACTGTGCTTAGACAGACACCTATCACCTGAACGACCCAATCTCAAACGTCCTAAATTTGTGATCTCTGGTTCTGTCAACAACAAGGATGATGAAGATACTGCAACAGATCTAACAAATGTGGAACCGACAAGTTCATACAACGTACCTGACCTTCTGCCCTTCAGAACTGCTAATGCACTCTTAACGACCTTCAAAACTCCACCTTCACCTGTGTACCTATACCCTTTAGATTCAAGAGTACCCAAAGAGATGAGATTTTTTTTCAAATCAGGAACATGATGAACATCGCCCAAAACCCTAATAGTGCCATCGATCATCCTAAAACGAATTGTTCCTATGCCCAGAACTTTGCATGGATTATCATTACCCATCAAAGCAACTCCACCTTGAATAGACTCGTACGTGGAAAACCAATCCCGGTTGGGACATACATGATAGGAGCAACCCGAATCCAAAATTCAACTATCTTTCAAATTAGACTGAGGTTCAGACACGGACAAAAGAAGATCTTCATTCTCACCACCAACAACACTAGCTGCTATGGATCTCTAGTCAGACCTGTTATCTGCTTCTAATTTTCTCTTAACCTTATAACAGTCTTTCTTAATGTGCCCTTTCTTACGACAGTAGTTACAGGTTAGGTCTTGATACCTAGACTTAGACTTGTTTCTACTATGATCATACTCGGTTCTCCCCCTCACAAATAAACCACTACCTGAGTTATGCACAGAGTCAGATAATTCCCTATGTACTCGTTCTTTACTCAGTATGTTTCTCTTAACTTCATCTACAGATATGGTTTGTCTACCTCCATAAATCATGCTTTCGACAAAACCCTTATATGAAGTAGAGAGAGAACATAACAACAACATTGCTTGATCTTCATCCTTAGGAACATCATCCAATTCTTTCAAATCTTGAATAATTGAATTAAATTCACTGACGTGGTTCATAAGTGATGTACCTTCTAACATACTAAACGTGAACAACCGGCGCTTAACTGCGAGTTTGTTGGAGACAAACTTGAAACAGAACATATCCTGCAATTTCTCCCACAACTCCTTAGCGGTCTTTACTTCCAGAACTTCTGTCAAAACGTCATCGTTAAGACACATCTGAATTGCTGTGAGTGCCTTCTCATCCAACTCCTCCCATTGTGCTTCTGTAAGATTCTCTGATTTCTTCTCTTTCCCATCTAAAGCTTTCTTCAAGCCATTCTGAGTTAAGAGGCCCTTAACGCGAACCTGCCATAAGCTGAAGCTCCCTTGACCACCAAAATTCTCAATTTCGGATCTAATTACGGACATCATATTATCAAATCGAAATAAATAGCGCTCTGATACCAATTTGAAAGGGAAATTAACAAATCTAGTATGCTAAGATACCAATTTGTGGATGAAAACTTAATGCGGAAGCGTGAACCCTGGTAACTTGATTCGATTCAAATAATATGACTCACGCAAAACGAGAAGTAAACAAATGTAAAAAGAGAAAGAACAAAACAAGAACACACAATATTTACGTGGAACCCTCTCTACAATCGAAAGGGGAGAAAACTGCGGGCGGAGGTAGAGATTCTTTATTAGCTGAACGGAAGAATTACAACGACACTTCCCAAACGAGATATATGGAAGAATTACAATCACTCCCTCTGAACTCTCGTAGCACTCGAATATCTTGGAGGAATTACGAAATTACTTCTTTTTCTTAATGGCGGCTCACCTTACTTTGATTGGATCTGAATGGGAGAAACCTCTCACCTAAACCGAAAACCTAAGCCCTTATTTATAGAAAATAATTAGGGCTGGTGCAACAAGGCTCCCGGTCGATCGGGAACACCCGATTGATCGGCACCCCGATCAATCGGAACCCACCGATCGATCGGCGCTCAAAACTTTCAAAACACTCCGAATCTTTCCTTAAATCACCCGATCGATCGGCATTCCCTCCCGATCAATCGGTGACCACATGGCAGCCCCATATAAAATAAAACAAGTAATTTAAGACATAACCTAACAGTTTGTTAACTTATAAATATGTCAATAATGCATTTTATGATTGATATTAGTAATGACAACATGATATATTCATAAATTAAAACAAACCATCAAATTAACATTACTAAATATAAATTCAATTATCATATGAAGGATAATGTTACATATGATACAGGAAAAAGAGTTGGGTTGTGAATTGCAGTGAAAATCGAAGGGAAATTGCAAGTGTAGAAGAAGAAATTTAGTTTTTTGGCGGGAATGGCAGTTGGTCGTTAGTCACGTGAGTGGCGCGTGGGTTACTGGCGGGTTAGCATGTGCAATGCACGTGACTGAGCATCAAATAACAGAATTCTGCAATTCTGTTAGATTTAGCATTTTAATTTGTTTTTCCTTTTTTTCCTTTGTTGTTTTAGTTGCCATATAAATACTTAATGATGTAATTTCGGCATTATTATGAATGAAAAACTCTAATTTCCTCTCTCTCTTCTCCTTTCTCTCTCATTCTCTTCTTCCTTCTTACCCTAATGATGGGGAACATAGTCCAAGAATTGTTAGATAAGGGGTACATTCAACACAGCCTTAGCCCCTTTGCTGTTGCAGTGGTGCTTATAAAGAAAAAGGATGGAGGATGGAGGATGTGTGTCGATTATAGGGACTTAAATCAGGCTACGGTCAAGGATAAGTTCCCAATAACATTAGTGGAGGAATTATTAGATGAATTGGGAGCTTCCAGATTTTTTTCCAAGCTGGACTTGCGATCTGGTTATTACCAGATCAGAATGCACGAAGATGACATCAACAAGACAGCTTTCAAAACACATTTTGGTCATTTTGAGCTCATGGTGATGCCCTTTGGCCTACTAATGCACCATCTACATTCCAAGCCCTTATGAACTCCACATTTGGTCCTTATTTGAGGAGGTTTGTTCTTGTTTTTTTTGATGACATCTTGATATATAGTACTTCCATGGAAGAGCACCTCCAACACTTGGGAGTTGGTTTTAATCTCCTCCTCCATCACCAGCTGTACCTGAAGAAGAGTAAATGCTCGTTTGCAGCCATACAAATCGAATACCTGGGGCATATTATTTCAGCAGGAAGGGTAGCTACCGATCCTTAAAAAATTAAGGCAGTTGAAGATTGGCCTGTTCCAACCAATGTGAGACAATTGCGGGGTTTCTTGGGCCTCACCGGGTATTATAGAAGATTCATCCAGCGCTATGGGGTGATTGCAAAACCCCTTACCGAGCTTACAGGACAAGATAAGCTGAATTGGACAGATCAAGCTTTGCAAGCATTCCACGCATTGAAGACAGCTCTCATATCAGCACCCCTTCTAGCTCTCCCTAACTTCTCCATTCCTTTTGAAGTGGAGTCTGATGTGAGCAGCAAGGGAATTGGTGCTGTTCTGGTGCAATCAGGCCACCCTTTGGCCTATTTCAGTAAGGCATTAAGCCCTCGACAACAAGCTTTATCTGTATACGAAAGAGAGTTGTTAGCCATTGTGTCTGCTGTGCTAAAATGGCAACAATATCTATGAACAACACTTTTATCATCAGAACCAATCAGAAAAGCTTAAAATTTCTTCTTGAGCAGAGGGTTCACACGCATTTTCAGTAGTTGTGGCTTGCCAAGCTAATGGGTTTCAGCTACATAATCGAATATAAGAAGGGCAAGGACAATGTAGCAGCTGATGCACTTTCCCGGGTATATAGCTACCAAGTCACTTGTATGCTCCTATCATCTGTAGACAGCAACTTATACAACCTGATACAATTGAGCTGGAAATCAGATCCCATTCTGCAGCACATAATTGCAGACTTCAAAGCGGGGTCACAGACACACAAACACTTCAGCTGGGAGCATGAACAACTCAAGCGCAAAGGGAAGTTGGTCATTGGCAATGACCCATCCCTCAAATCTAAAATCCTTCTTTGGTTACACTCTTCAGCAAGTGGTGGACACTCAGGAAGGGACGCCACTCTCCAAAGAATCCGTAGCATGTTTTTTTGGAAAGGTTTAGCCTCTGAAGTTGCTGAATTCGTGCGGACCTGTCCCATTTGTCAAGCTTGCAAGAATGAAATAATAGCTTCCCCGGGACTACTTCAACCATTACCGATTCCACACTTTGTATGGTCTGACATTTCTATGGATTTCATTGAAGGTCTCCCACGATCTTATGGGAAGGATGTGATCTTTGTGGTAGTGGATAGACTGAGCAAGGCTGCGCACTTCATGTCCCTTGCTCGTCCTTACATGGCTGCGGATGGAGCACAGCTTTACATCACCAACGTTTATAAGTTACATGGCCTTCCAAGCTCTATTGTCAGTGATAGAGATGCTATATTTCAGAGTGACTTTTGGCAGGCCCTATTCTCCATACAGGGGGTCGAGCTACATCTTTCTTCAGCATATCATCCTCAATTGGATGGACAGACCGAAGTTGTCAACAGAGGACTCGAGACTTATCTTCGATGCATGTGTAACACCCACCCGTCTCAATGGTCCAAGTGGTTACCCTAGCAGAGTGGTGGTATAATACCACTTGGCATTCTTCCACTAATAAAACTCCTTACGAGGTTGTTTATGGACAACCTCCACCACTTCATATCCCTTACATACCCTCTGAAACGCAAGTCGCAGCTGTTGACCGACACCTGCAGCAAAGGGAAGAAATGATCACCAGCATACGGTTCCACATAGCTCGAGCACAGAATAGAATGAAGCAACTGGCTGATAAGAAGAGGACATACCGCGTATTTCGTGCTGGGGATTGGGTATATTTGAAGTTGCTTCTGTATAGACAGATATCCGTTGCTCATAGGAGTTCACAGAAGCTTTCTCCCAAGTTTTTTGGTCCCTTCTTGGTGCTAGCAGTAGTGGGTAAAGTCGCTTATCAGTTGGAGTTATCCCCTTCAGCCAATATCCACAATGTCTTTCATGTTTCACAACTTAAACCCCACTATGGTCCTCTTCCATCTTCTATCATTCCCATTCCCGGTGACATCTAGGCCACCCCTCCCAAGGAGCCAGAATGCATTCTTGACCGCAAGCTAGTGAATCGCAACAACAGGGCTGCTACCAAGGTGTTGGTGCAGTGGAAAGGAAAACCGAAAGAGGAAGCATCATGGGAATTTCTCTATGACCTTAAGCTCCAATACCCTGATTTCAACCCTTGAGGACAAGGGTTGTTTTAGGGGAGGAGTTCTGATACAGGAAAAAGAGTTGGGTTGTGAATCGCAGTGAAAATCGAAGGGAAATTGTCAGTGTAGAAGAAGAAATTCAGTTTTTTGGCGGGAATGGCAGTTGGTCGTTAGTCACGTGAGCGGCGCATGGGTTACTGGCAGGTTAGCGTGTGCAATGCAGGTGGCTGAGCATCAAATAATAGAATTTTGCAATTCTGTTAGATTTAGCATTTTAATTTGTTTTTCCTTTTGTTTCCTTTGTTGTTTTAGTTGCCATATAAATACTTAATGATGTAATTTCAGCATTATCATGAATGAAAAACTCTAATTTCCTCTCTCTCTTCTCCTTTCTCTCTCATTCTCTTCTTCCTTCTTACCCTAATTCTCATCTTCTCTATCTTGAATTTATCACATTGAGCTGAATTTATAAAAATCAATTATAATTTTAGCTCACTGTATCAACATATCAAAGGAGGTTCCATTCTAAAACTAATTAGTAATGAGTGGAGCAGCTCCTTAGGTATATAAAGTGGTATTGCATAAACCCTCCTACCAATAGGGGATTCATCTATTTTGCCCAAACATCTTTTTTGACTTGTATCAAATAAACTACCAGAAATCTATATATAACAATAGTAGCATACAACTCAAATACTTTATATAACTATATAAGCAGGTTAAGCGTGTCGAAAATGGGTTAAATTCAAATTCAACCAAATTACCTAAACGGGTTAAACGGTCAAGCCAAATTCAACCCAGCTTTAAAAACTCCGACCCAAACCCGCTATTATCATTTTGTATTCATGTCGTATGATCATTTTGTGTCAGATTTTGTTGTAAAAAGTAATGCGTACAACAAAAATACTACGAAAATACTGCGTACAATGCAGCTATAAAATCCAGTAAAAAATATTGTTGGAATTACCGTAAAAATAACCAACAATTACAGTAACTTAAACAATGTGATTTAAATCGAAAATCAGTCAAAAATTCAGTGTTAAACCTCGGTATAATGCAGTAAAAATTCAAGTAATTTTGTATCGAAAAAACGCAGCCAAATAAATGAACACGACAATTAAATAATACCGAAAGAGAAAGGTAAATGAGAAAATACCGAAGCTACCGTGCCGTGGGAAATGCCACTGTCCTAAAAGACGACTACGCCACTGCTTCGGTCCATACAGTAGTGTCGGTGGCCGTCCTCCAGGATTAATACAGTCCGACTCTTAACGTGCACTCGTTAATTGTCGGGTAGAAGAGAACGAGAACTTTGCCTGCAATGACCAAGAGAAGAACGACGTGAGCGAGGAAGAGAGGAAGAACTAGATGATGTTTTTATTGTTGTATATGCAAGCACTATGTTCTCCTATATCTGTACTAATGCAAAAAATGCAGTAACCATCCTCTTCAACAGACAAAAACCGGGCCAAATTTAATTTGTGCAGTAATTAGCAGCTAACAGCTATATTTTAGTTAATATGTGCAGTTAATTGCGTTTTCAACAGCTAGAAACGTATTAGCAGTAATTAGCAACGGTAAAATGTTTAATGCAGCGAACATATTTTCTACAAAACAAATATACCCGTTAATAAAAAGATGACCCACGCCCGAGCATGGCACAGTGCTGCGGACGGGCAGCATGCATGTGTGGTTCCCACCATTCCTTCACCCAAGACTTAATTCAAATTAGTTGGGAACATATACTCTTATAAACCCAACCTCACCTCCTTAATTTGTCAATGTGAGATAGAGGGTTTTTTTAATTTTTGTATTCACAATGTCGGATATAACTTTCCTACAATATTTAGGTTTAGCTTGTATCATTTTTCCGATAGATTTGACTAGGTCAACTAAACTTAATTAATTTATATATTGAACTTCTTTATTCAATCTTTTAACAAAACCATATAAACACTTAAAATGTAATACTAAATTGATTATACTTTATAAATTGATGCTTTTTTATTATTATATGTATTAATATGGACTTAATATATTTTTTGGATTATTTTGTGCTTCGTTTTTCTGCCACTATATTCTGATTTGTGTCTCCTTTTCACATTTGAACTTGGGAGAGTCAACAACAACTATTCTCATTTGCTTTATTTGAATTTCAAAAAGGATTAATGCCAAACAAATATATAAATTATTGGTTAAATCAAAATAAGCCTTGAAAATTTAATTTTCATTAAAAAACACCGGAAACTATTTGGCTAAAGTCACCATCTTTCTCAATTGCTAATTTCATGAAAAATACTTCGTAAACTGTTAATTAAAATTAGTGTCATCTGCTTAACTTTTAATTTCATCGTAAAAAAACAACCCAAATTATTTGCTAACCTTTGTAAAATAGTTATTAATTAACGTTGGAGGTGCTTGTGAATTATTTGGTATTTAAGTTAATAGACATTTATGCTTTGAGTGTGAATGGATATTATTAGGATATATTCTATTGATATTATTCTAATTATATTCTGTAATTATTCTTGTACTCTAACTATAAATATATGCCTCAGCAACTCTATTGGGTATGCTTCACTAACTCATACTCTCACATGGTATCAGAGTATACTAACCCTAACTATAAAAAAAAAAAGAGTAAGAACAAAGAAAGGGATCGTCGCCCCCACCACACATAAGGGAAGCAGAAGCCCTAACCCTAAACCCCGCCGCCGCCGCCGCCGCCGCCATCGGCGACCTCCCGCTCCTCTCTCTCACCACCTGGCCGCGTTGGCATCTCTGCCACTGCTCCAGCCCCAGGCTCGCCGTCGCCCATCGTCGCTCCGGTTGCCCCTGTTCACTGCTTCAAGGTCGACCCGAAGTCCGTCTTCGCTCTGGTTACCCGTTCGCCGGTCACCATTGTTTCGACCTCCATGACAGCTACCTCCTCCTTTACTTCTCTCTCCAACGTCGACGCCTTCCCCCCTATCACTGGCACCAGCAGCGGTCCCCCCTGTCGCTCGGCCACCGCTCTCCCTCATCCAGCCACCGCCCTGATCCCTGTTGCCGACCATGCCTATGTTGGCCTCTGTCTCTCTTCTGGGCTCACCCACGAGCTCTCGCTCCCCTCTTTCTCCTCCTCTCATGCCGATCCGACTTTGTCATCCGCTAATATCGGTGCTTCCTCCTCCGAGTATAATATTGGTCTTCCCTTACCCTCCTTTAATTTTTCCAATTACTCGTCCCCCTCTCATGGCTGGTGCGACGTCCCTATCAGCGTTCCCCCCCCCCCCCCCCCCCCCCCCCCCCCCCCATGTGACTCCTCTTTCTCCCCCTCTATTACAAGTCTGGTTACTATTAAACGAGAAACCCCCACCGATTATAGCACAAGTCTCCATGGTTCTCCGTGCCCATCGACTTATGCGTTTCGTCGATGGCTCACACCCGTGTCCCCCCGACCAAATTCCAACACCCACGGGGAGCGATGTATAAATAAGGAGGGATCAGCCTTACTACAGTAGAACCGAAGACTATAGAGGAACATACTAAACCTATGAAACCAAGCTTGAGGGGCCTATTTGAGGCCAAACTCACCAGACATGGTATGTTTCTTTCTCAACATAAATACACCCTGGATCTTCTAGGTAAGCATGACATGCTTGAGGCTAAACCTGTGCAAACTCCCTTATTGGCTCTTGTCCAGCTGTCTGTGTCTGATGGGTCTCTCCTACCCGATCCGACCGAGTTTCGTAGTATGGTAGGTGCGCTCTAGTACCTCATCATGACCCATCTAGACATCGCATATGCGGTTAACCGTGTGTCTTAGTTTATGCACTCTCCCACTACTTCCCATTAACAGATGGTTAAACGCATCCTACGGTACCTTAAGCTCACGCCCGATCATGGCCTTACCATCACCCCCGGGGTCATGCACCTCTGTCACGGCATATGCTGACGCCGACTAGGGTGGTTGTCTTGACACCCGTCGCTCGACTTTGGGCTTTGCTTTGTTCCTTGGCCCTAATCTCATCTTGTGGTGTGCGAAGAAGCAGCCTGCGGTTGCTAAATCTTCCACTGAGTCTGAATATCGTGCTGTAGCTAAGGTTGTTGCTAAATGTGATTGGATCAGATACCTTATGCGTGACTTAGGCCTGCGCCACACTAGCCCGATACTTGTCAACTGTGATAATGTTTCCGCTACCTACCTAGCTGCCAATCCTATCTCTAATGATCGCAGCAAGCATATAGATGTTGATTTTCATTATGTTCGTGAGAAGGTTGTTAAGGGTGATATTCAGGTTCGGTACACACCTACTACCAAACAGGTTGCTGACATATTCACCAAATGGTTGGCTATTGATCGCTTCTGCTTCCATAAAGCCAATCTGTACGTAGGTCCCCCCCGCACAAATTGAGGGGGCGTATTAGGATATATTCTATTGATATTATTCTGATATTATTATGATATTATTCTGATTATATCCTATAATTATTCCTGTACTCTTTACTATAAATATATGCCTCAGCAACCCTATTGGGTATGCTTCACTAAAATGGGAAATTTGGGATATCATTTGCCTTTGGGTCGGGATTGGGATCTCCCTCTCTTTTTTTTAAACAAAAATATGGGAGGCCAAAACTATATTAACTAAGTGATACAAACTAAATGAAATCCAGCTCAAATCAATGATAACCACAAGAAAATATAGGCCATGTGTTAGGACCACCCATCGAAATATCGAACTGTAAATCGAAATAGCAATGCGGAATTGAAAGGGAATGGAGGAAAATTTTGACACTGGAATTTACGTGGTTCAGCCAAAACCTACATCCACGGGGCGGGGCGCAACAATATTCACTATTAATTGAGGATTACACTTTTTCAACTCTTACTTGCTCACACTTTACGCCAGCCAAAGAGCATCTATATATAGATCTCTTACAATCAAAACCGTTGGAATACAAAGAGTCATGCCATAAACACGGGCCCTAATAAATACAACCAATAATTACAACAGTTTTCGGAAACGAACAGTCTCCACACTTTACAATCTCCCACTTGGAGACTGTACAGTAATCCTCCATGTTTCCCCCCACCACGCAATCATCATGCGTGAACTCTACCTAAAGCCCGGCCCAGCTTCAATACATCAGGCGGTACACTCTTCTTTAATTAGCAGAACTGCTGGATTCACGCTCCCACTTATCTTCTTGTACCGAGAATTCATTCCAGCTTCCACTGCTAGCTCCCACTTGACGCGTGTACTCAGACCACCATCAGAATGACTCTTCTGATTAGTTCTTTCACCCATCAGCTTTTTGGACTGAAATGAAACCTTGGGAAGTGGCTTCCAGCTAACACGCTTTGATCTGCCCAAAGCTGAGTTTCCTGCAGTAAACTCACTATCAGCTGACTTTGATGTTGAAAACAGTGTGCACGACCTTAGACCACGAGCTATGAACGCCCCTTTCGAGACGACCCACTTTCCTCCCGAGAACCTGACAGAATACCCACTGTCATCAAGTTGTCCCACCGATATCAGGTTATTCTTCAACTCAGGCACATATCTCACACCATGTAAAGTCTACATCGACCCATGTGGTAATGAAATACTGACATAAACCATACTGACAACTTCCAACGGTTGTCCACTCGCCAAGTACACTCTACCGTAATCTCCAGCCACAAAATTCTGTAACACGTCCCTACACGTTGTAGCGTGAAACGAAGCCCCTGAATCTAGAATCCAGTGATCCACTGGTAAATGTATGTTAAGAGCCAGAGCATCATGTATTATCTCTTCAGTCACGACATTGGCTGTATCAGGGTCTGACCTCTTTAAAACTCTACAATCTCTCTTCATGTGTCTCGATTTCTCGCAGTGCCAACACGGTCCCCTCTGACCTCTCCTATTGCTGCTTCTGCCCCTACGTGATCTTTCTGAACCCCTACCCTGGGATTCCACGCTCAAGGTGTGATTCTCGTCCGAATTGCGTCGACGTACCTACTCTGCCAATACTAAGCCATGTATGTCATCATATTTTAATTCCTCTTTCCTAGCAGAATTATTGACCGCCATCCTCATTGCCTCCCAACTATTGGGCAGAGACGCTAACAACACCAGTGCTCGGATTTCATCATCAAATTTAATTTCCACCGACATCAGCTGATTTATGATTGTATTGAAAGCATTTAAATGCTAGGCAACATAACCATCTTCTGTCATCTTCAGATTGAACAACTTTTTCATTAGGTGCACCTTGTTGTTAGCCGATGGTTTCTCATACATGCCCGACAAAGCTGCCATCAAACCCGCCGTCGTCTTTCCATTGACAACATTATGAGCAACCGTCTGGGACAAGGTAAGTCGAATAACCCCCAAAATTTGTCGATCCAACAAGTTCAACTCCTCGTCCTCCATATCCTCGGGCATCTTCCCTAATAGGAGCAACTGCGACTTTTTTGCATACAAAAAATCCTCAATTTGCATCCGCCAATACGCAAAATCAGTTCCTTCAAATTTCTCAATACCGAAAATTTTTACTTTGTCGGTCACCATTGGTGATAACTTCGAATGTAAATTTTCTCGAACACTGAAATTTTTTTTTCTTTAAAATATATTTGATTTTTTAATTTAGTCAACTTTAATAATTGACCACAATCAGAAATCACTGCTCGGTCTCTCTCTTCCCTCTGTGCCTCTTTGTCTCTCACTGGTTTCTCTCTCTCATCGCGACACACCGCCGCTCATTGAAACCACGGCCATCGGACCACCGGAGTGCCTTACAGGTCGTCTGGCCTTCCTTCGTTAGTTCACAAAACCCCGACTATGCACCACCGCTCACCGGATTCGAATAGTGGACCACGAAGCTTCGACGCCTCCAACAACTCACCGCTGGTCCCTGTTTGGCCTTCGAGAGGCCACCACTGCTTCGCTCACTATCGTCTTCAACCACCGACCTTTGATTTCGGGCAGAACCACCACCGCGCCATTGCCGGACTTTCACCGACGGTCACTGTTCTCCGATTTGCTTGGGGACCACCAGATCTGTCACCCAGGTAACCTGATCTTGTCTTTTATTACCTCCATTCACCACCATGCGTGGCCTAGAACTGCCACGCGCCACGACACGGGCCTCCAACTTTGCTTTTCATGCGCGTCTAACCACGTGCCATCTCCGACCACTGTCGTCTACTTCACTAGAACAACAAGTCTGGCCACCGGTCCTTTCCTCCCACTCAAATAGCTATTTCTCCGGCTTAGGTTCCACCTGGGGCTCTAATACCAGTTGTTAGGACCACCCAGCAAAATACCAAACCTTAAATCGAAATAGCAATGTGGAATTGAAAGGGAATAGGGGAAATTTTGACACCGGAATTTACGTGGTTTAACCGTGTTTCAACCGAAGCCTACATCCACAGAGGGGGAGCAATAATATTCACTATTAACCGAGGATTACACTTTTTCAACTCTTACTTGCTCACACTTTACACCAGCCTCGTTGACTTGTACCTATATTTTGATTATATATAGTATTTATCACTGATTTACCAAAACAAACTTTACACCAGCCAAAGAGCATCTATATATGGATCTCTTACAATCGAAACCGCTGGAATACAAAGAATCATGCCATAAACATGGGCCCTAATAAATTCGGCTAATAATTACAATGGTTTTTAAAAACGAACAGTCTCCATACTTAATACCATGGGGCAATATAGGCTGCCTCGATGTGAGTATTTGTACATATATTGGATAGAGTAAGCTCCAAAAATCAGCCTCCCTTCAAGGTAACACCCGGAAGGGGAAATGTTGCGTACATCTACCCCCCAAGACACTACTTTTGCGGGAGTCCTTGGAGGCACTGTGTTGTTGTTGTTCGTTGTTTTTGTAGAGTAAGCTATAAAAATGAAGGATTACAAGGCTAATCCCTTTCTATGTATAGTGAGAACATCTAGAAAATATCTACAAATATTTGGTGCTAATGCCGTGGCAGTTGAAGGGGTCAAGCTGTAGCTGGGGAGTATGCTGCTGGAGTAACATCTTGCTGGTTTGGCGGTAAGGAAGGCCGGAGCTATCTTGGAGGTAGCTTGGAAGGGGAGTATGGCGGGTAGGATGGCGCCTGATCTGTATCTATGCCAACCCCTTGAGAAGATCCTCGTCCTTGAGGATCGAAATTTGGGAAGCCGAGCTGGAAGTCATGTAAAAATTCCCAAGTAGTGTTGGTGGTAGTTTGGCCTTCCCATTGAACCAGAACTTGGGTGGCAGCAATTCAACGGCGTTTAACCATCCTTCGATCTAAAATGGCAACAGGTTGTGGATGGGAAGCACTTGGTGGGTAGATATCTGGCAAGGGATAGTTGATTGCAGGAATCGAGTAACACCATTTTAACAAAGATACGTGAACAGTGTGATGGATGATGGAATGAGCTAAGAGATCGAGTTGGTAAGCAACTATGCCTACTCGATCCACAATTTGGTAAGGGCCATAGTAGCAAGGAGATAACTTATGGAAGTTTGGGCTCCACACTATGTTGGCGGTAAGATTGAAGCTTAAGCCATACGTAGTCGCTTATTTGGAATTCCCTCTCCGTGCGGTGGCGATCCACTAGTTGTTTCATCTGATTCTGAGCACAGAAGAGATGATGGCATAAGCAACGAAGAGTCTCTTCACATGCTGTCAAACTTCGATCAACTGCTTCAATCAAGGATTTTCCAGGTAAGTAAGGGAGGTGAACTTAGGTTGAGGCGGAGGGGCTGGCTCTGCTCACCATAGAGAAGCTTAAAGGGCATTGCCTGGGCGGAGGAGTGGAAAGTGGTGTTGTACCACCATTCCGCCAACGGGTCCAGAGGCGTGGCTGCTCGCTGATCATGCACCATAAGGAAGTCTCCATGCATCGATTGAGAACCTTCGTTGGCCCATTATTCTGTGGATGATAGGATGATGAGAGATTGAGGTGGGTGCCTAGTCGAGAAAAGAGCTCTCACCAAAAGATACTGGTGAAAGCCGAATCTCGATCACTGATAATACTCTTAGGCAGGCCATATAGGCGGCACATCTAATCCTAGAAAAGTTGAGCAATAGTGATAGCCGTGTAGGGATGACAAAGAGACATGGAATGAGCATACTTTGCAAGGCGATCAACCACTACTAAAATAACGAGTGTCCTTCTGAAGGTGGCAACCCTTTGACGAAGTCAAGTGATACACTATTTCAAATCGAGGTGGAAACTGGGAGGGTTGGAGAAGGCCAGCTAGGGCAATGGTCTCATACTTGTTTAGTTGGCAAATGATGCATTAGCGGATATCGTTTACTATATCTCAGCGAAGTCCCCTCCAATAGAACAATGTTCTGATGCGGCGGTAAGTGGTTTCTTTACCGGAGTGTCTTCCCCGAGCTGAGTCATGGAGCCATAGAAGAATGTCTTGGTGGAGCTTGGCATCATTGCCAACAACTAGTCTGCCATTTTACCACAGATGACCTTGGCGCCATGCATATCGGGGGTGAGAGAGAGGTTCCACCGTCTTGTCGGAGATGATGTTTGACAAAACAAGGTCCGATTCCAAGAGTCAATCAATCTTTGTAAAAAATTATAAGATATGTATGATAACACCATACACAAGACTTCCATTCCTGAAAGGCGAGAGAGAGCGTCATCAGCCCTGTTTTCAACTCCCTTTTTGTACACTTTGTCATAATCAATCCCAATTAGGCGAGAGAGCCATTAGTGTTGAAGGGAAGTCGTTAGTCATTGTTCGAGAAGGAATTTTAGGCTTTGCTGGTTAGTGCAGATGATAAAATGACGATCTGTGACATATTGTTCTCACTTTTCCACTGCAAAGACAACTGCTAACAGTTCTCGTTCATAGACCAACATGCTTTGATGGCGGGCTGCTAAAGTGCGACTGATGTAGGCTAAGGGACGGCCTTCTTGCATCAAGATGGCGCCAATGCCAGTGCCAGAGGCATCAGTCTCTATAACAAAGGTCTTGGTGAAGTCGGGAAGGGCAAGGACCGGTGTCGAGGTGACAGTGCCTTTCAGGCGAATGAAGGCGGTTTCGGCATTCGGGTTCCAGACGAAATTATCCTTACAAAGAAGATCTGTCAATGGTTGGGTTATGGTTCCATATTGTGCAATGAATCGACGGTAGTAATCCGAGAGTCCCAAGAATCCCCGAAGCTATTTTAATGTTTCGGGGCATGGCCAATTGGCGACAACCTCAAGCTTTCGTGGGATAGCGGAGACGCCATCATCTGAAACAAAGTGTCCCACATATTCGATACGGCGGGCACCGAAAGTGCACTTGGCGTGGTTGGCTATTAGCTGATTGGCGCGGAGAACTCCCAAGATAGTCTTCAGATGAGAAATATGAACGGACCACGTTCTACTATATACAATGATGTCATAAAAAATGAGTACCGATTTCCGAAGATACGGGCGGAAAATGTCGTTCATCAAACTCTGAAAAGTGCAAGGGGCATTGGATAACTCGAAGGGCATCACGGTGAATTCATAGTGCCCCAAGTGAGTCCGAAATGTCATTTTCTGGATGTCCTTAGCTGCCATCCGAATTTTCTAGTAGTTGAATTTGAGATCTATCTTCGAGAAGTAATAGGCACCTCCCAACTCATCCAACAACTCTTCAACAATCGGAATAGGGAATTTATCCATAACGATCATCTTGTTAAGGGCTTTATAGTTCACACAGAGTCGCCAAGTGCAACATAGGCTGTATAACGCTAGCTTGCAACATTTCCCAGACCATAGAGTCAATCACGTCCTTCTAAGAAAAGGATAGCGGTATGGCTTGATATTGACTGGGTTGCTACAATCCTTCAATGGAATTTGATGATCAAAGGATGGCCATGAAGGTGGGAGTTCTGTTCTAGTGGAGAAAAACATTCTTCATGTTCGGTAAGAAGTCTTTGCAAATACGATGGCACGTACTAATCAGGTGGTCCCATCTGAACAAAAAATAGAGAAGGCGAGTTAGAAGGAATGGTGACTGTTACCGCAAAGAATGAAGCCGGGGTTAATAAAAGTGAAGACAACTTGCTATCTTTAACGGTCTTCAAGGAAGGGGAGCAAATGCTGCGAAGAGTATAATGGCGCCCTCAAAGGGTGAACTCCATCAGGAGTTCAGAAAAATCCCAAGTGACTCTGCCAAGGGTTCATAGCCACTAAATACCGAGAACCATGTCACACCCTGATAACAGAATAATGAGCATGTCGATTGTGAAGGGAGCATCCAGTAGGCGCCAAGAGAAATTGCTGTAGATACTGGCACAGAAGACCTGTTTGCCATCAGCTACAGTGACCGTGGGTTGAATGGCAGAGTCAAGTGAATACCCCAACAAATGTGCGAGAGTGGCGTCAAGGAAGTTGCGTGTGCTGCCACTATCTATAAGGATACTTAGAGAACGCTTACTACATTGCTCCACTGATCTCATAGTCTGGCATTGGGTAATTCCTTCCAGTGCATGGATAGAGATATGAGGCTCATGATTTGGATCTGGGTTAGGGTCTAATTCTAGAGGTATAGATTCAACTAAGGCCCCCTCATCGTATGCTTCCAACCAGAACACCCTGGCGCGATTGCTCGCAGGGCATACATGTCCTGGCGTGAAGCATTCACGGCAGTAAAAGCATAGATTCTTGGAGCGGAGGTCATCAAGTTCGGCCGAGATCATGCTTAGTGGGCTTGTTGAGGTGGGTCTAGGTGTGCCAGTTGTTGGCGGTAAAAAGTGCTGGGAGGGCGAGGTGCATCTTTAAAAGACTTGGTGTGGGAAATATTAGCGCCAATCTCATAGAGCTTTTGCCGGTTATTTTCTCTAGATAAGCGCAGTTGCGCTCCTGTTGTTTAGCCAACACTACTACATCATGCATCGTTTGGGGTTTAAACGTTGGAATTCCACCAGATATGTCCTCACATAACCTGTATAACAAAACGCTAGCCTTATGAGCCTCTGTTAGCCCACAATTATTCACTAGCGATTCAAACTTGCTCAAATATTCGCCAACACTTCCCTTTTAGCGGAGCTTCATGAGCTCCTTGAGGGAATTATCAGAAGATTCTGCGAATCTTGCTCCTATTTGGGGGGAATACATTTTCAAGGGCACTACCTCATCCCTAGGCCACGATTCCTTAAAGGATTCGTGGCATTCTTGGGCGTCACCCTCTAACGCCAACAGTGAATCCACCCATTCACACCATTTCCACTAAATCTAGGGAAATTGATCTTAGTGAGCCGAGTAGGGGGTTGATAGTTACCTCTTACATTGGTGGGAGGTATGTTACCGGCTTCGCTTGCTTGAGGAGACGGGAGAGCAGTGGTGGAAACAGGGGTGGGAGGCCAAAGTTTATCATTCACCAGATTAGCAATTTCGGCAACTTGCACAGAAAGGGCGTTGACAATCTCATGCATCTCTTCCCAAAGGTCATTGAACGACCTCTCCATCGTGGCATGGCATCTGTCATTGGACACCTCCATCTATCTGATACTTTCTTCCATCTCTCTCAATGACCCCTGAGCTCTTGTCCCTTTTGCCATTGCCGGAATCAGCACAGAGCTCAACAATTTCAAGGGCCGAGGATTGCCTTGCTCTGATACCAATTGATACAAACTAAAAGAAATCTAGCTCAAATCAATGATAATCACAAGCAAACATAGGCTGCGGGGCAATAAAGGCTGCCCCGTTATAAGTATTTGTATATATATATATTGGATAGAGCAAGATCTAAAAATGGAGGATTACAAGCTTAAGAAAGGGGAGAAGACATATAAATTTGGGTTTTGGGGGAGAAGAAGAAGAAATGGCACTTATTAATCAACACCTAGCTAATCCCTTTCTATATATTGTGAAAATATCTACAAAATATCTGGTGCTGATGACGTGGCAGCTAAAGGGGTCAAGCTGTTGTTGGGGAGTCTACTGCTGAAGTAATGTCTTGCTGGTTTGGCGGAAAGGAAGGCGGGTGCGATCTTAGTGGTAGCCTGGAAGAGGAGTATGGCAGGTAGGATGGCGCCTTATCTGTATCACTAAGCGTTGAACATTACAATCGCGTACAAGTTTGATGGAACATTTTGTTGGGATATTACTTGCCTCAAAATTAGATATTGATTGATTTATTTGAGATGTGGATAAGATATGATATGATTGTATCTGAATAAATTGGATTACCTTAATAGTTTGAACTCAATTGATATTTTGAATCATATTAAGTTTGGATAATAAAGGGGGTTAAAGGCGGATGGTTTTTTTTTTATTTTTTATTTTACAATAGGGTTGATGGTTTAAGTGAAAGGCAAAAGGAAGAAATAATGTAAAGGATTTGAGTGATTTGTAAAAGGGTACCTAGGGGCACTCTAGTACTGGGAGAGATAGAGATTTGTTTATGAGATGTTCCAATTGAGAGGTATGTTGATGAGAGTTTGCAAGGTTTTTTTTTTTTTTCCAAAGTTACATTGAAAAGAGTTGGTAGCTTGCCATGTAGAAGCTACATTGAGGAGGTTTGGTGGCTTAGCGTGCGAGCGGTTACATTGTGAGAGGGTTTGTCACTTACCATGCGATAGTCATATTTATGTCGTTACTTGTAAGATGGGGTTCGTGGGTTTCAATTAGAGCTTGTAATTCCTAGATTTCATATTGGATGAGGTACTTGTTTGGGTCTTGTAATTTTTTCTCTAGTTAAGGGAGGGTTTCCATGTAAATTTGGCGTTATTTGTTTCAATGATTTATATTATTTTTACACTTCCGTATGCGCTTGATTTGTGGTTTTTTCAGCACATTCCTCCACGAATCATCCTTATAATGAGAAGAAGAATGCAAGTAAGCCACAAAATAGGGCCCAATATTATAGGTTTTAGTACCCAAACTAAAGAAGAAGAACAAAACACTACCAGTTGTTGGGAGTAATCACTCAATCAAGCACAACAGACGCAAAAAATAAAGAAGTAGCAAAAAAGAAAATACACCAGTATTTACGTTGAAATCCTCTCTCAACTAGAGAGAAAAACCATGGGATCCAAATGGATGTCTCATTCACTATGAAATCTGCAATTACAATATCTAATTATAACCTTTTACTTCATATACAATCATTATCATTATTAATGTGACTATTGCATGCAAGTCACCAATCCTTTCAGAATGTAACTACTACGCAGTGAGTTACCAACCCTTTCACAATATAGTTTCTGTATGTTATCAACCCTCCTCAATATAGCTTCTGCATGGAGAGCCACTAATCCTCTTCAATATAACTTCAAAACGGTGAGCCACCAATCCTCCCAAAATGTAGCTTTGAAATAGGAAAATTATAGAAACTCTCATCAACTTTCAATCAAAATATTACTAAATCAAACATCTTACTCCCCTTTACCTGAATGCTCCCCTGGGCACCCCTCTACAAATCCTACGAGTGTCTCACTTTTTCCCTCTCTTTCAACCCTTAACCTTAAGCCCTTAACTAAATCTAACCTAATATAAAATACTAAATCAAATCAAATCAAACTTATTTAGATAATTCAGTCTAAATCATATTTCACCCGAATCTAAATCATATGAAATTAATATTTACTATTGAAATAAACAATATACTAACACAACAACCCGCATAAGCAGAATCTGAGAAGAGTGGATGTACACAGCCTTACCCCTTTAGGGTGTTACTCTACCGAGAGGCTATTTCTGAGGACCCCCAACCTTATAGGGTTAGCAACACGAGGACTTCCCAGAAGGTCACCCATCCTGATACTACTCTCGCCCAAGCACGCTTAACTTCAAAATTCTAATAGGATCCGGTGCCTTAATGCTCTGTAAGGGAAAAATCTGGATGCGGAAGCGTGAACCCTAATAACTTGATTCGATTCAAATAATATGACTCACACAAAACGAGAAGTAAACAAATATGGAGAAAGAAAGAACAAACAACAACACACAATATTTACATGGAAACCCCTCTACAATCGAGTGGGGAGAAAACCACGGGCGGAGATGGAGATTCTTTATTGATATTGAATGGAAGAATTACAACGACACTTCTTCTGAACGAGATTTATGAAATAATTACAATCACTTTCTCTAAATTCTCGTAGCACTCGAATATCTTGGAGGAATTACAAAATCACCTCTTTTCTTAATGGAGGCGCCTCACGCTCTTTGATTGGATGCAGATGACGAAACCCTACGTCCTAATTTATAGACGTAGGTCGGGGAGCTCTTGATCGATTGGGAAACACCCGATTGATCGGAACCCCGATCGATTGGCCCTCTAACTGCCTAAAAAATCCCAAAATTTCCTTAAATCACCTGATCGATAGGTGACCCTACAGCAACCCTATAAACTTAAAAAACAAGTAATTTGCGACATAAACCTAACAAATCTCCACCTTAGCTCAAATTACATACATAAAAGAATTTACTCCACTGTTTCCACTAAACACCCTACACACGGGGTTATCTCAACGAAACACGAAACCTAACCGAGTCCAAGCGAAGCTTGAACTTCCTGCTAGGTAGAAACTGAGTGAACATATCTGAGAGGTTATTAGCAATGCTAATCTTCTTCTTCTCTGAATTGGCTTTTGACACACTATCTGAAACAGCCACCTACTGCTGAACTGTGTTACTCAACTGAACTCCCTCTGACTTACTCACCTAACGTGAATCACAAACAACTGATGACATCTTCTGTGGAGATAGCAATGAAGACTCACCAAACGTGACACTTCTACATGTCAGGAATTGCTTGAAGCGAAAATATTTCTGCTTCCCATAAAGCCCTTGTTCACATAATATCAGTCCTGTAGACTGACCACAAAAAGTGCCCCTCACACTGTGCTCAGACAGACCCTATCACCTGAATAATCCAATCTCAAACATCCTAAATTTGTGATCTCTGGTTCTGTCAACAACAAGGATGATGAAGATGCTGCAACAGATCTAACAAATGTGGAATCGACAAGCTCATACAGCGTACCTAACCTTCTGCCCTTCATAACTGTCAAAGCACCCTTAACGACCCTTAAAACTCCACCTTCAGCTGTGTACCTGTACCCTTTAGACTCAAGAGCACCTAAAGAGATGAGATTCTTTTTCAAACTAGGAACATGGCGAACATCGCTCAAAACCCTGATAGTGCCATCGAACACCCTAAAACGAATTGTTCCTATACCCAGAACTTTGCATGAGTTATAATTACCCATTAAAGCAACTCCACCTTGAACTAACTCGTACGTGGAAAACCAATCCCGGTTGGGACAGACATGATAGGAGCAACCCGAATCCAAAATCCATCTATCTCTCAAATTGAACTGAGGTTCAGACACAGACAATAAAAGATCTTCATTCTCACCATCCAATAAACTAGCTATTATGGATCTCTGGCCAGACCTGTTATCTGCTTCAAGTTTTCTTTGAAGCTTGTAACAGTCTTTCTTAATGTGCCCTTTCTTATGACAGTTGTTACAGGTTTGGTCTTGATACCTAGACTTAGACTTGTTTTCACTATGATTATACTGAGTTCTCCCCCTCACAAATAAACCACTACCTGAGTTATAAACAGAATCAGATAATTCTCTATCTACTCGTTCTTTACTCAGTAGGTTTCTCTTAACTTCATCAACAGATATGGTTTGTCTACCACCATAAATCATGCTTTCAATAAAACCCTTATATGAAGCAAAGAGAGAACATAACAACAACTTTGCCCGATCTTCATCCTTAGGAACATAATCCAATTCTTTCAAATCTTGAATAATTGAATTAAATTCATTGACGTGATTCTTAAGTGACGTATCTTCTGACATACGAAACATGAACAACCAACGCTTAACTGCGAGTTTGTTGGAGACGAACTTGAAACAGAACACATCCTGCAATTTCTCCCACAACTTCTTAGCGGTCTTCACTTTCAGAACTTCTGTCAAAACATCATTGATAAGACACATCTAAATTGCAGTGAGAGCCTTCTCATCTAACTCCTCCCATTGTGCTTCTGTCAAATTCTCTGGTTTCTTTTCTTTCCCATCTAAAACTTTCTTCAAGCCACTCTGAGTCAAGAGGCCTTTAACGCAAACCTGCCATATGCCGAAATTCCCTTGACCACCAAACTTCTCAACTTCGGTCTTAATTGCGGATGTCATATTACCAAATCGAAATAAACAGGGCTCTAATATAAATTCCACCCAAGGCTCTGATACCAAATTGTACGGGAAAAATCTGGATGCGGAAGCGTGAACCCTGATAACTTGATTCGATTCAAATAATATGACTCACACAAAACAAGAAGTAAACAAATATAGAGAAAGAAAGAACAAACAAGAACACACAATATTTACGTGGAAACCTCTCTACAATCGAGAGGGGAGAAAACCACGGGCGGAGATGGAGATTTTTTATTGATACTGAACGGAAGAATTACAACGACACTTCCTCTGAACGAGATTTATGAAAGAATTACAATCACTTTCGCTAAACTCTCGTAGCACTCGAATATCTTGGAGGAATTACAAAATCACCTCTTTTCTTAATGGCGGCGCCTCACGCTCTTTGATTGGATGCAGATGACAAAACCCTACGTCCTAATTTATAGGCGCAGGTCGGGGAGGTCCCGATCGATCGGCCCTCTAATTGCCTAAAAAATCCCGAAATTTCCTTAAATCGCCCGATCGATCGGTGACCCTACTGCAATCCCATAAACTTAAAAAACAAATAATTTGAGACATAAACCTAATGTGCTCGATAATGAACCCTAATATACTAACACAACTGTAGCGCCAATATCTTCAGCCCCATTGATTAATGCACTCGATCAAAAGGTTTGTTGTCGGATTCGAAAATGATGCAAGACCCGCGATGCAACATATAGCAAAGGAACACCCAGCGCTCAACGCAGAGCCCCATTAATGAAATACTAAAAAATGATACACATTTAACTTTTTAACCTACACAATCTCAAATTATATATCAATTAATAACAAATATTGGAAAAAAATTTTGCCCTTGATTTAGGTCAGGTAGAGATTCAGGCCTATTTTGAAGATCTCAGCTGAACGTATTAGGATTTCTTGTACAAATTTATATAAATCATATTTTAGGATTTGAGAGTCAGAAGAAAAAATTCTCTGTAAGTTTTAATAAATAAAATATCTTTGCAACTTCATGAAAGTAGACAATTTTTAGCCGAATCATATAAATCTTGTGTGGTTGAATCTATTTTCTCGTTGAATCTTTCGTTATTTGTTAGTCGTTGCATTTCCCAACAAGACCCTGCCTCGACGGGAGCTTTTCAGGCATTGAATTTTTTATTGTTATTGTTGTTATTTGTTGTGTAACGGTGCTTCTAGCGCATGACATCACTGCCGTTCTATCACATAGCACCGGCTTTTGTAAAATTTGATCGTGAAATCACTGTTCGTTGAACTAAAAAGTTATATTACAACATAATAAGAGGCAAAATTTAAAAACACCATATTTGTGAATTCAAAGTAAACTAAAAATTATATATTAAGAGAGTTGTTATTGTCGGAGTAATAATATGACTTATAAAAAATAGGAGCCACAATATAATCTTGAAGATAACAATCTTACTCAGATAATAATAATTTTACTGTGGTAATAATATTATCTTATATTAAAATATAATTTACCCAAATTATATATATGGAAGTGGTAAAATCTGCCAGATGCACCTCCTCCAAAACCCTCCCCACTCCCAACCCTTTTTTCTTAGATTTTTCTTTTTTTTATTTCTTTTTTTTTCTAATCCTACATCCCCAATTTCTTTTATTTAAATTTCCCTTTTTTCTTAAAAAAAAGGTCATCCAATTAATTTATATATTAAACAACAATAATTGTTATTATTTGTAGATTAAATAACAACAATTAATTATATCTCAACTTAAAAAAGGAACGGCAATGGAGTAGGGGAGGTACGGCCTGCCTGTACCCATACCCCCCCCCCCCCCAATTACCCTAATGTGCATATAAAACGGTTATCTATATCCGCTTATATTAGTTATTTAATGTGGATTATTTAATTTAAAGACGTAATATTTAACTTCAAGGTTAACTATGTACAAAATGAACCATTGGCGGGTATTGGGCGGGTCCCCACTTATACTCGAGCCCGCCCCGTTTGACTTTGATTTATAAGATTTAAGCATTACATAACATAACTAACAGTAGCTGCCACCCAAATCCTATACCCGTATCTACCTCATTACCCGCCACCAGTATAAAGTGGATACCTAACAATAATTAATCTAAAAGTAGCCCACCTATGTCTCCATGTATCAAAGGGAGGGCAATGGGGCGGGGCAGGGCAAGTACGGGGTCCCTCCTCCATACCCATACCCGCCACCGAAATCCTATACCCGTACCAGCCCCATTGCCCTAATGTACGTACAAAATAATTATCTATACCTACTCATATTAGTTATTTAATATTACTTTTCAAAACATATTAATTTTTTAACCATTGATACATACGGTTATCTATACGCGCTCCTATTAGTTATTTAATACTATAATCCTATATCTGCTCAAATTAGTTATTTAATAGTCTTTTTAAGAACAAATTATTTTTTTATGACATTGATAAATAATTTAGATTATTGAATTTAAAGACGTATTTTTTAACTTCAAGTTTAACTATGTACAAAACGAACCATTGGTGGGTATGGGGCGGGGCGGGGAGGGTATGGTGCATGGTTGGGCGGGTCCCCACTTTGATGGCTTGATGTGTTCCAAAAAAAAAAAAAATAATATATGACATTTGATTTGTAGTGGTTGAAGTATGGCTCTACAATTGTCATAAATTTTGTCCCAAAATATTCTAAAGTTAAACTTCTAAAATTTATATATTTTATTAATTCTGACAGATTAAATGACATACTTTAATCATGAAAAAATATATTTTATTTAAATATTGAGAAGTATAAAATATATTATAAAATTTATGACAAATTTGGGGGCCATACTCTAATCATTATAAGTCAAACACCATACTTCCATCAAAAGAAAGATATATGACATTAAAATTGAGAAATACAAAATAAACAAATTAAATTTTAAAATATATTTATCAAAATTATTATAAACTCAACTTTCATAATTTATGTAATTAAACTTTAACAAAATACATCAAAGAATATAAAGAAGATAATTCAAATATATTGTGCCAAAGCATTCTAAAGTTGAACTTATAAAATTTATGTATTTTATTAATTATGACAAATTTAAGGTCATACTTCAATCATGAAATAATGTATTACAATAATTATTGAGATTGTGGCCTTTAATTTGTTATAATTAATAAAATATATAAATTTTAGAAGTTCAACTTTAAAATATTTTGGGTCAATGTATTTGAATTATTTGATATATTTAAATGTAATTTATATTTGAAAATTTAATTTCATAATGTTTGGGGCAATACGAAGTTCAACTTCTATATAATGAAATAATGATGAAAGTATGGCCTTTTATTTGTCATAATTAATAAAATACATAAATTTTAGAAGTTCAAGTTTAGAATATTTTAGGCTATAAAGATCTGTACATAAGTATTTGATTATGTAGAAAGTAAATTTTGTGTAAGCTAAATTAAGTTAATGTTAAATTTTCTAAATGATACTCAATATATGTAATTCATATTATAGTGAACTATGAAAAAATAATATTTCAGTATAATTAAAAGACAACTTTAATAAAATACATAAATTTTATAAGTTCAACTTTAGAATATTTTGGGGCAATATATTTAAATTATCTTCTTTGTATTATTTCATTATTTTATTAAAGTTTAATTACCTAAATTATAAAAGTTGAGTTTCTAATAATTTTGGACAATATATTTTAAAATTTAATGAGTGTATTTTGTATTTCGCAATTTTAATATATCATACATTATTTAATGATGAAAGTATGGTCTTTGATGGCTTGATGGTGTTCAAAAAAAAAGTATGGTCTTTGATTTATAATGATTGAAGTATGGCCCCCCATATTCGGCATAAAAATTATAATGTATTTTATAGTACCCAATATTTATATATAATATATTTCATTACATAAATTATGAAAATTCAATTTATAATAAATTTGGGCAATATGTTTTAAAATTTAATGAGTGTATTTTATATTTCTCAATTTTAATATGTCATACATTATTTAATGATGAAAGTATAGCCTTTGATGGCTTGGTGGTGTTCCAAAAAAAAAAATGCTTGAGGCTATAAAGATCTGTACACAAGTATTTAATTACGTAAAAAGTGAATTTTGTGTAAGATAAATTAAGTTAATGTTAAGTTTCCTAAATGATGCTCAATATATGTAATTCATATTATAGTGAACTACGAAGAAATAACATTTCAGTACAATTAAAAGACAACTTTAATAAAATACATAAATTTTATAAGTTCAACTTTATAAAGAATTACGAAGAATATCTAACTAATTTACAAAAATCTTACAGGAAACATATCTTAAATTATGTGCACGCATTACAAGTATCGACATGACGAACGGCACAACTTACAAGGCATGCCAAATTTGTAAAACAAAGGTCACTTTGATTAATGGGTACAAGCGTTGCGATAAATGCGCCAACAATAATGCCATTACGGAAAAAAAGTACTAAAATTTAGCAAATAAAGATGCACATAATATAATTTTTTAACTTTCCTTTTTTGCATAATAGGTTACGCATCAAGATGGTTTTACGCGATCGACAGCGAAATGAAATGAACATAACATTATTCGGGAAACAGACAGAGTATTTAACCAAGCGCACGGCTGAATATTTTGACATGATTGAAGGACAGGTACGCATCTAAATCATCTTCAACAAAAATAATTGAATCATGTCATACTCATGTGATGCTCAACAATACAGGAATACGGCCCTTACTTGCTATCCTGCTACTTAGATGAATTTGTAGGCCGTAGATATTCATCATTAAGCCTATAGTAAATGGCAAGAAAGACAACCCAAACGTGGTGTTTATCACAGAGGTACATTGGGAAGAACAATGCCACTATGACAAGATGATTCAACAAGAACCAATTACAATGTTGTCTTACGAAGAGCGTACAATAAATAACATATAAACAACAAATGTCGAGGTAAGCAACAGGTCAAGCTTTACTATTTTATAGCAATTAGATACGACCTAACAATGGCATATTTTCATTGTAAGGGAGCGAAGAAAATTAAGGGGACATAGCACGGAAGGCAAACACAACGACCACCTTTTTTGGAATCATGTTTCCTATCTTTTGTAAAATAAGCTTCATACTTAATACATTGCGAGTTTTGTTTACATTTTCATTTCTTGGAATTAGGAAATATATTTTGTCATCTTTTTGATTGAAAACTTTTACAATTACTACTATGAGAATTATGTAAATTGAACAAGATTATGGCCAACTAATCAAATAAAAGTTTATTTCAATGCAAAAAAATCTCGGCTGTAAAATATAGTGACAAATAAATACCGCCCGTGCATTGCACTGGAACAAACCTAGTATAATTTTATAGTCGAGTTTGGATATTATTGAATATCTTAAGAAATTAAAAATTATGTAGAAGACCTTTATATACATATACATATCCACTTTGTCAGTGTCTTTTGTACAGCCACTTCTGGATGGTTCGGGTTCCTCTTTTGGAATGTCGGGGTTTGTATGACGGCTTACGCTATCGGAAAAAAAAAATGTGTATATATGTATTTGTTTTCTTCATGATTAAGTATTTCCACCACCTTTTTGCACTATAAATACAGTAGCGAAGAAGAGATGAAAGAGAGAGAAGAATTGAGATTGAGAGAAATATTTTTATAATATAATATTGTGGTAATACTAAACACATTTTAAATATATAGCCCTCAATTTATAATTAAATTTTTTGTTCTAACATAATACTAATATAATAACTTAAAAACATTTTAATCATAAAATGTACTAACATTAACAATTAAAATTTTGAAAAGACAATTTCTAAAATTTGGGGCCTTAAGCTTTGTAAAACCAACTACTATTCATCTAGTCTTATCTCTTGCCGCTTCAATCAATTGGCCTACACATCACCTTTGATGTCGATAATGCATTCCTTAATAGTGATCTCACTGAAATCGCGTTTAAGAAATAGTCGCCTAGCAAAGGGCCGATATGTTAAAACAAGCGCCCTGAGCATGGTTTCACAAGCTCGAGGATTTTCTTGTACAATATGGCTTTAACAGTTGCTGTTCAGATTCTTTCATATTTATGTTGATGATATCATCATCACTGGTCGTGATAATGAATTCATCAACAACTTTATTATTACTTTATGAAGTACATTTTCCTTAAAGGACCTTGGACCCCTCAATTTCTTTCTTGGTATTCAAGTGGAAAGGAATTCAAAGGGATTTTTTCTTTCTCAAACGAAATGTATTATTGATATTTTGGTTCACACGAAAATGGGGGTGCCAAGCTTGTTTCTACTCCGGCCGAGGTGTCATCATCTCTTTCTCAAGTGAGTGAATCTATGGACAATCCAACTCTCTATTATAGTGTTGTTGGTGTTTTGCAATATGCAACGATTACTAGACCTGAGATCTTGTTTACGGTAAACCGGGCATGTTAGTTTATGTCCTCTCCTGCTCTTCTTCATGGTCAAGCTGTCAAACATATTGACTACAGCTTGAATATTTGGCCGACTCGAACACCGCCCTATTTGCTTACTCCGAAGCTATGTGGGCTGATGATCCTAACTTTTGTCGCTCTATACACAAGAAATCTAAGCATATATTTCTTGATTATCATTTTGTTCATGAAAAGGTTGAACGAGGTAATCTTCGGATCTCGTATCTACGTTCAGCTGCCCAACTAGCCGACATTTTAACAAAGGGATTATCATCCGACCCTTTTTGTCTTTGTGCGGAAATAAACAATATATTCGGATCTGAATCGAATCAAATACCACGACAATAACGAGAAACAATCGGACTAAAAGAGAAACGAAACAATAGACACAAGGATTTACGTGGAAACCCCTTTACAATCGAAAGGGGAGAAAACCACGGGTGAAGATCGGAGCTTTTATTATTGAACAAAAGAAGAAGACGAATTACAAAGATTCTCTCTTAACACACTCTCGTTTTGATTGGTGCGGCGCCGCGCAGGGAAATAACCTCACTTTGACTTTGGATGCCTAATGACGAACCCCTACGTTCGTTTATATAGGCCGCGTAAACCTGTTTCCCGATCGATCGGCCGCCTCACTGCAGACGTCCTTTGTTTACGTAACATTCCCGATCGATCGAGCTCCACCCGATCGATCGGGGTCTTCATGACACTTCTTCTTTATACTCCAAGTAATTTTGAGACATATACCTAACAGTCTTCTTTGCTCCAATCTTGGCCTCGATCACTCACTACCAAGCTTGCAGGGGGAATATAGAGCAGATTTAGATTTATTCCCTTATTTATCTTCTATTCAAAAATAATAGAAGTCTTTTAGTTAATCCGATGTATATTTGCCTCTATTATGTATCTAGATAGAATTGTTTATTTTGTATCTTCTATCTAAGATGGGAAGATAAATCATTATTCGTAAATCTTAATCCCTTGTATGTATCTATATATTCATGAACGAAGTACGAGGAATGGCGATAATTGATAGGTATCTTTGGTAGGCAATTTGATGATGAGGTCTTTCAGTGCAGCGTTCTTTATTGTACTTTTTGTTGTAGTAGATATAGATTTATAATCTGGGATATGAGCATAGGTAGCTCTTACACTTTTTCAGTATTTGTTCTATTTTACCCTTAATTTTTATCCACTCAGATGTGGTCTTAGGTCCCGCTCTCATGGAACGCCAGTTTCTATATCTTGATTATTTCGCTAATAATAATAATAAAAAAAAAAATTAAAATAAGAGGAAAGATCATTCAAGTCCTCAATTTGTTTCTCTTTTAAGTACATACAATATTAGAGATGAATATTAAACTCACTTAAAGGAAAGCAACTTTCTTAGAGTCGGTCCATTTTTAAAACCAAATAAATTAATTTTTCATTAAACATGTGTAGCCAAAATTCAATCTCTGTGTCCTACTCAGCCCATTGAATTAATATAAACATTATATTATATTATTATATTTCTCTAGATATTTAATTTCTAATATGCTTCTAATTCTTATGTTTGCTTCTCTCTTTTGGCTTTCAATAAAGTACAAGGGACTTTGCGTCTATAAATTGGCTGTTAATATATTAATTATATTATTATAATTAGGGGAGATCAAATTTGGAAAAGTGCCCAACAATGTTTTATTTTTGTCTCCACAAAACCTGGAAAATGGTGCACTGCAAATCCCCCCGTTTTGAATTTTATTATCAACCAAAGCATGTTTTATTAGGACGATAATAAAACAGGTAAAATTTATTATTTGTGAGTAATCCTGATGTTTGATATGATTACGGGTATAAGTCAGATGGGTAATGGGAATGGTCGAGCATACTTAATAATTCACGCTATGTGTATAGGACATGTACAAATATAATATTGCATCCATCCGGCCCCACTCTATGCCAAGGCTGCTAGAATCGGGATTCTACTTATAATCGGTAGAGACTTTTAGAATTGAAATTGAAAGATTCTACTATATATATTCTAATTGCTTTTCATATTAATTTCAGTTATATAGTTCTAAAAATTATTTATAAGACCTTTACTTATATTGGTATATATAAGAAATATAATCAAATATGACAAAAATATTATCATGTAACATAGATGTGTCATTTTATGCTACAATAAGCATGAGAGCTCTCAAGATATGTGCTAATAATCAAATTTTATATTAATGTTGAAACATAAAACTAAACTTAATTTAAATAGCTTGAAAGTATAATGCTTAATTAACTTTCTTTTACTTCAAACTAATAAAGTAAGTTCGTTTATAATATATACTCGATTTTTTACATTTTAACTTTTTATTTGTACATGTTAGTAGAATCGAGGTCGGATCGATGGAATCGTAAAATCGTATTAGGATTCTATTTGTTAATTTCATGTGATATCAATAAATCGTAAGATTCTATAAAATTAAGATTCTACTTGGGATTTAGATCGGTCGACAATTGTGAAATCTTAAAATCTTAAGATTTTAAGATTCGAATTGGATTTTAATAACTATAGTCTATGCCTACCAAACCCATATCATACAGATACCCCAATTGTATTTTTTAAGTTGCAAAATAAAAAATAAAAAAATATGTACTCAATTTAATTACTTAATTTTTATCCCATATTAGGACAAAATATAATTAGATTAAAGTAATGTCAATAATTAATATGGGTGGGTACTGGGTGTGGATAATCGTTGGGAACCCACATTGAGGCGAATGAGTATTAGAGATCCGTTCCTACCCTAGCTAATTGGGTCGGCATGGTTATAGGTTTTATTATACTCTGGGGACCGTTTGGGCCTCTCGGAGTTCGGTGTTGCTTCTGATTCGTCTACCAGTAAGGAGGACTTGAGTTGAGCAAGTATTCCAAGTAACTGCACTGTGGGTTCTAGTGACCGGGACACGTCTTCTGACACTATGGACATTGCTACTACTGTTGAGCCTCAAGAGAATTCAGTTGTTCAGCCTCAGATTGAATGTCGGATGACTAGAGTGGCTTCGAAGAAGCAGCCTCAAGTTAGCAACAAGAAATCTAAGGGCAAGAAGAAATCTTGATTTTTATCGTCTCGCTCGCTTCGGATTTGCTTTGATGTATTTGATGTACTCATTGTTTTTCCTTGTCTTCTTTTTTAGAGGTTTGTACTTAGGAGTTTTTTTGATGTTCCTTTGTATTTCCTCTTTGTTGCTTTTGTGTGTTTTGCTTTCTTTTTGATTGCTTTTGTAGGCTTCGGCCAGCTTGGGGTATGCCCCTCGTACTCATGTATGGACGTACATCGGTGCGTTTTTTTGATATATATACACTAACTTATCAAAAAAAAAGTTTTATTATACTCATAGGAGTGGGTATAAATATCCACTTTATACCTGTTGATGGGTAATGAGGCCGGTATGAATATGATTTGGGTTGCGGGTATGGGTATGGAGGAAGCACCTCCTACCCACGCCTGTTCCGTTGTTATTGCTATTTTTCAATGGCATGTTTGGTCAAAAAAATTGTTTATGTAAGTGTTTTTTACAGAAATATTTTTGTAAAAATGTTTTTGATAGAGATTTTTCCTTTTCTGAAAATTTTTAGTTTTTCTTTTGCTTTTACTTAAAAGGAGAAATATTATCTTGTGATTCTTCTTAAAAATAGAAAAATACTTTTATTTTAAAATACTTTTTTATGAACCAAGTATCCTTCAATCATGTAAAAAGGGCTTTTTCTTGAAAAAAAAAATCCACTTTTCTAGAAACAAAGATTGACCGAACAGGCTGTTGTATTTGGAACAAGGAATATTAAAGAGAAATAAAATGTGAAACAAAGAAAAGTAGAAAATTTTCCATTTTCTTTCCTTTGTTAAGAGGTAGTAGAATATTAAAGGAAAAGAAAATGCAATATATTTGGACACCCTTCTCAAACCGTGCACCACTTAACTTCACTCCGAAAATCCCTTGTTAAGTCAGGCTGCCCTGGTACTCATAAATACAATAATGCGAAAATAATATAAATGCGGAAGTAAACACATGAAAGCGTTTAGAAAGCAAAGGGAAAGATTAGGCACACAAGTACATTTGGACACTTAGAACAATTGAGAGAGACAGTTTAGACGGAATGGGTTGATCACCCGTGGCAAATGCCTTGCCATCTTATTTATAGACAGAGATACATAAAATGAAAGAATATATCTCTTCACAAAAGGATATATAACTAAATATGTGCATGCATGACACGGTTGGGATACACCCCCCTATGGTAACCGTGTGCAGGCATCTATTCTAAGTACATAAATATGACCACACAAGGAAGGGACATGTCCCCTCATGCGATGCGCATGCATGAACCGTGTGCCAAGCACAAGAGACACGCCTGTTTGTCGCATGGGACACGCCTCTTCCCCCATACATGAACCTAAACACATGAGTCCACACTTGAATGCTCCGGAGTGATCTAGCACGTCCTAGATCCTTCTAGAGTATTCCAAAACACTAAGCCTACTTAACTAAAAATCCTACTAAAATAGGCCGTGTGTGACATTGAGTCATTTTAGTTTTGGGACAAACGTGTTGTATCATTTCAAACTTATAGTCATCTTAGGTTGAATTTGAGATGTGTCGCTCCTTTTTAAGTTTCGGTAATATTAAGTGGGGTCATTTTTAGGTTTCAGGTTAATGGAGTTTATATGTAATTACAATTCCTTACCCCCAGTCTAAGGAATTGAAAAGTATGATTTTAATTTAAAATCCAATTCCTTTGAATTCGGCAATGAAATTCAATTTTGAATTCCAGCAGGTGAATCAAACAACATAATTGAAATTTTGAGTCTCAATTCTAGTCTCAACCCCTATTCTAAGCTATTTTCGGGCTCCGAACGGGACCTTAATAAATTTAGATTTAACAAGAGCACATTATTTATAAAATTAGAATAATAATATAGTAGGAGGAATAAGTATTTGGAACAACGTTGTTGTATAAAGTTTGACTTCATGTAAGATTTATGCAGCATTTGAGAACGACCTCACTGACTCTCGCTGTCAACAAGTAGCTTGTACGGAATTGCGATTTGATTTTCTTTTTATCTTATAATATTTTTTTATTATATATTATTTATATATACGTATGTATTAAGTATTATATGACTACAAAGATATGCATCAATTGTTTTGCACTCTTGGAGGCATTCTCCGTGTTTGGGTTCATCCTAAAAAAAAGAAGCAGCGCAAGATAAAGTCAAGTCATTGATACGTTTTTAATTTCCTTCTAAGTTTAAATTTGAATTTTCTGCTAATATTTTAAATCTTTCCTCCATTATTCAAATTTCTCCCCATCTTTAATTTGAATTTTCCTCCTGTACTTGCTATATTATCTCTATAAATAGGCATAACTTTACATTAGAACAATCATCAATGAAATCAATATCATTTTCTTTGTCTCTATGCTTTCATTTCCTATTTTAGTCAATTTCTGTTTAGCTATCATCCTTCTTCAACCAGCAGCTGATACTAGAACTTTACGAGATGTCGATTTTTGTATCACGAGTTCTCTCATTACTTATCGGAAAAAATACATATATACACACTTTTTAAAATTTTGAATATTATATGATTTAATAATATTTCTAAACAATTTAAATGCTTGTTTTTATAAATTAGGTATTTTTATCATATATTTTAATTATGTAAATTGATCTATATGCTTACATGTGTCATAATACTTTTCATCGCCGCCGTTGTGACACATGGCAAAAGATTTATGTTTTTGATGTTGATTGTCTGCTTTTTGAAAATTATTATTTATTAATCTTCGTTATATTTTGTATTATATAACTCCAGATAATCGTGCCAGCTAAGCTTTAGGAAGCTTCTATACGGATGTATTTGGTTCATCTATTTTTTAGAATATTTTTTTGTATTATATTTGTTTGAATATTAGTTATATTATTAAGAATTCTATATATGAGTTGTAGTGTAGAAAAGATTAACATATAAGTTTAGTAGGTTACATCATCTAATGCCAGTTGATTTTATGATAGAACTTTACTTAGGCTTATATATAAATTTTATGTATACCAACACCGTAGATCGTGCCCGAAAGGCTGGTGAAATTTAACATATATCTTTTGATGATATACTGTTTTGTTATTGAATATGAAAATGTCTTCTTGTTAAATTTTGGTATGTATGTATGTGTATTAATTGTATTTTCTTGAATGAATTAAGTTAAAACGGGAAATATCCGCTACTTTTGGATATACAAGCGAAATCATGTGATCTATAAATACATTGAAAACAATGGACTGAGCTGTTCTAAGTTTTGAAATTTAGTACCTAAAATTTCAAGGGTAGGTCCATCCTTTCGCTCATTTGCTCGTTATACCAAGCTTGGGTAACTCGTGCTTAGTGCCATGATAGCTGTCATGCCTAGTCTTGTCCAATTTGTGTTTCTTGAGGCGCACTATGGACCGTTGGTTGAGTGGATTGGTAATCGAATGGTGGAGATTGGCTAACGTGGCTCGACTTCCTCAGCACAACCACAATGTGTACTTATATGTACAAAGCCCTAGTGTGCTACAGACTTGAATCGAGTTGGCTTAGTCCACTTTGTCAACACGTCCATTAAAAAACCATGCTCCACATGTAAGTACAAAATCTCGATCATGGCGTAGGCGTATAGAAGGGTGGATCATACTATCGTGGAAAGCCACGGGGATTGGTGGTAGCAGATTATGTTAGTGGTAGTGAACAGGTGGTTATGGTGGGCATGTTCGTGGCATGATACAGTGGTGGAAGGTGTGTTGTTAGTAGTTTTATTGGCGGTGTCAAGCCGTATTGGTAGTTTGGCCTATAGTAAGAGTGAAACTAGATGGTGGAAATATATAGCTAATATAGTATTTCTGCATTATGTTTCTGAATAAATTGTGTAAAATATTCAATATTTAGTCATATTTAGTTTATTTACAAATTACTGTTTTATGTTTAAGCTTTGAATAATAGATAATAGAAACCTCTTTGTAAGCAAACATATAAAATCAACTAAACTTTTCCATAACTGTAAGCTCTCAATAGCTTGAACCAGATGAATCCGACGGGCTTCCACAAGCAACTTATGTCCAAGGCTCTTGTCAAGGCCAAACAACTCAAGTAGTTGCTTCAGGCTAGAGATTGATAAAGTTCTCCAATATAGAATTATCTACAAAATAAAAGTTTGTGAACGGAAACATACACGAGCTCATTATAACCACAACTAATAGGGAGATAGTAGTAACAACATTGACAACACTCAAGATTATCGAAGCAATAAAAGTATGACTATAGGTTCAACTAGACACAATGACAGTATTCTCATAATTGAATATGAATACAAGAAACTCTTTAGCCTTTTGCATTTCCAAACTAGCAGCCTAAACTTCTTGTTTTTTCTTATCGTAGTTTTTCTATCTAAACTGCTTGCTTTTTTCTAGCAGTTTACTTGTAGCATGTTGAGACTACCTACACAAACCTTAACCCGAAAAATACTTTTGACATCGAATTTAATTATTTTTAGGCAATTTTAGAATAAATCTAACCATACATTAAATAAATATTAAAAAAAACTTCTTAGATGTATAATTTATACATCACCTGTTAGAAATATGCCTCAAATTTATGTATTTAGGGTTTATGGCTTGCCGAGGGGTCACCAATCGATCGGGGGATGTCCGATCGATCGGGTGATTTAAAAACAAAAAATCAAGATTTGCAGCAGAAGGGAGGGTGATCGATCGGCATTGGCAGATCGATCGGGAGACATTTTCCGCGTACCCTAGCCGTTTAGTGTAAATATGGGTTCAGGGCTACTGTTTTAGGTATCCAATCATCCAATCAAAATTAAGAGAGAGCCGCCATCATAGAGTTTGAGAGCATTACGAGAGTTTAGAGGGAGTGATTCAGTAATTCTCCATAGATCTCGTTCAGAGGAAGTGTCGTTATAATTCTTTCATTATTCATACTCAATAAAGAATCTCCATCTCCACCCGTGGTTTTCTCCCCTTTTGACTGAAGAGGTGTTTTCACGTAAATCTCTGTGTTCTTCGTTTGTTCTCTTTACCTCTTTTGATTACTTCTCTTGTTTGTTATAGTATTTGAATCGAATCCAATTCTGGGGTGTTAAGTTCCGCATTAAGAATGTATTAATTTCCTAACAAATTGGTATTTGATACGCGTGATTTTTACATATTTTATTTCCTATTTCTGTTTTATATTCGACCTCTACATGTGTGTTCGGTTGTTATTTAGGTACGTTTTCATGTGGAACACATCAAAGCGGATGAAAGAAGAATTCTGGCAAAAATCAAGCATTATTGAGGCACATTTGAAGATTGATTGGAGAAACCCAACCACTTTTGCAGAAGAAAGACCCTTGGATCATAATTCGGTGAACCGAGTACATCCCATAGCGTTTCGGTGCTTAATCGAGAAAAGGGGGCTCAGAGAACTGATCGATCAGTAGCTCCCGGCTAGGGAAACTAACCGAGAGCCTGCCGATCGATTGGCAAAAAGCACCGATCGATCGGGAGCTTTGCGTGAGCTCACCGATTTATTGGCACTTTTAGCCGATTGATTGGATGGCCGAGCAATCGGGCATTATTCCCGATCGATCGGGATAGTTCCGTACGGAACCGTAACTGCTCCTGTGCCTATAAATAGAGAAGAGGAAGTCAGCCTTTGCCACGCTTTTTCTCGGTTGCACGTCCTCCCTTTCCTCTCAAACCTGAAGCCGCTACGAGATCTATAGGTTCTCAAAAGCTGAAGCGCTAGTGGTTGGAATACTAGGAGAATTCAGGCTTGGATTAGCATCGACACGAAGATTGAGGGTGTTTATTCTTTTGTTTATTTTATGCGCAATATCTTCTTTTCTTTAAATTTAAGGATGTGTAAAACTCCCATGAGGAGTAAACTTTCTTAGTGTAGGGATTAAAGGGGGGTTTAGTTATGCTATATTCACACCCATGTAGCCATGAATAGGAATTCACGCGTGGTCAGGGTTGAGGTTGTACTCAACCCTGAACCTAATCTTTTATATAAGTTAATATTGAATTAAGAGTAACAAAGGAATTAAGTAGTGCCAATGAGATAACCTATGCTACATCTGGGGTGCTAAGATAGGTTATGCCTTTAGATTAGTTTATTACCCCAAGCCCTAATTTATATCTTAACACGGGCTTAGAGTTTGTAGCCTAAGTCCTTCAAATCATCGTCCTAAATAGAATATAATAACAGGATACGTATTAAGCTACCCAAAATTCACTCCCTAAACTAATCTCAATTGAATCATCACATTCGTTTTATATTCAATTTCATTAATCTAGCTAACAATTTATTCAAACAAAAAAAAAAAAAAAAACCAAAAATTCAAATCGCACGTTAATCAGTAAGTCCAACTTAACATGATTCCCTGTGGGTACGACCCGTATACTTGACAAAGCTATGACGATCTCGTACGCTTGCAAGTAGACGGTTTTAAAACACACTTCTAAAACACATCAAGTTTTTGGCGTCTTTGCTAAGTTGGAATTTAAGATTAACGGACTTTGTTTTGTTTTCTTTTTGTTTATTGCTTTGAGTTATTTTTCATAGTTATTTTTCTTTTGCTTTAGTCATAAGTTGAGGTCAGCGTGGATCCATCCCAGCTTCGATATTGCATTCACAGTAGACGTTCGCTCGATCCTGAATTGTTACCTTACATCCCTGAAATTGAGCGGACTTTGTCTACTGTGAGGGGATTAGAAGCAAGAGAGAGTACACAACGAACCATGGCCAATAACGAATCACGTACGATTGGGGATCACTTCATCCCCCAAACGTACGTTGCGCCCACCGGAGTTGCGTTACCTACTGTGAGTAACGCCAACTTCGAACTTAAACCCGGGATTTTCAACATGCTTCCCACATTTTATGGGAAGCGAATTGAGAGCCCGTACGAGCACCTTGATTCATTCCTCGAAATATGTGAAACCTGTCATTATCAAGATGTCTCAAATGATGTGATTAAACTACGTCTTTTTTCGTTCTCGTTAAAAGACGTGGCTTAGAGGTGGTTTCAGTCCCTACCCGGGGGTGAAATCACCACTTGGAATGACCTTCAACAACACTTCCTGGTCAAGTTTTTCCCTAAAGCCAGAACGATGGCTATTAGGCGCGCTATAAACAGTTTTGAACAAAAAGACCAAGAGCAGTTTCACGAGTGTTGGGATAGGTTCAAGGAACTTCTTAGAAGCTATCCCCACTATGGGTCACCCAAGTAGGCTCTTGCCCAAAACTTCTACGATGGTCTTAGTGCGTCAAACAAGCAAATGGTAAATGCTTCATGCGGGGGAGCTTTTAACCCGCAAAGCTAGGACGAGGCCTGGACGCTTTTCGAGTGCCTCAATGAACATTCCCTCGACCAAGCCTCTTCTGCGAGGGTGGTTAGGGGAAACACGCATGGTGTCTACGAGGTAGCACCCCAAGATGATGTTAATTTAAGACTAGATGCACTTAGTAGAAAGATGGATAAGATGATGAGTTTAAATGCAAATTCCACTAATGTGCATCCAGTTAATGCAGCGGAATCATCATCTGAGGGTAATACTCCGTGCAATATTTGTTCAGGAGAGGATCATTCTATTTTTGAGTGTTTATATGCGTCACAGATTCCCGAGTATGTGCAGGGCCGGGCTTATGCAGCGCAGGAGTACTCGAGGAACAACAATCCGTACTCGCAGACCTATAATCTAGGGTGGCGTAACCATCCCAATTTCTCATGGAAGCAGAACACAAATCAGAACCCAGCCATGAGACAACTAGCACTAGAATTTGCAGGTAAGGCACACCCTCCTGGTTTCCACGGAGGGCAAAGATATGGCTCTTCCTCTCACCCTTCATTTCCTAATGCTAATCCAGCACCCCAACCTTCGAGCCACACTTCTCAGTTTGAGGAACGCATGATCCCCTTTATGGAGGAAAACCAACAGTTGGTCCGCTCTCATTCACAGTCGATTTCTAAGTTAGAGAACCAACTAGGACAGTTAGCTCAAGCCATGAATAGGAGAGAGGAAGGGAGGTTAACATCCCAACCTCTCTTTAATCCAGGGGAGCAACTAATCCTAACCTTAGTCAGGTCACTCATGAGTAGGCTAAGGTTGTCTTAGCCATGGGTGAAGATGATTTGAGAGAAGAAGAGATAGAATTTGAGCGGAGGATGGGACTCCAAACACCAGTGCTGATAAGGATGGAGTGCCCACACCTTCACTGGGCTCATCTTCCGAACCAATTGTTCCTTTTCCTACGGCCCTGTTAGAACTGAAAGGGAAGGACGACCCAAAGAGAGATGAGTTACTGAACTTGTTTAAGGACGTCAAGATTAACCTGCCACTGATTGACGCCATTAAACACGTATGCTAAATTTCTTAAGGACCTATGGGCTAAAAAGAAGAGAGCGCGGGCTCATGTCCCTAGGAAGGTCTGACTCACTGAAAAAGTGAGCAGCATCTTAATGTTAGGCATCCCACATAAGTGTAGCGATCCAGGAGCTTTCACAGTCCCGTGTGTCATAGGAAAGAGCTATACGAGTTGGGCTCCTTTGGATTTAGGGGCAAGCGTGAACCTCATCCCATACTCAATTTTTCAGGAATTAGGGATGGGAGATCTCACACCAACTAGTGTTACCCTACAGTTGGCGGATAGATCAGAGCGTTTACCCAGAGTTATGTTGGAAGATGTTCTTGTCAAAGTTGATAAGTTTATCTTCCTCGTCGATTTTATAGTGTTGGATATGGATCCTACCCCTCATCAGAGGAACCACACCCCCGTTATTTTAGGACGACCGTTCTTGGCAACGGCCGATGCTATCATTCATTGTCGAACTGGGGTGTTAGAAGTGTCATTTGGGAATCTTAAGGTTAAACTGAATGTGTCAAACGCTGCTAAGTTCCCTGTAAATGAGGATGACCTTGATTTCTTAGTGGTTGATGCTATTGATCCTTTGGTTGAGTCAGTGTCTTCTGACTTAATCAAGGAACACGAACCATTTGACTCGCTCACTTTTGCTAATTTTGATGTGAGTATTGATGCTGATAATTTGCTAGACATGCAGGAGCTAATGAGAATTGAGGCTAGGGGTCTGATGTTTGAACGCCTAACTGGCCTACTTAGTGAACCTGCTAAACCATCTATTGAGTGTCCACTGGTGTTGGAGCTCAAACCTCTCCCGACCACCTTTAAATATGCATTTTTAGGACAAAATGACACCCTTCCGGTGATCATCGCGTCTGACCTAACTGAGAGTCAGGAATCTAGGTTGTTAGTTGTCTTACAAAACCACAAATGGCCCATAGGGTGGTCGGTCGCTGATCTGAAAGGAATTAACCCCTCTGTGTGCATGCATAGAATACATTTAGAGGACAACATTAAGCCTTCTAGGCAAATGCAAAGGAGGCTTAACCCTAATATGAGGGAGGTAGTTAAGAAAGAGGCCATGAAGTTGCTAGATGCAGGTATTATATATCCCATCTTTGATAGCCCCTGGGTAAGTCCGGTTTAGGTAGTTCCTAAGAAGTCAGGAATAACGGTCATTGCGAATGCCCAAGGTAAATTGGTCCCTACGCGAGCCACTACAGGGTGGAGAGTGTGCATCGATTATCATAAGTTGAACTCTATAACGTGCAAGGACCATTTCCCCATACCCTTTTTAGACCAAATCCTAGATAAAGTAGCAGGTCAAGCGTACTATTGTTTCTTGGATGGCTACTTAGGGTATAACCAAGTCCCTGTTCACCCTGAGGACCAAGAGAAAATAACGTTTACTTTCCCCTTTGGTAGGTTTGCATACCGAAGGATGCCCTTCGGTCTGTGCAACGCACCTGCTACACTCTAGCGGTGTATGATGTCCATTTTTTCGGACATGTTGGACGACTACCTAGAAGTGTTTATGGATGATTTTTCTATGTTTGGATTGTCTTTTGATAAATGCTTATCGCACTTCGATCTTGTTTTGCAGTGCTGCGAGGAGTATAATTTGGTACTTAGTTCGGAGAAGAGCCATTTTATGGTTCAGCAGGGCCTAGTCTTAGGACATGTAGTATCTAAAGAGGATATTACTGTAGACAAGGCCAAGGTGGACATAATTGCCAACCTCCCTCCACGGACCTCGGTGAAGGAAGTTCGATCTTTCCTTGGCCACGCTAGGTTCTACCGGCGTTTCATCGCTAACTTCAGTAAAATTGCTAAACCGTTGTCAAACTTGCTTGCTAATGATGTACCTTTTATTTTTGATAATGAATGTTTAGCAGCCTTTGTTGAGTTGAAAACTTTATTGTCTACAGCCCCCATTATTCAACCTCCCGACTACTCGTTACTTTTTGAGATTATGTGTGACGCCTCTAATTATGCTGTAGGAGCCATGCTCGGTCAACGGAAGGATCGTAAACCCGTCGTTGTTTACTATGCTAGTAAATCGTTGGATGAAGCCTAAAAGAATTATACCACCACTGAAAAGGTATTACTAGCTATAGTTTTTACACTTGACAAGTTTCGATCTTATGTCTTGGGCTAGAGAGTAATAGTCTTTTCTGACCATGCTACCATTCGTTTTCTTCTTATTAAGAAGGAAACGAAACCTAGGTTAATTCACTGGGTTTTATTACTTCAGGAATTTAACTTAGAAATCCAAGATAGGAAAGGCTCGGATCACGTCGTGGCTGATCACCTTTCAAGGATTGTTTTCCCATCTGACGCCACTACTAGTCCCATTGATGACCGTTTTCCTGATGAATAATTATTTTCTATTGCAGGAAGTCAACCCCCATGGTATGCCCACATTGTTAATTATTTGGCGACGGGGAAGCTGCCCTACCCATTGGCCGAAACAAGAGCGGGACCGCTTCCTTTCTCAAGCAAGGCATTTTTTCTGGGATGATCCGGATTTGTTGAAGGTATGTTCTGATCAGGTAGTACGTCGTTGTGTCCCGGAAAATGAGCATGAGAGTGTATTGTGATTTTGTCATAGTTTAGCCTGTGGCGGACACTTTGGGGGATGACGTACAGCGGCAAAAGTTCTTCAAAGTGGCTTCTTTTGGCCGACTCTTTTTCGGGACCCTCATGATTTTTGTAGGGCATGCGGTCACTATCAACGCACAGATGCCCTCACAAAACGTGATGAGATACCTCAGCACCCTATTTTAGTTTGCGAAATTTTTGACGTTTGGGGCATGGATTTCATAGGGCCGTTCCTTAATTCACATGGCTATGTTTATATTTTGGTAGCTGTTGATTATGTTTCGAAAAGGGTCGAGGCCATTGCAACTAGAACGAACAACCACAAGGTGGTTATTGAGTTTGTTAAAGGTAATATTCTATCACGTTTCGGTGTTCCTAGGGCAATAATTAGTGATGGGGGGACACACTTCACTCATCGTTCGGTTGAGTCACTTCTTAGAAAGTACTCCATCACTCACAAATTAGCTGCCCCATATCTTCCTCAAACTAGTGGCCAAGTTGAAGTCTCGAACCGGGAAATAAAGTCTATCCTTGAGAAGTCCGTTAGACCGGACCACAAAGATTGGTTTTTAAGGTTGAACGACGCTCTTTGGGCTTATCGTACAGCCTTCAAGACTCCAATAGCCATGTCTCCCTATCGCTTAGTTTTCGGGAAGGCATGCCATTTGCCAGTAGGGCTTGAGCACAGTGCATACCGGGCCATTAAGCAATTTAATCATGACATGCACTGTATCGGGTGGCACCGATGACTTCAACTCAGCGAGTTGGATGAGATGCGATACGAGGCATATGAAAACGCCAAACTATACCAAGAAAGAGCCAAAGCTTTTCATGACAAAAGAATTTCGTGCAAAAGTTTTGAAGTTGGTCAAAAGGTTTGGCTTTGCAACTCCAAGCTTTGGTTCTTTCCCGGGAAACTACGTTCACGATGGAATGGACCTTACGAAGTGGTCCACGTATACCCTTCTGGGGCAATTAAAATTCGAGACATCAATGATGGTTGCCTTCTCACAGTCAATGGCCATCGTCTTAAAGACGCTTTTGGGTTAGGGGATCGACCACATGAGTTTGAAGAAATTAATCTTAGGGACCCAACGCCGGGATTAGCCTAGGGTTGAAGAAAATACCACGTTTGGCTGAAGACATTAAACTTAGCGCTTTTGGATGGCAACCTAATTTATTTCATGTTTCGTAGTTTATGTTTTATTTTTATTATTTTTAGTTTTATTTTATTTTATTATTATTTTTTTTATTAGAAAGTCTTCAAAACCAAAGATTTTTAGTACAGGGCATACCGCAGCCTCCCAGATCGATCGGGTTCAAATCCGATCAATCGGGAGGTCTATGGCTTGGGGCTTTTTGCCTTTCCACCCCGATCAATCGGGTACTACCCAATCCACCGGGGAGCCATTTGTACGAATCCCTCTTTGAAAACACCCGCCCGATCTGTCGCCCCCCCCCCCCCCCCCCCCCCCCCCTCCCTCACTTTTATTTCCCCCACCCCAAACCCTAACCCACGACCCCCTCATCTCCGGCCACCATCTCCGGCATCCACCTCCGACGATTGCCATTCCAACCACCAAGGCCGACCCTAGCAGCGGTTTCTCTTCGTTTTTACCCTCTATTGCAAGATTATGTCGCCTGCCAAGCGGAGCAGCACTGGGGAGGGCAGTAGCTCCAAACAGACCGACATTCTTGCTTGGGTCAGGGATGCCCCTATATCTGGGGAGAAAGTGCTTAGTGAGGATCTTAAAGATGAGAGGGAGGGTGCTTGGGCCATTCTCTTTTGCCAACATAGGGATCTTACCTACCTTCTTGGTAGAGAGTTGGAGGGAGACCCTGTTTTTCCTTCTTTAGTGAGGGAATTTTATTCCTCCTATGCTCTCCATAAAGAAGGGGGTCGGACCTACGGTGACGTAACTATTAGTGATAAGACCATCTAATTTGATGCCACGGACATCGCCGAGGCTATAGGTTATCACTTATATGTTGATGATTCTATTCGGCACCCTCTTGTTAACCCACCAAAGGCTGTTGACATTATCACTGAGCTATGTGGTGGCCAATGTGCGAAAGATCGTCCATCCACCACGTTCTGCTTCGCCCTTCCTTCGCATATGTGGCTCCTGGACACTATTATTATGGCCTATTGGTCATGCCCTGGAGCGTACCGACCCTATTCTAGATCTTCTTTGGAAGTTCTACCAGGGTGTATGGGTGGATGTGGGGGCCACTTACTTACAGAGTATTACTGCTGTCCGCCACAGGCTTCAGCGCTTCTCTGTTGGCGGCGATGCTCTGTACTTTTCTCATTTAATCACAAGGCTTGTACGGCGTGTTTGGGTGCACATACCGATTGCTCCAGATCGAGCTTGCGCACCGCTTCACCTCTTTGATCCCACCCAGTATCGTCGGACCTTCCTTTCCCTTGCCCCTGGCGACGCGCACTGGGAGGAGTCAGACATGGAGGATGACCCTGCCCGGGTCACTGCTCCTGCCCGAGCATCACACTACGAGGGACGCCCACCCACGCCACCTGCTTTTGCTGATCCCGACAACGTCCCACCATACGTTACGGATATTATGCACCGTCTGGATCACATTCAGTCTTTGGTCACCGAACTCTATCGACTGCAGACGAGTGATTCTCCTCCGCCTTATCCCCCTCCCTGAGTTATTTGTGTTACTCCTGTACTAAACATTTTTTCTGTATATCTTTCTTTTCCTATTATTAACAAATTGTTTTAGTCCACAATCTTCTCTGTTGTTTTTTTTTTTTTTTTTTTTTGTAGCTTGCTTTTGTCTGTCTTCAACTTCTGGAATTCGCTTGACATATGTGGCTGCCCATTCATGATCTCAGGCCGTTTCTCTCCTTTCCTTGCCTCTATTTTAATTATGGTGCATTGCGGACAATGCAAGGTTTGGGTTTGGGGATGGCAGATAAGATTCAACTTTGTTTGTCCTTTAAGCGTAATTTGGCATAAATTAGCTACATTTTTTTTTGAAGGCATAAATGAGTATAAGGTTCTTTGTAACCATTATTGTAACCCAATTCTGTGATGTACTTTGACGATTAGAATGAGAATTAGAATGAGATTATTGCTGGATCAGACTTTTGAATCTATATTTTTATCTTTTAACTAGTTAGTGAGATTATTATTTTTCACCCTTAATCTTGTGACATATCCTACTGTTTGGGTCGAAATAATGATAATAATTTTAGGATTAGGAATCCACTATTCTACTCCTAACAATGTTGAAATAAATTGTACATTTATTTGTCTTAGGTAACTCCTTAAAAAAAAGGAAAAAAAAAAAGAAAAAAAAGGGTGATTGGTTGGTTCTTGTAGCCCCTGTGTCTCGAGCAAGTAAGCTGTTAGGATTATGTCTCAAATTACTTGTTTTAAGTTTATGGATTGCCGTGAGGTCACTAATCAATCGGGTGATTTAAGTAAATTTTTGGGATTTTGGGCCGTAAGAGGGTCGATCGATCGGGTCCTCCTAGACTCGCGCCTATATATATAGACGTAGGGTTTACGTCATATGTGATCCAATTTAGAGTGAGGAGCCGCCATTGAGAGAGAGATGTGATTTTGTAATTCCTCCAATTTCGATATTCGAGTGCTTCTAGAGTTAAGAGAAAGTGATTGTAAATCTTTCGTAGATCTCATTAAGAGGAAGTGTCGTTGTAATTTTTTCGTTCAGTATCAATAAAGAATCTCCATCTCTGCCCGTGGTTTTCTCACTTCTCGATTGTAGAGGGGTTTCCACGTAAATTTTATGTGTTCATGTTTGTTCTTTCTTTCTCCATATATTTGTTGACTTCTCATTTGTGTGAGCCATATTATTTGAATCGAATCAAGTGATTAGGGTTTACGCTTCCGCATCGTGATTTCCCTAACAAATTCGTATCAAAGTATATCAGTTTGTTCCAGAATTATCCTCACAAATTGGTATCAAAGCCCAGTTTATTTCGATTTGATAATATGACGTCTGCAATTAGATCCGAAGTTGAGAAGTTTGGTGGTCAAGGGAGCTTCAGTTTATGGCAGGTTCGCGTTAAGGGCCTCTTGACTCAGAGTGGCTTGAAGAAAGCTTTAGATGGGAAAGAGAAGAAACCAGAGAATTTGACAGAAACACAATGGGAGGAGTTAGATGAGAAGGCACTCAGAGCAATTCAGATGTGTCTTACTGATGATGTTTTGACAGAAGTTCTGGAAGTGAAGACCGCTAAGGAGTTGTGGGAGAAATTGCAGGATATGTTCTATTTCAAGTCGGTCTCTAACAAATTCGTAGTTAAGCGCTGGTTGTTCACGTTTCATATGTCAGAAGGCAGGCCACTTAAGAACCACGTCAAATGAATTTAATTCAATTATTCAAGATTTGAAAGAATTGGATGATGTTCCTAAGGATGAAGATCAGGCAATATTGTTGTTATGTTCTCTCTCTGCTTCATATAAGAGTTTTGTTGAAATCATGATTTGTGGTGATAGACAAACCATATCTTTTGATGAAGTTAAGAGAAACTTACTGAGTAAAGAACGAGCAGATAGAGAATTATCTAATTCTGTTAATAACTCAAGTAGTGGTTTATTTGTGAGAAGGAGAACTAAGTACAATCATAGTGGAAGCAAGTCTAAGTCAAGGCATCAAGACGTAACCTGTAACTACTGTCATAAGAAAGGGCATATTAAGAAAGACTGTTACAAGCTTAAGAGAAAACTTGAAGCAGATAACAGGTCTGACCAGAGATCCATAGTAGCTGGTGTTATGGATGGTGAGAATGAAGATCTTCTACTGTCTGTGTCTAAACCTCAGTCCAGTTTGAGAGATAGTTGGATTTTGGATTCGAGTTGCTCCTATCATGTTTGTCCCAACCGGGATTGGTTTTTCTCGTACGAGTCAGTTCAAGGTGGAGCTGCTTTGATGGGTAATGATACTTCATGCAAAGTTTTGTGTATGGGAACAATTCGTTTTAGAATGTTCAATGGCACTATCAGGGTTTTGAGCAATGTTCGCCATGTTCCTGATTTGAAGAAGAATCTCATCTCTTTAGGTACTCTTGAGTCTAAAGGGTACAGGTACACAGCTGAAGGTGGAGTTTTGAGGGTTGTTAAGGGTGCATTGACAGTTATGAAGGGTAGAAGGTTAGGTACTCTGTATGAGCTTGTCGGTTCCACATTTGTTAGATCTATTGTAGTATCTTCATCATTCTTGTTGTTGACAGAACCAGAGATCACAAATTCGGGACGTTTGAAATTGGATCATTCAAGTGATAGGGGTTTGTCTGAACACAGTGTGAGGGGATCTTTGTGTGATCAGTCTACAGGACTGATAGTCTGTGAACAAGAGCTTTATGGGAAGCACCGAGAGCCTTTGTCACGCTTTTAGTGAAACCAACCGAGAGCCTGCCAATCGATCGGGAGCTTTGCATGAGCTCACCGATCGATCAGCTCCTTTAGTCGATCGATCGGATGGCCGAGCGATCGGGCATTATTCTCGGTCGATCGGGATGGTTCCGTACGGAACCCTAACTACTCCTGTGCCTATAAATAGAGAAGGGGAAGATACCCTTTGTCACGCTTTTTGTTGGCCCCACGTCCTCCCCTTTCTCTCAAACCCAAAGCCGCTATGAGATCTATAGGTTCTCAAAAGCTGAAGCGCAAGTGGTTGGAATACTGGGAGAATTCAGGCTTGGATTAGCATCGACACAAAGATTGAGGGAGTTTATTCTTTTGTTTATTTTACGCACAATGTCTTCTTTTCTTTAAATTTAAGGATGTGTAAAACTCTCATGGAGGAGTAAACTTTCTTAGTTTAGGGATGAAGGGCGGGTAGCCGCCCGTATCCCAGATTTATATTATACTTCTGACGATTGGTTTAGTTATGTTATATTCACACCCCTGTGGGGAGTTCTTCATGATTGTTGGATATTTTAGTATGCGTGCTTGTAGCCATGACTAGGTCTCTAACTTTGCAGCGATTAGTCTTGTGCTTGTAGCCTGGACCATAACATAACAGGAATTCACACGTGGCCAAGGTTGAGGTTGTACTCAACCCTGAACCCAATCATTTATATAAGTTAATATTGAATTAGGAGTAACAAAGGAATTAAGTAGTGCTAAGATAAGTTATGCCTTTAGACTAGTTCATTACCCTAAGCCCTAATTTATATATTAACATAGGCTTAGAGCTTATTGCCTAAGTCCTTCAAATCATCGTCCTAAGTAGAATATAATGACGGGATACGTGTTAAGCTACCCTAAATTCACTCCCTAAACTAATTTCAATTGAATTGTCACATTCGCTTTATATTCAGTTTCATTAATCTAGCCAACAATTTATTCAAAAAAAAAACAAAACAAAAATTCAAACCTCTCGTTAATCAGTAAGCCCAACTTAACATGATTCCCTATTGGTACGACTCGTATACTCGTCAAAGCTACTACGATTTCTTACGCTTATGAGTAGACGGTTTTAAAACACACTTCTAAAACACACAGTATCCAAGTGTATCAAGTTTGTTCAAGATTTTTCCTCACAAATTGGTAGTATATTAGATTTGTCTAGATTACCTCAACAACTGGTATCAGAGCCCTGTATATTTCGATTTGAGACTATAACGTCTGCAGTTAAATCTGAATTTGAGAAGTTTAGTGATCAAGGGAGTTTTAGTTTATGCCAAGTTCGTGTTAAGGGCTTCTTGACTCAGAGTGGCTTGAAGAAAGCTTTAAACGGAAAAGAGAAGAAACCTGAGAGTTTATTCGTAGCACAGTGGGAGGAGTTAGACAAAAGGGCTCTTACAGCATTCTAGATGTGTCTTACCGTTGACGTTTTGACAGAAGTTCTGGAAGTGAAGACCGCTAAGAAGTTGTGGGAGAAATTACAGGATATGTTCTATTTCAAGTCAGTCTCCAACAAACTTGCAGTTAAGTGTCTGGTGTTCACGTTTTGTATGTCAGAAGGTACGTCATTTAAGAATCATGTTAATGAATTTAATTCGTTAGTTCAAGAATTAAAGGAGCTTGATGATGCTCCTAAAGATGAAGATCAAGCTATGTTATTGTTATGTTCACTCTCTGCTTCATATAAAGGCTTTGTAGAAAGTACGATTTATGGTGGTAGGTCAACTATCACAGTTGATGAAGTTAAGAGAAACCTAATGAGTAAAGAAAGAGTAGATAAGGAGTTGTCTGACTTCATTCAGAAGTCGGATTGTAGTTTATTTGTGAGAGAAAGAACTGAGGATAAAGAATCTGATCATGGTGGAAACAAGTTTAGGTCTAAGTCTAGACATCAAGACCTATCCTGTAATTATTGTCATAATAAAGGGCACATTAATATAGACTGTTACATGCTTAAGAGGAAACTAGAAGCATATAACAGGTCTGACCAGAGATCTGCAGCAGCTAGTGTTGTGGTCGAAGATGAGAATGATGGCGATATACTGTCTGTGTCTGAACCTCAGTCCAGTTTTAGAAAAAGTTGGATTTTAGATTTGGGGTGCTCCTATCATGTTTGTCCCAATCGAGATTGGTTTTCCACGTACAAGTCAATTCAAGGTGGAGTTGCTTTGATGGGCAATGACTCTAAATGCGAAGTTTTGGGTATAGGAACAATTCTTATTAAGATGTTTGATGTCATTATCAGGACTTTGAGCGATGTTCATCACAATCCTGATTTGAAGAAGAATCTCATCTCTTCAGGTACTGTTGAGTCACATGAGTACATGTGCACATCCGAAGATGGAGTTATGAAGGTCATTAAGGGTGCTCTAGTTGTGATTAAGGGAAAAAGGGTAGGACCATTTTATTAACTTGTTGGTTCCACAGTTGCAAGATCATTTAAGATATCTTTATCACCATTGCTGATAGAACCAAGGTATGACAAAGTTAAGGCATTTGAGATTGGATCATTCAGGTGATAAAGGCATGTCTGAGCATAGTAAAAGGGGCTCATTGTATAGTCAATCTACAGGACTAAAATCTTGTGAACACGGCACTTATGGGAAGCAGAAAAGAGTTTGCTTTAAGCAATTCTTGACTAGTAGAGATATCATATTTGATGAGTCTTCGTTATTGAGTCCATAGAAGATGTCATCCACTGTTTGTCAGGTGGATAAGCAATTCCTGATGAGTAGAGATATCAGGTGGACAAGCCAGAGGGAGTTCAGTTTCAGTTAAGTAACACAGTTCAACAGCAGGTGGCTGTTTCAGAAGATGTGTCAAGAGCCAATCAAGATTTGCAATAGAAGGGAAGCTGATCGATCGGCACTGGCCTATCAATCGAGAGTCGTTTTCCACATACCCTAGCAGTTTAGTATAAATATGGGTTTAAGACTTCTATTTTAGGTATCCAATCATCCAATCAAAATTAAGAGAGAGCCGTCGTCATAGTGTTTGAGAGCATTACGAAAGTTTAGAGGGAGTGATTCAGTAATTCTCCATAGATCTCGTTCAAAGGAAGTGTTATTGCAATTCTTCCATTATTCATACTCAATAAAGAATCTCCATCTTTGCCCGTAGTTTTCTTCCCTCTCAATTGAAGAAGTGTTTCCACGTAAATCTCTGTGTTCTTCGTTTATTCTCTTTACCTCTTTTTATTACTTCTCTTGTTTGTTATAATATTTGAATCGAATCCAGTTCAGGAGTGTTAAGTTCTGCATTAAGGAGGTATTAATTTTCTAACAAATTAATATCCGAGTATATCAAGTTTGTTTAAGATTTTTCCTCACAAATTGGTATCATAGTATATCATATTTGTCTAAATTACGTCAACATCACCATTTCGCTATGCATATGTATGTGGCTACATATGGTTAATATGCACCATGTGCATCCTTTTTCGTAAGTCCCCAAGAAAATGAACTCCCTTACTAAAATTCCTTATATTTATTTAAATACCCAATATAAAATATAAACACAAATTAGTTTTTAGAAAAGAAATATACTATAGCTGCTACTTCACCTATTACCAATTAGTTTTGGGATAGAATCTCTTTTGATATGTAGCAGTTTCCTTGTGAAGAAACTGTAAAACACATATGAAGTCTACATATAAACCCAAGTTAAGTTTCATCTTAAAATAAATTATCGTCATTTAAAATTGTCCACTAAATTTACATCTTATAATTTTTCTTTTTCATAACTCTGATATAATATTTTTAACTAAACTGGTAATAATAAATAACTACGAGTACTATACAGTCCAATATTACAGCAGGTAACATTGGCATACATTTCCATTTGCTCCAAGATTGTCGCAGACATGGGCTTTGACCCAAAAAAAATAAAAATAAAATAAAAGCAGATATGGGCGGCGACGTTGCATTTCCCACGTGAATTTATATTTTACCTGTTTAATTTTAAGAATATATCTAATTTATATATTTAATAATATAATAAATTACGATTAAATCATAAATATTATTACTAGATAAATGATATCTAGAAAAAGAACATACCCAATGCCATAAGGGCTCCCGCCTACATAAGGTCTGGGAGGCAGATGTATGCAGCCTTCCCCCTTCAGAGTGTTAACCTGAAAAGAGCTTATTTTCCAATGCCCCTAACCTGAGGGTGATGATTTCCCAAGAGGTCACCCATCATGGTATTACTCTTCGCCCAAGCACGCTTAACTTCAGAGTTCTAATGGAATCCGATGACGGCGTGTTTGTGCCCTCTTTGGTAGATAATTGCTATCTAATTTATCCGATTTTGTTTTTTGGTTCTTCTATATCTCCTGCCGCTTTGTATCGTGCTTTGCTCTTTATTTATCAAAAAATATTATATATACTTAATACATTAATTAATATGTGTAGTAATAATATAATTCTATAAATGCACATATAGTTAGTTGAACGTGGCCGGCTGTATGTTGAATAAGATCTCGTTTGTACGAGGCGCCTCATGTCTCGGAACTTTTTTTTTTGGACAAAAAGTTAGTTGAAGGAGAGATCCAATTTCTGAGCACCGGCCGCTTAATTGGGCAAAAGACTGAACACTACTCGTTTCAAAATTCAAAGCAACGTTCATAGTCTGTATTAGTAAACAAATTTCAATTGCAATTTCAAAGCTTATTTCATTATTGTCAAACCAATAAGAATAATACTGCGAGATGTAAATAATGGAATTGCTTTAACATTAACAACAGTCGTCGTGTTGTTTAGCTACTGGGAAAGTCATTTGTATATCTTTTTTTTTTTTTTTTGTGATTGGGCGAGAGGGTTCATTTATCAGGCATTAAGACACTGGATCTCATTAGAACTCCGAAATTAAGTGTGCTTGAGCGAGAGTAGTACCAGGATGGGTGACCTCTTGGAAAGTCCTCGTGTTGCCAACCGTATAAGGGTGGGGGTCCTCGGAAACAACCTCTCAGTAGGGTTACATCCTGAAAGAGTAAGGCTGCGTACATCCACCCCTTCTAGACCCCGCTTATGCGGGAGCCTTTGAGGGACTGGGTTTGTTGTTGTTGTTGTTTGTCTTTTTCGTGATTGGAGCAGTGCAGCTTATTAGGCCGTAGGTAGGATCTTTTCTTAGCGGCATTAACAAATTGTTAGAGTATAAAACAATTGTTGGACCTTCCCTTATTAGCTGAAACTTTTGGGATAGTTATTTTATTAATTAACATGGTATCATAACCTTGTTGACCAAATAGTTACGAGTTAGAATCCTAACTGCCCCTACTTTTATTATTAACATAATTTGAGCAAGAAAATCTAATGGATATTCACGGTCTTACATTAAGGTGTCAATTAGAAAATCTAGGTAGTTTTTTAAAATTGCGTCTAAACTTTAGATGGCTTTCAATAAATAAAAAGCCCTTAATTTTTCTGTATTAGAAGGTGTTTAATTATTTCCCGCTTGTAGGATGGTAAGTGGGTTTTAAGTTCCACCATGCAGTGCTAAAAATATTAGCTCAATCTTAGCTCGATGGCAAAAAAATTCATTGAAACAGTGCAGTGCAAATGGGGTTTATGTCCAAATTGTTCATGATAAGTACCTGGTTTTGGTAGGTTTGTTATGATACAAACTTTTTGTTCGTTTCGTGGTGCTTGTCTTTTTTTTCGTCTTTGATTGTTTTTGGACCATGCTTTTCATAGGTGCGCCCTTCTCTGTACTGTGAGCCTTTGCTTCATAATTATGGCGGGGGGGGGGGGGGGGGGGGGGGGGGGGGGGGGGGAGGACCTTAATAAGTATAGAGCTATAAAAATTCATATTGAGCTAGATTAGAGTATTTTTCATTATTGTTCCTTATTTATTATCGTAACTTATATTTATATTTTTCATGCTAAAAGCTATAAGGTATTTACGATCAATATGGATATGGAGCTTGATTCTGTCAAGGAACAATAACACATGACTCTAAGTAGATGGAAAGTAAAAAAAAAAAAAAAAAAAGAAACGAAAAGTCAGCTAGGAATGTAAAAAAATCAAAAGTAGACGGAATTGAACTCATGACTATAAGTAGGTATAAGTGCTTACTCACTTGGCTATTCGGTTTATTCAATTAACTAATTTAGTAAAACCTACAAACTTTAACCGTTTAATTTAACCAGATTTATACCAATTCAATTCATCTCAACAACCAAAAATTTCAACTCAATTTTCTTAGTGTCAATTCAATTTTTTCGATTTCGGGCTTTTATGAACATCTCTATCGGCTACTACAACTACAACATGACTATGATCGTTAACTTAAGTGTAGGATGTCATAACCTTACATGAAACTTTGTAATTTATATTTGGAAATTAGGTTCGTTCCTTTATAATAGTACTAATTGTGTTTTTTATTCTTAAGCTAATTGCTACCCCCATTTTAAAAGGCAAGTCATTTTTTTTTAAAATTGGTGGAAAACCTTTTCCGGTGGAAAGCGTTTTCCATCTACTAATGCATGACAGACAAAGGAAAAATGGAAAACTTATTCCTAGAATCTACTTTTCCACCAAACAACCGAATCTAAATTGAATAAATATATTTTATTATTTAAGTTTCAATACATATAATTAGATATTATAAGTTTAAAAGTTTTATCATTTAGAAATTAGCATTGGTTGAAATTTTATCAAAAATGTTTATACAGAATATAGTTTCGGGAATATTTATATGCCTTTCACTAAAATCTAGTAACATTTTATCTAAAAACTCTAGCATTACAAATGATTCCAACAGTATCTGAATATTTTCTTCAAACCTACTAAGTTTTCGACTTATTTTGGAGAAGTTTTTGTTTCAGATGTAGATGTTCTACATATATTATTCGAGTCATCTATTACAACTGTTAAGGACTCCACATATGATTTCAATAAGAATTCAACCTAGGAGTTGTGAGATAAAAGAGAATAACATATAAATTCAGGGGGTTACTCCCCATTTGTTTTAGGGTGAAAACTGCACTTGTCCTTATATATAGACCTTATATATGTCAGCCTCGGGGGTCAAACCTAAAGGTCCGATGAACTTTAACAACAACAATAATTTTTTGCAAAATTTTGCAAAATTTGGGTGGAGGATATATATGTTACTTGGCTGGAAAATTTTCAACTCCCGTAAAATCATTATATACATTAAAAATATCGAGAGAATTTTCATAATCTTTGCATTGTGATACCATATAGGCCGTAGTAATAAAACATTTTTTTGGTTACACATGTCTCGGGAATTTCTCCTCAATGCCTTGTTTGGCAATTGGATTCCCACGACTTTTTTCCTTTTCCATTGAACAACACACCTACACATAGATCATAAGGGTATTTTGGGATAGTATTGCATGGCATTGAAACTTGGGATGGTGTCATGATTTATTTGATTGGGAAGCCGAGCCTTGAGTATAGCTAACCCATTAACTACGGGAACTTTCTCTTCACTTCATTGATGATGATGCTCTCCAATGACAACATGATCATAAAGGTGTTTTTTCAGTCAATTCTTTTTATAAGGCTGCGATTGTGCCCTCTAGTAGTTCATTCACTAATCAGGTTAAAAGATTTTGGTGTAGCATCAAGTTACTTGTGCAGCTGACTCTTCTTGAGAGATTAAACATGAAAGAGAGATTAGTGCGAATATGGATTTTAAGCTCTAACCTACTTCTTTGCTCAATCTGCGGAGTCAATAACGAATGTTGCATGCAACTTTTTCTTATGTATAGGTTCAAACGGAGACTTTGATCTGCTGTGCGGGATCACTTTTATCTTCCTAAATAATGATCTCTTCTAGCAATGGCAATTTACTTATATCAGAGGCTCAAATAAGAAAGCTTGGGTTATAACGTTCTTTGCAGTCATCAACTCCATTTGGTAGTCAAGGAATGCACTCGTTTTCCAAGATGCACCTCCTAATTGGGATCAAATTCTAGAATTCGCAAAATTGAAGGTTGTAACATAGTTCCAAGCACTTCTTGATTGCTCCAACGTCTCCCTACATCATTTTTTAGAGGACCCACAAAGACTAAATGCCATGGCCATTCCTAAATTAGCTTTAACTCTATCAGCTACGCTCCCTTAGATAAGACCATTGTTGTGGACCAACTTCAAAGCTAGGCTTCTCTGAACGCTTAGCTTCGTCCTTATTGTGTAATTCCGCTTTAGGACTTACATTACTTTTGTCTTATTTTTATTCACTTTCATTTTTGTTTTTCGAATTTTTTTAAAAAATAATATTCAAATATTGGGATAAAGTGATACTCAGGCCTTATAATATTTATTCAATTTTAAAATTTAAATATTAAATTTTTAGTGGGCAAAAAGTTAAAATCCTAATGGTCAACAGTCAACGTAATTAAAAAATAAAAAAAAAAGAAGGTCACCTGCTCTGAGTTCAAAAAGAATGTCCAATATACTTGGTGATGTAAATATATCGGCTGAGGGTCCCAGCACTTCATTTTCCAACTTTTGTTTCTTTTTATTATTATATATGTTTTTTATATTTTATGGTACCACTAAATTAATTATTTATATATATATACACTATCATTAGAATTTATTTACTAAGTATTAATGCACCGAATTTAATTAGAACTCCGAAGTTAAACTTACTTGGGCGAAAATAATATCAGGATGGATCACCTCCCTAAAAGTCCTCATGGTGTCAACCTTATAAGGTTGGGGACTCTCGGCAGGGTTACACCCCGAAGGGGCAAGGCTGCATACATCCACCCTCTCAGACTCCATTTAGGCGGGAGCCCTTGAGGCACTGAATTTGTTGTTGTTATTGACATATATACTATAATTAAAAGATAACTAAATATTAAAATAAAAATAATTAATTTAATTATTATAATATTCTTTCAATTATATATATTATATTATTTTCTCTTTCACATAACAAAAGTCATTTCAATTTAATTATTTAAAACAAATTTTTATTTTAGATTGGGCCGAATTACGTGTTTTTCATATTTGATTTTTGAGTCAGAACGAATTTGTCACCTTTAAAGAAAGACTTATTATGTTATATGAAAGGAAAAAAAATAATATAATATATATGAAATAAAACTATTAATTATAATGGCTAATTAATTATTTTTATTTTCATACTCAATTTTATCTTTAAATTATAAAATATATATATATATATATATGAATATGTATATCTAAATAATTAATTTATTTATACTATAAAATATAAAAACAAATATAATAATAAAAAATAAAAGTTGGGAAATGAAATGGAGGGGAATTTTAGAAGACAAGACCCAATGTATAATTAGCAGTGATTTTCAACCGTATGGGATACTCAACTGAAATGGAGAAGGCCAAGGGTGTTCCGGTTGGGGGGTGGTTCGGTGCTATGGGAAATTCTGCAACACCATTAGTAGCGAGTGGGACGAGGGTGTTTTAGAGAGGGAAAGAATTTTTTTTAATTTAAATTTTTTATATAAAATAATTTTTAATTTAAGTTATTTATATAAAACAATTTTAATACATAAATTCATATTATTACTATTTATTAATTAGATAACAGATATTTAATTAATAAATAATCAAAATATAAATTTATATATTAAAATTTAGTTAAATTTTTATTTGAAAATATCAAATGACAACAAAAATTTAACTAAATTTTAATATATATTCATTAATTAGATATTTAAGTATTCGTTAGATTTTTGTTTGAACATATCAAATACCAATAAAAATTAAACAGAATTTAACTACATAAATTTATATTTGGACTAGTTATTAATTATATACATGTTATATTTAACAAAATTTAACAGATATCTCATTAATAAATAGTTAAAATATAAATTTATATATTAAAATTATTATATATAAAGAACTTAAATTTTAAATTATTTATTTTATAAATAATTTAAATTAAATAAACTTAAATTAAAAAAAAATGTATCTTAAAATTAAAAAAAAACACACACTCTCTCCCCCCTCGTCCCATTCACTGCTAATGATGCTGCGGAAAACCTCCCCCGTTCCGTTGGTGTGGGTGAGAGAGAGAGAGAGAGGTATCCACAGGAATGGAGAAGTGACAAGTCAAAATTAATAAATAAATATTAAAAGTGATCAACTTTATTATGCCCAAATTATTGATTCGTTCGCTTTGTTAAGCTTGCACTCATTATTCTTTTTTTTTTAGTTATTTATATTTTAATACTCTTATATTTATAGAAATAATAAAAGGCTTCTGTCTTATTCATTTTTTTTTTTAATTCTTTAGTTTTCTTCAAATCAATAAGTAGGATCCATTTTAGTATGATACATCATATTTCGAAAAAAAAGCTAATACGACAGGTTACTTTAAATACCTATTAAAATAAAGGGGTATTAACGGTTTAGAGTGGGGCTTCTTCTTCTTTTCTTTTAAGGAAGTCAAGAGGTGTATTTTTATTAATATACTATAGCATATATCCAAAGTGACCTGCTACTCCAGCTTTTTTTCCTGGAATATGGTGTTATCATGTTGGAGATTGTCCTATTTATTAATATGAAAAAGATCTAAGGTACTAAAAAATAAATCAAAAGTCTTGGGTCTTTTTATTGGTTTCACAGGCGTCAGGGTACTAAAATGTGAATAACCCCTTTTTTTCATTACTTGTCTTCCGGCTAGACTGCATATACGCACCTCAATTAGTTTTTTAGTTGTATAAGCTTTCTTTTCAGAAGTTTTCTAACATGTTACATGATAAATTAGGATCATAAATTCATAGCTTCAACGAATCATGAGTACCTCGGAAACAATCTCTCGTCAGTGTCTCATCCTGATGGCGTCAAGCTGCATAAATCCTATCCCTCCCAAACCCCGCGTAAGCGGGAGCCCTTAAGGTACTGGGACTGTTATTGTTGTTGAACGAATCATGAGTATCTAATATCAAGATTCAAACCACGAATCAATTGCATTAAGTTTTATTAGAGTTTCACGACTTGCTTGGCCAAGCGGTGAAATATGTTGAAAATTAAGAGACAGAATTTAAGAGAAGAAAATTAATTGTTTTTCAAAACAGACAAAATTCAAAACAAAAATAATTGTTTTTCATTTCCTGACAGTCCTCTATATGGAATAACTAGGCTACCCGTACAAGCGGTGCATAAAGTAATTATAATACGTCAGATGTTACGAATAAAATGTCATTGCGCTTTTTATTTAGATATATGTAGCATCATCCGTGCATCGTACGAGAAACAACTAGTTGTAATTTAATTACCATTCATTTATTTTTAACAAATACATCGCATATTTATTCATTTTAAGAAACTTTCAAACAATTAATAAACATAACTTTATACATACAAATAAAAAAAGTTTTTATTATTATAATAAAAATTATTGTTGTTAGAATAATGGTGTGACTTAAAATATTAAAACTTAAAAAACAACATTAAGAACTATAGCCTTATTTAATCAATAATAATTTTACCCCCATAATAACGCTCTCCTAAATAAAATTACTTAATAACAAAGTATAAGATGTACTTGTTTGGCCTTTTCTTTTTTTCCTATTTAAAATTTGGTTCTCAAGTTTCTTGGCGACCTCATGGGAAAATAAAAGCATAGGATGCTTACCTAAAATCACTACACTGCCCACCATAATATGTTACCTAGACACGCATCAATATATTTATATTATTTATCGCAACTGACTGGGGGAACGTGCCCCAATGCTCAAAGGGTTGGAACGTCGTCCAACTTGTAAGGTCGTCCAACTTGAAGCAAGTCTTTGTACGCTCTTTCAAAATCCATACAACGATCGGTGAACAGTAAAATGTGCCATTTTACTAAATATTTTCATTGATCTAGAGAAGGCATATGATAGAATACCGAGAGAGGTCTTATGGAGTGTCCTAGAGGGGAAAGGCATCCCACATCCCTATATACGAGTCATCAAAGGCATGTACGAAGACACCTAAACCAAGGTGCGCACTACGGAAGGAGATACAGAGGCTTTTCCCATTACAATGGGGGTACACCAAGGATCAGCCTTGAGTCCCTTTCTATTCGTCGTGGTTATGGACGAACTCACAAGGTGCATCCAAGGCAATGTGCCTTGGTGCATGCTTTTCACGGATGATATAGTCATGGTGGGGGAAACTAGGGAGGAGGTGAATGAGAAACTCGAATTGTGGAGGTTAGCCTTGGAATCAAAAGGTTTAAGACTCAGTAGATCTAAGACCGAGTATATGGAACTCAAGTTCTGCACGTCTACTCCGCCAAGCTGACGGTGGCGGAGATGAGGATGTTAAGATGGATGTGTGGACACACAAGGAAAGACAGGATCATAAATGAAGTTGTGAGAAGTAAATTAGGCATTGCACCGATAGAGAATAAGCTGAGGGGAGCAACGTCTGCGGTAGTTTGAGCATGTTAGGAGGAGACCCACTGATGCCCCCTGTCAGGAGACACGAACAACTTCATATTGCAGATGAGAAAAGAGGGAGAGGACTGCTAAAAAAGAGCTTGATGGAGACGATTCGACAGGATCTCGCATATCTTAACTTAAACGAAGAAATAGCCCTAAATAGAGCCTAGTGGAGGATTAGTATTGGTGCACCTGATATAATGGTGTAGGAACATCCATCACTTGTAGAACAAGTGAGTGCTCATTTGCCTAGTGCAACGTCGTAGATATTGGTGTTGTTGGGCGGCTCAATGCTCCAATGGGGGTGGGAAGAGAAGAAGAGACTGGCTAAAGAAGAGTTGATTAAAGAACTCACTGCTATCCGGAGAGGGGTGTGAACAACCTCATTTTATAGTCGGGAAGAGTGGGAGAGGCCGACCAAATACAAATACAAATAAAAATAAAAATAAAAATAAAAATAGAAATTAGTTAGTGACATTTTGGCAGGACCTTGCCGACCCTAACCCAAATAGAAAGATGGCCCTAGTTTAGAGCTCAATGCATGTTTAGGATAGGGTAACAGATTTAGCAATGTAGGAGCTTTGCGTACTTGTATATGCTTGTATGCACGTTGAATACGCGCGATACAGATTTAGTTGGTCAATCAGTGCCCATTCTTCCCCCCCCCCCCCCCCCCCCCCCCCCCCCCCCCCTCTCTCCCTCTCGATCTCTCTCCCCCTTGCTCTATACCTTCTCTCTCTTGATCTCTTCCGCTTTCTACTTCTTCATAGGTCTGCGCTGTGTAGCAGGTTTGAGATCCTCCCCTACATGCTTGTTTGCTTATATCTTTTGCCCTTCACGCTTACACGCACAAATACCTAGATTGATTTCGATACTTTACATGCTCTTTTTACATGCTCTATGTGCTTGTCTTACATGCCCTTCTTTCTTTTAGGCTCTTCATAACTATCAAATTTTAAAGATTAGGTTGAGGGTCTTCAGAAATAGCTTCTCGTTAGGGTCTCACCCTGACAGGGTAAGACTGGGTACATTGTACCCCCCCCCCCCCCCCCCCCCCCGACTCTGCACAAGTGGGAGTCCTTGTAGCACTAAGACTGTTGTTGTGTTGTTGACTAATTTGCTGAAAAGAGAAAACGCAGAGTCAGACACATTTTAGGTGCGCCCACACTTCTCCTTCTCGCAACCAATTTACCATGCCCTTCAATCACCTCCAAATTTACAAGGCTTGTTTTTTTATTTATGTTTTTTTAGCACAAGAGAGCCCGATGGCTAGTATTTATATCAAAATTAAGGTATTGTTATTACCAGACAAATAATATTATTGCCCAGAGAATTACGTAAGTTGCAGTGAATAGAAGCTATACAAGCAACATACAATATTCCTAGTGCCCCAAGGGCTCCCGCCTAAGCAGGATTCGAGGGGAGTGGATGTACGCAACCTTTTTCCTTCAGGGTGCTACCCTGAAGAGAGCCTGTTTCCTAGAATCTCCAACCTAAGGGTGGACGAGGACTTCACCCAACTTGGTACTACTCTCGTCCAAACACGCCTAACTTCAGAATTCTAATGGGATCCACTGCTTAAATCGCAGCTATACAAATTTTCTTAAAATTGATTAGAATCGCATTACCCTAAATGCAATGGCTAGATGTTAATTGTAAAGTCTCATTTCTGTCTCCTAAAAAGGTAATCTTTTATTTTCATTCAAATAAGGTAGAAAAGTTGAATTTGTAGAAGTCAAGTAACTTGGAAGGTAGGAAAATGCAAATTAAATACAAATCATTAAGGAGCCAACTGATCCAAATGTAGATCTTTGTTATATTTGAAGCATGAATAATACGCACGTATTTTCAAAAAATTAGTTTCTCCGAGAATAATTTCAAGGAGTAATTTAATGTCTGGTCAAATAATTCGAGAAAAAGTTTGCTATTTTGGCATGTATTTCATAAATTTTTAAGAATCTTAATTATGAGTGAGTACAGTGTTCGGAAGAAAAAATTAAGGGCGTGTACATTATTGAGTCAGAAGTTAGGTAATGTTATTGTCAGGGCAATATTGTTATTGCAAGAATCGTAGTTTCAACGCAATTTTGTTGCTTTTATTGTTTGTAATTCACATTCCTACTATAGCAATAACAACATTTGTCCTAACAACAAAAACTCCGAAGAAGTTTTAAAATTTTCCTCGTATGGGTTAGGTGTGATGCCTGCTTGTACTAGGTCTTGTTTATAAGATACAAGACTGGGCCAATCCTATTTAGGCCCATGTCATACTAGGGTTTAGTGTGACAGACTTTATATATAGACACGAGGTTTGTATGTCACCATTAGAGTTTGAATAAGGTTAAGAAGAGATTAGAGTTGAGAGACATCTCCTCTAAACTCTAAAAAAATTAATGAAATTATTATGCTCCTTTCTATAGTTGTCAGCTTCGGCTGAACCATGTGAATTCTAATGTTCTCCCTTATCCCCTTTATTTATTTTTCGATTTAGGATTCATTTATCCTGTTAGTAATCTTAATAAGTGGCTCCAACATCTCTCAGTTTTGCATCCAAAAAGAAAGGTCTAATTTAATACTTATCTGAATATTGAAAATAATATATATATATATATATATATATAGTCTCAAAATTACTTGGCGCATTAAGAAGAAGGGCCGTGAAGACCCCGATCGATCGGGTGGAGCTCGATCGATCGGGTGGAGCTCGATCAATCGGGAATGTTACGTAAAATAGGGATGCATCCAGAGAGGCGGCCGATCGATCGAGACCCCCCCATCAATCGGGAATCAGGGTTATCACGCATCTATAAATACTGACGTAAGGTACGTCAGAATTTATCCAAGTCAAAAGAGAGGCTTTCTCTATTGCGGCGCTGCAACCAAAGAATATTGAGTGTGAGAGAATATTGTAATTCTTCTTCTTCTTTTGTTCAATAATAAAAGCTCCGATCTTCGCCTGTGGTTTTCTCCCCTTTCGATTGTAAAGGGGTTTCCACGTAAATCCTTGTGTCTATTGTTTCGTTTCTCTTTTAGTCCGATTGTTACTCGTTATTGTCGTGGTATTTGATTCGATTGAGATATGAGTATATTGTTTATTTCCGCACAAATTGGTATCAGAGCTTGGTTCTTCGAATTGATACAATGGCATCAGGTATCAAAACCGAGGTTGAGAAATTCAATGGTCAGGGAAGCTTTAGCTTATGGCAAGTCCGTGTGAAAGGACTCCTGACTCAGAACGGCTTGAAGAAAGCACTGGAGGGGAAAGAGAAGAAACCAGAAACGTTGACCGAGGCACAATGGGAAGAGTTGGATGAGAAGGCTCTCACGGCTATACAAATGTGTTTGGCTGACGATGTTTTGTCAGAGGTATTGGAGATTAAAACCGCAAAGGAGTTATGGGAGAAATTGTTAGACATGTTTTCCCACAAGTCAGTCTCCAACAAACTCGCAGTAAAGCGGCGGTTGTACACTTTTCGTATGTTAGAAGGTACATCTCTTAAAAACTATCTTAGCGAATTTACCTCAATTATTCATGAATTAAAGGCTTTGGATGATGTCCCTAAGGACGAGGATCAGGCTATGATTTTACTGTGTTCACTCTCCAATGCGTATAAGGCCTTCGTAGAAAGCATGATATACGGGGGTAGGCCAACCATTACTGTTGATGAGGTAAAAAGAAACCTTGTGAGTAAAGAACGGGTAGATAAAAAATTATCTGACTCGGTGAATGACTCGGGTAGTGGCTTACATGTGAGAGGTAGACCAGAACATAGGGGATCCAATGGTGGGAACAAGTCTAGGTCCAAATTTAGACATAAGAACCTGTCGTGTCACTATTGTCACATGAAAGGGCACATAAAGAAAAACTGTTACAGATATAAGAATAAATCAAAAGAGGGTAACAGGGGTGACCAGGGTAAAGACAAGTCCGCTGAGGCTAGTGTTGTAGAGGAGGATAGTGAGGGGGACTTTCTATTAGTTCCTGATTCTCAGTCCAGGTCCATAGATAAGTGGGTCATGGATTCGGGTTGTTCGTTTCATGTTACTCCAAACAGAGACTGGTTCTCCACGTATAAGTCTATACAAGGTGGGGTTGTCTTGATGGGTAATGATGCTGTTTGTAAGGTAGTGGGTGTTGGAACAGTCCGTGTGAGAATGTATGATGGAACTATTAGAACCTTAAGTAATGTTCGTCACGTTCCGGATTTGAAAAAGAACTTGATTTCTGTAGGTACCCTTGAGTCTAATGGGTACAAATACACTGTTGAATGTGGAGTCATGCGGGTCAGTAAGGGTGCGTTAATTGTGATGAAAGGAAATAGGGTTGGTATTTTGTATGAGCTTGCAGGTACAACCGTGACAGGTGCAGTTGCTGTTTCCACATCTGCTATGACAGATGCAGAGATCACAAGACTATGGCACATGAGGATGGCTCATATTGGTGACAAAGCATTGTCTGAGCTGAGTAAGAGGGGACTTCTTTGTGGTCAGTCAACAGGACTGATGGAATTCTGTGAGCACTGTATTTATGGGAAAAAGAAGAGAGTCAGCTTCAAGGCAGCAGTGCATCAGACTAAGGGAACGTTAGGCTACATACATTCTGATCTGTGGGGACCTTCCAGAGTGGCTTCTAAAGGTGGGTCCAGGTATCTTCTAACGTTCACTGATGACTACTCACGTAAAGTTTGGGTCTATTTTCTTAAGCAGAAAAATGAAGTGTATGATATCTTCAAGAAGTGGAAAATTCTGCTTGAAAAACAGACAGGGAAGCAGATCAAGAGGTTGAGGACTGATAATGGTCTTGAGTTTGTCGAAGGGGACTTCACTAAATTCTGTGAAGATTAGGGCATAGTCAGACATAGGACATGTACAGGTCGACCTCAGCAAAATGGAGTGGCTGAAAGGTTAAACAGGACGTTACTTAAGAAGGCTGGTTGTATGCTTTCAAATGCAGGTTTAAAGAGAGAATGGTGGGCAGAATCAGTTAGCATGGCTTGCTACCTTGTGAACAAGACACCGCATTCTTCATTACAGACTCCTGAAGAGGTATGGTCTGGTTCAACTTCTAATTATTCTCAGATCAAAGTTTTTAGTTGTCCTGCATATGCATATGTTAATGATGGAAAGCTGGAGCCTAGGGCCAAGAAGTGCATCTTTCTTGGTTATACGTCAGGTGTGAAGGGATATAGATTGTGGGATCCATGTGTTCAGAAGTTTCTGACTAGTAGAGATGTTACTTTCGATGAGTCTGCTCTACTTAATCCGCCACACACACCCTCCATTGACAGAGATACAGTTCAGGTTGAGACACATGATGATACAGAGATACAGTCAGATCAGCAGATTGTTCAGCTAGAGAGTATTCCAGCACCTCAGGTACGGGTTTCTGATGTTGTTACTGATAATGCAGAAACAGGTCAGTAGGTGGAGAATATTACTATAGCTAGTGGTAGACCGAGGCGACAGATCAGGCCTCCTGAGAGATATGGGTATGAGGAGATGATTGCCTATGCCCTCTCTATTGCTGAAACGTTAGATGACAGTGAGCCGACTTCTTATACAGAGGCTGTATCGAGATCAGATGCTGAGAAGTGGCTCATTGCTATAAATGAAGAGATGTTGTCTCTTCATAACAATCAGACTGGGGAATTAGGGAAGCCTCCTACAGGGAAAAGACTGGTAGGATGCAAATGGGTCTTCAAGAGAAAAGAGGGCATTCCTGGAGTGGAAGATGCAAGGTACAAGGCACGTTTGGTAGCTAAAGGCTACAGTTAGGTACAAGGTGTTGATTTTTATGATATTTTCTCACCTGTAGTTAGACACACTTCGATTCGTGCATTATTGTCTTTGGTTGCCATGCATGATTTTGAACTTGAACAATTGGATGTCAAAACTGCATTCTTGCATGGTGAACTAGAAGAGAGTATCTTTATGCATCAGCCCGAGGGTTTTGTTGTTGAAGGAAAATAAGATCATGTGTGCTTGCTTAGAAGGTCTTTATATGGTTTAAAGTAATCTCCTAGACAGTGGTATAGGAGATTTGATCAGTTCATGACAAGTCATGATTTCATCAGGAGTAAGTACGACAGTTGTGTGTACTTCAGAAAGACAGATTCAGGCTTTGTTTATTTGCTTTTGTACGTTGATGATATGTTAATTGCAGCATGAGATATGAAAGATATCGATGACTTAAAATCAATGCTGAAGAGTGAATTTGAGATGAAGGATCTTGGAGCAGCTAAGAAGATATTAGGCATGGAAATTCATAGAGACCAAGAAGCTGAAAAATTATACTTGTCTCAGGAGAAGTATATTGAGAAGGTTTTAGACAGGTTCATATGAAGGATGCTAACCCTGTTAGCACGCCCTTAGCAGCTCATTTCAGACTCTCAGCGTTAGATTCGCCTTAGACTGAGGAGGACGTCATGTACATGTCCCTGATTCCTTATTCTAGTGCACTGGGCAGTATTATGTATGCGATGTTCTGTACGCGTCCAGATATTGCTTTTGCTGTGAGCAAAGTTAGTAGGTACATGGCGAATCCTGGCAGAGAACATTGGCATGCAGTAAAGTGGATTCTCAGGTATCTTCGTGGAACCTCTGATTTGTGTTTTGAATATGGGAAAAGTAAGTGCTGTTTGGTTGGGTATGTAGATTCTGGCTATGGTGGAGACCTTGATAAGAGGAAGTCCACTTCAGGGTATGTGTTTTGTTTAGGTGACACAGCTATCAGTTGGAGAGCGTGTTTGCAGCCTGTTACAGCATAGTCTACTACCGAGGTCGAGTATATGGCAGTAACAGAAGCGTTCAAAGAAGTCGTCTGGTTGAGAGGATTGATCAGTGAAATCAGTGTTGAGCAGGGGATAGTTAAAGTTTACTGTGATAGCCAGTCCGCTATCCACCTAGCGAAAGATCAGATGACTCATCATGACCGAACGAAACATATTGATGTGAAGCATCACTTTATCAGAGATCTGATTGACGAGCGGAAGGTGGAGTTGAGGAAGATTGGGACTGAAGATAACCCAGCTGACATGTTCACAAAAGTTCTACCAGGTAGCAAGTTCGAGCATTGCTCGAATTTAGTGGGTCTTTCAGTTTGATATATGTTAGCCCCGGTTGAGGGGGCGTTTTGTGGAGAAGGTAGAGTTGTTTTATTGTTCATGTGGATTTTGAGCCAAAGTGGAGATTTGTTAGGTTTATGTCTCAAAATTACTTGGCACATTAAGAAGAAGGGCCGTGAAGAGCCCGATCGATCGGGAATGTTACGTAAATAGGGACGCATCCCGAGAGGCGGCCGATCGATTGTTGAGGAACCGATCGATCGGGACCCCCCGATTGATCGGGAATCAGGGTTATCGCGCATCTATAAATACGGACGTAGGGTACGTCAGAATTTATCCAAGTCAAAAGAGAGGCCTTCCCTATTGCGGCGCCGCAATCAAAGAATATTGAGTGTGAGAGAATATTGTAATTCTTCTTCTTCTTTTGTTCAATAATAAAAGCTCCGATCTTCGCCCGTGGTTTTCTCCCCTTTCGATTGTAAAGGGGTTTCCACGTAAATCCTCGTGTCTATTGTTTCGTTTCTCTTTTAGTCCGATTGTTTCTCGTTATTGCCGTGGTATTTGATTCGATTGAGATCCAAGTATATTGTTTATTTCCGCACATATATATATATAATAAACTAAATATTTTTAATTCGACCAGAAAAAAATACTTTAAAAAATATAATGAAGTATCTTTTATTCTTTTAAAAAGTATTTTTTTTATTAGTGTAGCATAGTATTTTTTACCTGAGAGGGTACCAAAACGCAAAAATTGAATCCCATTAGAACTTTGAAGTTAAGCATGCTTGGGTGAGAGTAGTACCAAGATGAGTGACCTCCTGGGAAGTCCACATGTTGCACCCCTCAAGTTGGGGATGCTTGGAAACAGCCTGTGAAGGAGGAAGGCTGCGTATATTTACCTCCTCAGATCCTGCCGAAGCGGGGGCCCGTGGGGCACTGAAAATGCTGGTTTAGCATGGTGTTTATTATTAAAAAAAAAAAAAATTAGTGTAGCATGGTCAAAAACGCTAAAAACAGTAAAAAAAAATGGAAAGTAAAGATGAAATTTTTTTCTTAAAAAGGTAAATTTCACATTTTATGCGAAAAAAATAAGTTCAAACCAGTAAATTAGCAGTCAAAATAGAAAATATTTAAATCAACACCTAACAGCTAATTAAGAGGGAAATAAAAGAGCAATTTTCTATATTCATATACCCAATTTATTTACCTAATTATATATTTACTTTTGTTAGAGTATAAAATATTTGTATATTTTTAGCTTTTAGGATAACTAGTTCTTTAATATTGTATCAAAACTTTATTCACAAAGAGGTCGTGAGTTCAAAAACTTTTCAAGTACCTTCGTCAAATGACTTAAGCTTTTGAGACTATTCGAGTATTAAAATTATTCTTGACCTTGACCATTAGCATAAACTTTCGGAACAGTTGATTCCCTAACATATAGTATTTAAGAGCTCAAGACTTCAAATCTCTGTAGCCAGCACTTTCAATATTAATATAATTTACGCACTAGGGTCTTGCCTCAATAGTTGGAGGCAAATAAGGGGGATAAAATATTGCTTTAGGCCAACAGGCCTGGAGTTCGGTTCCCCACTTGAAGCTCTCCTTGAGGAATCTTTGACTTAATTGGCTCATGTGTTGTGTGGGTCGCTGCATGGGTCGGGGTTTACCGGATAACCGGGTTCCTTGTTAGCAAAAAAAAAAAAAAAAAAAACATAATTTAAGCAAATGTTATAAAATGTACATATGTACTATTTATACTTCAAACCCAATGGTTATTTCCAAACGGGAACATTGAGACTACAAAAGTCATTCCTAGACTTTTATTCATTAATTTAAACTCTTACAATAATTAATTCCCCAGCAGAAATGTTGGCTTCTCAATATATGATTGTTTTAAGGTAATGTTATCATCTGGGCAAAATTATTATCGCTAAAACAAAACTGTAGTTTTAAGTGTAATTTTATAACTCTTATTATTTATAAGTCACAACATCGTTACTCTAATAATAACAAACTTTTATTCTAACAATAACAACTTTCTTGTTTTATTAATAGGACAACATTTTAACAAAATAAGACTCCAAGAACAGTCATTATTATGCTGTTATTAACAAAACAATGTCGTGACAATAACACTACCGAAAACATGATTAAATTACCAAAGTGGCATATTTTGCAAAAAAAATTACCAAAATGGCATAGTTGAAAAAATATTTACCAAAATGGCACACTTTACCGTAGCGTCAATACGGCGTTCGTTGAGCGGTCGGAGGCGTCACCTAACGGACGCCGTCCGTACGCCATTTCGGACGGCGTCCGTTAGACGACTCCTAACGGACGCCGTTAAACGGCCTCCGTACGCCTTTAGACCACACATCTTTGTATAAAGTAGAAAAAATTAACAATCCTCCTAACTTAATTAATAATAAAATGATAAAATAAAGTAGAAAAAAAATTTAGTAGAGTTACATTATTTAATGTATACAGTAATAAAAAGGAAAAAAATGCACAGTAATAATAGATTACAAAAACCCACTGATGTAATAAAAAAGGGTGTCGATGTGATCCGGGATATGTTGCATTAATCCAAACTGACGCAACACTCTATCAAAATGGCACCTTTTGCAAAAAAAATTACCAAAATGGCATAGTTGAAAAAATATTTACCAAAATGGTAAACTTTACTGTAGCCTCAATAGGAAACGCAGTTTGAAACGGCGTTCGTTGAGTCATATCTGGCGATATCAGGGACCAATGATATGCTTTGGCATTGTAGAGCTGCATTGCCCTGATAGAGTGTTGCGTCAGTTTGGATTAAAGCAACATATCCCGGATCACATCGACACCCTTTTTTATTACATCAGGGGGTTTTTGTAATCTATTATTACAGTGCATTTTTTTCCTTTTTATTACTGTATATATTAAATAATGTAACTCTACTAAATTTTTTTTCTACTTTATTTTATCATTTTATTGTTAATTAAGTTAGGAGGATTGTTAATTTTTTCTACTTTATACAAAGGTGTGTGGTCTAACGGCGTACGGAGGCCGTTTAATGGTGTCGGTACGCCGTTTCGGACGGCGTCCGTTAGGTGACGCCTCCGACCCCTCAACGAACGCCGTTTGAAACGGCGTTTACTATTGACGCTACAGTAAAGTGTGCCATTTTGATAAATATTTTTTCAACTATGCTATTTTAATAATTTTTTTTACAAAATATGTCACTTTGATAATTTAATCCGAAAACATATCGGGTAATAGGAGGGGGTAGGACAGACGGCAACAGCGGGTTCAGGTTTGACTAAAATAAAAACATTAAAAAAAAAAAGAAAAGAAAAAAGCAGTCAAGAGGTCCCACAAGGGCGTCCGCGGTACTCGGCCTACCCAGTCCAACCCCCCTTAACTCCTCTTTTTTATGTTTCACATGCTTCCCTTCTGTTGCGGTTATTTATACTAGTAGTTCTTATATTTTATATGTTACTTTAATATATATGTAATTTATATTATTTTAATTTGAATTATTTATTTTTCACATTTTTTCAAGTATTCATGTGAGTTACGAGACGGGGTTTTTTTAGTTTGTATGGTTGTAAGTTGTGGTGGCCCGTTGGCTTCTTGAGGAAGTAGACGGTTGGCCGTGGGCCTCCCTCTCATAGAGGGCCGGTTAAATGTTCACTTTATGTACTATTTGTACTGAAAATATTTTAAGTGTGTAGTTTTTCAATCTTCCAACTTTGCGAATTTAGTTTTAAAGTACAGTTAATGCTAAATTGGTAATGAAATTTTTATTGGCTGGTTTATGAGTGTGTTTAAACTTGTGGTAGGTCACTTGAATCTGATATGATCGAACTGTTAAAATTACTTACGCACTCAAGTTATGGATGAAAGTTTTAGTGGTAGGTTGGGTGGGTTTAAATTGGTTTAACTAATAGGTTTATTCTGAATCACTTAGATCTTACATGACCGAACTATTAACATTACTTATAAACTGAACTTCGCTTTCAGTGTAAAACTAAATTGTCGTAATGCAAATTATGTGAAGAGTCCAAATTTATTTTTAAAAAAAAAATTCATAAACTGATACAGTAAATAAAATATATTAATCTCTGATTTAAATAACCCATAATACGAATGTACGATTTTGTTAATAACCTATAATTGAGCAGCTTGCTACTGTAAATGGACAAGTAGGTTACACAAATAATTATTTGGACAAAAATTTAAAACAACACAATTCGTTCAGTAAGAGTAAACCAAGAAAATTTGCCCAGTAGGTCCAATTCGCCCAGTATGGGTAAAATCAACACAATTCATCCAGTAGGGATAAAATCAACATAATTCGCTCCGTAGAGGTAAAAACCAACACAATTCACCCAGTAGGGATGGAATCAATATAATTTGCCCAGTAGAAGTAAAACTAACATGATTCACCGAGTAGAGGTAACCAACATTATACGCCTAGTGGAGGTAAATCAACATAATTCGCCCAGTAGAGGTAAATTGGCATAATTTGCCCACTAGGTCCAATTCAATGTAATTCGCCCATTATGCTCGATACAACACAATTCGCCCACTTTCTTTAGTTTATGGTACAAGTAACTAGATGATAGAATTAAACATACTTATTCACAAATTGATACTCATCCAAAAACATCCTTCCTCTATAAAAAGAGGGGCTACACGCCACCTTGAAGAGCACCCATTCCTACGATCACCTCTCCAGAGCAATAATCGTTCAAATGCCTTACTCCTCTCAGGCCAAGTATTTTATCTCTATTATTTTATTTATTACTTGCCCTTATTTACTATTTCATAATATTGATACTGACTTAAGCATCGGAGGTCCCCGGTGGGTTGCTCCACGGGCCTCTCAATCCGTTCGTTTGATCTTGAAGGAAACATCAAATCGGACATGTAGCTAGAGCTTGAATTCAACTCATCCTAACGAATCCCAACTTGTACAGAATTCCAAAGTAATGAATAAGCACACTGACCAAATTCATCACAAACAGGTATTATCATATATTTTATTATATATATTTTTTATCACAATATATTTTATTATGTAATAGTGGTATTTGACAAAGGAATGTTAAATGTTAAGGTGGAATTAAATGTGGGTATCCGTATGCATACACTTTACCAAACAAGCGAGTAAAGCCCCACCCAACCATGCTTGACTCAACTCCCACTCCTACGCGGCAAGCAACAACAACTCATTACCTCAGAGAGATTTTCACAAAAACAGGGTCAGGAGAAGGGATAAAATGTATATATTCTAACCCCTGTAAGGTATTACCTTGAAGAGAGGTTATTTCTGAAGGGTTTTCCAGCTACTTGAAGCTGTATCGCCTTTTAATTTGCTGCTGATTAGCTGGTTCACTATTTAAATTGTATCGTATTTGTATCTTACACTTCCGGTTTTATGTTCACTTTATTAGAGTCAATAGTGTGACAATAATAGTAGGATATTTACTTAGACTTATTAGTAAGCAAATTGTACTAGGAGAATGTCTCTTGACCTACTCCTCTAGTGGCCGGTTAGATTTTCTTGCTTGTAACTCTTGCCTTGCTGCAATAATCTCTTGTTTTCTCCTGTAAATTTCAAAGTATAAAAAGTGCTTATTTATTATTCACGCTTTAATTACACAAGAATTCTTGTAAAATGCCATATAGAAATGTGAATAGAAGTTTCTTCTTAAAGCTTTACATGTTAGATTAAGCTATTATCGATAGCAAACTCAGCTCGATTAGACTAACAAGACAAGTTGAGCATAGGGCATACTAACATGTTATGAACCAAGCCCGAATAGAAGTTTAGAAAATGGCAATAAGGGCTTGCTCAACCTCGAGCTCATTAATGCTTATCAAGCTCGAGTGAAAGCAAAGAGGTACTGGTTGTAGCCCATAAATTTGTACCTAATAATTCATACCATAGAACCAAATCGTTGATTCGCATTCACCCATCAACTTAAACTATTGGGACTATTGGTTCTTTTGGTATGATATCAAAACTAGTTAACCAAGAGTTCAAAAAGTTCTAATTCCAACATCTCTCACTTTAACATTAACATAATTCAAGCACAAAATGTGAAATGAGTATATATGCATTATCCTCACTTCAAAACCACTGAGTGTTCTTGTGAGAGGAAATTTTGAATATAAATTCATTCATATAACTTCACCAATCAACATAAGATATTTGAGTTAATTATTTCGGTGATATCATCTTGCTTTAGACGCCCCCCCCCCCCCCCCCCCCCCGGGACCCCGCTTCTGTGGGAGCCCTTGAGGCACTGGGTTTGTTGTTGTTGTTGTATCTTGCTTTAGACCTGACCTACGAAGTTGGAATACACGAGATTCACATATAAGTTCAAGTGGGGTTCTATCCTACAATTAATCTTCACTAATTGAAGTAATTTACTAAAGTTATTATGCGAAAATACGGAATCCCAAGTACTTAATTCGAATTAAATACTACGACCAAATGAGAAGTAATACGGATAAAAGAGAACCAAAAAAAAAAAAGAAAAAACAAGAACACAATAATTTATATGGAAATTCCTCTTCAACCGAGGGGGGAGAAAACCACGGTCGGAGATGGAGACTTTTATTGATTTGAGAATAGAAGAATTACAATTCACTTCTCTCTCTCTCTCTCTCTCTCTCTCTCTCATATTACGACAGCTCTCTTTTTATTTGGATACACAATACGTAACCGTAAGCTCGTATTTATAGCCTCCGTGAAAAATAGACTCCCGATCGATCAGGAGGGTCCTGATCGATCAGCAGATCACCAATCGATTGGTGAACCCTGTGGACGCGGGATTCATCTGCTTACTTTTCCCGATCGATCGGCTTCTTCCCCAGAACGATCGGCGTGCTCCCTGCTTGCCTCCTCATAAATCCTAATAATTTGAGGCATATTCCTAACGGTTATATATTGGTATTTTCTCCCTTACAACTCCAACATAAGATTTTTACTAAATTCACATGTTTACACCATCTACCAAAGCTTAAACGGATAAATAAAAGTCGAAGAATAATTTCATACTATAACAATTAATAGTAGAGAATTTAACTAAGGTAAAAACGTAGAAATTGAGGACAATCACGCAAGCAATTACGAAGAAAAAGAGAGACGACCGTCCAGTATATGTAAACGTGGCCCTTTTTCCTTTGAGGGGCTCAGTTTGGTATTCATTTTTGAAAGCTCTGTTTCGACTTTTCATGACTTGACACCTCACCCCTCTACCTATTAATACCCCCATCAACTCATTTTTTCTCTCAAACAAACATTCCTTTGGTCTTGGTGCATACACTATTCACATACAAAATAGATATACTATTCTCCTTTGAAACGACAAAAAGAACCCAGAAAGTTCAAGGATTGAACCGGTAGGACCGAATGGAGGTGATGAACAGTAAGATGAGCAGCAACAATTGTGGGCTTTTGTCCATAATTGCGACGAATAACAGGCACGGGGAGGATTTGGAGTACTTTGATGGATGGAAGGCTTACGATCGGGATCCCTATCACCCTACTAGAAACCCACGTGGTGTTATACAATTGGGTCTTGCGGAAAATCAGGTTTGTTCATTTGGGTTGAATTAGAGGCATTTAAGTTACGATTATCTGACCAAATAAGTTGTTGTTTGATTTAGTCATGGGTACTATATACGGAACTCTTATGTGTTTGGTTAAGTTTGCTTTATTTCAGTTTGAAGAGATGAACATGTTTCAAAATAATAATAAATAAAGCCACAATTTTTATGTACTGGATCATTTGGGTCAAAATAGAGAACAAACTGTTTACTTTATTTTTCAGTATACATTAAAGTACTGTATAATAATTTCTTAAGTTCGTTTTTTTTTTTTAATTTATTTATTATTACAGCTTAGCTTTGATTTGATCCAAGAATGGATTGAACAAAACCCACAAGCCTCAATATGCACAAGTGAAGGTCTCAATGCATTCAAGGATATTGCCATTTTCCAAGATTATCATGGTTTGCCCGAGTTTAGAAGTGTAAGTACATCTACATTCCGGAAAATAACTTCATGTTATTTATTTTTAGCAATGGATATTCACTCACATAATTAAATTGTGATCAGGCAATCGCAAAGTTCATGGGCAGAGTGAGAGGAGGCAGAGTGACCTTCAATCCAGATAGAATAGTAATGAGTGGGGGAGCAACCGGAGCCAATGAGACGATCATGTTTTGCTTGGCGGATCCAGGAGACGCTTTTTTGATACCATCCCCTTACTACCCAGCGTATGTCTTCTCTCCCTTTGTGCAGTTCTTGTAGTTCTGCATGCAGTTTTTGAGAGTTTTGGACATTAAACTGTAGGTCATTACGAAATGAATATGGCAAAATACTAATATATACGAGCCCAGTATAAGTTACAATATTTCGCAATACGGGAAAGGTTTTTTTTAAAAAATATTTTATGAACTTTTGTACTTATAAAAGAGAGCAAAATCCCACTATCCAAATGGAATTTAAGTGCATAAGTATGAAAACAAAATTAATGAGTGGTAGCCATTAAAATAGCGGTAGGTATATTTAGGTCCTAAGTGACCATTTTTGAAACTTGCTTATCAAGAAACAAATAAATTAATAGATAATGGTCATTACTTGGACTAATTATTTAAGTGTAACCCATTTGACTAATTATTTTATTTTAATATATAGATATTAATAATTTTATTTCCATCTTTTACTTTATAGTCAACAAAATAAAAGGAAAAAAAACTCAAGTGTAAAAAGGAAGAGAGTGAAATGGTGGTTTGGTCTCCAACTCATTCCAACAAATACTTGAAAATAAAATGAAAAGTAATTGAGCAATATGATATAACTAAATAATTTATATTGACGAGAAAATTATGACTTTTTGTATTTAGGAAATACATAATGTCTTTTTGAAAACGAAAAAAAAAATACAAAAGCAAAGGGGAATAGTACGAAAAGTCAGCTCTTGAAACTTAGTTACGCAAAATAATCAAAGCTGTCATGCATTACACAAAGCTTTGATGATTGTCAACAACACTTATGACATCAAACGGAAGAGAGAGAGAATAACGCTAAAATATAATAGTATGAGTGAGTCTGATCGAGGGTCCTGCATGGTATGAGAATAGATATGGGTATTAATCAGTGGAGATTTTTCATACATCTAAATAAGGATAATAATTTAGAAAAAAGGGTTAAAGAGCTTAGAAAACTTATTATTATATAATTATTATTTATTTCATAATAAATATATATTAAATAATAATATATTTAAATTGTTTATAAGGAGTAGGCCAACAAGAGGGTAGGTCAAAGGCATGCTTTGTAGGACTAAAACAACACTTGGCTTTTGACTTTGGTTTTTAATCAAATTAGTCAAAGTTATAACTACGTGCGGGTTTATTACATTCTATTTACCTAAGCAACTTCCTAACTTTAATCTTTTCATATCACAATCATATATTATATACCAGTATCCGATATACATGATAAAAGATTATTCGATTATATAAAAACAGTTAATTAATGTTACCTTCCTTCTATTCAAGAAGTATTTTTTTTCTTCCTGATAACAGAGTAAGAGGAGAGAAAGTGTCTTCTTAAAGTACAACGTAAATAATGAAAGAAAAGACAGAAAGATACATAGAGTACAAAACTAGAAGAGTCTTGTATATTATATGTCGAGCATTATAATCAAAGTTAGATAATAAGAGAATCCACTATTGAAACTCCTTGCTTTTATTGTACATATTCAACTAGGCCGGGGCTTGGTGTACAAGATTTCCGAATATATAATCCCCAGGAGAAGGTTCGGTACCGTGCAATAGAATTAACAAACAGTTAAGCCCAAGGTCAAACTTTAAACATACGTATTTTGTATCCTATTATTTGTTTTAGTTCTTTGTTCTTTTACTCAATACTGTTATACTTAGTGTTCGACCCTCCTGTAACTGTTAAAAAAAATATGCACTTCATACAAACTAGGTACATAAACATATATTTAAAATTAATTAATCTTTGCTTAGCTGGAGGTGATGGAGGTGGGGGTAGCAAAATCGAACATTAAGTTGTATTTTATATTGTGGAAGTCAAGTTCTTAATGAAAGTAACCACAGCTGAATTTTCAATTTTGTTGTTAAATTAAGAATATTATTCAATATGCATACATAGACTTTCATTAATTAATTAATATAATATAATATATAGTTTGGAAAGTTTGAGACTCTTCAAGAAACCATGAGAATAATTTGTCAAAAATGGTCAAAACTTTGCCTTGGTAAGACTTCTTTGTCTGTCTCATGCACACATTTTCATATATTTTTACGTGTAGAAATCAAACATTGATTGTTAGTGAAACATTTGGGTCACGAGTTATAATATTAGTAAAGTTCCAAACGATGATTACAATGTTTATTTTAATATATACTAGTAAGAAGATTATAAATTTTCCTAGACAAAGATACTAGGTAAAAGTGTATTGCATGGTGATCGGTTTGAACTTGAAAAGTAATGGGAAGGGGGTTGAGATTTTGACCATTAAGCCAACCCGAGGACATGATCATTTAAATGTTATATTTGTTCTGTTTTTATGCGTAATATTATCACCACGTTGATGATTTTTTCTAATCCATCATTCACTAAAAGCGAGGCTGATGATTTTTCTTTCTTGATTGCAGTTTTGATCGCGATTTGGGGTGGCGAACGGGAGTGAATCTAATTCCCATTTCATGCGAGAGCTCAAATGGTTTCAAAATCACTAGGGAAGCATTGGAACGTGCCTATGATGAAGCATGCAAGAAGAAAATAAGGGTGAAAGGCTTGATAATTGCAAACCCTTCAAACCCACTGGGCACCACCCTGGATAGGGAGACATTGTCAAGTCTTGTAGCCTTCATTAATGAGAAAAATATCCATCTCATTTGCGATGAAATATACGCCGCCACCATCTTCAACTCACCATCATTTGTTAGCGTGGCTGAGATCATTAACGATATGCACTGTAACTGCGATCTCATTCACATAATCTATAGTTTGTCAAAGGACATGGGCCTTCCTGGGCTTAGAGTTGGGATTATCTACTCATACAACGACCAAGTTGTGAGTTGCGCACGTAAAATGTCTAGCTTTGGCTTGGTCTCCTCCCAAACGCAATACCTTCTTGCTCATATGCTCTCAGATGATGCATTTGTCGAGAAATTCCTGACCGAGAGTCCCAAGAGATTGGCTCGAAGGCACAAGCACTTCACTGAAGAGCTTGCGAAGGTAGGGATTAGTTGCTTGAAAAGCAATGCTGGGCTCTTTGTATGGATGAATTTGCGACACCTACTCGAGCATCCAACAATTGAGGCAGAGTCAAAATTGTGGCACATTATAATAGAAAAGGTGAAGATAAATATCTCCCCTGGCTCCTCTTTTCACTGCTCAGAGCCAGGCTGGTTCAGAGTGTGCTTCGCAAACATGGATGACGAGACTGTTCGTGTTGCACTGCAACGAATAGAATCCTTTGTTTATGAAAGAAGAGAGAAAGATGTTTCAATGAAAAGGAAACGACGGCAAAACAATGAACTTCGACTCAGCTGCACACCGCAAAGACACGAAAATGGTTTAGTCTCACCGCGTTTGATGTCACCGCACTCTCCATTTCCGCAATCTCCAATGGTGAAAGCAAGAACATAAGCTATATTTTTTTTTGTTGGGTTCCATGATCAAGATCACATTATTAGCAAATCCACATGACAAAATATTATTGATTTTGGTATACTCAACTTATATTTTAACCTAAGTATATGTAGATGCCATAGCATAACACCCTAGTACAAGTTGATTCTTCCACATACAATTTTTTTCTCTCCATTCAAAATTGTTCAGAGGTAGAATATTGTATGATTGTTAGTCACGCAAAGGTGCTTTTTTATGTGGGGTTTTTTTTTTTTTTTTTTTTTTAAATTTTTCAATTTTTTTTGGGGTTAACAATTGTGCAATTAAAGTACGGTGTAATACCCTAGATGTTTTTCATCTATATATAATCAAAACAATAATTAAATTTGCATCTCATTGTTCTGTCTCTCTTTTCCGTACATTGATAAAGAGATATTCATCTATTTGACTAAGATCTGAATAGTGGCTCAAGAACCAAACACATGGTAATTGTTGATAAACATGTCTGAGGGCAAATGAGACAGACCAAGTAGGATCGGGGACGTTATTTCTTGTTCTCATGTCTTTTCTGGTCCTGTGCTCGATGGTTGATATGTCGTGAGCGGTTTGATCCTGTTTTCTTGTTTTGTGTTTGCCTTTTTGGTCCCCGTGTTGTTGTGGTTGGACTCAGGCCTCGCCTAGTAAGTGGCCGGCTTGAGTACTCTATCGCAGTTTATCGGAAAAAAAAAAAGAGATAGACCAAGTAGGATTGGGGATGGTACATGTGATCAATTCTCGAGGAAACTTGACACAAGTCTAAGTACCACTTAGTGAGACGAAGTTTTGTGTAGTGATATTTAGGCGGATAGTTTCACTATTATCCCTCGAGTAACTATGTCCTACACCATAAGATTAGTACCACACGTATAGCAAGTGCTATTCGTCCAAGACCTCTAAAAAGATATTTTACTGACCTAACCTTCACACAATTAGATGGACAAGGCAATACAAATAGAAAGAGCATCCCTACTAAAAGGAAATCTGGCATAATCAAAGGAACTTAAATTTGGCTCCCAGGTCAAAGGAATTCATTGAAAATAGTACTAGTATTCTGCGTAGTTCGATTCTGGATTCAGTAATTATGTTTTGTGATTGGTCCAAATCCAGTAAGTGAACTTTCCAGTAAGTTTATCTATAAATTTGGAAAGTATATGTTGACAGCTAGTGAGGATCCCAATAACAAATTGAGAACCATATGCATATATATAGACACAAACACACACTTGGTAAAAGGGATCCTATGGGATCTTGGAAGCGAAGTCGTGACAAATTGATTTTGAAACTTAGTTTTCTAATTTTGTTTCTTGAAATTTTTTTCATAAAAATAAGTAATGAAAATTAGTCGAAAGTATGTGAAATCAGAGTTTATTTAAAACATGCCGATAGGGTATAGAGTATAGGATTATATGACAATTACCAAGCTAACACTAATCAAGATAACGATGATAGACTACAAATATATGTACATGATTAAATCTAACTAACTGTTTAGTTATTCTTTCTCTTATTATTTATTGCAAGGGCATTCACAGTTTATTTTGTCTCTGCAGCTTATTGATTTTGCTTATCCCTTTTATGATCTTCGATATGGCGTATTTATAGGATGTGAGGAACCTTGGCAATATTCTTATAGTTAACTCGGCCACGGCCACTTCATGACCAAAGGTGTTCTGATTATACTGTGCATGTCATTGCTGTAATGTTGGCTTAATTCTTTGATGTTCTAATACTACTCGAAAACTGAACTACTCAGCGTTTCTGAGAAAGTGATATTGATTTGGATGTTCGTGAAGGGAGAACTATTCAACCTTATGCATGTCATGGGAAGTATCTCGCTCAAAGAGGAGTGATTTTGGAATTCTCAGAATGCTCAATAAGATTCCTAACTAGGTGAGGCCTTTCCCTATTCCGGTTAAGGAGAGTTTTGCGACTTTCTTCCTCCCGCCATGACCTGTCTTATATTGTTAGAGCCTTTTCTATTATACTAATCTGGGGATAATATCCTTCTCCGTTGTACCTGGTGGTTACAATGACAATACGCTAACCCGGAGGTTTGGGGCTTCAGGGACATCCCCACCCCTAAGATGATATTACCAATTTAAAAAAAAAAAAAAAAAAGAATCTAGGGAATGATATGAATTTTAAACTAAAAAAATTAGCATAGATAACTAGAATTGTTCCGCAACTGACTATGTATCTTATATATTAAAGCAAAGTTTTTCTTTTTCTCTTTTCTCCTTAAATTCTCAAATCTTAGGATTTGAAATTAAATTATCCAAGAAAAAAAAAATAAATAAAAACTAAGACAAAAATATTAAGGCATCACAAACCTCATTAAACGATAATTAAATAAAAAAATTTATCACTTATTTCAGTATTTATCACCTATGTGCCCTGGCATTTTAATACAAATGATAAGTTACTATTTAGTTTAATCACAAATATGATATATAAATATATTTTTAATTAAAAATTGTGCATCACATAGAAGTGGCAACGGGTCATTTGGATCGGGTTCAAGTGAACCCGATCGGGTTTGGGTCATTTTGGGCTTATAATAAACTCAGGTCGGGTTAGGTTCAGGTCGACCCATTCAGACTCGGGTCACTTTCGGATTTATCTATACTCGGATTGGGTGGGGTCTGGGTTTAAGTTATTTTGGGTTTGGATCACATTAATTTCGGGTGGTCTTGAATTCGGGTTAATCTTGGGTCAGATTGTAAGGATTTTAGGTCATCATAGACCTACTATTTGATGCCTTTATAGTATGAACCATCTGCAAAAGTATAAATTATACCATATAATTTGTGTTTTTACCAACATATTTATTATATTATTAATATAGGTGTTTAATAATTTGTTGTAAAGTTCAATTGTACTCCTAATAAGTAACAACTCTCACTGAATTTAAAGACCATGGGCAAATTTAGATTTCAGATTGGGTTGGGTTCGGGTTTAGGTCATCTTGGTCAGGTTGGTTCAAGACAATGACATGTCGGGTCGGGTCGGGTCAAATTGGTATGGGTTATTTTTAGGTTAGGCAAGGAACATGTTGGGCTAGTTGTAGGTTGGGTCATTCCAGCTTTGGGTTTGTTAGAGTATCAAACTATTCATGAGCCTTTACCTATCAGCTTAAGCTTTTGGGAAAGATGGTTCATTGATAGTATCAGAGCCTTGTGACCAAGAGGTGAGAAGTTCGAATCTCAATAGTCCCCACTTTCAATACTAAAATAATTTAAGTACAAGGTATGAGGTGGGTCTGTACATTACCCATGCCTCAAGCCCAAACGGGCATTTGCATGAGAGGACATGTTAGAGTATAAAATTAATTCTGGCCTTTACCTATCAGCTTAAGCTTTTGGGCATGTTGGTTCCTTGATAGGGTTCAATTGTTTACAATATATTTTCAGTTCAGGTCGGATCAATTTGCGGATTTTTCAGGTCGGTTTTTGGGGTCGGGTTGAATTTGCCACATTTACGTAGGAGACTCTAGTTTTAGAATATGAATAAGTACATCGATTGGGTTGAACTAGGCTCACAATGGTTGGGCTTTTTTCCGGGCCAAATTGGCTTCTGTATCCTTTTGACGGGCCCAGCCAAAACCGCGAAAGGCCCATGCATAAATCATATTCTTCATGGTTATTAGACATTACTTAAAACTAACAATAATAATAATAAAAATAATACTCTTATTATTTTTGTTATTATGATAAATATCAAAGAGAGCCCTCGAATTATTGATTAATATTAAAATGATTGTCCAACATCTAATTTCATCGAAAATACTCCAATTTATTAGTCAAAATCAATGTGACGCTCAACTTCTAATCTCATCAAATACACCCCCGCACTATTAACTAATATCAGTTTGACCCCCTCAACTTCTAATTTTATCAAAGGAACCCCAAACTATTAATTAGTATCAATTTGACCTCAACTTTTATGGCTTTTAAAATAACTTATTTAAATAGCTAATTTGTATATACAATATTGTGATAATAAATTATGAAATTCTAAAAAATGAAATAAATTTATTTATTTTCTTATAAACTATATATATATATATATTTTTAATAATTAAAATTTTACTCTAAGTTTGTTTTTAAAAAAAATTTAATAAAGAAAAGAATTTGAACCGTCATCTCTTTATGTAGCATTGGGTCATGAAAAATATAGGGTTATTTATACGAAATGTGTCTTTACTTTAGCTATTGCGTCAATTTAGTCCTGGTACTTTTACTTGCGTCACTTTAATCTCCGTTCTATTTACTTTGTATCAATTTAGTCTTTAGAGTAAAATTAGCATCGAGTTGGTGCCATAATTTTGTACTACTCAGGTAACGAATGAGTCTAAATTGCATTAACTGATTGATTTATATTGAATTATTTGTATTTTACATAAATATCATTAATTTAATTTCAATTCCATATAGAAATAATTTTAATTATTAAAAAATATATTTAATATATATATCGTTTCCATGATCTCCAGCTAAGCAAAGATTAGTTAATTTTAAAAATACGTTTATTTTTTTTGACAGTTAAAGGTGGGTCTAAGCACCAAGTGTAACAGTGTTGAGAAAAAGAATAGAAAACTGAAACAAAAATAGGATACAAAATACCTACGGTTAAAGTTTGATCTTGGACTTGACTGTTTGCTAATTCTATTACACAGTACCTAACCTCCTCCTCGGGACTATATTTTCGGAAATCTCGTACACTAAGCCCCAACCTAGTTGAATGGGCATAATAAAAGCAAGGATTTTCAACAGTGGATTTTCTTGTTGCCGAACTTTGATTATAATGCTGAACATATAATACTCATGATTCTTTTAGTTTTACTCTATATATCTTTTCTATCTTTTCTTTCATTGTTTACATTGTACTGTAAGAAGACGCTTTGTCTCTTCTTACTTAGTTATTATAAATAAAAAAAAAATACTCCTTAAATAGTAGGAAAGTAACAATAAATAACTGTCTCTATATAATCTAATATTTTATCATGTCCATCGAATACTGGGATATAATCAGGGTTGGATATAATCCCAGGCAACCCAAGCACCCACTTGGGACCCCCAAAGTTAAAGGCTCCCTAATTTCAGAGATTGTAATTTTTAATGTAACAATCGCTGATATTAATAAATTTAAAAAAAAGGTCATTATATATAAAATGGCTCATTTACAAATTTTACTTGGCCCTAAAAATATCAAAACTGGCCCGGAATATAATATACGGGGAGATATGAAGCGCTCAAAAAAGAAGTTGCTCGGGTATCGAAAATATGATAAAACCGCACGTAGTTATAACTTTGACGAATTGATTAAGACCAAGGTCAGAAGCCAAGTATTATTTTAGTCCTACAAAGCAATGCCTTTGACCTACCCTCTTGTTGGCCTACTCCTTACAAACAATTTAAATATATTATTATTTAATATATATTTATTATAATTATATAATAATAAGTTTTCTAAGCTCTTTTAACCCCCCTTTTTTTATTATCCTTATTTAGATGTATGGAGAATTCTCACTGATTAATACTCACATCTACTCTCAGACTGTGCAGGCCCCTCGATCCGACTAACTCGTAAATATTGTAACTTATACTGGGTTCATATGTATTAGTATTTTGTCATATTCGTTTTGTAATGATGCACATATTAATATTCAAGACTTTAAAAAAATACACGCAGAATTACAAGAAATGCACAAAGGGAAAAAAGATGTACGCTGCGTTATAAGGGGATGGTATCAAAAAAGCGTCTCCTAGATCCACTGGGCAAAACATGATTGTTTCATTGGCTCCAGTTGCTTCCCTACTCATTACTATTCTATTTGGATTGAAGGTCACTCTGCCTCCTCTCACTCTGCCCATGAACTTTGCAATGGCCTACACACACTTTAAGTATACAACAATAATAACAAACCCAATGCCTCCAAGGGCTCCCGCATAAGCAGGGTCTGGGGGGGGAGGGTAAATTTATGCAGCCTTCCACCTTCAGGGGGCTACCCTGAAGAGAGGCTGTTTCCGAGAACCCCAACCTGAGAAGTTGGTCCGCAGCATAGAGCATGTGACTTGGCAGCAGGAGAGCATCAAAGCATGAGTAGGGCAAAACACACGGTGAGCAAAACAACTAACTTAAAGCAAGCCACATCAAGCAGAAATCAAAAGATAAGATAAAGATAAGGATAGAGATAAAGATAAGTAGGCAAGTAGCAGCTCATGAGAGCAAGTACACAACCTACGTGCCCCAAGAGGATGTCCAGGCCTAGCACTAGTAAGCTAGACTATCCTACTCCAACTGGAGCATCTATTACCCCTATGATAGCCCTCCATTGGGCCCTATCTAAGACCATCTCCTCCCAAAGGTTTAGGCGGGTGAGGTTTTGTCGGATCGTCTCCAGCCATCTCTTGTTTGGCCTGCCTCTTCCTCTTTTGCTTAGTGTAGTACGAGGCTGTTCGCATCTCCTTACTGGAGCGTTGTCCGGTCTCCTTCTAACATGTCCGAACCACCTCAAACGTTGCTCTCTCAATTTATCTTCAATGGATGCTACGCCCAATTTGCCTCTTATGACGTCGTTTCTGATCCTATCTTTCCTTGTGTGTCCGCACATCCACCTCAGCATTCGCAACTCTGCCACCTTCATCTTCTGTGTGTGTTGTTGTTTCATCGCCCTGCACTCTGCCCCATACGTCATCGTTGGCCTCACAACCGTCTTATAGTATCTTCCCTTTAGCTTCAAGGGGAACTTTTTATCACAAAGTATGGCGGAGGCCATCCTCCACTTATGCCATCCTGCTTTAATCCGGTTGTTGATATCCTCGTCCACTTCGCCGTTGTGCTATATCATGGACCCCAAGTACCTGAAGCTCTCCTTCTTCGATATGGCCTCAGATCCAATCTTGACATCTTCCCGGCTAGGCGTGGTAGAGGGATCGAACTTGAGTTCCATGTGCTCGATCTTGGCTCTGCTTAGTCGTAAACCCTTCGACTCTAGTACCCCTCTCCACAGTTCCAGCTTCTCATTTACCTCTTCCAGTGACTCCCCCACCAACACTATGTCATCTGCAAAAAGTATGCACCAAGGTACACATCCCTGGATGTGCCTAGTGAGCTCGTCCATAACCAGAATGAACGGGCTCAAAGCAGACCCTTGGTGTACCCCTAATGTTATCAGGAAAGCGTCTGTCTCCCCATCTGCTGTACGCACCATAGTCTGTGCCTACCCATACATGTCTTTAATGGCTCGGATGTATGGCACGGGGATGCCTTTCCTGTCCAAAACTCTCCGACGGACCTCCCTTGGCACTCTATCATATGCCTTCTTTAAATCAATGAAAACCATATGAAGGTCCTTTTGTCTCTCCCTGTGTTGCTCTATGGTTCGCCTTAGGATATGGATGGCTTCTATTGTTGATCTCCTGGGCATAAATTCGAATTGGTTCTCGGACACTTCTGTCTGTTGCTTTAACCTCCTCTCCATGTGAGTGAATATTTATTGTTGAAAATAAATAAAATGAAGTTATTTTTTGAAAATTTGAATATACTTACATGTCTAAATTTGGGCAAACCATGATAATCTTGGAAATTGGAAATTTCCATGAATGCATTGAGACCTTCACTTGTGCATATTGAGGCTTGTGGGTTTTGTTCAATCCATTATTGGATCAAATCAAAGCAAAGCTATAGTACAAAAACATATTTAAGAAATTATTATACAATACTGAAAGAATATAATTGTGCGAATAATTGGTACCCCTAGAGTAGGAGCCCTCTCGTATATATAATAATTTACAATACATGACAGGCCTAATGGGCCTAATATATGGGCCCTATATATATGTACATTTATAACCTATTACAATTATGACCCACTATACAATATACTCTAACATCCCCCCCCCCCCCCCCCCCCCCCCCCCAACAAAAACAGGAGAGAAACGAAGGCAAAGGTTGTGTCTGAATAGAAGAAAGAGTTGCCGCTGGAGATTCTTTGTAAAGATGCCAGCTTTTGTTGCGACGAGGGAATGTGAAGAACCCGAACAAGACCCATTTGGACGCGCTCTTGAACAAAGTGAATGTCGATCTCAATATGCTTGGTTCGAACGTGCTACACCGGATTAGTAGACAAGTACATAGCAGAAATATTGTCACTATAAAGCAAAGTGGCACGGGGAAAAAGAAGACCAAGCTCACCAAGAAGAGAGCGAAGCCAACAACACTCGGAGACGGCATTAGCAACCGCCCTGTACTCGGCCTCGGCGCTGGATCGGGAAACTATAGGCTGGCGTTTAGAGGACCAAGAAATAAGGTTACCTCCTAGAAAGACACAAAAACAAGATGTGGACCGACGAGTATCAGGACAGCCAGCCCAGTCTGCATCAGAGTATGCAACAAGTTGATCCACACAAGAAAGAGAAGTAGTCAATCCATAGGTAATAGTGCCCTTGTTGTATCTGAGAATGCATTTAACGGCCATCCAATGAGGTAAACGCTGAGCATGCATAAATAAACATACTTGTTGCACAGCATAAGAGATATCGGGGCAAGTGAAAGTAAGATACTTAAGAGCACCAATTGTAGATCGATATAAAGTAGGGTCAGGCATGAGATCTCCATCGTCTATGGAAAGTTTAGACTTGGAATCTGTAGGTGTAGCAACAGGCTTGCAGGAAAGCATGTTGGTTTTATCAAGCAGATCATGAGCATACTTGTACTGAGACAAGAAAAGACCATCTGAAGAGTGCGAAACCGAGATGCCAAGGAAATAATTAGGCCGCCCCAAATCAGTCATATCAAATTCAGAACGTAAAGAACAAAGTAGAGCTTGAAGAAACACAGTAGAAGATGCAGTAAGAACGATATCATCAACATAAAACAACATTATAGCCATGTCACCACTATGACGTAAAATAAATAGAGAAGAATCAAACTTACAACCCATGAAATAGAGTGTGTGTAGAGCGATTATATCATGCTCGAGGCGCCAATTTAAGACTATAAAGGGACTTATTTAACTTGCACACATAATCTGGGCATTGAGATTTGAGGAAACCTAGAGGTTGCTCCATGTAAACCTCTTCATTGAGATAACCATTCAAAAAAGCATTTTTAACATCAAGCTGATGAACGGGCCACTGACGAGAAGTAGCGAGAGCAAAAACCGTGCGACCTGTAGCTGGCTTAACAACAAGACTGAAAGTTTTCCCATAATCAATGCCGTACCTTTGTGTGAAACCTTGTGCAACCAACCGAGCTTTATATTGTTCAACTTCACCTGCAGAAGTCTGCTTAATACGAAAAACCTATTTAGAACCAACAATGTTGCCATGAGCAGGTGGAGGAACAAGATCCTATGTGTGATTATGAATAAGGGCATTATATTCATCAAGCATAGCGGTCTTCCAATTGTGGTCTGTAAGGGCCTGCTTATACGAGAAAGGAACCTCGGGTAACGTATTATGAGCAAGCATAGAAGGTTTAAGAAGAGGTTTTACAACACCAGCCTTAGAATGTGTGACCATAGGGCGAAGAGATCGAGAAGCTTCCCGAGGTGGGCATGGTGCATCGATCACGGCTAGAGCAGGGCCAGACATGGTCTCGGGCTCGTTGGGTGGCTGCAGTGATGTTGACACCGGTGCGGGAACCGGAGAAGGATAGCCCAACAGTGATGGAGGTTTGGGTGGTGGGATCGAGCTCATGCCAGCCAAGGGAGAGGCAGCAAGAGGTGAGGAGAAGATCTCATGGAGACAGGTTATCGTTTCTTCGAAAAAGGTACCCAACCGAGCGAAAGGAAAATCTGTTTCATCAAAGACAACATGCCTCGAAATAATAACGTTGTTAGTAGAAAGATCTAAGCATTTGTGGCCCTTATGATTCAGTGGATAGCCTAGGAAAATACACAAAGTAGACTGGGGTGCAAGTTTATGTGGAGCAGTTGCAGTTAAATTAGGATAGCAAGCACTTCCAAACACACGAAGATGATCGTAATCAACCTTTTGTTTATAGAGGCGTTGATATGAGATCTTTTTCTTAATGGCAGTAGAGGGTAACAAGTTGATAATATGAGTAGCAGCCAAAACAGCCTCAACCCAATACTCAAGAGGCAAACAAGCTTGAAAAAGGAGAGTTCGCTCCATATTGCCAATAGTGCGGTGCATGCGTTCAGCTTTCCCATTTTGTTGGGATGTATGAGGGCATGAGAGCCGACTAAGGATGCCCCGTTGTATAAAAATGCGTTAAAATCATGATTAATATATTCAGTCGCATTGTCACATTGGAATTGTTTAATTTCCACACCAAATTGATTCAAGACAAGCACACGAAATTGAAGAAATAAATTAAACACGTTTGATTTTGCACGCATCGGGTAAATCCACACAAAATGAGTATAGTCATCCAAAAATAACAAATAATATTTATAGCCACTAAAACTAGAAACAGGTGATGTCCATACATCAAAATGAACAATGTCAAAAGGACGCATAGTATTAGAAACAGACTTCTGAAAAAGTAAACGACTGTGCTTGCCTAATAGGCAAGCATGACACAAACTAGACTCTAAAGGAGTGGAACAGGAAAGAAATTTGTGCTTGAATAAGGATGATAAAACCGGCTCTTCTAGATGGCCTAGGCGTCTGTGCCAAAGAGAAGAGGAGACTTGGGAAGCGACGAGTGACGTAGTGATGGTAGGTGATCCTGGTACTGTAAAAAGAGGGCCCGGACTGACACAACGGATGATAGTTGACTTCAGTTTAGGATCCTTGACAGAAAATCCAAAACAGGCAAATTCAAGAAGGCAATTGCTATCAGAACAAAATTGACGAACAGAAAGTAAATTTTTGGACAGACCAGGAACAAATAGAACTTTATTTAAAACAAAGCGACCCGCAGGAGTAGATATGAAACAAGATCTAATACCAGCAACAGAGAGACAAGCACCGTTACCAACTAAAATTTTATCAGACCCACTATACAGAGACAAGGACATTAAGATACTTGGATTATTTGTCATGTGGGAGGAGGCCCCGCTATCCATGACCCAAGATGGGTCAAAGGTAGGGGTGGAATAATATTGTGGAGAAAACTGACTCGCATCAAATCCTGGATAGAAACCATAGCCAGTGGTATAAACATTATTTGCACTATGAAATTGTAGATTAGAAACATTACCACTTGAAGGAGCAGAACCAAATTGAGGAGGCCGGTATGGTGTGTTGAATTGCTGGCCAAACGGCATACTGCATTTCCCTAAAATTCGGTCCCCCACATATTCAGCATCTACGGATTGCCATAACCACGACCATGTTTACCACGACCTCCATGACCTTGACCAGTACCGAATCCATTACCATACTGATTTCCATAACCTGACTGTTGCTGTTGAGCGGGAAAAGCGGCTTGCGGATTGTTGACCGGTGGCTGTGGTGGTGCCGGGACGATCAGTGTGGCCGTGACCGGCACAGCGGTGGCGAGCGTGTCCGATGCACCGGCGGCTAGAAGTACCGATGAAGTACCTGCACTGGCATTCTTAAGGCGAGATTCCTCATTCATCAACATAGAACAAACCTCAATAAAGGAGGGAAAGGGAACTCGTGACGTAATAGATGTACAAACAGCATTAAAATCATTTTCATCGGAGAGACCATCTACAGCAGCGAGAACCATGTCAACATCAATAATGGAGGCGTTGACAGACTTAAGATTATCAGCCAAAGATTTGATTTTAGTGAGATAAGCCAACATGGAGAGATTTCCTTTCTTAATATTGGTTAATTCACGTTTAAATTGCAATTGGCATGATTGCGCAAAATTAGTAAAAAGGCAGGTGATAGAATCCCAAAATGATGCAGCAGTTATATCATCATCATTACCACACACAGCACTAGCAAGATCGGGAGAGATAGTACCAAATATCTAGGAAATAAGAAGATTATCAACTTGTCGCCAATAACGATATTGAGGATCTGATGTAGGAGGTTGAGAAGAAGTGCCATCAAGATGATCATCCACAACATAACCTCTACAAGCGGAGAGAAAAGAACGGCGCCAGACTAGATATGTGGAGGGATCGTTTAGAGCTAGCGTAGAAGAAATCTGATGTCGAATGTTTGAAACGCTGAATGGTGTAGGAAGAGAAGGGCCACCAGCAGGAAGAGGAGACGCAGCATCCTGCGCAGTGGTGGTAGACGAAGTTGCGTCGGCCATTGAGGTTAAACGGCTAGGGTTGCTTCGGGGAGGAAGAGGGCAGCGGCGGCTAGCATTTTTTTTTTTGGGAAAAGGAAAGGGAAAGTTGGCTAGGGTTTGCCTTGATTTACGAAAGAGCTAGGGTTAGCTCTGATGCCATAAAAGAATATAATTGTGGGAATAATTGATACCCCTAGAGTAGGAGCCCTCTTGTATATATAATGATTTACAATACATGACAGGCCTAATAGGCCTAATATATGGGCCCAATATATATGTACACTTATAACCCATTACAATTATGACCCACTATACAATATACTCTAATAAGTACTCCAATATATACTAAAAAATAAAGTAAATAATTTGTTCTCGATTTTGACACAAATGATCCAGTCCCATAAAAAATGTGGCTTTATGTATCATTATTTGAATAACTTTGAAGCATGTTATGAAGCAAACTTAAACAAATACATAAGAGTTCCCGATATAGAACCCAGGACTGAATCAAATAACAGCGTATTTGGTCAAATAATCATAACTTAAACGCCTCTACTTTGACCCAAATTTTCAACCCAAATGAACAAACTTGATTTTCCACAAGACCCATTTGGATAACACGATATGGGTTTTGAGTAGGATGATAGGGATCCCTATCGTAAGCTTTCCATCCATCAAAGTACTCTGAATTCTAGCCATGCCGGTTATTTGTTGCAATTCTCGGTAGAAACACACCATTGTTGCAACTCATCTTACTTTTCATCACCTCCATTCGATCCTCTCGATTCAGTCCTTGAACTTTTTGGGTTCTTTTTATCAACTAAAGGAGATCAAATATGTCTATTTTATATGTGAATAGTGTAAGCACCAAAAGCAAGGAATGTTTGTTTGAAAGAAAAATGAATTGGTCAAGAGTATTTATAGGAGATGGGTGGGGGTGTGACGTGAAGTCAGGAAAGTCGAAACAAAGCTTTCAAAAATGAGTACCAAACTCAACCCCTCAAACCAAAAAGGCCACGTAACATCACATATGCTGGCCGGTTGTATCTCTTCTTGTTCGTAATTGCTTGCGTGATAGTCCTTTATTTCTACGTTTTTACCTTAGTTAACTTCTCTACTGTTAATTGTTATAGTATAAAGTTATTCTTCAACTTTTATTTGTCGGTTTAATCTTTTGGGGATGGTGTATGATAGTGTCAACATGTGAGTCTAATAAGAATATCATGTTGGAGTTGTAAGGGAGAAAAGATAGATATATAAGTTTATAGATTATTTCAGTTAGTGTTGATTGTTTTCAGGATGGAACCCCCTGGACTTATATATAGACCTCGTGTGTTTCAACTTTGTGGGTCAAGTTTAAACCAAGATGATAATCAAGGAAATAATTATCTCAAAAATCTTATATTGATATGTTGATGGATGAAGGTACATGAATGATCTTATATTCAAAATTTTCTCTCATGTGAAACTCATTAGTTTTAAAGTGTGGATAATGTACATGCTTATATCACATTATGTACTTTAATTGTGTTAATATTGAAAGTGAGAGATTTTGGAATTCAAACTTTTTGAACTCTTGGTTAACCAGTTTTGATATCATATTCAAAGAACCAATAGTTCCAACAGTTTAAGCTAATTGGTGAAGGCGCATCAATGATTTTGTTCTACGGTACAAATTACTGCGTACAAATTAATGCGGTATAACTAGTACCTCTTTGTTCTTACTTGAGCTTGATAAGCGTTAGTGAGCTCGAGTTTGAGCAAGCCCTTATCACCATTTTCTAAACTTCTATTTGGACTTGGTTCATGACATGTTAGTATGCCCTGTGGTGAACTAGTCTTGTTAGTCTAATCGAGTTGAGTTTGCTATCGATAAAAGCTTAATCTAACATGTAAACCTTTAAGAAGGAACTTCTGTTCACATTTCAATATGGCATGTCGCAAGAATTAAGATATATTATTTTTGTTCAAAAAAATCAAGATATATTAAGCTTTTTTTCCTCCTATGTGGATAATTATATATTTCACATTTATATAATGAATGTATCAGAGTTTCGTTCGATTTGATTGAAATGTTGTAGTTTAAGCTACATTGTAGTATAGTTATACGTCATTCATATTAATTTTTACTTGTGTTCGGATATTATATCCGAGCTTTATTGATCAAGACGTGACGAGTTTGATCTCAACCTTCCATTTTAATATTAATATTATTTTAGCAATGACCACTCAAGTGAAGGGACATCTTAAAGTATAAAACTATTCATAAACTTTCACCTATCGATTTAAGCTTTTAAGACTATTAGAATATGAAAATCATTCTTGTACCTTTACACATTAGCTCAGGATTTTGAAACAGCCGATTTTTTGACATAATATCAAAGCTTGTTGACCAAAAGGTCATTAGTTCAAGCCTACAACCCGCACTTTCAATGTTAACATAATTTAAATTTAAAATATGAGGCTTGCATGTGCACTATCAATACTTCAAACCCAATGGGTGTTCCCGTGTGGGGACTTGTTAGAGCACCAAATTTGTTCTTGAACTTTTATCCATTAGTTTAAACTTTTTAGACAATTGATTCATTGGGGTCACCAATCATGAGTCATGAGTCACTAGTTTTTCCTGTGCGATATATGGGTGATGTTTACACCGTAAATCACTTATTGCTATTGTTTGTAGTCGAAAGGGATGTCGTCATCCTAAGTAAAAGCGCAATATATGTTTAGGAGTTGTATATACTGTCTCACAACTATGAGCAACATATGAATATTCTTTAATGCTTTTTATAAATGGTAAAATGTAAATATCCCCTATTTTTTGTATGTCAGGTAGCTTTGATTGTAGATTTGTATTAAGGTGAATTATATAGTAGTAACATGCGGTTTCATATATTAATGTATTGGTCTATAAGTTTTATAAAATAATATTTTAGTCGAAAAATTATATAAATTTAATAAAATATTTCAAACGGCGGTATATAAGGGTATAAAATAAGTCTCTCATGACTCATGAAACTTTTGTTCATTAGTAATGTCACAAAATTACCGTTCATGTGTCCATCGAGGGAAATAAGGAATAGATGTCAAGTATACCAACAAAAGATAGCAAGTTCTACACATTTTTGTATTGTCATTTGGATTATTTTATTTTTTATTTGACTTTTTGGACACATAATTAATACAATTTTTTATTTGATTTTTTGTATTGTCAGGTTGGGGGTCCTCGGAAATAGCCTCCCTTCAGGGTAGCTCTCTAAAGGGGGAAGGCTGCGTACATCCACCCCATACCCTGCGTATGCGGGAGCCCTTGTGGTACTGGGTCTGCTGTTGTTGTTATTGTACATTTGATAAAAGTTTATTACCAAAGAGGGCACCAACGCCCTGTCACCGGATCCCATTAGAACTCCGAAGTTAAGCATGCTTGGGCGAGAGTAGTACCAAGATGGGTGACCTCCTGGGAAGTCCTCACCCTCAGGTTGGGGGCACTGGGAAACAGCCTCTCTTCAGGTTAACACCCTTAAGGGGGAAGGCTGGGTACGTCCGCCCCCCAAACGCTGGGTAGGCGGGAGCTCTTGAGTCACTGAGTATGTTCCTTTATTTGATAAAAGTTTATTGTAAATACTTCTTTTTGGGTAGGATTAGAGTCATATATGGAAGCATATTACAATATCAATTTTTATTTCCTTTTGTACAATATTACTTTTTGGAAATTTTGAATGTTTCTCTTGTTTTATATTTTCTTTTTTACATTTTGTATAAACTCTGTTGGATATTTTAATAAAAAAAATATTTTTCAATGTAATTTTGAAATTTAATATAATTTTGATGATGCCATTTATACTCTTCAAATTATTGATAAATTTTTATTTAATACAAATAGTGATATTCTCCTAACTAAATGCTTGGGACAATTAAATATTATTTTTTAATGGTTTAACGCCTGGAGCAATTTAAATGCTACGTTACATATGATGTTTTACTGCAACGGTAATTTGTTAAAAATAGAATGTGTGTTAAAGGCTTGATCAATATATATGCCTCTATTGAATACAGAAAGGCGTGTGTCTTTGTTATTTCTTTTACAAAAAATTATATTTTTAATTTTTGGCTAAGTATGGTGTTGTGGAGGCACTAACTTTCGAGATTGTGCAGATTGAGAAAGTATCAACAGTGGTTGGGCGTTGTATCCAGGAGGCGGCGCGCCGGTACTTGCTGCACCGGCTTAGATCTGAGAGGGGCGCTAAACCGTCTTAAAGAGAGAGTGATCTGCGCCTCGCTCAACTGTGACTTTATTGGTATTTCGTCATCTCTACGAGTATTGGTAATATCTTTCTACTTCATACTTTTGTATAATATTATTGTGTTTAGTTCCAATAATTTTAAGACAGTTTATAGCTCTCTATGGTAAACCTAGTCAGATCTCTACTAATGAATATAATCCTATGGAGTATTTCGTAACCATGATAACTGAACTAAACAATGTTGAAAATCATGACGGCTGGTGGGTAGACACCGGTGCCTCTAGGCATGTGCGTTATAATAAAAATTTGTTTAAAACTTATAGCATTCTTGAGAGCGTCCGCAAAATATTGCTAGGGGACTCTCAAACCCCAAATGTTTTAGGCATCAGTGATATAGAAATCAAATTAATTTCCAGGAAGGTTGTAACTTTAAAAGATGTCCTCTATACTCCTGAAATTAGGAAAAACCTCGTTTTAGGTTATCTCTTAAATAGGGCAGGCTTTAAGCAGATTTTTAAATCTGACCAATATATTATTACAAAAAATGGTGTCTTTATTGGTAAGGCTATACTTGCGATGGTATGTTTAAACTCGACGTTAAAATTGATAAAATTGCTCCTATAACAGTTTATAATGTTTCTTTGTCACAAACCCAAAGGTTGGTGACGAGCACTGATACCACTTTTTCACGAACCTAAGCTCGTGACTTAGATAGATTTTGAGAAGGAGGGAGAATTAGAGAAGAATTAGAGAGAGAGAGAGTAGAAGTAGAGAGATTTAGAAGGGAGTTAGAGAAGAAAGGAAGTTGGAATTAGAGGGAGAGAGGGGGAGTCGGTTGAGAGTAGAGGAAAGAGAGGGAAGAGTTCAAATTGTTGTTTGTTATTGATTGATTGATTCCAAAGCCACACATTACATTTGTTTAAATAGACAAAAATGGAGGGAGAGGGTTGGTTGCCCCTAAGACCTAGACCCTCAGATATAGCCCCACTTAATTAATGTAATTACATGATTACAATTTTAAATTAACCCCTTGCCTCCTTCTTCTTCCCTCCTAAACCCATTTCGAATTCAAAATTTAAACTAATTAATTTTACAATATTTTTCATTACATAGCCGATACAAAAATAATAAAAGCGAAAAATAGCCGTTTGGTTCTTTGGCTTGTCAGAGTCACGGCTAGGATCGTGACATTCTTGTGTGAATCATTGGCATGCTAGGCTTTGTCATGTGAATAGCAAGTATTTGAGTAATATGAGTTATCTAGGCTTACTACCCAAATTTGGAAATAATTTTGAAAAATGTGAAGTTTGTAGTATGACTAAAATTACTAAAAGGTAGAAAGAAATACCGAGTTGCTAGAATTAATCCACTCGGATATGTGTGAATTTGAAGGAATATTAACGAGGGGTGGAAAAAGGTATTTTATAAGCTTTATTGACGATTTTTTAAAATACTCTTACGTGTACCTTATGAAAAATAAAAGTGAAGCTTTTGAGAAATTAACAACTTTTATCAAAGAGGTAGAAAATTGTTTTGATAAAAAAATAAAAATGTTTAGAACCGATAGAGGTAGAGAATATGACACATATGGCCTAATTGATTATATTCAACCCGTTGGTATAGTGCATGAAGTTACTCCTCCCTATTCTTCTCCCTCTAATGGTGTAGCGGAACGAAAAAATAGATCATTAATTAACTTGATGAATGCCATGCTAGTTAGCTCCGGAGCCCCTAATAAGCTATGGGGAGGGGCAATTCTCACCGCTAATTATATATTTAATCGAGTGCCTCGTAAGAAAATTTTAAAAATACCCTACGAACTATGGAGGAATAGAAAACCAAATTTGAGTTATCTAAGGGTATGGGGGTGTCTAGCCTGTGCGAGAAAAACCGATCCAAAAATTCCTAAATTTGGAATAAGAGTAATAAGAAGTGTCTTTATAGGTTATACTTTGAATAGTAAAGCCTATAGATTTTTAGACCTTGAGAATAATGTGGTAATAGAATCATTAGATGCAATTTTTCATGAAGACAAATTCCCTTTTAAATCCAAAAATAGTGGGGGTGATGAAAATGATAAAAGAATAATTGATAATTATGCTAGTTCTTCCCAACCTAGGGAAGAGGCTAATCTGGAACCAATTAGAAGGAGTAAAAGACAAAGAATAGAAAATGACTTTGGTTCTGATTTTATTTTATACCATGTCCAAGATCCTTATATGTCTTTTGAGAATTTTGTCTATATGATAGATAATGAACCTAAATCAATTCATGAAGTATTATCATCACCGGACTCAATTTTTTGGAGAGAAGCGATAAATGATGAAATAGACTCTTTAATAACTAACAAAACATGGAAGTTAGTAGACTTACCTCCAGGATGCAAAACCATAGGTTGTAAGTGGGTACTTCGTAGAAAGCGTAAACCTGATGGTACCATAGATAAATTTAAAGCTGGATTGGTCGCCAAAGGTTTTAAACAAAAGGAAAATATAGACTTCTTCGATACCTATTCTCCAGTAACTAAAGTGACTTCTATAAGAATTTTGGTTGCTATTGCTGCTTTACACAATTTAATAATCCATCAAATAGATGTAAAAACGACTTTTTTGAATGGAGACTTAGAAGAAAAAATATATATGGATCAACCGGAATGGTTTGTCCAACCGGGAAACGAGCATAAAGTTTGTAAACTAACAAACTCATTATATGGTCTCAAACAAGCCCCAAAACAATGGCTTGAAAATTTTGATCAATGTTTAATTTCTATTGGGTTTAAGTTGAATGAAGCTGACAAATGCATATACTATAAATCTTTGAATGATGCTCATGTCATTATCTGTCTGTATGTTGATGATTTGTTAATTTTTGGAACAAATCTAAGCGTTATCAACTCAACAAAGACTTTGTTAAAGAGTGTCTTTGATATGAAAGACATGGGTGAAGCAAATGTCATATTAGGGATGAAAATTACTAGAACTAAGGATGGCATTATTCTTAATCAATCCCACTATGTTGAAAAAATATTGAAGAAATTCAATATGTTTGATTGCTTGCCCGTCAGTACACCGTTAGACCCACATGTCTATCTCTATCCTAATGATAATGATGCTGATGTTATCAATCAAAGCGAGTATGCCAGCGTAATTGGTAGTCTAAGATATACTACTGACACTACTAGACCTGATATCGCTTATGCCATTGGTGCACTTAGTCGATTTACTAGTAGGCCTACATTTGATCATTGGACTGCTTTGAATCGTGTTGTGAGATACTTGAAAAAAACTATAAGTTACGGTTTATGTTATAAAAATTACCCTGCTGTTCTTGAAGGTTTTAGGGATGCATATTGGAATTCTCATTCTGGTGATGCTGTTTCTACGAGTGGTTACTTGTTCATGCTTGGTGGTGGAGCAGTGAGTTGGAAATCAAAAAAACAAACAATTATTGCTAAATCCACCATGGAGGCTAAGCTTGTAGCTCTAGCCACTACCAGTGAGGATCGTGGTTAAGAGAACTATTGTTTGATATTCCTATGTGGGATAAACCAGTACCACCTGTTCTCATACATTGTGATAGCACTGCAGCTATTGGCAGGGTTCATAATAAATACTATAATGGAAAATCCAGATCTATAAGAAGGAAGCATAGTATAGTGAGGTCACACCTCACGAATGGCGCCATAACTATTGATCATGTGAGAAGCGATGATAATATTGCAGATCCGCTACTAAAACCTCTAGCCAGAGGAAAGATTTGAGTTGCATCGAGGGGGATGGGACTTAAGCCCAAAGAAGAAATTGTTCACCCATGAGGATACCCTGAAAAGGGACAAACGAATCATGGAGTGATCAGGGGTTAGCATGCGTTTTACTTTATTTTAGTCCATCCCTATGGTGCGGCATGCTCACTTGTGTCGGTGTTGAGGTTGACCTAGTTATGCTCTTAATGAGGTCTGTAGCCCCTATGTTGGGGTGGGGTGTATAGCCACGAGTACACTCCTGATAGACCCACCTATATGAATGTGGAAGTAAAGCCGCTTCCTATGAGAGCTCGGGCTCACTCTCTAGAGCGCTCATGAAGCCAGGATGATGCACAGGGCCATAATATGCACGCTTTAAAGAGCCTATGGGGCACCTTGGATACCATGTGTGTGAAGCACTCTACATATCCCTAAGCAACCAAGGTTTAAAGGCTAAATCCACCGTGGTTCTAGTATGGGAGTTGCTGAAACACTAAATGATGGTTTAAAGACATTGCCACTCTCATGATGCATGGGGTCCTCACATAGCCAAAACATCATATTTCCTTTCGAAAAATTATCTTTTGACTTTTTATTAAAATAAGTGGGGAAATATTGAATATTTTAATAAAAAAAATATTTTTCAATGTAATTTTGAAATTTAATATAATTTTGATGATGTCATTTATACTCTTCGGATTATTGATAAATTTTTATTTAATACAAATAGTAATATTCTCCTAACTAAATGCTTGGGACAATTAAATATTATTTTTTAATGGTTTAATGCCTGGAGCAATTTAAATGCTACGTTACATAGTAATGTTTTACTGCAACGGTCCCTTAGGGATATAGTCGAGTGGTCATGATCGCCGGGTGCCAACGAGGTGACCCGGGATCGAATCCCACAAAGCTCAAAGTGGTGTCCTCTTTAATGAGGACTTTAAGGGGTTTATCTCCTCCCCCCTCCCCCCTCCCCATGGTTTTACCATCATTAAAAAAAAAAAAAATAAATGTTTTACTGCAACGGTAATTTTTGTTGAAAATAGAATGTGTGTTAAAGGCTTGATCAATATATATGCCTCTGTTGAATACAGAAAGGCGTGTGTCTTTGTTATTTCTTTTACAAAAAATTATGTTTTTAATTTTTGGCTAAGTATGATGTTGTGGAGGCACTGGTTTTCGAGATTGTGCAGATCGCGAAAGTATCAACAGTGGTTGGGCGTTGCATCCTGGAGGTAGCGCGCCGGTACCTGCTGCACCGGCTCAGATCCGAGAGGGGCGGGAAATCGTTTTAAAGAGAGCGTGATCCGCGCCTCGCTCAACTGTGACTTTATTGGTATTTCGTCATCTCTACGAGTATTGGTAATATCTTTCTACTTCATACTTTTGCATAATATTATTGTGTTTAGTTCCAACAAACTCAACACTGGTAAAATTTTACACATGTATCTGAATAGCTTATAATAATAATTTTGTTTTCCTTTCCCCTTTTCTTGTATTTTTGAAAGTTGAATAATAATACTCTAAAAATACAAAATTAGGGTACTGCGAGTTTTTGAAAGTTGCGAATAGATTCCTATTTTTCTTTATATTTTTTGTCGTTGTTGCTACGAGGATATACCAATTTTCTTTTTCTTACCCTTTTTTTCTGGTTGATAATTGTAAATAGTGATAGTGATAATTTAGAACTTCGAAAAATAGTGATAGTTCCGATCAAAAAAAAAAAAAAAAAAAAAAGTGATAGTGACAATTGTAAATAGTGATAGGGACATATGACTAACAATTATTTCATGTGTGTTCAAAAAAAAAAAAAAAAAAAAACAATTATTTCATGTGATTTAATTTTTCGCAGTTCCAAACTATCACTAGCATATGACCAACAATTATTTCATGTCATTTAATTTTTGAGTTATTTATATTTTATCATAATTTTTTTTAATAATTGTAAAAAAGATTCTGACGTTTTAAAAATTATTAAAAAGAATCTTGACATCTCCGGCCATCTGAAATATCAAAAAATAAAAAGACGAAAATGCCCTTAAGTAAAACGAAGTCGTTTTTGGGTCTGATTCTACCCACTTACCAAAATGAATTCGTTTTGATTTTTAAAAAATAAAAAATAAAAAAATATTTTATAATGGGTTATTTAAATTAAATAAAAAATATGAGTTTGTATAAAGTAATATTAATAAAAAAGAGCAAAAAAAAGGCATTTAAAAAAGCTCAAGGTAGCCTTCAATGGTTAAATTTTTTTTTTTAAAAAGGTAAAATATTTGAGCTTTAAGAAAATAAAAAGTGAATAAAAAAGATGAATAAAATAAAGATGAAGAAGATGATGAAAAAGATGGCAAAGAAGAAGAATTTTAAATTAAAAAAAATTGGCAGACAGGGTGAGGGTTTATTTAATTTTTTTCGCTCAGAGATAATATAGTAATATAATGTAACAAATTTTAAAATAACCTTGCCACGTTAGCGCTAGTGATAGAAAATAATATCAGATGGCCTGAGAGGGTCTTTTTTATTAATACGATAAAACCTTAAGGTTTTTTTTAATAATCTCAAAATGTCAGAATTTTTTTTATAATTATTAAAAAGGTCAGGGTAGTAAAATATAAATAACTCTTAACTTTTTTTATTTTTGTTTATTTTAGTCAAACCTTACCAGCCATTGCCATCTGTCCTCCTCTGCTATTACCTAATATATTTTTATTGTTAGGGAATCAATTGTTTAAAAAGTTTAAATTAATAAATAAAAGTTCAAGAATAATTTTGGTGCTCTAACAAGTCCCCACGCAAGAATGCACATTGGGTTTGAAGTATTTATAGTGCACATGCAAGCCTCATATTTTATATTTAAATTATATTAATATTAAAATTGCTGGTTGTAGGTTCGAACTAATGATCTTTTGATCTACAAGCTTTGATATTATGTCAACTAATCAATAGTTTCAAAAACCTAAGCTAATGTGTAAAGGTACAAGAATGATTTTCATACTCTAATAGTCTTAAAAGCTCAAGTCGATTGGTAAAAGTTTATGAATAGTTTTATACTTTAAGATGTCCCCTCACTTGAGTGGTCATTAGGTTTGAAGTATAAGATGGTATATGACTAACTTATACTTTATTCCAAAATAATATTAATATTGAAACTGAAGGTTGAGATCGAACTCATCACGTCATGATCAATAAAGCTCCGATATAATATCAGAACAGTAGTTTTACTTAAAGTTTAAAACACATGAATGATTTTATACTTTTAACAAAACTAAATACATAATTAGGTAAATACCTTGTGTATTGGTGTGAGAAAATGTAACCAAATTATTACAATATAAAATCAGGTCGCTATTTTTTTTCGATAATTGGAGAGAAAGCTTTCAATACAAGCCGATACAACCACCAAAATGGAGTCTAAAAAAGCCCGCACGAGCAGAAAAAAAAGTGAAACAAAAAAAAAGACCTCAAAATCCATAAATGCCTAGAAACGCACCTACACTAACTCGTGGGATTCAAAAGGCCAGGTGGGCCACATCAATCTAAGGAGAAATCCATAAACATGAAAGCAAGCACTGATGATGAAAATGGCCCTTCAACTTACTTAGGACAACGCAAATTAGACACCAACAATCTTAAACGTCAACGCCTTTTCTGTATGACGGAAAACACTTACCACAAGCACTCCAATCGATACTACAATTCGCGCCCACCCCAAGTAATTCACGCATAGAGCACCAATGACATCAAAGTCAGACGGGTCGCTATTGTATATAAACAAATACTAAAATATTAAACCTAAATTAATTAACTAATATTTTAACTCCCTCATTTTCTCTCTCCTCTTTCTTCTCCTTCCTCGTTACGTCTCCCTCTCTTTTAATCCCTACATGTCACTTAACCTTATGCAATCCGACTCCGAATTCCACACATATTCAATCAACAAATATAAATTGCAATCAGCAATTTTCAAGCACCAGATCTCATTAGAATTCTAAAGTTAAACGTACTTGAGTAAAAGTAGTATCAAAATGAGTGACCTCTTGAGAAGTCCTCGTGTTGCACCCCTCTGTTGAGAATATGAGTATGGCATAATGTAACTTGGAAAATTTCTAAGGCTTAAGGTGTGTTTTAACACTGTCTTTAAGGTATTATTTGCCCTTTACACAAAGATTGTTCTTGGATAAAGCAAATATACCCCCCGGATACAATAAACCTTCTTGGATTTTGTGGAGAACAACAACCAGAAAATCCCCTGAACTCTATTGAGAAAGAAGAAGAGAAAGTAAGAAGAAGATGACACACAGAAGAATTTAATGGGCACATCAGACATTATATAGGGGCACATTAATTCAGTGGATTTAAATTCACTTAAAAATCTGAAAACTGTTGTTAACCGAATTTAACTGTTTTGATCATTATTCATATCCGAAAATAAGTTTATTTAATTAAATTGATAAAAATAATAATAAAAGGTTATTATCCAGTGTGGTATGTCCCGTACTAAGCCCCCTGCACCCGCACTGCGCACAAGCAGGCCAAGTGCCAAGTGCCGCCTAATAAGCCGCCAAAAACGCTGCGCGCATGCGCTTGTGTGATTTTAGAATTCCTTGTGCCCATAAAGAGCAACAAGAACTCTTAAGCCCATAATAAGCCCAACACTCTAATAGGCCCATATGAGACACCCACTTATAAAGTAGTGTCTCTTCCTCTTCTTTTCCAATGTGGGATGCATTCCCATGTTTTACATAAACTCTATAATACAAACTACTAACAATCCCCCACTAGTTTGTAATGATGTAGAGTTGACCTTCACTGACATAATTGCACATACAAGAAGGTATCTTTCGATTTAAACCTTCAGTTAGTGTAAATCTTTCAAAGTTCCAATGAAGTACTAGGAGGTCGCAACTTAATCCTATACTCCTTATATTAGAACTGGAAATATCACACACGAAATCACTTCCATTCTCTATGAGAGTTTTTAAATGCTTTAGCACCAATATGGCCATGTGCTCATCCCAGTTTCATGAATATTTACAAAAATCAACCCTTAAAACTCTTGTTAGGAGCGGCACCACTCCTATATTCATACAGGTGGAATTTCTTTAAAAGTCCTTGCTACTCAGGACACAAACAACATAAATTCCGTTAAGAGTGAAACTCATCCTCTATACAGTAGCAACCTATCACCAAATTCTGCTTTTTGGTGTGTTTAGTCACAAATAGTAACTTGTTATTACCCTTTAAACCTTAGTACTAGTTGCTGCTAGAACAAGGTGGGGTTACCATCATTGATGACTATATTGAAAAGGTTTTCAAGCCCATTCTAGTTGTAGTACCTTTTACTACATCCCTTGACAAACCCTTAGTCAATCAATCTGCTAGATTGTTGCTTGACCTAACATAAGTGATAGTAATTATACTATCTACAATGAGTTGTCTGATATACTCATGTCTCAAGCTGATATGTCTAGACTTGCCATTATAAACCTTACTATAAGCTCTAGACACAGTAGCTTCACTATCGTAATGCAAGGAGATTGGTGGCATCGGTTGTGGCCACAACTTTATTTCTAATAACAAATTCCTTAGCCACTCTACTTCCTTGCCTGCAGCGACTAAGGCTAAAAATTCATCCTTGTTAGAAAAATATCTCAAAGGTCCTTGGAAAATAAGTGAGGAGGCCGTGAGGGTGCCGATCAATCGGGCAGATGAGCAGAATTAAAGTCTGAAGCCATAGTGGGGCCGATCGATCGGGACTCCTCGATCGATCGAGAGCCGCGTTTTCACACATGTATATATAGTGACGTAGGGTTCGTCCGGTTTAATTCAATTTAATTCTTGAGTGTTTTTCTTGTGACGCCGCTAACCAAAAGAGAGAGAGAGAGAGAGAATGAGTGATTGTAATTCTTCTTTTCAATTCAATAATAAAAGCTCCAATCTTCGCCCGTAGTTTTCTCTCCTCTCGATTGTAGAGGAGTTTTCACATAAATCCTTGTGTCATTTGTTTCTTTTCTCTTTTAGTCCATTTATTTCTTGTATTGTCGTGGTATTTGATTCGGATTGCATATTGGGAATTGAGTTTTTTCCGCACAAATTGGTATCAGAGCCTGGTTATTCGAATTGGTACAATGGCATCAGGTATTAAGACCAAGGTAGAGAAGTTCGGAGGTGAAGAAAGCTTTAGCTTATGGCCAGTCCATTTGAAAGGACTCTTGACTCAGAATGGCTTGAAGAAAGCACTGGAGGGAAAAGAGAAGAAAATCGGGAATATGACTAAGGCACAGTGGGAAGAGTTGGATGATAAGGCTCTCATGGCGATACAGATGTGTTTAGCAGATGATGTTTTGACAGAGGTCTTGTAGATGAAAACCGCTAGAGTTATGGGAGAAATTACTAGACATGTTTTGCCACAAGTCAGTCTCCAACAAACTCAGAGTGAAGCGTCAGTTATTCACTTTCCGTATGACAGAAGGTACATCTCTTAAAAACCATCTTAGTGAGTTTACTTCGATCATACAAGAATTAAAGGAATTGGATGATGTCCCTAAGGACAAGGACCAAGCTATGTTGTTACTGTGTTCACTCTCTAATTCGTATAGGGGCTTTATAGAAAGCATGATATACGGGGGTAGGCTGACCATTACTGTTGATGAGGTAAAAAGAAACCTTGTGAGTAAAGAACGGGTAGATAGGGAGTAATCTGACTCGGTGAATGACTCAGGCAGTAGTTTGCATGTGAGAGGTAGAACAGAACATAGGGGATCCGATGGTGGGAAGAAGTCTAGGTCTAAATCTAGACATAAGAACCCGTCGTGCCATTACTGTCACAAGAAGAACTATTATAAATATAAAAATAAATTGAAAGAAGATAACAAAAGTGACCAGGGCAAAGATAAGTCCGCTGAGGCTAGTGTTGTAAAGGATAATAGTGATGGGGAGTTTCTTTTAGTTGCTGATTCTCAGTACAAGTCCAAGTATAAGTGGGTCATGGATTTGGGTTGTTAATATCACGTTAGTCTAAATAGAGACTAGTTTTCCACGTATAAGTCTATACAGGGTAGAGTTGTCTTAATAGGTAACGATGCTACTTGTAAGGTAGTGGGGATTGGGACAATTCATGTGAGGATGTTTGATGGGACATTAGAACTTTAAGTGATGTATGTCACGTCCCGGAGTTGAAGAAAAACTTGATTTCCCTAGGTACCCTTTAGTCTAATGGGTATAAGTACACTGTTGAAGGTGCAGTCATGCGGGTCGGTAAGGGTGCCTTAGTTGTGATGAAAGGGAAAAGAATAGGTACGTTGTAAGAGCTTGCAGGTACTACCGTGATAGGTTCAGTTGCTGTTTCCACATCTACAATGACAAATGCAGAGATCACGAGACTGTGGCACATGAGATTGGGTCACATTGGTGATAAGGCGTCGTCTGAGTTGAGTAAAAGGGGACTGCTTTGTGGTCAGTCAACATGACTGATGAATTTCTGTGAGCATTGTGTGTATGAGAAGCAGAAAAGAGTCAGCTTCAAGCCAGCAGTGCATCGGACAAAGGGAACATTAGATTATATACATTCTGATTTGTGGGGACCTTCCAGAGTGGCTTCTAAAGGTGGGTCCAGGTATCTTCTTATGTTTACTGATGATTATTCACATAAAGTTTGGGTCTATTTTCTGAAGCACCAAAATGAGGTGTATGATGTCTTCAAGAAATGGAAGATTCTGCTTGAAAAACAAACAGGGAAGCCGATAAAGAGGTTGAGAACTGATAATGGTTTTGAGTTTGTTGAAGGTGACTTCACTCGATTTTGTGAAGATCGAGGTATAGTCAGACACAGGACATGTACAGGTCGAACTTAGCAAAATGGAGTGGCTGAAAGATTGAACAGAACATTACTTGAGAAGGCTCACTTATGCTTTCAAATGCAGGCTTGAAAAGAGAATGGTGGGCAGAAGCAGTTAGCATGGCTTGCTACATTGTGAACAAGACACCGCATTCTTCATTGTGGATGAAGACACCTAAAGAGGTATGGCCTGGTTCCACTTCTAATTATTCTCAGATAAAAGTATTTGGTTGTCATGCATATACTTATGTTAATGATGGAAAGCTGGAGCCTAGGGTCAAGAAATGCATCTTTCTTGGTTATTCATCAGGTGTGAAGGGACATAGGTTGTGGGATCCCAGTGCTCAGAAGTTTCTTCCTAGTAGAGATGTTACCTTTGATGAGTCTACTCTACTACATCAGCCACACACACCCTCTATTGATAGTGATTTAGCTCAGGCTAAGACACCTGATGTTACACAGATACAGTCAGATCAGCAGGTAGTTCAACTAGAGAGTACTCCGGCACCTTAGGTACGAGTTTCTGATGTTGTTGATAATGCAGAAACAGGTCAGCAGGTAGAGAATAATACTATACTTGGTGGTAGACAGAGGCGACAGATCAGGCCTCCAGAGAGATATGGGTATGAGGAGCTGATTTCTTATGCCCTTACAACTGCTGAGTCTTTAGATGACAGTGAATCGACTTCGTAATTAGAGGCTGTATCGAGATCAGTGGCTCGTAGCTGCGAATGAAGAGATGCAGTCTCTTCATAAGAACCAGACATGGGAATTGGTGAAGCCTCAAACAGGGAAAAGACTGATTGGTTGCAAATGGGTCTTCAAAAGAGAGGAGGGTATTCCCGGAGTTGAAGATGCAAGATTCATGGCACGTTTGGTAGCTAAAGACTACAGTCAGGTACACGGTGTAGATTTTCATGATATATTTTCACCTGTAGTTAGACATACTTCGATTCGTGAACTTGTGTCTTTAGTAGCCATGCATGACTTAGAGCTTGAGCAGTTAGATGTAAAGACTGCATTTTTACATGGTGAGATAGAAGAGAGTATCTATATGCATCAACCCAAGGGCTTCGTTGTAGAAGGAAAGGAAGACCATGTATGTTTGCTTAAGAAGTCTTTGTACGGTTTGAAGCAGTCTCCTAAGCAGTGGTATAGGAGATTTGATCAGTTCATGACAGGTCGTGGGTACATCAGGAGTAAGTACGACAGCTGTGTGTACTTCAGAAAGACTGATACAGGCTTCTTTGTTTATTTGCTTTTATACGTTGATGATATGTTGATTGCAGCACGAGACATGAAGGATGTTGATGACTTGAAATCTATGTTGAAGAGTGAGCTTGAGATGAAAGATCTTGGAGCAGTTAAGAAGATTTTAGGCATGGAGATTCGTAGAGACCGAAAAGCCAAAAAATTATACTTGTCACAGGAGAAGTATATTGAGAAGGTATTAGACAGGTTTCATATGAAGGATGCTATTCCTTAGCTGCTCACTTCAGGTTTTCAGCATTTGATTCGCCTCAGACTGAGGAGGATGTCAGGTACATGTCTCAAATTCCCTATTCTTGTGCTGTGGGCCATATTATGTATGCGATAGTCTATACACGTCTAGATATTGCTTTTGCAGTGAGCAGAGTCAGTAGATACATGGCGAATCTAGGTAAAGAGCATTGGCATGCGGTGAAATGGATTCTTAGGTATCTTTGTGAAACTTCTGATATTTGTTTGAAATATGGGAAAAGTAAATGATGCTTGGTTGGTTATGTAGATTCTGATTATGGTGGAGACCTCGATAATAGGAAGTCCCTATCAGGATATGTGTTTTGTTTAGGGGACAGAGCTATCGATTTGAGAGCGTGTCTACAGTCTGTTACAGCACAGTCTACTACCGAGGCCGAGTATATGGCAGTTACAGAAGCATTCAAAGAAGCCGTCTGGTTGAGGGGTTTGATTAGTGAGATCAGTGTTGGGCAAGGCACTGTTAGAGTCTACTGTGATAGTCATTCCGCCATTCACCTAGCGAAGGATCAGATGTCGCATCATGACAGAACAAGCATATAGATGTGAAGCATCATTTCATTAGAGATCAGATGTCGCATCATGACATGTTCACTAAGGTACTACCAGAGAGCAAATTCAAGCAATGCTCGAATTTGGTTGGTCTTTGCGTTTGAAGTGTGTTAGCCCCACTGGGCGTTTGTGAAGAAGGTGGAGTTATTTTATTGTTGATGTTAACTTTGAGCCAAGGTGGAGATTTGTTAGGAAAATATCTCAAAATTCCTTGGAAAATAAGTGAGGAGGCCGTGAGGGTGCCGATCGACCGGAGGAAGTACTGATCGATCGGGCAGATAAGCAAAATTAAAGTCTGAAGCAGTACATCCCCGATCGATCGATCAAGACCCCGATCTATCAGGACTCCCCAATCGATCGGGAGCCGCTTTTTCATGCGTGTATATATAGTGACGTAGGGTTCGTCTGGTTTAATTCAATTTAATTCTTGAGTGTTTTCCTTGCGGCGCCGCCAACCAAAAGAGAGAGAGAGAGAGAGAGAGAGAGAGAGAGAAGGAGTGATTGTAATTCTTCTTTTCGATTCAATAATAAAAGCTCCAATCTTCGTCCGTGATTTTCTCTCCTCTCGATTGTAGAGGGGTTTCCAAGTAAATCCTTGTGTCATTTGTTTCTTTTCTCTTTTAGTCCATTTACTTCTCGTATTATCGTTGTATTTGATTCGAATTACATACTGGGTGTTGAGTTTTTACCGCACAAGCCTCCATTGTTGAATGAGAGATGCAAGTTTGTTTCTTAGATGCCCAACTTATAGCACCCCCACCGAGGATGAAAATCCAAACTGAAGTGAATTTGTTATCACGAGCACTAGTAATCCAACTTGCATCTGTATAACCTTCTAGTACTGCTAGATAATCTCTGTAAGAGATTCCTAAGTCACTTGTTTTCTTCAAGTATCCAAGGATTCTATTAATTCCTTGCCAATGAGCAATACTAGGATTACTTGTGAACCTTGAAAATTTGCACACAGCAAATGCAATATTTGGCCTTGTGCCATGCATCGCATACATGAGACTTCCAATGGAACTGGCATATTCAAGTTGTGCAACTGCTCTACCAGAATTTTGAACATATTTGTCACTAGAGTCATAAGGGGTGTTTGCTTCTTTAATTCTAAGATGCTTAAACTTCTCCAAAATTTTAGCAATATAATGAGATTGATTAAGAGCATCGCCTCCGCTATGTCGTCTCACCTTTATACCTAAGATAGTATCTACTTCATTTATATCTTTCATCTTGAATTGTGAAGATAGATACTTCTTTGTTTCCTCAATACCTTTCATGCTAGTGCCAAATATTAGTAGGTCATCCACATAGAGACATATGATAACCCCATAATCTTCAGTAAACTTATAATAAATGCATTTATCAACATTGTTATGGGTGAAACCATTAGAAAGTATTGGGGCGTCAAACTTCTCATGCCACTATTTTGGCGCTTGTTTCAAACCATACAACGACCTTACTAATTTACACGTTTTTTCTCATTACCATGAAGCACAAAGCCTTCTGGTCGGTCCATATAAACTTCTTCATCAAGCTCACCATTTAGAAAGGCAATTTTAACATCCATTTGGTGTATATATAAATTGTATATTGAAGCCAGAGCCATTAACACACTAATGGATGTTATTCTTGCAACAAGAGCATATATATCAAAATAATCAATACCTTCCTTTTGAGAAAAACCTTTTGCTACTAGTCTAGCTTTAAAGGTTTGTAAGGAACCATATGTGTTATATTTTTTTCCTAACCCACTTACATCCTATCGGCTTTGATCCCGGAGGCAAATCCACTAGGACCCAAGTATTGTTGGATAATATTGAGTCCATTTCATCATTTATAGCCTCTTTCCAAAAGGCTGCATCTCTAGAAGCCATAGCCTCAATGTATGACTTTGGATCCTCCTCTATGTGTAAAACAATGGGTATTTTGTTTGTTATAGAGTTTGTGTCTCCTTCAACTAGGAACAATATGGCTTGGAAAGAAATAAAGTCAGATCCTAAATTTTTTTCTTTTCTTGCTCTTTGACTTCTTCTAGGATCTAATGGAACATTCTCTACACTTTTTTAATTAGCATTCACATTAGAACTTTTGGGAATGTCTTCTTGTAGTAGAGGTGATTGCAGACTCGCAGTATTTGGAGTATGCTCAACACTCTCATCATGATAAAATTTATTTTCAATAAATTTGGCATCTCTAGTCTCAACAATAACATTTGAGTCAAGGTTAAGAAGTCTATATGCTTTAAAATTTTGAGCATAACCCACAAACACACTTTTTATAGCCCTAGGACCCAATTTCGTCCTCTTAGGATCAGGTACTCGATAGAAGTCTAAACACCCCCACCCTCTAAGATAATCCAACTTAGGTTTTCTTCCTTTCCATATTTCTTATGGAGATGTTTTCCTTTGCCTAGATGGAATTCGATTATGAATACGACAAGCAGTAAGTAGAGCTTCTTCCCATAAACTTAATGGCATTCTGGCATTAATAATCATAGAGTTAACCATTTCCTCAAAAGTACGATTTTTCCTTTCAGCCAAACCATTCTGTTGAAGAGTATAAGGAGTGGAAATTTAATGAATTATACCATGTTCTTCGCAAAATGCATCAAAATCAATGGGAAAATACTCTCCCCCTCTATCACTACGAAGAATTTTAATCTTTCTTTCTTTTTGATTCTCTACTTCAGCTTTATAACGTTTAAACATACTAAATGCTTCATCTTTATTTCTCATAAGATATACATAAGTATATCTTGAAAAATCATCTATAAATGTTATAAAGTAATGTTTTCCACCTCTAGTAAGCACTCCATTCAATTCACATATATCTGAATGTACTAAGTCCAGAATTTGTGTATTTCTTTCCACTCTAGGAAAAGGTCTTTTAGTAAACTTTGCTTGGATGCAGATTTCACACTTATCCTTTTTAATGTTATCTTTAACTGAAATATAACCATGCTTGTGCATATATTCCAATGACCTAAAGTTTAAGTGTGCTAACCTAGCATGCCACATAGTTGAAGAAGAATCCACAAAGTAAATAGAAACAGCTTTCATTTCATTAATACCGTCAACATTAAGTTTGAACATACCATCACAGAAATAACCCTTCCCCACAAAGAAACCATTCTTGGATAATACAACCTTGTCAGACTCAAGTACAACTTTAAAACCATTCTTACACAAAACACCAGCAGAGACTAAATTCTTTCTAATTTCGGGAACATAGAGAACATTCACCAAAGTGAGTTTCTTTCTAGAAGTAAACATTAACTCAACGGTGCCCTATCCAAGAACCTTCACTGGATTGTGGTTTCCCATAAACACCTCACGATCTTTCACTTCTTCATAGGTCTTCAATTGCTCCTTGTCATTGCACATATGAATTGTTGCTCCAGAATCTAACCACCAAGAAACAGACTTGGTAGTTGCCATATGCAATTCGGTAACCATACCAATTTGCAATCCTTCCATGCCAAAAATCATGGCTACAAGGTCTTTGCACTCCTCTTGAACCATATTGGCTTTAGCAGAAGCAACAGGCTGGTTCTTTGTAGTGTTCTCCCTCTTTAACTCCCTGCAGTCTTTTATATAGTGTCTTTTTTGTGACAATGATAGCACTTGCGACTTTTCTTTATGTCCTACTTGTTTCTAAAATCAAAAGTCTTCTTTTTCTGGTTCTTATTTTTATGATTGTGGTCAGACACGTAACTATTACCAAGATACTCAACATCACGCTTTCTAATTTCTTCTTCAATACGTAGATGCCTAAGTAACTTTTCAATAGTGAAATCTTATGTCATATGTAGAAGTTTCTTTTTGTAATCTTTCCAAGCAAGAGGCAATTTTGCAATAATTGCTCCAACTTGAACAGATTCAGGAACGACCACTTTGACGTCACGAAGTCTATTAAGCAAAACTTACAACTCATGCACTTGGTCCATAATGGGTATACTGTCAATCATAACAAACTCGAATATTTCATCATTAGAAATTTATCAGTACCTTGCCTCTCTGTGTTGTAATTTTCTTCCAGGGCTTGCCAAATTTTCAACGGGGACTTGTTGGACATGTACAGATCATATAAATGGTCAGACAAATTGTTGATGATATGACCACGACAGACGAACTCATCCTCTTCACGTTTGTTCTTCAATTCTGCTACTTTGGCCTTCTCCTCATCCGAAGCATAAACACCGGCTTCTGAAATAGGCTTCAATTCAAGATCAAGGATGTAGGCAATGTTGAGTGCAGTAAGCAAAAACATCATCTTGTCTTTCCAGCGATTGAAATTAGTCCCATCGAAACGGTCCAATTTGACAAACTCTTGGTTCATGACTCGAAACATATCAATATTGGATGACTGTCCCGCCATTGAAATAATACCTTAAATTGTTGAGAATATGAGTATGGCATAATGTAACTTGGGAAATTCCTAAGGCCTAAGGCATACTTTAACACTGTCTTTAAGGTATTATTTTCCCTCTACACAAAGATTGTTCTTAGATAAAGCAAATATACCCCCAGGATACAATAAGCCTTCTTGGATTTTGTGGAGAACAACAACCAGAAAATCCCCTGAACTCTCTTGAGAAAGAAGAAGAGAAAGTAAGAAGAAGATGACACACAAAAGAATTTAATGGGCACATCAGACATTATATGGGGGCACATTAATTCAATGGATTTAAATTCACTTAGAAATCCGAAAATTGTTGCTAACCGAATTTAACTGTTTTGATCATTATTCATATCCGAAAATAAGTTTATTTAATTAAATTGATAAAAATAATAATAAAAGGTCATTATCCAGTGTGGTATGTCCCGTACTAAGCCCCCTCCACCCGCACTGCGCACAAGCGCACCAAGTGCCAAGTGTCGGCTAATAAGCCGCCAAAAGCTCCATAAGCGCCGCGCATGTGTGCGTGTGTGATTTTAGAATTTCCTTAGCCCATAAAGAGCAACAAGAACTCCTAAGCCTATAACAAGCCCAACATTCTAATAGGCCCATATGAGACACCCACTTATAAAGTAGTGTCTCTTCCTCTTCTTTTTCAATGTGGGATGCATTCCCATGTTTTACATAAACTCTACAATACAAACTACTAACACCCTCAAGTTGGGAGTTCTTGGAAACAGCCTTTCTTCAGGGTAGTACACTGAAGGGGGAAAGCTGCGTACATCCATCCCCCTGACCCTGCTTAGGTAAGAGCCCTTGAGGCATTGGGAATGTTGCTTCAACAATTACCAAGCAACAACTTTTGTATTGATAATATCATTAGAATTGTGAACTTTACAAGTAAAATAGGTATTAGTATGCGGGCGGGCGGTTGGGAAGGAATTAAAGGAGAAGAATAGGGAGCAAGAGACACAAGACTAGCATTCTCAATCAACTTTTTTTTCGATAATTAGCGAGGACAAAATCGCGATACAAAAGCCGACGTCTCAAATAAAAGACCCGAAGAGCACATACAAAGTGTGGAAAAGGAAAAATAACAAGCAAACCTATGAAAACAAGAAAGACAATCCTAATTCCTAGGATCACTCCCAAAATAGCCAAAAGATCAAACAAAGCAAAAGAAAAATACACCAAAAGAAAAAAACAACATCCTACTGGCAGCATTGAATGCCAAAGAAAAAACAACCCATAAGCAACTCTAGATACACCAAGAAAGCCCCGCCAATGAAGACATCAAAGACATGATGCAGTGTGTGAATGGGAAATAAGGGCTACTGGAAGGTTCAACGGCCTTCCCTTGGATTTTATTAAGAAAATTAACAAAATCACAAGAGGGGGATAGTCTCGAGTTCTCACACGTTGAGAAACGAGTCAAGAAATAAAACAATCTGAAAATTTAATAAGAAGCTACCTAAACTAGGCCCTATCTCTTCCTTTATATAAAGGAAGAAGATACAATTTAAAATCAAAAGTAAATCTTAACAAAATCGGAAATAAATAAAATAAATCACCTAAATAGGATAAGAATTGTAACTTCCCTACCTAAACTTGGAATCTTACCAAAACTGCCCCTTGATTGCTGTGAAGATTGAAATGGCTGAGATTCTCTAAGATTTCATGCGTTGATAGAATCAAGCGCTGGTCTTGGTGGTACCGTCACGCTGCACTTCAACCCGGTCCCTCCAAGTTGTCCCCTACACCCAGTAACACTAGGTCTTGCCCTGTTCCTCTTGATAAAGCCAACCCTGCTACATCATTCTCCCCGGGTTGAGGAGAATTCACCCTCGAATTCCTTTGTGGTGCTGCGGTGTCATTCTCACTGAAGTATGGAGTGAGGTGTTTAACATTGAAAACATCGGAAGTTCGCATACCTGGCGGGAGTTACAGGCGGTAAGCATTGTCGTTGATCCGTTCTCGAACCATTAAAGGACCAATCTTTCATGCAGTGAGCTTGTTGTACTCCCAAGTGGGAAACCTTTCTCTAGTCAATACATCCCACACTTTATCACCTGCTTGAAATTGAACTCGCCTCTTCTTCTTGTCGAAGTCCATCTTATATTTGGCGGTCGCTTCTAACAATCGAGCCCTTGTTTGCTCGTGCACATCCTTAAAGGAATTGATGAAGTATTTCGCCTTTCCATGGGGTCTGGATAAATCAGGAGCGGGCGCCAAGTTTATCGGAGCTTGGGGAATGAATCCATAAACAACGTGGAATGGAGCAAAGCAGGTAGTGCGACTGACTGAGCAGTTGTACACAAACTCTGCCTGTGGAGCTTGGACTCCCATCCCTTGGCATGGTCAGCTACGAGGCAATGGAGAAGGTTGCCAAGGGAGTGGTTGATTACCTCGATTTGCCCATCGGTCCGGGGGTGATGGACGGTACTGAATGCTAACGACGTGTTTGCCATTTTCCACAAGGTCCTCCAGAAATGATTCACGAATCGTACATCTCTATCAAACACAATGCTCAAGGGCAAACCATGGAGCTTATAAAACGTCTTTGAAGTACAACCAGCCACATGGATGGCATCTGCGGCTCGTTTGCATCCAATAAAGTGCGCCATCTTCAAAAAATGATCAACCATAACAAATATGGAATCAATACCACCAGGGGTCCAAGATAAGCCCAATACGAAATCCATGCTAACATCGGTCCACGGCTGACTTGGAATGGGTAGCGGTAAGTACATCCCAGCATTGGTGACACCCCCTTTGGATACCTGACAAATACGGCAACGTTAGACAAATAGTTCTACTTCGCGGCGCAATGTTGGCCAATGATATTGTGCTGAAATCAGCTTGAGCATCTTGTCACGCCTCATGTGTCCCGCATTGTGTTTCTCTTCAATTATCCGTAGCCGCCAACATGATTGAGGGATGCACAATTAGTTGTCTCGGAAGAGGAAGCTGCCACGTACGCAGTAGTCTGGGTGGAGCCCATTAGTGTGTCTCGCCAAATGCTGCCGAAGGTAGGATCATCTGGGTATAGCTCTGCCAAATTCTCAAAGCCTCTTACTTCAACTCGACTTTGCACCAAACCTAATGTCCTCCTGCTCAGTGCATCTGCAACCTTGTTAAGTTCTCCCGACTTGTGTTTGATAGTGAAGTGGAATAGCTTAATACAGCTAGCCCACTTGGCGTGTCTATCAGATAGTTTTTCTTGGCTGTTGATGAACTTGAGGGCCACATTATCTAAGTAGAAGATGAATTCTCTATTTGCCAAGTATGCTTGCCAATGCCTCAAAGCTCTCACTAGAGCATAGAACTCCAGCTCATACGTGGAATAGTTCAGTATGCTCCAATCCAACTTCTCACTTAAATAGGCGATTGGTTTATCCTGTTGGCTGAGCACGGTCCCAATGCCAACCTTGGATGTGTCCGTATGCAGCTCAAAAGTTTGTTGGAAGTCTGGTAGCGCCAGCACTCTGGCTATTGTCAACTTCTCCTTGATCTTGGCCAAAGCAGAATTTGCTTGTGGTGTCCATACAAAGGTACCTTTTTCATACACTCTGTCATTGGCGCCATGATTATACTGAAGGCAGGAACGAAACATCGGTAGAAGGATGCCAATCCATGAAAACTCCTCACTTCCTCAATTGTTCTCGGTACCGGCCAATCTCTTACGACCTAGATCTTGCTTTCATCTGCTAAAATTCCCTCCTTGGACACGACAAAACCGAGGAATGTGACCTTATCCTTCATGGATTCACACTTCTTAAAAGTGGCAAATAAACATTGGGTTCTTAACGTCTGAAGTACCTCTTGGAGATGGTGGAGATGATCGTCATGGTCACGGCTAAAGATGAGCATGTCATCAAAATATACAACGACGAATTTACCGATGAAGGGGCGGAGGATCTGGTTCATAAACCTTATAAATGTGCTTGGTGCTTTGGATAGCCCAAACGACATGACCATCCATTCGTAAAGGCCTTCTCTTGTTTTGAACGCCGTTTCCCACTCGTCTCCGGGAATAATGCGGATATGATGATACCTGCTCTTAAGATCAAGCTTAGTGAACACCTTGGCGCACCGAAGTTGGTCTAACAAATCATCAAGTCTTGAGATTGGAAACCTATAACATATCGTGATTCTATTTATGGCACGGCTATCCACCCACATTCTCCTTGACCCATCCTTTTTTGGCGTAAGCAAGGCAGGCACTGCACACGGGCTCAGGCTCTCTTTGATGAATCCCTAGGCCAGAAGCTCTTCAACTTGGCGTCTTAACTCTTTGTGTTCAATAGGGCTCATCCGGTAGGCATGAGATTAATGAGATGCTGAACGTCCCTTAATGGCGGAAGTGAGGCTAGGAGTTCATCTGGAAAGACGTCAGCATACTCCTCTAATAACTCCTTGACTTCTCTTGGTCTAGCATAAGGGTATTAGATGATCCGGTTAGAGTAGGGTAGTCTTTCTCTATCCTTTCTATCCCTATCTCATTCTCATTCTCTTTCTTTATCTCTTTTACCTCTACCTCTATCCAGAATTTTTTTTTTTTTTTTTTTTTTGCCATACTCATACATTTTTGATGTTTCTTTTGTGCCAGGTCTTTGGCTGATGGATGCAGACCAACTTTTTAGGCTGGGGGTCCTCAGAAACGGCCCCCCTTTAGGGTAGCCCCCTGAAGGGGGAAGGCTGCGTACATCTACCCTCCCCAGACCCTGCTTTCGGCGGGAGCCCTTGAAGGCACTGGGTTTGTTGTTGTTGTTTTTCTCTTGGTAGTTCCTTGGAGACCACGGTAACCTCCTTTCCAATTAGAACAAATAATAGCTAGGTCTCCCTAACTTCTCCGGCGAACATTGCACGGCCTTGGACATTCGGGTGCTTGGCGGCAAGGGCTTTTGGCTTCTCCTCTCTTCTTGGATGTAGGATTGTCTTAACGCCTTCATGAGTGAAGGTGTAAGTATTCTTCTGTCCGTCATGAATAGCTCCTCTGTCATATTTCCAAGGGCGTCCCAGCAACAAGTGACACACGTCCATTGTTACGACGTCACACCAGACGCTTTCTTTGTACTTGGGGCCAATAGAGAAATTGACTAAACAATGCCTTGATACCGTCACTTGGTTCCCTTTCTTCAGTCAAGACAGCTTATACGGGTGAGGGTGGTCTTCCGTCTTCAATCCCAGTTTGGACACAGCGGATTCAGAAATCACATTTTTACAGCTCCCCGAATCAATAACCATGAGGCATACCTTGTCGCCAATATTGCAGACTATCTGAAAGATGTTCTTCCTTAACCGGCTATCTTCGTTCTTCTCTCTCGTTTGAAGCACGCATGCCTAACCACAAGTCCCAGATGTTGCACCTCAAACGCAATGCCGGTAATGTCATTGGCGTTTGGATCCACCAACTCCTCAAAACCGTTCTCGACGACTGCCTCCTCTTCTTCATCCCTCTGTTCTTCAATGAGAAGGGCCTTTCCAGGAATGTCCTGCTTGTGGCAATCCGAAGCTCGATTCCAATTTCTCCGCATTTAAAACAACGAGTCCTGGAAGAACCCGCCAAGTCCTGGCTCATCGGCCTTGTAGCATTGGCTGGCGGTGTTCTGAGCTTAATATTCTGATTTGTCGTTGTCTGGGTTTGCTGTCTCCCCCTGGTTGGTGTGTTCCATGTACTGCCAACTTGGCAGTGCCTTTGCTGCCTCTCCACTTGTGCAGCTCTTTGTGCTGCCTTGGTCACTGTAAAGATGTCAAACATATTGATAACGTCTTGGATACTTTCCATCAAAACGCCTATGTATCTGTCAGCCAGTTGTTCCCTCGATTCCGCTAAGTCGTTCCTGGCGACCAGGGCATGGAATTCAGACGTGTTGTCTTCCATTGTTCTCGAACCTTGGCGAAGGCTCTGTAGGCGTTGATACATTAACCTGGCATGGTTGTGAGGCAAGAAGGCGCCTCGCAAATGTTTCTTCATCTTTTCCCAAGATTCGATCCTAGGTTTACCCTGTTGGAGCCGAATTTGCTTTTGGTGACTCCACCAGGCGGCTGCTCTCCCACGAAGGCGAGTTGCCACAAGTGCCGCCTGCTTCCGCCCCAGGATCTCCCGAAACTCAAGAACTTCCTTAACGATAACAAGCCAATCAAGGAACTCCTCAGGACATCCTCCTCCGTTGTATTCCGAAATTTCCATCCGAAGTCCAGAGTCCCACCTCCTGTCTTCGCATTAGTTGGGGTCATCATCGTCACGCGGTTGGTGCCTCATCTTGGGCTCCGGTAGGTCATCATCACGGAATTGATTCAAGAAAGGATAATTCATGTCTCCACCATTAACGCCAGGAGAAGGGTGGCGTTGGGGCCTAACTCTGTCCATCTGGTTGGAGTTTGTCCTGAGTTGGATCAAGAGTTGCTCGATCTGCCAGAGTCTCTCTTCCAGTTCCACAAACTTCCGTTCATGTTGCTGGTGTCGATCATGGTCAGTCACTTCGTCAATAGCTGCGGTCCTTTGTCATCTATTAGGGGCCATCATTTTCTTTTTAGGAAGTGTTCCAATGCTTTGATATGAACTGATGCAGCACGTGAATGGGAAATAAGGGCTACGGGAAGGTTCAACGGCCTTCCCTTTTAAGAAAATTAACAAAATCACAAGAGGAGGATAGTCTCGAGTTCTCACACGTTGAGAAATGAGTCAAGAAAATAAAATAATCTAAAAATTTAATTGGAAGCTACCTAAACTAGGCCTTAACTCTTCCTTTATATAGAGGAAGAAGATACAATTTAAAATCAAAAGTAAATCTCGAAAAAATCGAAAATAAATAAAATAAATCACCTAAATACGATAATAATTGTAACTTCCCTAACTAAACTTGGAATCTTGCCAAAACTGCCCCTTGATTGCCTTGAAGATTGAAATGGTTGAGATTCTCCGAGATTTCTTGCGTTGACAGAATCAAACGCTAGTCTTGGCGGTACCGTCACGCTGCACTTCAACCCGGTGCCGCCAAATTGTCCCCTACACCCGGTAACGCCTGGTCTTGCCCTGTTTCTCTTGCTGAAGCCAACCCTGCTGCATAAAGATGAAACACTCAAAAGCAGGACAACAACCAAACTCTGAAAAACTGAAACGGAACAAAAAAAGAATCTCCGAGCAGGCACCAACCAAGGAGAAAAAAACAACAAAATGCAGGTAACCTGGATGCAGTCTACTCTTTTTTCTTAGGAATCAAGTCTCTAAGGAACTCTAGAGGAAAGTGTCTGGCTTTCTTGTCACATTATTTTCCCTAGCTTTTCAATTCTTCATAGTGTTTAGCTGCAAGTTAACAAATTTAAATTGTCCAAAGAAAACTCTTGATTCTTCTTTGTCTTTCCAAATATAGAACTCCTACCAATCTTGACTTGCTCGGCCATATCATTACCACTTCTCAATCAATATGGGAATAGCTAGAAAGTTCTAAAAGGTTCTGGAAGGGTCTATGGTGTGTTTGTATTAGTCCTCTTTATCTTATTCTCACTCGTATCAAATCCCAATAAGCACAATTTAAGCATAAGCTATAAGGTATAAGGTGAACCTATGTAATATTAACATAATTTAAGCATAAGGTGTAAAGTGAGTATGTGCAATAGTCTCACGCATGCCTAATGAGCATTTTGTTTGAGAGGACATATTAGAGCATAAAATTTATGTTGTACTTTCACTCATCAGCTTAAGCTTTCAGGAAAGTTGCTTCTTTGACATCTACTACATGTGTGATAAGAATTATTTTCAGCATTAAAATTAGTTGCAACTTACAAGGGTATGTATAACAAATGTAATCAAATATGATAATACATTATCATATAACATAGACATATCATTATATGCTCAAAAGATCATGAGAGCTTTTAAGATATACGTATTTCTAATCAAAACTTTATAAGATTATAACTTAAAACGAAGCTTAATTTAAGTTTCAAGAGAATACATAAACATTTAATTTAACTCTGTTTTACTTCAAGGTAAGAAAGTATGTTTCTTTACAATATATGCTTGAAATTTTTTGCTTTTTAACTTTTGATGTATGCATGGTAGGATTGGTGGAATCGTAAAATCACATTACGATTCTATTCATTAGTTCTATTTAATATCAAAAGATTCTTAAACATTAAGATTTTATTTAGGATACAAATCGATTGACGATTGTGTATTGTAGAATTGTAAAATCTTAGGATGCGGATCGCAAGTTTAATAACCATGCTGCTAACTGGTGGTTTGAACTTATTTTTTCTATTAGAATGCGATATTAATCTTTTTAAGAAAATATTTCATGTTAGGAATATTTCAAGTTTACTACACTAGGCAAGAGAGGAAAAGGCAAGCCAAAGAAGAGATGGCTGGAGACGATCCGACAAGACCTCACCCACCTAAACCTTTGGAAGGAGATGGCCTTAGATAGGGCCCAATGGAGGGCTAGTATAGGGGTTATAGATGCTTCAATTGGAGTAGGGTAGTCTAGCTTACTAGTGCTAGGCCTTGACAGCCTCCTGGCATACTTAGGTGTGCACTTGTTCGCATGAGCTGCTACTTGCCTACCTGCCTGCGTTCCTATCCTGTGATCTCTGTGATTTCTGCTTAGTTTTTGCTTTCCGCTTGTTGTGGCTTGCTAAGTTCGTTGTTTTGCTCGCTAGGTGTCCTACCTTACTCATGCGTTGTTGATCTCCTGCTGACAGGTCTTATGCGCTATGCTTCGGACAATCCTCTCAGGTTGGGGGTCCTCGAAAACAGTCTCTCTTCAGGGTACCCCCTGAAGGGGGAAGGTTGCGTACATCTACCCTCCCCAGACCCTGCTTTTGCGGGAGCCCTTTGCAGGCACTGGGTTTGTTGTTGTTGTTGTATTTCATGTTAGGAATATGCCTCAAATTTATGTATTAGGATTTATGGGTTGCCAAGGGGTCATTGATCGATTGGGTGAATTAAGTTAAAATCCATTTTTTGGCCGAGAGAGGGCTGATTGATCGGCCTTAGCCGATCGATTGAGAACTTGTTTTCACGTAACCCTAGCCGTTTAGTATAAATATGGGGCTAGGGGGTACATTTTAGGTATCCAATCAAAATCCAATTAAAAGTGCGAGGTCAGCCGTCGTCATCAATTTGAGAGCATTACGAGAGTTAAGAGAAAGTGCTTCATAATTCTTCCATAGATCTCATTCAGAGGAAGTGCTATTGTAATTCTTTCATTCTAATATCAATAAAGAATCTCCATCTCCGTCCGTGATTTTCTCCCCTCTCGATTGAAGAGGGGTTCCCACGTAAATTATTGTGTGTTGTTTCATTTGTTCTTCCTTTTAGCTATTTTGTTTACTTCTCTTTTGTGTGAGTTATAGTATTGGAATCGAATTTTATCTTGGGCGTTAAGTTCCGCTTTAAGGAGGTATTTATATTTTTCCTTACAAATTGGTATCAAAGAATATTAGATTTGTTCAGATTACCTCAACAAATGGTATCAGAGCCCTGTTTATTACGATTTGATATTATGGCGTTCGTAATTAAGACTGAAGTTGAGAAGTTTGGTGGTCAAGGAAGTTTTAGTTTGTGGCAAGTCCTGGTTAATGGTCTCCTGATGTAGATTGGCTTGAAGAAAGCCCTAGATGGAAAAGAGAAGAAACCAGAGAGTCTAATTGATGCACAATGGGAGGAGTTAGATAAGAAGGCACTCACAGCTATTCAGATGTGTCTTACCAATGATGTTTTGACAGAAGTTCTGGACGTGAAGACTGCTAAGGAGTTGTGGGAGAAATTATAGGATATGTTCTGTTTCAAGTCACAGTTGATGAAGGTAAGAGAAACCTACTGAGTAAAGAAAGAGTAGATAAGGAGTTGTCCGACTCCGTTCAGAACTCAGGTTGTGGTTTATTTGTGAAAGAAAGAACTAAGTCTAAAGAATATGATGATAGTGGAAACAAGTTTAAGTCTAGACATCAAGACCTAACCTGTAATTACTATCATAAGAAAGGGCACATTAAGAGAGACTGTTACAAGTTTAAGATAAAACTAGAAGCAGATAACCGGTCTGACCAAAGATCCGCAAAAGCTAGTATTGTTGAATATAAGGATGGAGATATTTTGTCAGTGTCTGAACCTAAGTCCAGTTTTAGAGAAAGTTGGATTTTGGATTGGGGTTGCTCCTATTATGTTTGTCCCTATAGAGGCTGGTTCACCACATACGTGTCAATTCAGGGTGGAACTGCTCGGATGGGTAACGGTGCAATATGCAGAGTTTTGGGGATAGGAATAATTCGTATTAAGATGTTTGATGGCACTATTAGGACATTGAGCGACGTTTGATCGGCCCTACCCTGTGTATGGGGTGTTTTGTGTTTGGTCGAGATAACCCCGTGTGTGGGGTGTTTTGTGGAGAAGGTGGAGAATTGTCTTTATTTTTGAAATTTGAGTCAAGGTGGAGGTTTGTTAGGAATATGTCTTAAATTTATGTATTTAGGATTTATAGGTTGCCGAGGGGTTACCGATCGATCGGGGGGATGTCCCATCGATCGGGTGAATTAAGTTAAAATCCAGTTTTTGGCTGAGAGAGGGCCGATCGATCAGCCCTACCCGATCGATTGGCAACCTATTTTCGCGTAACCTTAGCCGTTTAGTATAAATATGGGGTTAGAGGGTACATTTTAGGTATCCAATCAAAATCCAATTAAAAGTGTGAGGTTAGCCGTCGCCATCAATTTTAGAGCATTACGAGAGTTAAGAGAAAGTACTTCATAATTCTTTCATAGATCTCATTCAGAGGAAGTGCTATTGTAATTCTTCCATTCTAGTATCAATAAAGAATCTCCATCTCCGCCTGTGGTTTTCTCCCCTCTCAATTGAAGAGGGGTTTCCACGTAAATCATTGTGTGTTGTTTCATTTGTTCTTCCTTTCACCTATTTTTTTTACTTCTCTTTTGTGTGAGTTATAGTATTTGAATCAAATGTTGTCCTAGATGTTAAGTTTCGTATTAAGCAGGTATTTATATTTTTCCTTACAAGTTGGTATCAAAGAATATCAGATTTGTTCAGATTACCTGAACATTTCACCTTTACTTTCCTTTTCTTTTTTCCTTGTTTTTAGCAATTTTCCCCATGCCACAACGATGAAACACACTTTCAGAAAGAAAAGAAAAAAAAATTGGTGTTATTTACATTTATGCTTATCTATTAGGTGTCTAGGTGGTGTTGAGGCAATTTAGTATCTAGTAGCATTCTATTAGATGTGTTGATATCTTATGGCACTCTTGATGTCGAGTTCCATTCACAGGGGAAAGTATGTGTTCTTATGAGCATTAGTGAATTTACATTGTTTGTACTACGATATCTCGATATAAATTGTATTCCTCTTTTCTAATCCTTAACGTTTATGTGGAGTGGCTATCCTTAGGCATCCTTTTTGATAATGCTACTTCTCCACACCATCTCATAGATTTGGGGTTCCTTGACAATTAACTTCTATAGATCAAATGCTTACATCCTCTATCAGTCCCAAAAATTAACTTTTGCCATATAAACAGGTATATTTTTTGTTCCTCTTAATCTATATTTTAGAGAAATATTTTTAGAATAAAATTAGAAACATGCTTACATACTTAAATGTTTTGGTATCTTTTTGTGAGCAAGCATAGTAACTACTTGCTCATTTTGCTTATTAATGACGTTGTCTCTTATTATATTTGATGTAACTGCTGAATATATCATAGGAATTTGTCCAATTTTATAATTGTTTTAGCATGATATATAAGTACTTTGTTTATAAGTAGATTTTCGATACATTTAGTTCAAATTAATTTGTAATAAGTGTGCCTTATGTCCTATATTATTTTTATATAACTTTTGCATGATTCTCATTTGTTTTTTGCTTTGTTGTAGGGGGATGATGTTTTGCTACAAGGTGCTTAAGGAGTTATTAAGTTTGTTTTGTTCGAAGGTTCGACAATGTTATCAAGTTTATGGTTAAATTTGATAAGATTTTGTGGTTTGGTTGTAGGATTTACATTGTGCAAAGTTAATATGTATGCATATTGATTCTCATTGTAAATGTGAAATATGTAACATTTTGGATCTTTTCATTTATCAATATGGATTATTGTTGTCTATTTCAACGATATGTTCTATTTGTGTTTGGAAGTTGGACATCTTATCAAGATGGACACAACATATTAACTCTATAACAAATGCTTGTATTGAGCTTATAATTATTGCACTTAGTTAAATATTTCACTTATCATAGTTTTCATTAGATTGGTTATACATCAATGAAAAACTGTTACATTAGGTCTCAAAAAACACCGTTATTAAAGTCTTATAAAAGTGTTACATTAGGAAAGAAAATAGTTACATATGATTCTTAATCAAACCATTACATTAGATCAAACACCGTTACTATAGATCTCATTCAATTTTTACCTAAAGTTTTTTTGAAAGTGTTACATAGATGCATAACTAAGGCAACATTATCACAACTGTTACATTAGGCTAAAAAATCCGTTATATAAGACTAATGTAACACACCCCTAATGTAAAGGTTAAAAAAGTGTTACATAAGATCGAAGGTAATACTTTTATGGTGTAAGGCAACACTTTTTGTGTGTTACATATGGTTAATTTTGTTGTAGTGAGCGAAAAATCACGAGTTTAAATATTTGTATATTATTATTTGAACTATTTTATTAGATACATGTAACTCAAAAACTAAAAGATCATAAGTTTATAAACTAATATATAATTAAAAAAAAAAAAAACTATCTTTGTGCCTTCACGATGTGAAGCTGAGTCGAAGCTCACTCTTTTGCCATCATTTCCTCTTCATTGAAACATCTCTCTCTTCTTTTATACACAAAGGATTTGATTCGTTGCAGTGCAACATCTGCAGTCTCGTCATCTATGTTTGCGAAGCACGCTCTGAACCAGCCTGGCTCTGAGAAGTGAAAAGAGGAGCCAGGGGAGACATTTATCTTCATTTCTTCTATTATAATGTGCCATAATTTTGACTCTGCCTCAATTGTTGGATGTTTGAGTAGGTGTCGCCAATTCATCCATACAAAAAACCCAGCATTGCTTTTCAAGCAACTAATCCCAACCTTTGCAAGCCCTTCAGTGAGGTTCTTGTGCCTTTGAGCTAATCTCTTGGGACTCTCAGTCAAGAATTTCTCAACAAACGCATCATTTGAAAGCATATGAGTGAGAAGGTATTGTGTTTGGGAGGAAACCAAGCCAAAGATTGACATTTTACATGCACAACTCACAACTTGGTCATTGTATGAATAGATTATCCCAACCCTGAATCCAGGAAGGCCCGTATCCTTTGATAAACTGTAGATTATGTGGATGAGATCGTGGTTACAGGGCACATCTTTAACGATCTTAGCCACGCTAACAAATGATGGGGAGTTGAAGATGGCGGAAGCGTATATTTCGTCACAAATGAGATGGATATTTTTCTCATTAATGAAGGCCACAAGACTTGACAATGTCTCCCTATCCAAGGTGGTGCCTAGTGGGTCTGATGGGTTTCCAATTATCAAGCCTTTTACCCTTATTTTCTTCTTGCATGCTTCATCATAGGCACATTCCAATGCTTCTCTTGTGATTTTGAATCCATTTGAGCTCTCACATGAAATGGGTATTAGATTCACTCCCGTTCGCCACCCCAAATCGCGTGCAAAACTACCATCAAGAAAGAAAAATCATCAGTTTCACTTTTAGTGGATGGTGGTTTAAAAATAATCATGAACATGGTGGATTAAAGTTTGATCTTGGACTTGACTATTTGCTAGTTCTATTACACGGTACCTAACCTCCTCTCGGGGATTATATATTCGGAATTCTTGTGCACCAAGCCCCGACCTAGTTGAATACTTATAATAAAAGCAAGGAGTTTCAAAAGTGGATTCTCTTATTGTAGCTTTGATTATAACGCTCAACATACACTATTAAGGACCCTTCTAGCTTTGTACTCTATATAAATTTTCTGTCTTTTCTTTCATTATATTATGTTTAAGAAGATGCTTTCGCCCCTCTTACTCAGTTATCAGAAAGAACAAAAAAAAAAAAAATACTTCTTCAATAGGAGAAAGGTAACATTAAATAACTGTATTTATATAATTAAATAATATTTTATAATATTTTATCATGTATATCGGATACTGGTATATAATATATGGTTGTGAAATGAAAAGGTTAAAGTTAGGAAGTTGCTTAAGTAAATAAAATATGATAAAACCACGTAGTTATAACTTCGACTAATTTGATTAAGACCAAGGTCAGAAGCCAAGTATTATTTTAGTCCTACAAAGCATGCCTTTGACTAGGCGTGGCCAACAGGCCGGGTCGGCCTGGAAACCGGCCCGAGCCCGGGGCCCTTTTTGATGGGGGCTGGGCCCGGCCTGGCCCAGCCCGAGCCCAGCCCGGCGGGGCCCGGGAGTCCTAATTTTTTAAAAAAAAATTTTATATTGCGTTTACTTTGTATTTTTTGATAAACAAATTTGTACTTTTAAATATTAGGCTCCAACTACATTGTATTTGTACTTGTTACGTTATTTATTTACCATTATTTACTATTACTTATAATATATTTTATTTTATTACATATATTTAGCATTATTAGTGCTTGGGATAAAATGTATTTGTATCTCACATTATTTATCAATGAATTATAATAATTTTAGTGCAAAATGACTTTGTATTTTTTAAATTTTGTATTTTTTTTAAGCCGACGGAAGCAGGCCGGCCCGCTACAGTGCCGGGCCGGCCTGGCCCGACCCGGCCCGTGGCCACGCCTACCTTTGACCTACCCTCCTGTTGGCCCACTCCTTACAAACAATTTAAATATATTAGTTTTAATATATATTTGTTATAATTATATAATAATAAGTTTTCTAAGCTCTTTTAACCTTTTTTTTTTTTAAATTATTATCCTTATTTAGATGTATGGAGAATTTCCACTGATTAATACTCACATCTACTCTCAAACTGTGCAGGCCCCTCGATCAGACTCACTCCTAAATATTGTAACTTATACCGGGTTCATATGTATTAGTATTTTGTGTCACATTCATTTTGTAACGATGCACAGATTAATATTCATGACTTTAAAAAATACATGCAGAATTACGAGAAATGCACAATGGGAGAGGAGACATACGCTGGGTTGTAAGGGGATGGTATCAAAAAAGCGTCTCCTGGATCCGCTAGGCAAAACATGATTGTTTCATTGGCTTCGGTTGCTCCCCTGCTCATTACTATTCTATTTGGATCAAAGGTCACTCTGCCTCCTCTCACTCTGCCCATGAACTTTGCAATTGCCTGAACACAATTTATGTACGTGAGTGAATATTAATTGCTGAAAATAACCGCCCGGGATTGGTCACAAAGTGATAAACAAAAAAGAACATAGAATATAGAATATAAAATATATGATACCAACTAGAATCATAGTACGCCTCCCCGGGATTGGTCACTCATGAACCTTACTTTCTTTACGAGATCAGGCCAAAAGAAAGAGTAGCACTTAAAATTTGGGTCAAATTAGAACTCGTTACTAATCCCAAAATAGAAGTATTGAAAAAACTCAGATAAACAAAAAATTGTAAGTCTTCTTCGTTATTGGACATATAATTGTCATACTAAGCCATCAAGGATAGCCAAGCAAGGAAATAAGCAAAGAGAGCTTAAGGTCGTGAATGTGTACTATTACCACTTTAAATGCTACCTTAACATTCGACATTCTAATGTCTTGTACCACGTCACTTTGTACTTTATGAAACATAAATTATGTCTCAAATTTGTCCAATTATCATGTCGTTTGGTATCTCATTAGTGACCCTCGGGGAGGACCCTTCGTCCCTCCCCCACGCTTCCCGTACTAGGGTGTCGCCGCCTTGAACCGCCCATGCCACCCGTCCTCGGACGTCGTTGCCTTGAACCACCCATGCCGCTGCCGACCTCGGGGTCCTCGGGCTACCCTACCGTCTCCACCCCTCCGGACGTCATTCCAGTTGCCCTTGCGGCTACCATTCTAGTCACCGTTCGCCGTTCCAAACCCCATCCGTAGCTCCTGGTCCCCTCCCAGAAGCCGTCGACGCCGTGCCGTGTCATTTCGGGCCTCCCCCCTACCGCGTTGTTCCAGTCCATTCCTGTGGCCATGCCGCTCCTATTCCCGCCATCGCCACCGCCTTGAACTACACACCAGGGGAGCTCTTTCAACCTTCGCCGCCTGTCCTTGCTGCTCCAGTCCATCCCGAGGCCGCGCCGTTCCAGTCCACCTCTTCTCCTCTACCACCATCTCCACATCCTGGGTGATGCGTCCCGCCTTATAGCTTGGGTTCGTTCAGGTCTTGGTGGTCTCCTCCGCCATGTCTCCCTCTTGTTCAGGTGACGGGTGTTTAGTCCCTCGGGTGATGGTCGACCCCACTTTGCTTCCCCTTCAACGCCGTCGAGTTTCCACCACCACCGCCGTCGCCCTGGTCCATCTTTAGCTGATGTCCTTCTCCAGGGCCGAGTTCCACACGCCACCGTGTCTCCATCTCCACCGCCAATGTCCTTCGACTGCAACAACGATTTTATTTTTCGTTCTTTGGCTGTTTTTGTTGTTGTCTTGGTCCAGTCAAAACATTTCTGCGTCATCACCTCTCCTGTACCAGCATCAATTTTGTTCTTAGGACTAGTCTAGCAGGGTCTGGTTGTGTTTTCGTTGATGTGAACCACCTGTTACACCTAGATCTCTCTGACAATGTAATTCTTCAAGAGGCTTCCTGACTTTACTCGCCATTCTAGAGTTTCCTTCCCCTTCCTTGTGTTGTGGGCTTGGTACCCTCCCTGTCCGGCCCCATGTCTAGTACCGTGCTTGCAATGTGGGGGAGGGGGATCTCCCTCTCCTATTTTTCACCCTCTTGATGTTGTTCGTCTCTGACTGGAAAGTGTGACTGTGTGTGTGTCTGCTACAAATTCATCTGGTGCCTTATTAGTCTCTAGTCCGTTCCTGTTTACATGATGTTGTCCTGTTTGTCTTTGGTGTCTGATTTTTCCCGTTTTGATCTGGATTTTTGTACCCATCTCTGTTTACGAGATGGTTATGGTCTCGCCGCGTCGAGGCCCGGTATGTACTTCGGTTTTTCTGATAATTATCAAAAAAAAAATCATGTCGTTTGGTTTGTCCTGTTTCCGTATCTTCCCTAGTAGGGTTGTGAGGCTCTTTGTGTTTGCCTGTTTTTTATTATTTTCTTGTTTGTTTTGTTTTGTTGCTTTAATTCCTTTTTTTTTTTAATGGGTTGACTCAGAACTCGCTTGTTCAAGCTGTCCACTTTGTATCGTAACTCTGTCTTTAATTATCAAAAAAAATTAATACAATGTAAATTACAAAAATATCAAATTTAAATCGATAGACAAAAAATTTAAATCTTTATATGAATATAATAGATAAAATATAAAGATAAGTAGCATAAATAACCCATACCGACGGGAACTTAAGCACGTGAAACATATCAAAGAGGTTCTTTACTGCTTCTTTTTAATTTTTAATTTTGATTATTTTAGTCAAACCTTAACAGCTGCATGTCACTGGCCGCCTTTGGCTGACACTGTCCTTGGTGCTCAATAAGCAGACATATGCCATATGGTGTCTCCTAAGCCTGTTCGATACTAATGCGCATTGATTGTGTTCAGGTGTGTCCGTAGTATGCCGTGTATTTCATCTCTTGAAGGTGCATATTGCTGCTTGTTGACCATAGGGGGTAGGCTGGCCCGGCCCTAGCCTCAGGGCCCAGGCGCCGCACGGGTGATCTGCGCTCATCCCGTGACAAGTGGTATCAGAGCGAGGCTCAGGATATGCGAGTAAGCAGCTGTGGTGGGACCGAGCTTTGTCCGTGGTGGTGGACACTCCTAGGGAATGGGAGTGGCTCGTGTCCTAGGTGCGTTGAGCGGGTTTGTCCGTGGTTATGGACACTCCTTGTGTGGGAGGGGCACTCTAACGAGGAAGTTTCGGAGTGAAGTTGAGTGGCTCGCGGTTCCGGATGTGGCGGAAGGTGCATCGTATTGGGCGCCAGTCAGGCGTGCTGACCGTATGGCTGGCTTACTGCGTGGAGATTGGGCCGATCCTTGGGGTGCAGTGCGAAGTTCACAAGGTGAAGAGTCAACAAGCATCGTGGAGCGAGACGTGTACGTGGTGCACTATGGTGCATGGAGCTGGCATGCTGCTTTTTGGGCACGCTGCTTATCATCAGGTGAGTGTCAATAGCATGTCAGGGGTGTCACGTTGGAGGGGATGATGATGTGGTCATCCCGTGACCACTCAAGGCTACTAGAGATGCAGGGATGCGATGATGGGCAGGCACCCGCAACGAGGACGTTTGCGGAATTAGGTGGGGGAGAATGTCACGGGCCGCCTTTGGCTGACACTGTCCCCGGTGCTCAATAAGCAGACATATGCCATATGGTGTCTCCTAAGCCTATCCGATACTAATGCGCATTGATTGTGTTCAGGTATGTTCGTGGTATGCCGTGTATTTCGTCTCTTGAATGTGCATATTGCTGCTTGTTGACCATAGGGGGTAGGCTGGCCCGGCCCTAGCCTCAGGGCCCGGGCGCCGCACGGGTGATCTGCGCTCATCCCGTGACATGCAGCCATCTGTCCTCCTCCCTTATTACCTAATATAATTTTATTGTCTTGTCTAAAAAGTTTAATTAATGAATAAAAATTCAATAATAATTTTGGGGCTCTAACAAGTTCTCACACCATTAGGTTTTAAGTATTGATAGTGCACATGCAAGTCTCATATTTTATATTTAAATTATATTAATATTAAAAGTGTAGGATGTAGGTTCGAACTAATGACATTTTGGACAACGAGCTTTGATATTATGTCAAAGAATTGACTGTTTAAAAAACCTAAGCTAATATGTAAAGGTACAAGAATAATTTTCATACTTTAATAGTCTGAACTTAAAAGCTCAAGTTGATTGGTGAAAGTTCATGAATAGTTTTATACTCTAAGAAATGTCCCCTCACTTGAGTGGTCATTGGGTTTGAAGTATAAGATGATTGATGCGCCTTAGATTTACGCATCTTTGATTGTTATTTTAATTATTTTACACCTATTTAATTATAGTTCTACACTCATTTTGGCAATTTTTATGTTTAACAGGTTTGAAATTTTGAAAATTGTCAAATCTGGTGCAAATAAGACAAATTCGATGCGTAAACAATTAAATCAAATCAATCGAGATTCGGGACATGAACGTATAACTCGAGCCCGACCCATATCGGGCCCAACACACAGCATCGACCCGCACCAGCCCAGCCCAACACCGACACCACCAACACCAGGCCCAACACTGACATCATCAACCACGGCCCAACTTCACCAACACCAGGCCCAGCACTACAGCATCACCTCCGGCCCAACTCGGGCTCGATTCGACCTTCAGGCCCGTCAACCACCAGCGTCCGGCCCACCACCAGCACCGACTTAGGGTTTCGTTAGCAGCAGCAGCTTCAATTTAAAAGGAAGAGAAGCGTTCAATTCTGGCATCTAGATTCGGCTCTGTTTTTTAATTCTTAACGACGGCCGCTATTGTTGGTGTAAATACTTGCAAAATCAAGTAAACAGGTAACTTTTCATCTACAGGTTCTGAGGCGTGTTATCACTTTCCTTAAGACTTATTTCAGCGTATGAAATAGTCTCGGAGATACAACGATAACAAAAATATGGAGTGAAAATATGTATAGGGAGATGTAAGAGAATGACCGTTTTTCACAAACAAGAACTTGTTTCATCATCATCCAACAATCGAAGTGTGGGGTATATATAATAAATCAAGTGAAAGAAGACGTCCCAAAACATAGCCCAAAAGAGGGGTGCAAAAGACGGGAAGTTAACGCGTGAAAACCTGGCAAAAACCGTCCCTGTGTGTCGACACACAGTTCTGCAGAAGCAGTTCTGTTGATCTGTGTGTCGACATACCATCCTTGTGTGTCGACACATCCTAACACACTTCAAAAACACATCAAACACTTAGAACACACATTTGGGACCAACTTCAAAGCACTTTATTCACAATATTCATTACATAATTTGAAAATACATAAACATTCTCCCACTATTTTCAAAGTACAGTCATTCTCATAAAAGACATCTCTAAGTTAAAGGAGACCATGTCGTGCATCTATGAGGGTGTCTATCGATTGACCCCCCAGCTAGTGATGACATGTTTGCAATTAATCGGATCGAAGATGGTAGACTAAGCTTTGAACCACTCAACCCTTTTGACTAACTGAACACATCACCACGCACTAGGCAATCTACTCCCCGTACATACCTTATACCTCCCAGATCGACACATATGATGCCGTGTGTCCTGTACCCTTCGCGAGTGTATCAGGGCCAAACCCTTTGTCAAAAATCACCCCTTGAAGCGGCCAAATTTCACACTCACTACGGTGGACCCCAACAGATCATGTCCTGCGACCGATATTCTATTACAAGATTATCAAAGCCGGGTCCATTAAGAGCTTACGCTCATCGTTTAAATCTTTGACGCAGTACCAAGCACTTCACACACGGGATGACAAAATTCTTTTGTGCTTGCAGCCTCACGGATGATAAAACTCACTCGTTGGACCCGAGACCTAGCGCCTGACTAGGCGTCGAGTTGAGGGCCAATCATAGGTGACTAAAAACGACATGTTTCAACCCCATCCCTGTGCACGTTTTCAGGACTAAGTCTCTAGCAAGGCCTTTTGTGAACAGATCCGCTAGATTCTGACTTGTCCTCACAAAATCCACAATAATGACACCTTCTCGAATCAGATGTCTCACTATACTATGTCTCATACCAATGTGTCGAGACTTCCCATTGTACACCTCACTGTACACTTTAGAAAGCGTTGGTTGACTATCACAATGGATAGAGACCGGTGAGATCGGCTTAGGCCACAAAGTTATCTCGTACAAGAGATCCTTTAACCATTCGGCTTCTTTAGCCGCGGAAGCAAGAGCTATAAACTCCGCTGCCATCGTAGAATCAACAATACAGGTCTGTTTCTTGGAACCCCAAGAAACTGCACCTCCCCCGAGTAAGAAAATCCTTCCCATGTGAGATCCAACTGGCATCCGAGTATCCCTCCATAATCGGGGGATACCCTACATATGAAATACCATAGTCTATGGTACTTTTCAGGTACTTCAGTACTCTATAGACCACTTGCCAATGTACCTTACTTGGATTGCTAGTATATCTATTAAGCTTTCCTACATCATACGCTATGTCAGGCCTAGTGCTCGTCATGGCGTACATCAGACACCCAATTACTCGGGCATAATCCAACTGATAAACAGGTGGGCCACTATTCGGTACCAATTTCATACTTGGGTCCACGGGTGTGAGCACCAGTGCACGTGCACCACAGTTGAATCTATTCAACACACTTTCCACATAGTGGGATTGAGTCAAGGATATGGAGTCCCCATTCCTTACAATCCTTATACCAAGGATTACCTCAGCATCACCCATGTCTTTCGTAGCAAAGTTCTCAGAGAGAAACCTTTTAGCACTCTCTACTTGCTCTAGATCCGTATCGAATATCAACATGTCATCCACATACAAGCAAATTATGACACCTTTGCCATTTTCGAACTTGCTATATACACACTTATCTGATTCATTTATCATGAACCTGTTGTTCAGAACAACCTCATCAAATTTTTGATGCCATTGTTTCGGGGCTTGCTTTAGCCCATATAGAGCGCGTATGAGTTTACATACCTTCCTCTCTTGGCCCGGTACAACAAACCCTTCAGGTTGTTTCATATACACTTCCTCTTCCAATTCACCATTCAGAAAGGCCGTTTTCACATCCATTTGGTGAATTACAAGTTTATACACAGAGGCAAGAGCGATCAACACTCTTATAGTCGATATCCTCACCACGAGGGCATAAGTGTCAAAGTAGTCTAACCCATATTTTTGGGTAAACCCTTTAGCCACCAATCGGGCCTTAAACTTATCAAAAGTCCCATCGACTTTCATCTTCTTCTTGAAGATCCATTTACACCCAATCGGCTTACTACCTTATGGAAGATCCACTAATGTCCAGGTATTACTGCCCATGATGGAATCCATCTCATCATTAATTGCCTCTTTCCAAAAGGCGGCATCATGAGACCTCATTGCCTCATCAAACGTCATAGGATCAGCCTCCATGACATAACAACATGGTACAATAGAGGCCACATCATTTCTCGAACGTTCTACCAAAAAGGTATAGAAGTCTGGTCCCAAAGATTTCTCTTTCCTTACTCTCTTACTCCTTCAGAGTTCTGGAATAAAATCAGAGGTTTGTTCCCTCTCATGGTGAACACCATAATCACCATACGACACCGGTGTGTCGTTATCAACCGGTACATAATCCCTCGGTCTAGGAATAGAGGTGAACCGATTCTCATCAAAGATGGCATCTCTCGACTCTATTATTGTATTAATACCAACATAATCATTTGGCTCAATTACATAGAATCGATACGCCTTACTGTGCTGCCCATACCCAACAACTATCCTATCGATGCCTCTTTCACCTAACTTTTTACATTTAGGTTCAGGGACTCTAACTACGGCCCTACACCCCCGCACTTTAAGATAACTCAACCTAGGGGGTCTACCATTTCAATGTTTATATGGGGTCATTTTGCTTTTCTTATTTGGAACACGGTTCAAAATGTGACAGGCTGTTAACATAGCCTCACCCCAAAACCCATCGTTAAGACCGAAGTATGATAACATAGAATTAACCATCTCAGTAAGAGTTCGGTTTTTTCTCTCAACCATGCCATTCTGTTGTGGTGTATACGGTGCAGTTATTTCATGCACTATACCGGTGGATTTGAAATACTTGGGGTCATAGTACTCTCCACCACGGTCCGACCTAAGTCGTTTGAGGAAGGTTTCACAATGTAGTTCTGTTTTAGCCTTACATGCTTTAAATCTTTCTAGCGACTCATCTTTACAATGAATCAGATATACATAGTAATATCTCGAACAATCATCAATGAAAGTGATAAAATATTGTTTTCCCCCTATGGTAGGAGTACTTCTGAAGTCACACAAGTCGCTATGTATCAGGTTAAGAAAATTCGTTTTTCTTTGTACCGATGGAAACAATAACTTAGTTATTTTCGTCAGCGTACAAGTTTTGCATTTATCGTCTACTTTTTCAACATGTGGAATCAACATTGAAGTAGCCATTTCACGCATTCTACGATAATTCACATGTCCTCTATGATGCCATAAATAAGTAAAGTCAAGCAAATAAACAGAACTAGCACTTTTATTATCAATATTTAATTTAAACATACAGTTACAAAGATACCCCTTTCCAACAAACACGCCCCCCTTAGACAGTACAACCTTGTCACACTCGAAGACCAGTTTAAACCCGAACCGATTCAATAGGCCACCACACACAAGGTTCTTCTTCACATCCGTGGCATAGTAACATCGGTTAGGGTAAGGGTTTTTCCAGAAGTGAAAAGTAAGTCAACTTTTCCCGTCCCCGTCACCGGTATACTCGCTCCATTGCCCATGAACAATACAGTACGGTTGTTCACGAGTTCCAATTCTGTAAAGAAACCTTTGTCTTTACATACGAGCTTTGTGGCCCCCGAATCAACCCACCAAGAGTCATCACTCGACTAGGTCGACCTCCGAGATCAACGCCACAAACTTCTCGTTTGAATTTTTGTTGCGGTGATCTTGCCCCTTCCCCTTATTGTTCTTAAGGCAGATATAGTCCCTCCTCGGGTGATCGGGTGCATGACACTCCCAACAAACCAACTTTGTTTTCTTTTCATTGCGTTTCTTGTGAAAGTGTCCGGTTCGTTTGGTCCTCTTACTCGTCTGGCCTTCTTTTGTGACATTGATCTTTCCAATGTCACCGGGGCGGTCCTTGTCATCCTGTAACCTGTATCCTTCCTCAATTCTCAAATAGTTAGCCAATTCTTCGATTGACATGTCTTCCTTTTTGTGCTTGAGAGACTTTTTAATGTCTTTCCAAGAAGGGGGAAGTTTGTCAATCAAAGATGAAACAACAATGGTGTCGTCCATGTTCATATTATGTTGTTTAAAATTATTCAAAATTCGTTCAATTTCAGGGAATTGCTCCATGACCGGATGACCATCCACCATTTTATAGTTATTAAATTGACTAACTAAAAATTTCGTACTTGTGGCGTCTTCTGCCATGTACCGAGCCTCGAGCGCGTCACACAGTTCCTTAGCGGTCGGGACGTTGGAGTAGATGTCGAAGAGAGCGTTAGTCATCCCATTGAGTATGTGCCCTTGACATATGTAGTCATCATTAGCCAAGCTCGTTAATAAGCCAATGTCTCCTCCTCCTAAGCAGCGGGGGGTGCAGGATATGATGTATTCAGGACATACACCACATTAAGCGTCGTTATCAGGAAGTGCATCTTCCTCTTCCAACGGCGGAAGTTCCTGCCATCAAAACGATCCAATTTCACGAAATTCGCGGTCATCTCTCTCAGTGACGAAGCCATATCAAACCAAGATCCCATACTTGAAAATTAAGTCTTAAGATGGTTGGTGTGAATACTTGCAAAATCAAGTAAACAGGTAACTTTTCGATCTACAGGTTCCGAGACATGTTGTCACTTTCCTTAAGACTTATTTCAGTGTATGAAATAGTCTCAGGGATACAACGATAACCAAAAATATGGAGTGAAAGTATGTAAAGGGAGATATAGGGAGATGTAAGAGAATGACCGTTTTTCACAAACAAGAACTTGTTTCATCATCATCCAACAATCAAAGTGTGGGGTATATATAATAAATCAAGTGAAAGAAGACATCCAAAAACATACCCCAAAAGAGGGGTGCAAAACCCGGGAAGTTAACGCCCGAAAACCTGGCAAAAACTGTCCCTGTGTGTCGACACACAATTCTACAGAAGCGGTTCTGCTGATCTGTGTGTCGACACACGGGCCCTGTGTGTCGACACACACCCCTGCATCCCTGTTCTGTAAGAATGTGTGTCGACACACCATCTCTGTGTGTTGACACACATCCTAACACATTTCAAAAACACATCAAACACTTGGAACACACATTTGGGACCAACTTCAAAGCACATTATTCACAAATTTTATTATATAATTTGAAAATTCATCAACACCTGTTTTCTCTCCTTTCTCTCAGCTCTCTCTCTCTACCCCCAGAATTTTATATTATTTTTCTTTTTTTCGTTAAATTGGAACGAGAGTGAAATTAGTGTGGAGATTAACATGAGTTTGTTCAGCTTCTTCTTCACCGGATCATCCTTGATGGAGAGCTAACTTGCTCTCTGGGGTTAGATAAAATCTTAGCCTTTACTTTTGTTTACTTTTAATTCGGGTTAATTTGATTGTTTACATAAATTGCTTGGTTGAGATAAATACTTTGAAGTATTATATGTTTATTGTTTATTCAATTGATATGATTATTGAGTTTGTAACCTTTAATTGTTGATATTAATATTTATAAATTAATTCTTTGTGCTTGCAGCCTTATGATTAATTAATCAAGCAATAGTATTAACTGAATTGTTAATTAAAGTCTATCTTCCCTACACTTTAGTTAGATAGGGTCAATGCGTAATAATTAACAATACATTAGGTAGAGCCTTTTTTCCTTATATTTTAGTTAGATAGGGTCAATACGCAATACTAACAAAATTATCTTAGTAGGTTGAAGCTTGCAGCCTAAACCACTACTCGTGTGACAATCAATAATCCCAATTTAAGAGTTAACGCAAAAATAATTGGCTAATGATGGATTTGAAACCCTATGTTCCAATTTAATACATTTTTCCGCTTAGAAGTAGATTACTTTAGTTTAATTGTCATTTTCTGGATTAATTAACACAAAGATATCACTTTATCTTAAATCAATTTAGGTCATAGATTAAATTCATGCACTCTTAGTCCCTGTGGTTCGATACCCTCTCGCCCTATACTTTAATTTAGGTGTGTTTAATAGATAGGGTTTTATATTAAATTTTGATAGACGTAGAAAAACACATCAGGATTTAGGCGCCGTTATCGGGGACTAGGCAACGTTCGTGATTTTATTTTTGTGACTTTCTTTGATTTTTAACTTCCTATTTCTTCTTTAATTTTAAATTATTTTATTTTATTTTTCAACCAGGGATTTAAAATCTTAATTTGATTCTTAATTTAGGATTTTTAATTTTTAATTCTCTTTAATTATTATATTCTCTTTTCTAAAAAAATAAAAAATTTTATTTTCGTTTTATTAGCATTATTTTTCTTGTGATTTTTGCGCATAACTAAATTTTAGGGCATCTTGTTATTTGTCTTTTTTTTAGTATTTGTTTTGTGTGTTTTATTTATTTTGCCTATTTAATTTTTAATTTACTTGCTTCGTGTGGTTAATTGTTCATGCACGATCGTCGTTCTTTGTCTCTTGACCTTACCATATTCGACCCTAAAATTGAAAGAACTTTAAGAGACCTTAGAGTCCAACACCGAGCAAAATCTGTTAGTGCTAACTCTGATTTAGTAATGGCTGACGAACAACAACCACGTGCACTCATGGAGTATTTCACTCCCACTACATACGCCTCACCGTCTTGCATTAGGTTGCCACCCGTAGCTCGTCAATTTGAGCTTAAGCCACATACTATACAGATGCTTCCTTCGTTCCACGGCTTAGGCAATGAGAACCCGTACACACACTTGGACAGTTACATAGAGGTTTGTTCAACCTTCAGGATTCCTAACGTTAGTGATGACGCCATCTTACTTTGCCTCTTTCCTTTCTCTTTAAAGGAAAAGGCTAAGTATTAGTTAGGCACCTTACCTAGTGGGACGATTAGTACTTGGACTCAAATGCAACAAGAATTTCTTAAGAAATTCTATCCCATTAGTAAGACTAACACTGCTAGGAAAGCCATTAATACCTTCTTCCAACTCCCTATTAAAGAGTTTCACGAGAGTTGGGATAGGTTTATGGAACTCTTACGAGCTTGCCCACATCATGCTATCCCTAAATGGCAATTAGTCCAAAATTTCTTATATGGGTTAAACGAGAAGGGTCAACAAACTATTGATGCCTCGTGTGGTGGTCAGTTTCTTAGAAAGAATGAGGATGAGGCGTGGGAATTGTTCGAACTTTTGAATGAGAATTCACAACAATCTGACGCACATGCACGTCTTAATGCTACTAGGTTAAATAGAGGAGTAAATGAGATTTTTCACACCTCCATCTTAGATAAGAAAGTAGACTCTCGTGCCTCTTCCGTAGAGCAGTTAACTTCCCTATTTAAGATGACATTGGGACCCTCTACTGTACCTAATGTATCTCATATTTCAATTGTGCATAGTGTTTGCTCTTCATGCTCTAGTGTCTCTCATTCTACACATGATTGCCCCTCTGCTTCACCTTATGTGGAGTGGTCAGAGGAACAAGTCAATGCAGCCCAAGGATTCCCACGAAAAGACCCATACTCTAACACGTACAATCCGGGCTGGAGAAATTGTCCTAACTTCTCCTGGAAGCAAGGAGGAGAAGGACAGTTTATGCCACAACAACAGAACCCACACCCTCAACAATCCAGTATGCCCCGGCCTGTCGGTTTTCAACCGCAACGGTATGCTTCTAACTACTCTCAACCTCCTAATTTGAGCTATAATTCAAATTTTGAAGAGAAAGTTTTGAGTACGCTGAAAGGTTTAGAAGATAATTCCCAACTCCTCCACTCCCATACACAATCGATTTCAAAGCTAGAAACCCAAATAGGTCAACTAGCTAACACTCTAAGTAGGAGAGATGAGGGAAGACTCCCTAGCCAGGCTGTAGAGAACCCTACGAACTGTGTAAGACAAGACACCTATCCTTCCCAGCAAGAACAAGCAAAATCCATTACAATATTGAGAAATGGGAAGGAGGTTAACAATGGGGTGAGTGCTAAAAGTGAAGTATCCATGAGTGGTGAGGAAGAAGAGAAGTGCAAGGAGAGAGAAAAGAAGACCGATGAGGTCATGCACCCTTCTCCCACTCCTAAAGCCTTTGATCTTCCCTTGTCATATGAACCTAGAGTACCCATCCCCCAAGCTTTAGTTACACCACATCCAAATGAGAAGGACAAGACGTGTGAAGACATTTTGGAGACGTTTAGGCAAGTAAAGATAAACATTCCCCTTCTTGATGTGATTAAAAAGATCCTGGCCTATGCGAAGTTCATTAAGGATATACTGAACCAAAAGAGGCGATCTAGAGCACATCTGCCTAAAAAAGTGTTTTTAGCCGAGCAAGTGAGCTCTATTCTGAAGTGTGACACTCCAATTAAGTACAAAGACCCTGGTATCCCCACCATCTCTTGGTCACTTAGAGACTACCCGATCGATAAAGCCTTACTGGACTTAGGAGTGAGTGTCAACATTATTCCTTACTCGGTTTATGAGAAGTTAGGCCTGGGAGAGTTGCAACGCACCACGGTGACCTTGCAATTAGCAGATAGATCAACTAGGATTCCCCGGGGTGAGCTGATTAACGTGCTAGTGAGAGTAGACAAAGCCTTGTTTCCTGCTGATTTCCTCGTCTTGATATGGAACCTTCTAGCCATTTGGAAAACCATGTCCCTATCATTCTAGGTCGGCCTTTCTTAGCGACGGTCAATGCTACCATCAATTGTAGATCTGGGGTAATGGATGTTAGCTTTGCCAATATGACTATTAGGTTGAATATTTTTAAGGCTTTGTTGTCACGCACTAGCGAGGATGAGTCGGAGTATTTTTGGGTGGATATTATTGATGATTTGGTGGACCAAACACTCCCTTTTATCCTAGTTAGTGATTCCCTTGAGTAAGCACTAGTATACGATTGTTCTGAGGACTTTGAGATTGAAAATGACATTAGAGAGATGAATTATTTGCTTGAGTTGTGTGCTCCTTTAGAGACTTGTCATTGGTTGTCAAAAGTGGAAGCTTTACCTACGCTTTTAGATTCCCCTGCCTTGCCTTCCATAGTTTCACCACCCAAATTTGAACTTAAGTCGTTGCCATCTTCTCTTACGTATGCTTTCTTAGGACCCGATGAGACTTTACTTGTGATTATCTCTTCTCAGTTGTCTAGGGAACAGAAGGATGCATTGATGATAGTACTTAGTGATCATAAGAGTGCCATTGGGTGGTCTATGGCTGATTTGAAGGGTATAGACCCTTTCATTTGCATGCATAGGATTTTTCTTGATGAGAATGCTAGACCCACTAGAGAGATGCAAAGGAGGTTGAACCCTAACATGAAGGAAGTGGTAAAGAAAGAGATTGTGAAATTGCTTGATGCAGGTATCGTTTACCCAATTTCTGATAGTAGGTGGGTTAGCCCTATTCAAGTAGTCCCAAAGAAGTCGGGCGTTATTGTGGTTAGGAGTAGTGATGGAGAGTTATTGCCTACTAGAGAGACCACAGGCTGAAGAGTGTATATTGACTATAGGAAGCTTAACTCTACAACTAGGAAGGACCATTTTCCTCTACCATTCATTGACCAAATTTTAGAGAGGCTAGCTGGTCATGGCTTTTATTGTTTTCTTAATGGATATTCAGGATATAACCAGGTAGCAGTCTGCCCAGTGCATCAGGAAAAAATGACTTTTATGTGCCCCTTTGGCATATTTGCCTACCGTAGGATGCCATTGGGTTTATATAATGCGCCCACTACATTCCAAAGATGCATGATGTCTATCTTTTCTGACATGGTAGAAAAATTTCTTATGGTTCTTATAGATGATTTCTCTATTTTTGGACCTTCGTTTGACGAATGTTTGCAGAATTTTAGGCTTGTGCTAAAAAGATGTGAAGAGACCAATCTTGTTTTGAGTTGGAAAAAGAGTCACTTTATGGTTCAAGAGGGGATTGTATTGGGTCATAGAGTGTCCAAGAAGGGTATTGAGGTTGATAAGGCTAAGGTAGATCTGATTGCAAACTTACCCCCTCCCTCAAACGTGAAGCAAATTAGATCCTTTCTAAGTCATGCAGGTTTCTATAGGAGATTCATTAAGGACTTTGAGAAGTTAGCCAGGCCATTGACTAGCTTGCTAGTTAAGGAAATATCATTTGAGTTTAATGAGTCTTGCCTAGAAGCTTTTCAAAAACTACTGTCATTACTTGTTTCGGCCCCCATTATGTAGCCCCCAGATTACTCTCTTCCTTTTGAAATTATGTGTGATGCTTCTGATTTTGCTATAAGTGTTGTCCTAGGTCAAAGAGTAAACAAAGTGCCTCATGTCATTTATTATGCCAGTAAAACTCTTAATGATTCACAACACCATTACACCACTACTGAAAAAGAGTTGCTAGCTGTCATGTTTGCTCTAGACAAGTTTCGTTCCTATTTTTTGAGGTCAAAAGTCATTATCTATTTTGACCATACTGCATTGAAATATTTGCTCTCAAAGAAAGAACCGAAACCTAGGCTCATTAGATGGATTCTTCTACTTCAAGAGTTTGGCATTAAGATTAGAGATAAGAAAGGTGCAAAGAATGTGGTAGCTGACCAACTCTCTAGGATTTTCTTTGAGCATCATGATCCATCTATTTCAATGCATGACTCTTTTTCCGATGAGAAACTTTTTGTTTTCTCCCATTCACGTGGCCCTTGGTTTGCAGATATTGTTAACTTCCTAGCTACAGGTGCAATTCCATCTACTTAGTCTAAGCAAGAAAAAGGATAGGTTTTACTCTCAAGTAAAGCACTTTTACTGGGATGACCCTTACTTGTTTAAACATTGTGCGGACCAAGTAAATCGTAGATGTGTTCCAGAGTGTGAGTATCATAGCATTTTATCTTTTTGTCACTCATATACATGTGGAGGACACTTTAGAGGTCGTAGGACTGCTGCAAAAGTCCAACAGTGTGGTTTTTATTAGCCTACTTTGTTCAAGGATGCTCACAAGTTTTGTCTTGCATGTGAGCATTGTCAGTGCACAGGAGCAATGACGGGTCAAGACATGATGCCTTTGAACCCCATTTTAATTGTGGAAATATTTGAAGTTTGGGGTATTGACTTTATCGGACCATTTCCTCCATCTTTTGGGTTTGCTTACATACTTTTAGGGGTCGACTATGTGTCTAAATGGGTTGAGGCTATACCTACTAGGACCAATGACCACAAAGTGGTCATGCAATTTGTCAAGGACCACATTTTTAACTGCTTTGGTACCCCTAGAGCACTCATTAGCAATGGTGGTAGTCACTTCATTCATAGGTCATTTGAGGCACTTTTTAGGAAGTACTCAGTGCATCATAAGATTGCCTCCCCCTATCATCCCCAAACTAGTGGTCAAGTAGAGCTTTCAAACCGTGAGATCAAGTCTATACTTGAGAAAATGGTTCGTCCTAATAGGAAAAATTGGTCCCTGAGGTTGAATGATGCTTTTTGGGCTTACCGCACTGCCTATAAAACCCCACTTGGTATGTCACCCTATAGGTTGGTCTTTGGTAAAGCATGTCATTTACCAATTGAGCTAGAACACCGTGCTTATTGGGCCACTAGAGCCTTGAATTTTGACTTAGACCAAGTTGGATCTAACCAAAAGCTCCAATTGAGTGAACTTGAGGAGTTGAGAAATGAAGCTTATGAGAATGCAAAGATTTATAAAGCTAAAACCAAGGCCTTTCATGATAAACATATTTTGAGGAAAACATTTGCTCTTGATCAAAAGATTTGGCTATTTAATTCTAAATTGCGTCTTTTTCCTGGCAAGTTGAGGTCTAGGTGGGATGGTCCTTTTGTGGTTAAGCAGGTATACCCCTCGGGTGCTAATTGAGATATACCACACTAAAGATGGTCTTGCGTTCACTGTAAATGGTCAAAGGCTTAAACTTGTAGTTGAGCTGGATGGCATTGCTGATGGACAGCTTATTGAAGTTGTCGCTTTGATGGACACCATGACTGATACTTGATCTCTGCTTGATTCACTGCGCCCGGCTGAAGGCGTAAAATTTAGCACTCCTATGAGGCAACCGAGGTTTGTTATTTCTTGTTTTTAATTTCGTTTTTGAACTAATCAGTTGCTTCGAGGTTTGTTTTCTCTCTTTTCAAGTTCTTGTGTTGGGTTGAAGGATTCCTAAATACATGTCCATGCCGTCTCCTCAGGTTGTATTGCTCCATCTCACCTATCTCTTGCACTTTAATGATTGATGTTGTCGCATTGAGGACAATGCATGATTTAGGTGTGGGGGTGAGGCTCATTTGTATGCACCCATTTTTGGTCGAATTTTTAAAATTTTGAGCATTTTTTTGTGCATTTTGACCGTGCATTATAACCGTTTAACCAAGTGTTCCCTGATTGACTTGTATGTTGTGATGACAGTGGGATTAGTTGTTTATTTCATTCTCTTAATTCCATGAAGTTAAATGACTCTACTTCATACTTGTTAATGAGTATTGTTGATCATTATTGATATTAATGGGATCTACTCATGCCGCTCACATATTCACTATACACAGGACTTTTGTGTTACGGAAAATCTGAAGAATTTGAGTAAACAATCTTATATATCTTGAGTTTTGCAAGCCTGCCCTATTGGCTTATCCTAATCCTTGCCCTTGATGTTATGTAAAGTACTAGTTGGTCAATGTCAATTGTAATAATGAAGCACGTGTTATAAAAAAAAAAAAAAGTCCAAAAATAGACAGAAAAGAAAGTGAAAACAAAAAGAAAAAAAAATTGAAAAGGAAAAAAAAGGAGTTTTCTCCAAAAGAAAAAGGCAAAGGAAAAAGAAAAAGTGAAAATTGGTGTACATTCAAGACAAATATGTTCTTTTGTGCTATACTGAGATCAGAATGTTGTAAAATGGTCACTCATATGCCACTTAAAATTTCTCTATGTAGAAGCATGTGTTTAGGTGGTTCAATGGTGCGTGTGCACAAAACCTTTATATATTTGGTTGGAAGTGAGAATTTGAGGAGATTTTGTGGCATAAAATCCTATTGACTTTCACTTGTGCGTTGCTTGAGTAATTCCTATTAGTTGATACAGGGCTAATAAAATTCTATGACGAGTTTTGAAGTTTAATCATCTAAATTCATGGAATTGGAGAATGCTTTAGATGATTTAATCTTGTCTTGAATTGTAATATAAGTGTTAATCTCGGAAAACTTGGTGAAGGTTGGGATGGTTGGGATAGTTGGTCACTGTAATCTTTATGTTAAATCATATGCTTTGCTCGAGGACTAGCAAAGGTTAAGTGTGGGGGTGTTGATGCGCCTCATATTACGCATCTTTTGATTGTTATTTTAATTTTTTTACACCTATTTAATTATAATTCTATACTCATTTTAGCAATTTTTATGTTTAATATGTTTGAAATTAAAGTTTCGAAAATTATCAAATCTGGTGCAAATAAGACAAATTCGATGCATAAACAATTAAATCAAGTCAACTCAGATTCGGGACATGAACGTATAACTCGAGCCCGAGCCGTATCGGGCCCAATAGGCAGCACCGACTTGCACCAGCCCAGCCCAACAGCCCCTGTACACTAGCGCCAGACCATGGCCCAACGCCCAAACACAGGCCCAAACGCAGGCCCACGACACCACCAACACCGACATCATCAACCACTGCCCAACTTCAGCAACACCAGGCCCAGCACTGCAGCATCACCTCCGGCCCAACTCCGGCCGGATTTGACGCTCAGGCCTGTCAACCACCAATGTCCGGCCCTCCACCAGCACTGACTTAGGGTTTCGTTAGCAGCGGCGGCTTCGATTTAAAAGGAAGAGAAGCGTTCGATTCTGGCATCTTGATTCGGCTCTGTTTTTGAATTCTAAATGATGGCCCCTGTTTTCTCTCCTTTCTCTCAGCTCTCTCTCTCCCTCCCAGAATTTTTTTTTTTCCTTTTTTTCGTTAAATTGGAACAAAAGCGAAATTAGCGTGGAGATCAACATGAGATTGTTTAACTTCTTCTTCACCGGATCATCCTTAATGGAGAGCTAACTTGCTCTCTGGGGTTAGATGAAATCTTAGCCTTTACTTTTGTTTACTTTTAATTCAGGTTAATTTAATTATTTACATGAATTGCTTGGTTGAGATAAATACTTTGAAGTATTATATTTTTATTTTTCATTCAATTGATATGATTATTGAGTTTGTAACCTTTAATTATTGATATTGATATTTATAAATTAATTCTTTGTGCTTGTAGCCTTATGATTAATTAATCAAGCAATAGTATTAACCGAATTGTTAATTAAAGCATATTTTTCCTATGCTTTAGTTAGATAGGGTCAATACGTAATAATTAACAATACATTAGGTAGAGCCTATTTTCCTTATGCTTTAGTTAGATAGGGTCAATACACAATACTAACAACATTATCTTAGTAGGTTGAAGCTTGCAGCCTAATCCATTACCCGTGTGACAATCAATAATCTCAATTTAAGAGTTAATGCAAAAATAATTGGCTAATGATGGATTCGAAACCCTAGGTGCCAATTTGATACATTTTTTTCAATTAGAAGTAGATTATTTTAGTTTAATTGTCATTTTCTAGATTAATTAACACAAAGATATCACTTTTTCTTAAATCAATTTAGGCCATAGATAAAATTCATGCACTCTTAGTCCCTGTGGTTCCACACCCTCTCACCCTACACTTCAATTTAGGTGTGTTTAATAGATAGAGTTTTATATTAAATTTTGATAGACGTGAAAAAACACATCAATTATACATATGACTAACTTATACTTTATGCTAAAATAATATTAATATTGAAACTGAATGATTTTAAAAACACATGAATAATTTTATACTTTATCAAAATTTAATATATAATTAGGTAAATAAATTGTGTATTGGTGTGAGAAAATAACCAGATTATTACAATATAAAATCAGGTCGCAATTATTTTTTTCGATAATTAGAAAAAAAAAGCTCTCAATACAAATCAGCACATCCACATAAGTGGAGCCCGAGAATGCCCATACAATAGGGGAAAACAGCTAAACAAAAGAAAAGACCCCAGAATCCATATACGCCTAGAAATGCACCTATACTAACTCTTGGGATACAAAACACCAGGTGGGCCACACTAATCTAAGCAAAAACCCTTAAACAAGGAAACGAGCATTGATGATGAAAAATGCCCTTCATCTTACTTAGAACAGCACAAATTAGATGCCGACAGTCTCAAACGCCTCCATACGACGGGAACCACTTACCATAAGCACTCCAATTGATACTCTAGTTTGTGTCCACCCCAAGTAATCCACGCATAGAGCACCAATGACATCAAAGTTTGACGGCTTGCTATTGTATATAACCGAATACTCACCTATGAAACCTAAATTAATTAACTAATATCTTAACTCCCTCATTTTCTCTCTCCTCTTTCTTCTCCTTCACTTTGTGTCTCAACAACAACAACAATAGTCCCAATGCCTCAAGGGCTCCCGCTTTTGTAGGGCCTGGGAGAGGTAGGATGTATGCAGCCTTACCCTATCAGGATAAGACCTTGACGAGAGACTGTTTCCTAGGACCCCCAACCTGATAGTTGATAGTTACGAAGAGCCTATCTGAAGAGCATGTAAAGTATAGAGATCATGTGAAGCATGTATCTTCCACATTACGTCTCCCTCTCTTTTAATCCAAACATGGCACCTAACCTAATGGAATCCGAATCCGAATTCCACATATATTTAATCAACAAATATAAATTGCATTCAGCAATTCTCAATCACCAGATCCCATTAGAACTCTGAAGTTAAGCGTGCTTGAGCGAGAGTAGTACCAAAATAGGTGACCTCCTGGGAAGTCCTCATGTTGCACTCCTCAGGTTGGTAGTTCTCAGAAACAGCCTCTCTTCAAGGTAGCACCATGAAGGGGGAAGGCTGCGTACATCCATTCCCCCTAGACCTTGCTTAGGCGGGAGCAAGGTTGTCAGAATCGAGATTCTACGTAGAATCGGTGAGGGGTCCTCAGGATCGGGATCGTTGAATCAGATCGAGAATCATAAGATTCTACTTTATGTATAAGATACTAACATGTATCCATAAAAATCGCATTATGAGCCTCAAATATATAATAAAGAACTTCAAAAAGTGTAAAAAACATTAATTTCATTATACATTAGAAACTCATAAGTACGAAATTAATAGAGGTACATCATACAAACATACACTCAACCTAGCAACACCATCAGGCTTAAAATAAACAAAATAAAAATCAAAACAATTACCCAAGTAACTCAATAATATACTAGAAAAATAAGAAATTAAACAAAAATTAGGGATTTACCCAAAAAGAAAATGAGCTATGGTTTGTGTGTGATCCCTGAGTCGGTTGGCTAGTGGCTAGGGTAGTCCATCAGTGGCTCGTGATGGCGTGGCTAGTACAAGAGAGGGGCGGGGGGAGATTAGAGGAGAAAATTAGGGAGCAAGAGACACAAGACTAACATTCTCAATCAAATTTTTTTTTTTTTTTTTTTTGATAATTAGCAAGGATAAACTCATAATACAAAAAATGGCGTCTCAAACAAGAGATCCGAAGAGCACACACAAAGTGTGGAAAAGAAAAAAATGACAAGCAAACCTGCCAAAACAAGAAAGACGAACCTAACCCCTAGGACCACCCCCAAAACAGCCAAAAGATAATACAAACAAAGCAAAAGAAAAATACACTTCACCGGATGCCAAAGGAAAAACCCAAAAGCAACTCATGATACACCAATAAAGCCCCACCAATGAAAACATCAAAGACGAAACACTCAAAAGCAAACAGAAAAAGAATCTCTTAGCAGGCACCAACCACGAAGCAAAAAACAAGCAAAATGCAGGCAACCTGAATACAGTCTACTCTTCTTTCTTAAGAATCAAGCCTCTAAGGAACTCTGGAGGCAAGTGTCTGGTTTTTCTTATCACATTTTTTTTCCTAGCTTTTCAATTCTTCGTGGTGTTTAGCTGCAAGTTAACAAATTTAAACTGTCCCAAAATCTCTTGATTCTTCTTTTTCTTTCCAAATGTAGAACTCCTACCAATCTTGACTTGCTCGACTATATCGTTACCACTTCTCAATCAACATGCTTTACCCTGTCCCTAATCCTAACTATCTTATTCATACTAAAAATATGGGGATAGCTAGAAAGTACTAGAAAGTGCTAGAAGGTTTTGGAAGGGTCTATGGTGTGTTTATATCAGTCCTTTCTATCCTATTTTCAATCATATCAAATCCCAATGAGCACAATTTAAGCACAAGCTATAAGATATAAGGTGAACATATGTAATATTAACATAATTTAAGCATAAGGTGTTAGGCGGAGACCGAGCACTGCACCTGTCAGGAGACGCGAACAACTCCATTTTACAGATGGGAAGAGACGAAGAGGCCGACCAAAGAAGAGTTGGATGGAAGCAATTCGATAGGACCTCGCTTATCTCAACCTCAGTGAAGAAATGGCCTTAGATTGAGCTTAATGGAGGATTAGTATAAGGGTAACAGATATAGCGGGGTAGGAACGTCGTGCACGTCTAGGCTAGTACTAGCGCCACCAAGTTTCTTGCATGCCTATCTGTTTATGCGCATTTCTGCCTTACTTCTAGTTGCTTGCACCATTTATATGCTTGCAGGTTGCCCTTAGGTAGGCTCTCTCCCTTAGATGCTTGGTTGCTTTCGCATTTTTACTCTTGCCTAGATGCTTCCATGCTTGTCATGCTCTCCGTGCTTTTTCTGTCATCTTACTTTCCAGGATGGGGGTCCTCGGAAACAGCATCTCATTAGGGTATCCCTCTGATGGGGTAAAGCTGCGTACATCATACCCTTCCCAGATCCCGGTCACATGGGAGCCCTGTGGCGCTAAGCTTCTTGTTGTTGTTGTTGTTGTGTAAAGTGAGTATGTGCAATAGCCTCACGCAAGCCTAATGAGCATTTTGTTTGAGGGGACATATTAGAGCATAAAATCAATGTTGTGCTTTCACCCATCATCTTAAGCTTTTAGGAAAGTTGCGTCTTTGAGATCTACTACATGTATGATAAGAATTATTTTCGGTATTAAAATTCGTTGCAACTTACAAGAGTATGTATCACAAATGTAATCAATTATGATAATACATTATTATATAACATAGATGTGTCATTATATGCTCAAAAGATCATGAGAGCTTTTAAGATATATATGTTCTAATCAAAACTTTATAAGGTTATAACTTAAAACGAAGCTTAATTTAAGTTTCATGAGAATACATAAACATTTAATTTAACTTTGTTTTACTTCTGGGTAAGAAAGTATGTTTCTTTGTAATATATGCTTGAAATTTTTTGCTTTTTAACTTTTTATGTATGCATAGTAGGATCGGTGGAATCGTAAAATCTTATTATAATTCTATTCATTAGTTCTGTTTAATATCAAAAGATTCTTAAAAATTAAGATTTTATTTAGGATACAGATCGATTGACGATTGTGTATTGTAGAATTGTAAAATCTTAAGATGCGGATCGCGAGTTTAATAACCATGTGGTTTGAACTTTATTTTTCTATTAAAATGTGATATTAATCTTTTTAAAAAATATTTCACCTTGACTTTCCTTTTCTTTTTCCTTGTTTTTAGCAATTTTGCCCATGCCACACTGATGAAAAACGCTTTCACAAAGGTTAAAAAAAATGGTGTTATCTACATTTAGTTACTCGACGTTTGTAAAAATATTAAAAAAAGTCCTTGACCTTTTTGATTTAATTTTTTGGGTTATTTATGCGAAAGATCTTTATACTCTGCTTATTGTGTCAATTTGATCCTTGTAATTTAAATTGTGCCAATTTAGTCCTTTGGTCAAATTTAAATTAAGTTAATGTCATAATTTTGAACGGCAAAATTATGTTAGATACAAACAACATATTATAAATTCATCCGTTTATTCAATTTAACCCAATTTGTGACCGAACTATTAAAACTTTTATTAAAAATTTAATATAAAATTTTCTCTAATGACCAAATTGACACATTTTGAATTGTATAGGAACTAAATTGACACAATTAAAAGTATATGAACTAAATTAATACAATGATTAAAGTACAGAGACCTTGAGCCTAAATAACCCTAAATATTTTAATCTTAGATTTTCTTTGTATTACTAATAAGACTCTCTACGGCGTGATGACGATATTCACACTAGGGGCATGTTTGGTTTGGGGCTAAAAAAGGGGGGGTAATTGTTAATAGGGTAACCATTACCCCATAAATTTTTTTTTCTTTCACCTTGTTTGGTTGTGCACTTTTAAAGGAATAAGCATTAACTCATAAATTCAATATATATGGTTTAAGTGTAACGTGCTTCTTTTATCTTTCATGTGCTAATTCATTTATTATATTATTTTTAATTTTTTTTAAAATTTAATTATAATAAAATACAATTATTTATTTAAACACTAGATAAAATCACCCTTATGTAATTAACGATGCTTTAAATATTTAAAAAAAATAATTTAAAAATTATTAAAAAAAATCAAATAATCTCTAGTACAGCACTGACGACCTCTTCCAGCTGACATCACTATCGTTACCGACCTCCATTCACCACCAACACCACCATAGTAGATCTCTTCTACTTTCTATTCACTTTTTTGAATATTTAATATATTTTTTACATCTTTTAAATATGTTTTAAGTTTTTAAAATACTTTTGTAAATACATAAAATATTTTTTCAATATTTAAATATTTTTTAAGTATTTTTAATAATTAAATATTATTATATATTTTTATCTGTTAAATTTCTGTACATAATTTTATATTTAATAAATAAATTATTTTTTAATATATAAATATTATAATAATATTTAAATTATTTTAATATTTAAATATTATTATATATTTTATTTTTTGAATTTTTATACATAATTTTTATATTTTATAATTAAAATATTTTTAATATATAAATATTTTAATAATATTTTAATCATTTTTTATATATTTCAAATATTTTCTAAATATTTAAAATATTTTCAATATTAAATATTTAATTATTTTTTTAAATATATAAAATATATTTATATAATATTCAAATTCTCCAAGCCAATAAACAAGTTGAAAATTTTTTACCCCTTCCCTTGTTATGAATGTTGCACTAGGGGGGGAGTAGTGCAAAGGTTTTAACCCCATTTAGGGGTAAACTTTTTATTGGGGTAAATATTAATGGTAAACCAAACAGGATTAAAAGGAGTGTAATGGTTACCCCTATAACCATTAACCCCTGTTAACCCTATACCAAATATGTTAGGAAACTTTGCGGTGATCAAAAAGATGGTGAATATTTTCTTCACCCAACCAAAATCGGGGATAGGGTTTGATTTTCACTAATTGACCACAACTTCTGTATTTATTATAGCCTTCATTGCTACTCCTCCACTAGATATTGATGGTATTTGTAAACTTGTTTCTGGATCTTTACTTTAGGGAAATAATATAATTTCTTGGGCCATTATTCCTACTTCGGCAGGTATAGGTTTGCACGTTTATCAGATATGGAAAGCGACACCTGTTGATGAATGGTCATACAACTGTGGATATTAGCTTTGAGAAGGATTTCACAAAATGGCCACGCAAACAATCAAAACTCCAAATCATCAAGTCCTTGAAAAGAAGTCCTAGTTGTATTGAGGGATGTCTGATTCATTATTCTTCCATTTTAAGGGGAAGCGTCATTGTAACTGGATGATTCTACTAGCTACTTATTTTGGCATTCTAAAATCGAGATATAGTAGGTCTTGAGCTTATTGATGACCGATTTGATTGTTGGTGTAAATATACTTGCAAAAGTATTGCAAACGGGTAACGAGAAGATCTCAGGTGTTGAGGCTATGTAATCACTTTTCTTAAGACTTATTTCGGTATACGAAATATCCTCGGAGATACAACAACAACTAAATATGGAGTGAAGATGTGTAAAGGGAGAGATTGACAAAGATGTAGAGAGACTGGTTAAGTTTAACAAACCAAACACTTGAATTTCACACAAGAACACTTGTAGTTGTTCTTCAAATTCTTTTTATCAAAGATCTTTTGTTCTTCAAGTCTATTTCACAAGAATGAAGTCTAGGGAATATATGTGTATTACATTGAGAAGAGACGTCCCTTTAAAAACAAGTAAAAAGGGCCACAATGTTAGGGGAAAAAACTGCGCGCAACTGTCAGAAAATCTGACCTGTATGTCAACACACAGGAGCTATATGTCGACACACAGCTCACTGCAAGGCTGTGTGTCGACACACACCTATTCCCCAGTGGTACTGTTGGACTGTGTGTCGACACACATGGCCCATGTATCGACACACACCCCTAATATTTTTCAAACATGTGAACAAATACCGGGACTATCTCAAACACATCTTATGCATATGTCGAACAACGTTTTACATATTTTCCAATTCACATTTTGAAAATACATCAACATTGACGAGAATGAGCTGACCAGCTCTTGAAAGAGTGTTTGCCTTCCACGCAACCAAGACATTTTGTTGGAAGCTTAACAACCTGGAACCAAGCTTTCTAGCAGTATGCTGCTCTACGTATCTGGTCTTCGCAAACAATTGACACCTAACTTCCGCGTCGCGAATTGGAAGAACACTAAGTTCCTTTTAAGTTCATGTGGCCCACCTCAGTTCCTTTTGAGTTCCATAATGTGATTGCTTTTAAAAAGGATGGATGTAGTAGTAATAGAGATACATTCGACAAAAGTTCCTGTTTGGTCACTAAAGTGATCAAAAATTGACCAATTAGTCACCCAACTCAATTTTTAAAAAATTTAGTCACTCAACTCTTAAAAAGTTCTATTTAGTCATAGAAGTCATTTAAGAATAGACAAGTTAATCACTCAACTCAAATTTTAAAAGATTTGGTCACCCCACTCTTAATAAAAATCTCATTTAGTCACTCAAATGGTTTAAAATGAACATATTGATCACCCAAACTATATTTGAAATATTTTATCATCTAGTTCCTAATAAAAATTTATTTAGTCACCCAATTAGTTTAAAATAGACAAGTTGGTGATTGAAGTCAAATTTTGGAGAACTCTTCACCCAATTGTTAAAAAAAAAAAAAAAATCTAATTTGATCACTTATGTGATTTTAAAATGATAAAATTCATCGGTCAAATATAGAAATAATAAATTTAACACTTCTAACAAATTTAGTGACTTGTATAATATTAAATGATAAAATTTATTACCCAAATAAAAATAGAAAATATTTTCAATTTAAGCACTAAAATTTACAGGTATATAATAAATTACAAATACGTGAAATTTTTTTGACCAGTTACCATTTTTTAATATTTTTTTTGATAATATAGGCTAATATTGCAATATGTATATCCTTTGTTAATTATTTTCTAAAGGACACTTTTTTTTTGGGGGGGGGGGGGGGGGGGGGGGGGGGGGGAATTGTGAGAGAAATTGTTTTTAGGATGAATTTGAGAGGAAATTTTGATTAATTATTTAACTGTAAGTAAATATTTCTACTTTTTTAAATTTTTTTTATAATAACTATATGTAAATTATTTTGGGCCATTTTTATTTAAATTATTTTTTATGTTTTATTTTAATGCAAAAATGATTACTTATCTTCTAATTTTTACTTAATATTAATAGCAAAACAATAATTTGATTATAAAATAAAAGATGAACAATTATTTTGGGAAAAAATAGTAGATAAATTTTAATCAATGAAATTAATAATTCAAAAATATGATTAAATTTGTTATTTTTTACTTGAGTAGTGAATTTAATTAACTTTAAAATATTTGGGTGACTAAATGAGATTTTTATTAGGAACTGGGTGACTAAGTCGATAATTTTTGGTCACCTTATTGACCAAATGGGGACTTTTGTGGGATACATTTCATGATCCATCCTCTTCGTTTTACATTAAAACCCATCTTTTCGAGTACTTGGTCTACAAACTTTCGTTAAACTGTATTATCAGCTTTCTAGAAATCCAGTTTTAGTAAATACTCCCTCCTTCCTCTTATGCATCCAATGGATAACTTTATTTGCAATTAAAGCCCCATCAAGAATCAACAAAAACAAATTGACACTCACCCACTAGACTCGGATTATTTACGATTAGAGATTATTTTGTAACGACAATTAACCAAACTGATCGACTCTTTGGAACGAGGGTGAACCATTATGTTTTCACCCTAGCAGGATATTAACATGTTTGGCATTATTATGAAAAAATTTCTTTTTTCAGTATTTTTATAGATGCACTAATGTAAACAGTGTTCTTTTAAAGAAATAGTTTGTGTTTGGCCAAACTAGTCAAAAATGTTCATAGTATTATTGTGAGTGTTTTGTTAGTCAAATTGTCAGAAAGAATATTAGCAGAAGTCTTTTGTAGTGGAAGAAATCACTTAAATATTATTCCAAATATTTAATGTATTTTCAGGACATTTGAAAAGTTTTTAATTGTTAAATAATTTTTGATTATATAAAATATTTTTTAAATGTTGAAAACACTTTTAAATATTTAAAATATTTTATAAATTCTTAATTTTTTTCTAAAATATTTTTTAATATTTAAACTATTTTTAAATATATTATCAAAGTTCAGGGTACTTGAAAAGTATATTACCATGCCTCAGAGTATCTAAATCAAATTTTTTTCTGCTTAAAAAGAGACAACAACAACAGGCGTAGTGTCACAAGTGCTCCCGCATGAGCGGGATCTGGGCATCCTTACCCCATCAGGGGGTTACCCTAATAAGAGGTTGTTTCCGAGTTTCTGCTTAAAAGAGGGAACACCGAATTCTATTTCTGCTTATAAGTAGGAAAGAAACTTTTAATTTTAATAAAAAAAGAGTTTTTTTTTAATTTGACCAAACACTCCTAAAATTTTAGAAAAGTGATTTGTCAAAAAGAAAACATTTTTGCCCCGGAAAATAGCCGGCCCGTCTTACCCCTCAACCTCTCTGGGAAACGTGTTGAATTGAAAACAATAGTATTGAAAACTAAAAATGTTCCGCAGCTCGATAATTTAGAATGGGAAAACTGTTGCTTAAGTACACTGAGATTTGACTACGATGACTTTTTAACCATAAATATTGACATAACACATGATTTGAACAATATACAAGTATCTTATATAAAAAACTCTGTGAACTTTTTATTGTAACTCGTGAAATTTTCATTGAAAATATTAACAAAGTTAGTTAAAAAAAATATTAAAACCTCAGTATACTTTATTATTAGTAATAAATGCTCCAAATTCAGAAAAATAATTGGTCTTTAGAGTATGAACAGGTACGTGATATGGATTGAACAAAGCCCACATTGGCTGGGCTTTTTTATAGCCCACACTGTTTTCTGGATCATCCTAATTCGGCCCTCCAGAAGCCGCAGAAAGCCCATCCATATACCATATTTTTATTGCTTAATAATGATAATAATAATAATAAATAATAATAATGATGATGATACTACTCCTCCATCTCTAAGAATTTCTACTTTTTTTTCTCGATAATTAGCGACACAAATCGGGATACAAAACTAGGCACACTCGAGAAAGCGAGACCCGAAATCACATGCACAAAAACTTTCTACTGTTTTTGTACAAATTTTTTTTTTTTTTTTTTTTTTTTTTTTTTTTTTTTTGGCTAACGGGGAACACAATTGCCCATTGTAATATAATTATTTTTAGCACTAAAAGTTAATATTTCAACTCTAATGTCATTCTCTCAAGTCTATAATGATGACATTGCGTTATAAGAAAATAATATTTAAAAAGTTACTTTTATATTTTAATTTATATTTTATCATATAATTTAAATATATAAATTTGAGTTCAGTATTGGGTGATCCAATAGCTTTTAAATGAGTAATTTTTGACAATTTTGTTTCATTTTATTCGAAATAAAAAATTGAAATAATTTATTCTGTTAGTTAGATAGGCCAAAAAAATAGTAAATTACAACAACTCATATTAAATTAATATATAGATCAACTGTTATAATTAAAGTTGAGGGCAGATGTTTTCTTCATTATTATTATTAAATTAATAAATTAATTTATATTATATTAATTGTCAAAAAGCACTTTTAATTTTTATATACAATATAATATTTGACTAGTAATTAATTTTTAAAAGTTTCTTTAACTCTTTTAACTAAACAAATACTGATGAGTAATGATCTAATCATCAGAAAAAATTATTATGTATACTGAGTGATATAATGTTAATGGTAGTTGATAAAAGAAAATATAACAACTAGTTATATTACGATATTAAATTAATATTTTATATCTATATGTATAAACATGGTATATAATTTAGTATTATATAGAACTATTGGGCTCGGTGCAGTGGTTAGCCTACATATCCACTCTCAAACAAATGGTTTCTTGAAGTCGGTGGTCCTCATAGGGCAATATTGTATCTCCTTATCTTGTAAACAAATAAAAATTAAAATTCAGGCATCTTGTTTCATTAACATAGAAATTTAATTTCTACAGGAAGTTGTACTTTCTAGGAATCTAATTCTTGTGTGAATTTCACAAGAAGTAGGTACGAAGTGTTTGGTTGCAATGATAGAAATAAATTTTTATTAGGAGGGGAGCCTAGATAAGTTATTTCCTGCTCTTTAAAAGAATTGAGAATCACTAAGAAATTTTCGCTTCTCATTTTTTGCCTATTTCCTGGTAAATTGGGTGAGAGCAATACCAAGATGGATGACCTCCTCGGAAGTCTTTACCCTCAAGTTGAGAGTACTCGAAAATAGCCTCTTTCCAGGGGTATACCCTGAAGGGAAAAGGCTGCGTACTCCCCAGACCCTGCTGGGCAGGAGCCCTTGGGACACTGGATATATTGGTAATCAAACAAGAAAATAAATGCCCACTTTTCATGAATTCTAATTTTCTGCGTATACTACATGTTAACCAAACAAGATATTAGTGTTACATATGAGGAGATCTAAGCAGTTGTTTGAATTACTTGTAGATATATCGAGTCGTATATGATGCATAACGTCGCATCATGGTAGTGCGGCATATGTCATGCTGCACCGGTGCATGTCATTGCATGCAATGTCGTCATATCACGTTTTTATTTTATATTATTATGCCCATTCCATCCACCGTCGCATAATTCATTCTAAATATATTCCCCCAAAAATAAATGTTATTTATATATATATATATTATATGGTGGCAATGGGCATCATCTACATAGCCAATCATCATCCAATTGATGATTTGTCCATGTCACCCCACTCATCCATGTCATCATCATCATTCCCCACAATCTCCTTGTACCACATGTACACGCATTGCTCATCACCTGTTGTTACATTTATCACCAATATATTCTGATATTTGAGCATGGATGGGTGACCTCTTGGGAAGTTCTCGTGTTGCCAATCCTATGAGGTTGGAGGCCCTCGAAAACAGCTTTTCTACAGGGTTACACCCTGAAGGGGTAAGGCGGCGTACATCCACCCCTCCCAGACCCCGCTTATGCGGAAGCCTTTGAGGCACTGGATCTGTTGTTGTTGTTGTAATATCCTGATATTTAAGTGTATTTTTTATCTAGATAATTTGGTTTTCAATATATATAGTGAAGTTTATTAGGGTTTTAACAAATTTTTCCTAGCGTTTAAAAATTTATCAATCAAGCACATTTTGTGTAGAGTCGGTAGATTTTAGTTAGAACATATTGTTCACGCCAAACATAATTTCAATAATATATAGGTATTTTTTGAAAAGATGTTTGATATTTTCCTAAAAAATATTGACATAATATATTATTTCAATAGTATTTATGTACTTCCAATAAAATTTGGTAATTTTTTATTATACTCCCCAGAAATTTTGATAAATTATTGAAATATGTCTTATATATTTGTTAGAGTATAAAATTATTTTTGAGCCTTCATCCATCAACTTAAACTTTTGAAAAAGTTGGTTCTTTGATAATATTATTGTAATCATATACTACATTAATATTTTTTAGCGAAAATCTGCCCAATTCTGCTAAAAAATTCACCTGATTTTGACACGGGATACATAGGTAATAAAATTTTCAAACCTCAGAATATATATATATATATGTCATAGTACCTAGATGATAAATCTTCAAACCTTAGAGTATTCAAGTCATAAATTCGCCTTTTCATTTAATTTGATTTAAGCTATTGGTGTTTGATAGATTCGATACATTTATATGTATTTGATGTTTTGCTTTTGTAGTTTTGTTGATCTTATGGTACTTAAATTTCTCAACGAGTATTCAATGTGCAATCGTTGTTGGAAAAGTGTGTGCCAAATAGAGCCTAAAAGAGGAAAGTAAATGAATCAATCGTTAAATGAGTGAGACAAGGTGTTTCATATGCCGGCCTTCTATTTCTTGAGCGTTGCAATCATTACTCTTAAGGATCTAACTATCCCCAAAGTTTAAGATAATAGGTGAAGATTTAAGAATGGTTTTACACTCTAACATTTTCCATCGCGTAAATACCTATTGGGCTGTAAACATGAATAATGTACGTGCTCTCCCATGCCATATGCTTGAAATATATTAATATTTAGAGTAGCAACGCTAAGATTCAAACTCTTGATCTCTCAATTAACAAGGCTTTGATACAGTCTTAAGAAACCAATTATCTCAAAAGTTTAAGTTAATTAATAATTGTATAATCTAACAATTATAATGTGAACCAATCCCCTTCGCATGCAAAATGAGGTGGCCAAAGTTAGCAAACAAAAATCCTAAGTTGTTCCATTATTAAAATAATAAAATGTCATTAACACACATTAGTGTGTCCTTTAGATATATGTTAGCCAAACCCTTCTCAAATTACTAGTATTCATTTTGTTTTCTTCTTTTGATAAACATATGACGGAGATAATACGGATATGGTTGAGCTTTTTGTAAGTGTTAGAATATATGGTAATAGTTGAATATATGGTTAGAATATATTGTATAGGATTATATTAGAATATATTATGGCTAGAATATATTGTGTTGAATATATGGTTAGAATATATTGTATAGGATTATGTTAGAATATATTATATTATAGCTAGAATATATTGTGTAGGATTAATATGTATATGTTTCCATATATTGTAATTATGAGTTCATTATAAATACAAGAGGGGGCCACCTCATTTGGTGTGTCCAATCCTAAACTTTCAGTAAGGTTCGAGTAGGGCTTTACTTGGACCAGTTTCTCCAACTCTGTCACAATTCGTTGTTCTCTCCTACACTGAGCCCCTTCCCCAGTGCTGATATAATCTGGTAGTGCTTGTTTGTCGTTTTCCTTTTTTTGAGTTTCTGTTTTATGTTTCTTTTTTCCCGAGCTTATTCGGGTTTTTTTAAGCCTCGCTTGTCTAATCGCCTGTTATGTTTTGCGCTTTTATTGCTAATTATCCCCAAAAAAAATTATAAAGTGTGGGACCCACAAATTCCAAGCCGCCACCAAGAGGGACGTCAGTCCGAAAGATACAATGAAAGCTCCACCAACAAGTGTAAAAAAATTCAGAAAACATTAAAATCACAGAAAATTAAAGCGTGGCAGTGGAGAGTGGAAAGAGACTACCCACTTTTGGGAGACGAATCAAGTGTGTTAGGGTATAAAATTATTTCTAGGCCTTTATCTATTAGCTTAAGTTTTTTGGTAAATTTTGGAAAATTCGACGACAGCAAGACAAATAAAATAAAACAGAAAAATGTTGATTCGTGTAACTCTCCTCTTACTGAACTATGCTGGAGCAGCTGGAGTTTTGCATGATGTCCTTTGATGAACTTGACAACAAAGGTTGGAGGGTTTTAAGATCCACATAGAGGGTTTTTGGCTTGCTCAGGCTCGTTCTTGTGAGTGCACCTGTTTTGTAATGCGCTTCGGTGCTATTTATTGAAAATAAAGTTCCACATAGAGGGACTCGAACGCTTTGTTTGCTTTGATTTTGTCTTCATACATTATACGTTTATTCCTTGCGTTCCAAATGAACCATACACGGTTGCAAAGAAGGATATCATTTGAACTTTAAATGCAAAATCGGGAACTTGTGAGTCCTGTTACTAATGGAACATCGAGGGTTGGTTTGAAGGAAGTACATCATCCAAACTCCATTATAGAACAGACGACAATATTTTCCAAGATAACGCACAAGATTGATAAGGTGTGGATGATCTAGATCCATACCACAAGAACTGCAAAATTCTTGGTTTGGACTCAAAACACGAAGTTTCACTTGCTTCACATCCGAGGAGCCTAGCTTTCTAGTTGGTCCGATTTTGCTCCATACCTTACACCACAACGACCAAAGAGGGTACCAACACGCCGCCACTGGATCCTATTAGAACTCCGAAGTTAAGAGTGCTTGGGCGAGAGCAGTACCAGGATGGGTGACCTCCTGGGAAATCCTCACTCTCAGGCAGGGGGCACTCGAAAACAGCCTCTCTTTAGGGGTAATACCCTGAAGGGGGAAGGCTTCGTACCCCCCCCCCCCCCCCCCCCCCCCCAAAAAAAGTCCCTGCTTAGGCGAGAGCCCATGGGGCACTAGGTATGTTGCTTTACCTTACTACAACAGAACTTTTATGAAATTTTATCTTTAAATGAACCTAAATCTTGTTACCACCCTTTCATTGTTCCATAGGCCTTCAGTGTCTAGGGCGGTTAACATAACTAGATCATGGGCATATTGCAAGTGTTTTTTTTTTTTCAATAATTAGCAAGAATACTTGCCATACAAAAGTAGGCGCACTCACAAAAACGTAGCCTAACTAACCTGCATAATAGCGCACATTAGAAAGAGACAAAATAGAACAGTAATACAACCCGAGAAAATAGGAGCAAAGAAATTATAAATAATGTTACAATGCGTAATAAGACTATAACACCACTTAGAAGAATCAGGAAAGAACCAAAAATAACAACCAGATGAGCCAACGTACTGAAACATGGGAAAACGAGAAAACAAACACCAACAGAAGTGCATATTGACGATGTTCCTACTCCATTATTACAATCTGTTTAGCCATAATCAATTCATTATCATCAAACCTCAACTGCAGCTTCTCATCACCATCAAACTTTCGGCATATTGCAAGTGTGAAACTACTAACGTTTGTCCTCTACCATGTTTGATCACATACCTCGAAAAAAGTCAAACTGCTTGACTTTTGTAATCATCCTACTAATTAAGGACTTGTGCTACCTTTAGCAATCAAAAATGAATTTTCTACCAAAAAAAAAAAAAAAGAAATCTGTTGATTAGTCGTGTATGTTCTTGTGTGTATCATATGTTTTTCACCTTTATTTATTATCAATTTATCATAAAGCTTCTAAAGGACATGAAACTCAACTATAGTAAAGAGAATCGGGTTACGACGAAGCCAAAGATCAAACCCTAATGAATAGACGAGCGGCAAACTAAGAGGTGAAAAGGATCAACAGAAAATTCAGCACTGATGATCTCGTGTTTGGTAAAGACACTTGGTAGTTGGGAAAGCAACTTGGGTTGTATTTCTATAAAGATGAATGTATCGCAGTGAAAAATATAACAAAGCTGAATAAGGAGAATAATCTGCAGCATGTATCCTAATCCCTTAGGGGAGGAAACATAATGGATCAGACTTTTCACCTTGCTAGTCGTATTGTTTTAAGGTTTTTGGGGCATATAGACGTCAATGCCACTTATCTTCCATTATTTTTGTCTTTGTCTTATTTGTTGTATGTATATTCCCCAAAAGAGCCTTATCGAACTGTGGACTGTCTTACAACTGATAGAGAACTGATGATCTCGTTAGTAGCTTTTTGGGCCCTGTCATAGGTGTTTTGGCATCTCTTTGGCCTGGTCAGTTGTATGTCATTTGAAATATCCTTATCGAGTATGTCATTTTAAGTCATTTGGCGTTTCATGTATTGGAGTCTAGCTTTAGTTTGCAAGTAATTTATGTCCTTGGATGTTGAGGTGTTCTGTGCTTTTTTGCTTTTACTCTAATTATCGAGAAAAATAAACTTTTTTTCCATTTCTTTTTCTATAATGGTAGAATAGAGAGCTTAAATAAAAAGCAATGAAAATGGCAGCATGTTAATGCTGTGCTGTATGGCAATGGATGAGATTTTTTTTTTTTTTTTTTTTTTAAATTTTGGGTCCCAGTAGGAATATGGGGGCATAAATAGAATTTGTTGACATTTTTGTCTCTATTTATACTTCCTATTAAAATATAATAAAATAAATTAATTACTCAAATATTAAATTCATGGCTGAAGATAAATATTTGACTCCCCCACCTGGCCACTATGACTTTTGAATAGCAGCCATTTGGTATAAATTATAGGATATGCTAATGTTCAAGCAAATTTTACTATTATCAGAGTAATAATATTGCAAAATTTATTTCTATTTAAAAGCTAAATTAGTAACTATTTTTAAACTGAAGAAGAATAATTTTGTCTTTTCTAATATAAATGTTCTGACAAAATAGTAAGGTTTATCCCTACACCATCGCATTAACATTTCCCAAAATTATTAAGGTTTGTATATGATTTAGTGTAATAGTAAGGTTTTTTTATGCGTTTTGCAATTGAGTTTAGAATTTAGGTAGTATGTTCTTTGTGCGTTGGTGCATTTGTTGTTTTAGTCTTGTTATGGTGTGTTTCGTTATTGGCCTCTTTCGGTTCTTGGTGTTTTTTTTTTCCCTGTTAGGTGCATGGGTCTAATTTGCTATAGTTGTTTGTCGTCGAGTCCTGACCTACGCTTTTGTGCCCTTAGCTTGTATTCCAAATTTTTTTTTTAAAAAGTCTATTTTGTTAAACTTCTATTACTGAAAAGAAAGTGAATTTTTTTAGGAAAAAGCATTTTCAAAATCTAAGAATGTTTGTCGTAAAAAAAAAAAAAGTGTTTAAGCAGTTTTTCAAGATTTAAGCAGTTTTAAGACATAGTTTTCTACTTCTAAACTGAGGCGGAAAAATAGTTTTCCGAGCGGCGACTTTTTAGACATTTACTTACCTTTATAAAAAAAAAGTTCAGTAGAAATTATTCAACCGTAAATATTAAATAATTGCAAAAATTAAGTAATCTCTTTCACAGTTGGCCATTTAAATTGAGGATTCATACCTGCAACCTAACTCTTCATGAGACCGCCTTCATAGCTCAGCCAATTGTGCCTATATTTATAGAGTTACAGAGGATTTTTGCATTTTTTGGGGAGGATTGATGACAACCTAAGAGAGAAATATGCATTCACACACAAACTCTCGTGCATCTTTCAAAACAACCCATAAAAAATTGGGTAGATATCGGCCTAATTTAGGTCAAAAATTTTAACCACAGCATGGCTCGGCCATTCGCTCCAACCTCCATAAACAAGCTCATTCTAAGAATAAAATCAAACTCCATAAAAACCACAGTATGCTAAGATCAACTTTGATGACCCTAAAAGAATCAAAGATTGTTGATCGATAAGCAGTTTTAGATTATTCTAATGAATATTAGCAGTTGATTGCAATCTCGGTTAAAATACCCATCCAAAATAGAATATCTCAATCTACAAAATCTAGTCATGACAGTATAAATATGTTAAGGGAAAAAAAAAAAAGAAAGAAAATACCTAAAAAAACAATTTTTTTGGCTGCAACAAATAATTCAACTAAAGCTAAAAAGGTCATTTACATTGAGAGTAATTTTAGACATTTAAAATATTTTAAATATTATAGAGTAGTCTAAATATCTTTAACATTTTGACAACATTTTAAAAATATTTTGAAAATATAGAAAATTTTAATTACTTAAAAAATATTGCCAATATAAAAAATTTCAAATATTTAAAAATACATTAATATTTATAAAATATAATAAATATTTAAAAACATATTATATATATTTAAATAAATATTATTAATATTCAAAAGAAACCTGACATATTTAAAAGAATATTTTATTTTACGTGTCTTAGACAATACACGAAATCCAATTCTTATTAGAAACTTTTCTTCGATGATATAGATGGTGTGGACAACCTAGGTCATTACACGATGGCAAGAGGGGACCTATCCTGGCTTCAAACCAGTCATGGTCCCAATTTTTGAGTTTTTTTTCTTTACTAAAAAAAAATTCCTCCCCCGGAAAAAAGTGATCCGTCAACTAAACTTGTCTTGTTTGTTGTGATAGGGGTACAAATCTTTCCGAGGTGAGAGAAGGAGGGAAAGCGATATTTTAATTGTAAGTATATTAAAGAATATTTTATATATTTAAAAAAATTAAATATTTACAGAACTTTTTCATAAACTTCAAAACATTTTAAATGTTTTAAACATATTCTAAATATTGAATTTTTTTAAATATTTAAAAAATATTTCATATATTTATAAAAATACTTATATATGATAAAAATATCTTAGATATTTAATAAAACAATTTAACTACCTAAACTAGTTTTAGATATTAAGAAATAACTTAAATATTTAAAAGAACTAACATAAGGTGGGAGAGATCGGCAATGATAATGGTGGAGGTCGCCGAAAGTTGGTGATTGCAATGATGTACATGAATGACAAAACTTGAAAGCTCGACATATTCTATTATGTTAGGATTGCTAAAGCCATTCGTGTAACAGCTTCACTTGCTATCCGCAATGGTTATGACTCAGTCATGATTGAACTTGATTGTCTGGAAGTGATTTGTATTCTCCAAACTGGTTCCCAGCCGTTTTGAAACATTGCAACGGTTGTGGATGACATTAGACTTATGTTAAGTGCGTTTACTTTTGTTTCCTTTTCTTGGTGCTCTAAATACTCTAATAGAGTTGCCCATAAGGCGGCAAAGTTACATAGACTGGGAGTTTGTTCCCATAATTGAGTGATTGTTCCCCCGCCTTCAGTATTGTTTGTTATTGTAAATGATCATATTCAATGATATGCCTTCCGGGTTTTTTGACAAAAAAAAAAAAAAGAACATATATAAACAATAAATTTGCTAAAAAAGAAAAATAAAAATAGCTATTGCTTGTACAGATAGGTATGTGGGGGGGAAGGGACAAAATATAAAAGGATAATGCAAGTGAATCAAATGAACACGTAAATGCACCTTTTCATGACGTGTCTTCTATTTCCCTTTTAACATTTTACTTTTTTTTTTTTTTATCTCATCCACTATACGTTCTTTTTTGGAGTTATTTACTGTTAATCAAGCTAAATCTTTGGTTAATCAAATCACAATCAATCACAAATCTTAGAGGTTGAACGGAGAGAAAGAATTTTTAGTGCTAAGGGAGAAAAAGAAGATAAGTATTTCATTTGATCATCATAACCCCGGTTGATTACACTTTTCTATTTATATGCTCCCACTAATGAAAGGGAAATTGCAAGTAATTAAATAAAAATGCAAATTACTAGATAATATTCACAAATATCTAAAACGAACTTCATCCAGCTGCAGATCACGTGTCAGGCACGTGCCTCGCCAATTTAAAAACCCGTTACCACCAAAATACCCCCAACGGCTCTTCCCGCCAAAGCCGCTTACAAAACCCCTGCTACAGAACGCAATGAACATCCCTTCCCTGCTGCTGCTACTGTAACATTTACGTGGATGATCTCTCATATTTTTAAATTTGTTTAAATTGATGGCTCATTTTTATAACTTTGTTTAAATAAGTCTCTTATCTTTTCTTTTATTTAATTTGGTTTCTCGTTTTTATAACTTTGTTCAAATTAATCCCTTAACTTTGTAACTTTGTCCAAATTAGTCCCTTATTTTTTTTTTCTTTTATTCAAAATGATCCCTAATGTTTCAGTTTATAACAACCCTCGTGTTTAGGTAAAAATTAAAGAGATGTGATACCAGTCAAAATAAGGTATAGAGGACTGGTACAAACTCACTATAGAACCTTCCAAAACCTTCGTACATTCCAATCATCCCCATATTTTTAGTATAAATAAGGGGTATTAGATTAGGATTGGCTTATGTTGAAAATTATGGGGGTTCTTTTATGTCTTCTCCCCTTTCTTCTACTACCTCACTTTAGCAATTATACTCCTATACTTGTAAATCTTACTCAAATTGTCATTGGAAGGTCAACAATTTCGTTTTCCCTTTGCTACTGAGATTGCTTGGGTTGATGAATTTGATTGATTCTTTTGGTTAGAGCGCTTAAGATACAATCAATGAGGAACTACTTTTATCATAAAATAAGATATTAGGGACCATTTAGAATAAAAGAAAAGATGAGAGACTAGTTTGAATAAATTTACAAAGACATGGGACCAATTTGAAGAAAAGAAAAGATGAGAGATCAATTTGAACAAACTTCAAAAACAGGGAACCAATCATGCAAATAACTCTCCTTTTCATATTTTGGTTTTCTCTATCATAGTTATTGTGTTGTGTCTCAAATTTATATTGTTAGAAATGCTTCAAAATTCAATATTAAGTTATGTTGTCCCGTGTGGAATGTTTTATAGGAGTACATTCACTTGGATGACCTATTATATTTTGTATGACCGTTTGTTATCATTTTTAACCTTTGTAAATATTGAATTAGGCCCCTATTAAATTGGGCTCTTAATACTCCACATTAATACTCAATTGTCTCAGGGGTTATAATATCCACATTCATGACTATCATTATGCTCATTGTTGCAAATCGAGATCTTAGCCTATAATCCAAGGCTAGTTTGGATTTGCTAGAGTACCCAGAATGATATTGATGTTCTCTCTTGAATTCTCCAATCATTCTGTCCCCCCTTCGTGTCCAACAATGAACTGATTTATTCTCTCTAAATCATCCTCTCTTGTAAACCCTAGTCGATACCATCTATGTTGTTGGTAAATTGATCGAGGCTCTCTCATGCCATAACTCCCGAATACACAGGTGTTTCAGTCGCCACATTAACTCTGGGGGATTGATTGCTGGATAGCAAGTATGTACTGGAGGTGAGGTAAATTCAAGGTAGTGGTCTTCTATGTTGGTGTAATCTCTTGCAAAATTCGCAAGTACGAATATCCTAGAGATCTCAGGTGTCAAGGCCGAGTAGTGACTTTCCTTAATACTTATTTCGGCGTAGGAAATAGTCTCGGGGATACAACGACAATCAAAATAATGAAGTGAAGGTGTGTAAAGGGAGAGCGAAAGGAGATGAATGAGAATGGTGTTTTCAATAACTTTCAACAAAATGATTCTTAAGTTCTTACAATTATAATCTCTCTTTTTGCAATTCTTTTCCTATATCATAAATCTGATCAAGGGGAGAATATATATGAAAAATAACGAAGAGATATGTCCCAAGAAACACCCCAAAAGGGGCGCCAAAAACCAAGAAAAAACTGCGAACCAAAACTGCCAAAAATCGGCCCTGTGTGTCAACACACAGCTCTGTTCCGTGTGTTTCTATAAGATTGTGTGTCGACACATGGCTCTGTGTGTCGACACACAACTCTACATTATCGTTCTGTAAGATTGTGTGTCAACACATGAGCCCTGTGTGTCGACACACATCCTAAACATGTAAAAATCACTTTAAATAATATCGGGACAAATCTCAAACACTTCATTAACAATTTTCATTTTGAAAATACATCAAAAATTCCCCACCATTTTTAAAATACAACCATTCTCACAATCAACATCTCTAAATTAAAGGAGGCCTTATTGTGCATCAACGAAGGTGTCTCTCGATTGAACCCTCGGCTAGTGAAAAGACTATTACAATTAATCGGATCAAAAATGGTAGACCAAGCTTTGAACCATACAACCCATTTGACTAACCGACTATCTAATCACGCACAAGAAGTACTCCCCGTACACACCCTACAACTCCCAAATCGACACATATGAAGCCTTGTGTCCTGTACCATTCGCGAGTGTTTCAGGGCCAAACCCTTTGTCAAAAATCACCCCTTGAAGCAGCCAAACTTCACACTCACTAAGGTGGACCCCACTGATCATGTCCCTGCGACTCGACATTCGGTAATAAAATAAAACCGGCTCCATTAAGAGCATACGCTCATCCTCTTAGGTTCTCTGACGCAGGTAACCAATCACTTTTCACACGAGATGGAAAAACTCTTCTTTTAGTGCTTGCAGTCACACGGATGATAAGTCTCACTCATTGAACCTAAGACCTGACGTCATACCAGACATCGAGTTGAGGGCCTATCATGGGCGACTGACAATGACAGATTTCAACCCCATCCCTTCTTTAGTTTTCAAAACCAAGTCTCTAGCTAGGCCTTTCATAAATGGATCCGCTAGATTCTAACTAGTTCTCACAAAGTCCACAGTGATGACACCCTCTCAAATAAGTTGTCTCACTATACTGTGTCTTATACCTATGTGTCTGGACTTTCCGTTGTACACCTCACTATACGCTTTCGATAGCATAGCCTGACTATCACAATGGATAGATATCAGTGAGATCGGCTTTGGCAACAAAGGAATCTCATACAAGAGATCCTTTAACCACTCGGCTATTTTAGCGGCAGAAGAAAGAGCTATGAACTCTGCCGCCATTGTAGAATCAGATATGCAAGTCTGTTTCTTATAACCCCAAGAAACTGCACCCCCACCAAGCAGAAATACCCATCCACTTGTGGATGCATGATCTTCCACATCGGAGATCCAACTGGCATCAGAGTATCCTTCCAAAATGGGTGGATACCCTACATAAGAAATACCATAATGCATGGTACTCTTAAGGTACTTCAGTACTCTATACACAGCATGCCAATGCAGTTTACTCGGACAACTAGTATATCTACTTAGTTTTCCCACAGCATAGGCGATATCAGGCCTAGTCCTAGTCATAGCATACATAAGACATCCACTGACTCGGGCATACTCCAACTGAGATATAGGAGTGCCCACATTCGGTTCTAGTTTTACACTAGGGTCCATTGGTGTGGACACCAGTGCACAAGCACCATAGTTGAATCTATTCAACACACTTTCAATATAGTGAGACTGTGTCAAGAAAATCTTATCTTCATTCCTTACAATCCTTCTGCCAAGGATTGCCTCAGCCTCACCCATGTCTTGCATAGCAAAGTTCATCGAGAGAAACTATTTAGTTTTCTCTACTTGTTCCAAATCAGTACCAAATATTAGCATGTCATCGACATACAGACAGATCATGACACCTTTGCCATTCTCGAACTTGCTATAAACACACTTGTCTGATTCATTTATAATGAATCCGCTGTTTAGAACAACTTGATCAAATTTCTGGGGCCATTGCTTCGGGGCTTGTTTTAGCCTATACAGGGAGCGTATGAGTTTACATACCTTCCTCTCTTGACCCAAAATAACAAAACCTTCCAGCTGTGTCATATACACCTCCTCTTCTAGTTCACCATTCAGAAATGCCGTTTTGAGATCCATTTGGTGAATCACTAGTTTATAAATGGAGGCAAGAGCGATCAAAACTCTTATCGTCAATATTCTCGCCACCAGGGCATGTGTATCAAAGTAGTCTAACCCATGCTTTTGGGTGAACCTTTTAGCTACCAATCAAGCTTTGAACTTATCTATAGTTCCATCGACTTTCATCTTCTTTTTGAAGATCCATTTACACCTGATAGGCTCGCTACCTCGTGGAAGATCCACCAATACCCAGGTATTGTTGCCTATGATGGAATCCATCTCATCATTAATCGCCTCTCACCAAAAAGAGGCATCATGAGACCTCATGGCCTCATCAAACGTCATGGGGTCGGCCTCCATGACACAACAATATAGAGTCACAGGCTCCATATCATTATTCGAACCTTCTACCAAAAACGTGTAGAAGTCCGATCCGAAAGACTTCTCTTTCCTTGCTCTCTTATTCCTTCGGAGTTCCAGAGCATTCTTAGGGACTTGTTCCCTCTCATGATGATCATCGTCACCATGCGACACTGTAGTGTCATTCTCAACCGGTACATAATCCTTTGGTCTAAAGATAGAGGTAAACCGATTCTCATCAAAAATGGCATCTCTTGATTCTATTATGGAATTAACATTGACATAATCATTTGGCTCAATCACATAGAATCGATACGCCTTGCGAAGTGGCGCATATCCAACAAATATGGTATCGATGCCTCATATTTACAAACATGTTTTGCGGACCCCGAGTCAATCCTCTAAGAGTCATCGCTCTCGACTAGATTGATCTCTGATATCATCGCCACGAACCTATCGTTCAAATTTTTGTTGTGATGATCAAGCCCCTTGCGCTTCTTGTTTTTAAGGTGAAAATAGTCCTTCCTTAAGTGACCGGACTTTTGACACTCCCAATAGACCAATTTGGCCTTCTTCTCATTCCATTTCTTTTGGAAGTGTCCAGTTCTTTTGGTTCCTTTACTTGATTGGCCTTCTCCTATGACATTGATTTTGCCAATGTCACCGGGGTGATCCTTGTGGTCATCCTGTAATCTATAACCTTCCTCAATTTGTAAATGGTTAGCCAATTCTTCGATTGACATGTCTTCCTTCTTGTGTTTCAAGGATTTCTTAATATCTCTCCACGAAGGGGGAAGTTTGTCAATCAGAGAAGACACAACGATGGTATCGTCCATATTCATCTTATGTTGTTTAAAGTTATTCAAAATTCTTTCAATTTCATAGAATTGCTCCATGACCGGATGTTCATCTACCGTCTTATAATTATTAAATTGACTGACTAAAAATTTCTTACTTATGGCATCCTCCGCCATGTAGCGTGCTTCAAGAGCATCCCACAACTCCTTTGTAGTAGGCACGTTGGAGTAGATGTCGAAGACAGCATCCGTCATCCCGTTAAGTATGTGCCCTCTACATATGTAATCATCGTTCTCCCATTTCAACCGGGCTCGTTGCTCGGCCAGCGTCTCCTCCTCCTCAGTAGCGGGGGTAGGGAATGGTGTATTCAGGACATACACCACATTCAGGGTAGTGATCAAGAAGTGCATCTTCCTCTGCCAACAGCGAAAATTACCGCCGTCAAAACGGTCCAACTTTACAAAATTTGCTGTCATCTCCCTCAGTGACGAAGCCATATCAAACCAAGATCACAAATCAAGAAATTAAGTCTTAAGATTGTTGGTGTAATCTCTTGCAAAATTAGCAAGTACGGGTATCCTAGAGATTTCAGGTGTCGAGGCCGTGTAGTCACTTTCTTTAGGACTTATTTTGGCATAAGAAATAGTCTCGGGGATACAATGACAACCAAAATAATGAAGTAAAAGTGTGTAAAGGGAGATACAAAGGAGATGAATGAGAATGGTGTTTTCAAGAACTTTCAACAAAATGATTCTCAAGTTCTTACTATTATAATCTCTCTTTTTGAAATTCTTTTCGTATATCATAAATCTAATCAAAGGGAGAATATATATGAAAAATAACAAAGAGATATGTCCCAAGAAACACCCCAAAAGGGGCGCCAAAAACCAGGAAAAAACCGCGAACCGAAACTGCCAAAAACCGGCCCTGTGTGTCGACACACAGCTCTGTTCCGTGTGTTTCTGTAAGATTGTGTGTCGACACACGGGCTCTATGTTTTGACACGCAACTCTGCATTATCGTTCTGTAAGATTGTGTGTCGACACACGAGCCCTGTGTGTCGTCACACATCCTATACATGTAAAAATCAATTTAAATAACATCAGGACAAATCTCAAACACTTCATTAACAATTCTCATTTTGAAAATACATCAACATTCTACGGTGTTGTAACTTCTATCATATATTTCATAAGTCTTCTATGCTGAAGTTTATCTTATAATGCCTAGTTTTCCAACATATATCTCTACTTTGAACCGAAGGTGTATGGTAGTAGAGGGATCATGTCCTTTGCATCCAGAACCATAGTCCAAACCCCATTGTATGGACGTTTATTTTCAATTAGACATTATTTTCAGCTGGGGTTTTGTCTTTTTCCGTATTTATATTCGTTGTAGGAATTCTGCCGATTTTTATGTCCTCTTGTAGTTTTTCGATCATTACTGAGAGTTCTCGACATAAATTTGTGTTGTTATTTCTCTCTCTTTTCTCTTCTCATTTTCTCTTAAATCTATGAGTTAATATCTAAATCGAACCTAATTCTTGAGGATTTTGTCTTTAACACACATACTCACACCATGGGGGAAGTTTTACTTCTTTTTTGAACTCTAAATTTGTTACTAAGAAAACAGAGACAGACTAGCGCTTGTGGCCAAAGAATTATTGTCGGTCTGGTTATTGATACTAATATTTGGTTTAAATAGATTTGTTGAAAGGTATATTCATATCCAAAGGACCATGTTACAACGTAGGAAAAATCTTATTGGTTTCTCATTACTTCTATCTCCCTCACAACTTCTAATACTGCTGAACCTGTAAGCACTTTCTTTATAATTTGTGCAACAATGCCAATAAAGACGACTTGATAGAGAGTAGTTAACACTTTTTTGATAACCGACAAAAATTGCAATATCAAAGGTGGCATCCCATAGTAATGGCACCCGAGGCCCACCAACGTGAGCCCAAAAAAAGCAAAAGACGAAAGAAAAAAAATCTCCACCACACATAAGTAGTATACGATTATGAGCATAAAACCTCTCTGTTTGCAAACCTTTAAGTTCCTTAATGACAATCTCACTATCTCCTTCTACTTAAATCTTACTAAATCCCAAATCAATTGCCTTTGGCATGCTATCTCTCGGGTCCTTAAGCCATCGCATTCCAGCTGAATGAAGCATCCCTTCTCATCCCTAATAATATAGCCAGCAACAACCAATATGCCAATCTTAGAACTATCAAAGTTCACTTTCACATATCCCAAATCCGGGGACTATCATCTAACCCATACGTGCTTACGATCCCTTTTGATTCCTCCTTTTGTGCAGTTGTCCCCTCCCATTCAATCCAACTAATTCCCGAAACTCCTTTTCCATAGGCAACATCAAGCTTCCACCTTAGGTTTAGCTGGGCTATTATTTCTGCTTTTGAAGACCTTCTCATTCATGTCCTTTCGAGTTTGCAGCACCACGTAAATTCGTTACCTTTCCTACTCTTCCATTTCTTCGTCTTCAATCTCCTCCACGATTTCTCGGTCCTTATTTTAACAAAAGAATATTACTAAAGTTGAGGCTTAGAGAAAACTACCTTCGTATACCATGATTTTAGAAAAAAAAATTTATCGCTTAGCTACTTCGTGGTTTGAGCAATTATCACTAGATATTCTACATTTGAATATCTACGATAAAGTAACCCGAGGTTTGAACATTTTCATCACCTAGATACCCTATGCCAAAAAGTGAGTGAAGTTTTGTTAGAATTTGTCCAATTTAATTGAAAAATACCAATGCAGCACATGATTATGAAAGTTTATATGAGCTATTTTAATATTTTTAGCGAAAATTTAGTGGACTAAGATAAAACTTTACTAGATTCTATTGAAAGTGATATATATATATATATATATATATATATATATATATATATGTAGGGAGCAGCTGGAATAAGAATTGAAGTTTTTTGAGAATGTGAGAAAATTTAATCTAAACCGTTGAATCTTAAGTAAGATTAATCAATGGTTCTAAAAGGCTTATCAGTGCCCAAACCCCTACCACCACCCAACGGTCACCACCACCGCCATCCACCACTACCACTGCTGCCACCTGCCCCAACGACCACCGCAGCTCCTCTTCGCCACCGCGCCACCGCCACTCATCTCTCTCTCTTCATCCCATCTCAAATCCCAACGGTCACCGCCGCTGCCTCCCATCACCATCGCCACCACCACCTGCCACCACCAAGAGAGAGATGGTGGCTATGGTGGGGGTGATGGAGAGGAGCGGCGGTGGTGGTTGGTGGTGGTGGGGGTGACCGTAGGGATTTGAGATGGTATGGGGGAGATAGAGAGATGGGCAGCGACAGTGGTGGCAGCGGCGGTGGTGGGTGGCGATGGTGGTGAGCGTACGGATCTGAGATAGGTAGCGGTGGCGGGAGTGGCAGAGAAGAGTGGCAGCGGTGGTGGTGGGTGGCGGCTATGGTGACCGTTGGGTGGTGATAGGGCTCCGGATACGATGAGCCTCTTAGAACCATTGACCAATTTTACTTATGATCCAACGGTGTAGATTTAATTTTCTCATATTCTCACAGAATTTTCATTCTCAATCCAGCCACTCCCTATATATATATAATACAAGGGACGGTTAAGATTACCTCCTCTTTTATTAGGTAAAATAATAATAATTTATCTTTTACCCCCTTCCCTCCCTCCTCCACCGCCACCCTTACCCTTCCTTTCTATCTCTAACCCCGACCATTTGCCGCCACCGGCCACCACTACCCGCCGCCACCAGTCTACTGTTGCCGCCACCTTTAATCTTGTCTGTCCATTGTAAAGGACGGTCAAGATTTAATCCTTTCACATTCTCACCCTCTCATAAGAATTGTACCATATATATATGTCATGGCAATATTTTTTGAGAAAAAATTTATTATATTTTGACAAAGAATACCTTGGAATTATGTTTAGCGTCAAAATTTTCCAACTAAAATCCATTGAATGGACCCATAAATAGTTAATGAATTGACAAAATTTTTAAACTTCAAGACATTTAAGTGACAAAATCTTTAAACTTTAGGATACTTTATTATGTATACTTAAATGTAAGGATATTTAGATAATAAATATTGAGTAATAAATTAAGAAAAAATGGAAACCATAAAATTTTTAATGAAAAAGGAGTTTTTTAGCAAATTGACACAGTTTTTTTAAAAAATAGAAAAATGGCATACTTTGAAAAATATTTAGCAAAATAACATATTTTATTGTAACTTCCTCAATGTACGTCATTTGAAATGAATTACAAGGGTTGCACGCCGTTTGAAACGGTGTACAACCAATGTGCCCTAGTGCATAATTTATATTATATAAAAGTATATGTATCTTAAAATTAGAAGTGAGATGTTACTCTAGTGGTAAGGAAGTCCTCACCTAAATCAGGAGGATGCGGTTTTGAATCTTGATAGCGACCACTTTCGATTGCTTTTATTAACAAATTATTGTTACGTAAAGTGGGCACTACCAAGATTCAAACCCACATCCTCCTAATTTAGGTAAGGACTTCCTTATCAGAAGAGTACTAATTAACTGTTGACCCTAAGATATATATACTTTTATATAATATAAATCATGCCCTGGGACAGATGTTAGTTGTATACCGTTTAAAACGACGTGCAATCCTTGTAATCTATTTTAAATGACGTACATTAAAAAAATTATAGTAAAATATATCATTTTGCTAAATACTTTTTAAAGTATGTCATTTTTCTATTTTTTATTTAAATTATGCCAATATACTAAAAAAATCTCATGAAAAAGTGGAGTGGCTTGGAAATTGTGCAGCAAACAGTAAAAAGTGTAATCTTTAAGGGGTTTGTTGAAGCTTTGGTAGTTTTTTTTTTTTTTTTTTTTTTTTTTTTGGAACATTAGCTTTGGTAGTTGATATCTACAATCTTGTGTTTGGTTTGCATTTACTGCTCTAAATACTTGTCAATACTAATATTATTTGTTAAAATGAATTGTTAAATAATAATATTTTTTCTTTTTAATATTTAAATAATTTAGTAAAAATTTAATATATATATATATATAAGTGCAACTAGGGACTGCAATGGGGCGTGGCGGGTATGGGGGGCGCTGCCTCTATACCCGTACCCGCCACTCAAATCCTATACCCGTACCTGCCCTATTATCCGCCACGGGGACGAAGTGGGTACTCGTACCCGCCCTGGCTGGTACAAACCCATACCGTACCCTCCCCATTACCCACCCCTGCCCGCCCCTACCCGCCCTCACCCGCTTTGTACCCGCCTTGTTACCTATTCATGTCCAACTTATTACCCATAAATTCTTTTCTTTTTCCTTTTAATAATAACAATGAATTTATACTTAAAAATTGCATAAGAAATATTTTATATAAAATAACACACGGGTAACTCCAATATGTGATTACGAGGCGGGTACGGGGCGGGGCGGGTACGGGGCGGGGCGGGGTGGGTACAAGCCCATACCCGTACCCGCCCATGCCCGTGACGGGTATTGACATATGTACCCTACCCGTACCCGTTACCCGCCTCATCTATACCCATACACGCCCCAAACGGGGCGGATTCCCGAGGGTAGCGGGTTTTACCTGCCCCATTGCCATCCCTAAGTACAACAAATATCCATTAACATATACCCTTAGAGCACATGTTAGAAAATTCGTTGTGATAACCTGTGCCCAAAGCATTAAATTCAGCTTAAATTGATTGCATTTACTGCTCTATATACTTATCAACACTAATATTATTTGTTAAAATTAATTATTATTATTATTATAAGGGTGTGTCTAACCTGTGCCTAATGCATTAAATGTAGCTTAAATTGATGGTATTTAAAGCTAAAAATATTTAATGCTAAACAAAATACTATTTTACATGCGAAGGGCACTTAAATACATCTAGCGTTAGCTTTTTTTTGGAAAAAATAAAACTAAATTGTATTTTAATATTATGGTTATATGCTTGAAATATTATTAATTTTGTAATCTTATTTAATCTTGATCCTAATTTTTTAATTAACTAAAAATTGAAATTAATTTGTCTTGTTATACTTCATTTTTCAATAATAGACATGATTTTTGTTAATAAAAAAGAGAGTCTACATATTAGAAATGCATTCATATTTCACTATTTAAAAAGGACATTTACGTATAAGTCATATTAATAAATTATTAAATTATTGATTATATCATATCATTTGTTATGTGTTGTATGTGGCTAAAACCAAGCAAACAGAGAAAAAAATTAATTAAAGATCCACGCATGACCAACACTAGAATGAGATTTTATAGATATTTCCTAAATTATTGAAGTATTTTACTTTTGATAAAAATTTAAGTATTTTTATTTTAGATACTTTAATAATAATAACACATCAATATTCTATTAAATTTTTTTTTTAACAATGACTAAATTACTATGCAATTAAACTATATTTACTGCTTTTTTTTAAAAAAAAGGGCTATATTTAATGCATTAGGCGCATGTTAGAAAAAGCCTTATATCATAATAAAATTATTATTGTTAGAATAATATCATTATTTATAAGAAAATTTTATGGCTATCATTTCACCTCCCTTCTTATAAACCTCCACTCTCTTATCTTTATATATATCTATAATAAGATATTCAGTTTATGATGCAATCAATAGTTTTCTCTTAATTTAAATGTACTTAAGTTATTATATGAGTAAATTCTATTTTTTATTTATATTAATGTTATATTTTATCAATTATAATATAAAAATATAATTATTCAAAATTTAATCATTCAATAATAATATTAAAGTTATATTTGGCAAGCAATTTTTTATTATGTTTTTCTTAACTTCAGTTTTTTGACTAGTCCAACAGTTAATAATGTTATTTTGTAAAAGTTTTTTTGTTAGCATTTTTCATAATATTTAGCTTTTGAAAAATAATTTTTCAAAAGCTAAATAATTTAACTTTTAGCAATCATTACACCTCCTGTCTTATAAACCTCAACTTTTTTATCTTTATCTTTATCTATATAAGATATTTAATTTATGATGAGATCAACATTTTTCTCTTAATTTAAATGTACTTAAGTTATTATATAGGTCAATATTATTTTTTATTTATATTAATATTACATTTCATTAATTATAACATTTATATTTATATATAGTTATTTAAAATTTAATCACACAATAATAATATAAAGGCTATGTTTGACAAACAATTATTCATAGTGTTTAGTTTTTTGACTAGTCAAATAACTAATAGCGTTATTTGATAAAAAATTTATTGTTAGCATTTTTTATAGCATTTAACTTTTTAAAAGCTAAATAATTTAGTTTTTAGCTTTTCAAATTCTGCCTAATTAAATTAAATTTATCATTTTGCCTGCTCTTTTTTAATATCTAATTTTATTAAATATATTACTCATCAGTTAACAGCTAAATACCGAACGCTAATAGCTACTGCTAAACATAGCGAAAAAGTAGCGAGATTCCATAAGGCTTTCAAAAGGCAAATGATGACATACTTTGCTTCCAAACCACACACTACAAATACTACGCTACAACCCCCCTGTCATTCATAATAATTTATTTTAAAATTATTTGTAAATTCAATTCAAGGAATTTATTAAATATATATATCTTATTCTATTTATATTAGTATTAAATAATACGTAATAATTATTTAAATTGTGTATAAAATAAGTGTATTATAATAATTAATATTAAATAATACATAATAATTATTTAATTAAATTGTGTATGAAATAAGTGTACTTATAATATTTTCTACACGTTCATTTGTGGCATAAGACAAACAACAATTGGCTGTTTAATACATAATTATTAGTGTTAATCACATGAACAAATTATTTGTTATTCATATAGCATGATATATCAATAACACCTACACATGTGACTTCAGCATAGTAGAGTTTCGGACCGTTATACAACTATATTTATCGTATTTGTAAGCTCGTATAGTATATAAATACGCGCGCATACATGTTTGAACTTAAAACGGGCCAAGTCATCTAGTGTCGTTGAGGTTAGAGAGGAGCCAAAACCAATAGGCGGCACGCCCTCTGCTATGGGCCATTTATCTAGGAGTATGAAAAAGAATCATCGGAAGTAGTCAACCCGTGTTCTATCCCATGTCTGATCCTGATAGGAGATGCACCTCGAATTGATAGGCCTATTTAAGGTGTCTCAAGTAACATTAACGACCTATACGATCATTGATGCTTCTGTCATGTTCAAGGATTTATGCCAAGAAAAGTGTTTTTTATTTGACTTTTTATATTTTCAGAAATTGGTAAATGTGTTATCCATTTAGATTTTTGTGTTTCGAGAATTGGTATAAAATAGTTATATAGGCTTGTTTGGCATGTTCTTGTACTCTAGGAGTTGGCATGATTGTAGGCGTCTAGGTGTTTTGGGGTTTGCTGCTACTCTTTTTCCCGCTTTGGTGGATTTTCTCGAGCTCCACTTCAATAAGTATACCAATTTTGTACTGAATTTTATCTCTCTAATTATTGAAAAAAAAGTTAGGGGTATGAACGAAGCAAATGTTCAATGACTTACATGTGCCTGAAATTGACTAAGACTCGTTCATGTATCATGTGAAGGCTTGATTGATTATCAAGCATAGTTCAAAAAGGCTACATAAGCTTAACAAGTCGATTTTGAACAAGAGTTACTTGACTTATTAACATTCACGAATAATTTGATAAGACCCGTTAAGATCTAGTTAAGGATTACAAGCACAAGTTGAAACAAGGGGATGCTCAACTCATCTCGAACCACTATCCTACATAGTCACGTCAAATCCCTTTGATTGCTTGCCTTTAAGCTCTATGAAAATTTTCATCAGCCATGAGGCCCGACCCACAAAGTTGAATCATACAAGGTCCACATATAGACCAAAGTGGTGTTCAGTCTTAAAATTAATTGGACATTAGGTGGAGTAACCCACCAAGTTAATCTCTTCTATCTTACGACTTCTATATGGGATTCTTATCAGACTCAGTAGAGTCCTCAACATCCTACCCTACACATACAGTGCCTTTTAAACCTGCATCCTAAAAGGGACATAATTATGATCCCCATGTGGGGCATGGAGACCAAAAAAAAAAAAAAAACAAATAGGTTGGAAAAGTAGAGATATAGACCACAAAAAATGAATGATTTGAGCAATATGACATCATTACCAAAAAAAAAAAAACATTATGGTACCTTGATTACATAATAGAGGCCACCTTCTTCTTATGATCCTAAAAGGGACCTTAAGCATTTTGGCCCTACTACTTCCATCCACACACGTAATGTCACCCCTCTTTGCTTCCCATCCTTAACCTTTTCTTTTTTAATTATATGGGACCCACTTACGACTACGACGGTTTTTTATTTTTCTGATAATTGAAGTCAAAATTCAGATAGAGGATCAGTGCAAGGAGTACAAGATCTGAAACAAAGAGATCGAAACTCACAGTAGAAGAAGAAGAGAAAAACCCAATGTGCAAAACATTGACCAAGACATTGCAAACGGACGAACAACCTAGGAAGCACTAGGATGATTACTATGTCTAGAGTTTGTAAAGTTTGACGTGATATAAAATTGTTAGAAAGAATTTGAATATGTCATGTGAAGATTCAGTATTGCACGAATTTGACGCTATTAATAATGTTTTAAGTAAAATATAACTAATTAACATGTTTGATGTATTTTGTCATATTTTAAGACACATACGAATTTGACATGATTAATTTATTGATACAACTTTCACATATATGCCACCCCACACCATGCCAATATTTAGGATCTCGAATTATAATCTTTTATCAGCACATAGAATGTCACATATGGGTAAATTTAGGAGTGCTTTGTCTCATTGTAAGTTGGTATGGAGCAATCAAATAACATTGTTATCACGAATAAAAATCATAATTTAAATATGCATTGATAAATTAATGTATAAAGTAGAACTTATGTTCTTTTTAACTGTATGAAATTTTTTTTTTTCTTTGATAATTAAGAAGATGGCAATTTCCTTACTTAAAGTTTCTAAAAGACAAACCAGAAAAGTAAAAAGAAAATAAAAAGAAAAACCTACACGTCGTCTGGAGAAGATCAATGACAACGCCTACTGTCTTCAGCTTCCACCCAGTATGAGAACCTCCGATATCTTCAACATTAAGCATCTTACTCATTTTGGCGACAATGACGGTGTTGATCCCCAAGCGAAGTCGAGGGCGAATTCTCTCCAATCCGGAGAGGATGATGCAGCCGCCAAGGATTGGTGTCAAGGTAGTGTGTTGGCGAGAGGGTACCATGGCGGGATGTAGGGTTCATCGCAAAGCTGGTCAGCCAGGATTGCAGTCGAGATTACAGCCGTGACTTTAGGGCAAATTTTATTCACTACTTATTTAATGTTATCTCTTTCCTTATTTTTCACATACTTGAATTCTTTTCTTTTAACATCTCCCTATATATAAAGGAGAGATAGTTAGGGTTTGGGGTTAGCTTATTTTTTTTAGACTTTTGAATTATTATGTTTTGATTCTCGATTTCTTAGATTATAAGAAACGAGCTATCATTTTTCCCCTCTTTATTTTTATTATCAGTAATAAAATTAAAGGAAAGGCCGTGAACCTTCCCGTACCCCTATTTTCTCATTTTGCTCGTTGCATCAAAAAGTACAAATCTCCAATCTCAAGTTTAAATTCGCATTGTAATTACTTGTATGAATTGAAATTGTTTGAATATTATTGTAATATATATATATATATATATATATATGTATATTAAAAGAAGGAGATTGAAATTGAAAGCGAAAAAGGTTGAGAAATGAGGCCCACCATGAAGCATTGCAATTCCTGTGCTGCCTTTACGGCTGCTGACATGTTCCTCTTTCACTTAAATTATTCAGCCCTTTCATAAATGGTGGAAAATAATTCGTTTACATTATTATATATTTATTCACTATTTATTATTTAAAATCAAAACATATATTATATTATTCATTAATTAGTTTTATATTTCAATCACAGACTTGTACTAATTGTTTTCAAAACAAAGCAACTCTTTAACATATTTGGGCCAATTTAGTATCATAATGAGTGTCATTTCCGATTTTTCATTTCGGTTTTTCTTAAATAAAAATTGAAAACAAAAAATCAAAAACAATAAAAACTGATTGCCGAAACCTAATCTTTATGTTCTCAAAATCCAAAAATTTATAAATAGAAAATAATATCAAACAGACCGGTAAGAAATTGATCGAAATATGATCTCCAACATCTAAATTCAGAATTTCATCAAGATCAATAACAATGAAAAAGGGGGATTGGACTTGAGTACAAAAATTTTATTTAGATTCTTTACAAAGTGACGCATCACTGTTTCCTCAAACATTCATATCATACCATCTATACAAATTACAAGTCCTCTACCTCTGCTTATACAAACAACAAACCTATCACCATCATCACCAACTTCTTCGAGAGTTATTATTATTAAGGCAAAAATTGTTATTGTCAGAATAATGATATGATGTATAGACAATAATAGCCACAAAATCTCACAAAATTTATCTTGACATTAACATTTTTACCCTGATAATAACATTACCCGGCTTCTCCTGTTCCATTTTTTGGTGGGTTTTAAAATAAACCCAACAAAAAAACTCGAATAAATTTTAATATTTTCTAACATATGGAACAAGCATTAGGGTTCTCCTCCATGCTTTGAACATAGTAATAAGAAGTCATATGAGGATTATAAGCTCTGTATGCCTTGACAAGCTCCAACACTGGATCTGGCTTCACCACTTTCTCTTCTTCCTTTTTTGGTTCTTCTTTCTTTTCTCCTTGTTTTGGTTTCTCTCCTTCTTTCTTTGCTTCTTCATCCTTCTTCTCTCCTCCTTCCTTTGGCGTCTCGTCTTTCTTTGCCGCATCCTCTGGCTTGGCAGCACCGCCACCGCCTTCGTCTTTCTTTGGCTCTTCTTTCTTCTCTTTCTCCGGCTCCTTTGCTGGCCCTACTAGTAATATGTCTGTTGTTGGCCAGTACTTCCTTAGTTTGCTCACCACGTTTACCGGGTCCACGGTCCCAATCACGGTTAGTTTCTTCTCCTTCATGTCCATGGCGATGGAATCGATCCCTACATTGATAGACACGCGCAAATCACACTGTAAAAAGTTCCAGGTAAATGAGGGAACCTTTTTTTGGATTAAGTTAACTTCAACATTTTTTGTATCCGAACTATTAGGTTAAATACCCAAGAACTAGGTTCGATTTAGAAGCAAAAGTCCAAATCTTACAGAAATGAAGAAGAGAAATTCAAGACACAATACAACACAGATCAAACAACTTTCACGGTCGTATGGCTTTTATCCAATTTGTAGTGTTCAAAGTAGGGGTGTAAATGATCCGAGTCGCTCGCGAATAGTTCGTGAGTAGCTCGAATAAAGCTCGACTCAAACTCAAATTAACCGAGTTCGAGTTCGAGTATCAAAAGATACTCAATTAATAAACGAGTTCGAGTCGAGTAGTGAACTACTTGGCCCGATACTCGATTAAATACTCGACTTGATACTCGAATTGGTACTCGACTCGATACTCGACTCGTATGAAGTAGTTATTGTGTATTATTTTCTTTTGAAATGAATGGCTTGTGACATTAATAGTAGAATAAAAGAAGGAAAATTGAATTCATTGTAAATGATGACATGTTATATTTGTGGTGAAGTAAAAGAGCTTGTATTTGGTTTGCTGGTATTTTCTAAAACTTAGGTTTTGATACATAGTTGCTATTAATATATTAGTAATTTATGGTTATATATGTTAAAATATAGATTGGGCAATAATTGAGTATCCACATTGAGTATAACTAATGTTTGAGTGTATGGAATAATATTATAATGGAGCTAATTTGTTGAACTTTTATATGCATAATAAACGAGTATTCGAGTCGAGTCGAGTACTCGAATAGCTAATCGAGTTCGAGTTCGAGCAAAATTTACTACTGGAATCGAGTTCGAGCTCGAATTCGAGTACTCGAGTAGTTAATCGAGTTCGAGTCGAGTACTAAGATACTCGGCTCAACTCGACTCGACTCGATTACACCCCTAGTTCAAAGTGTCATATTATAGATGGGTGCCTAAGGATAAGACCGAGATACTTTGAGGTAGAATGGAGAACCGGAGTAACATACTAGGCAGCACATTGTGAGTACAATTATTGGGGGGAGGGGGGGTTATTGCCCACACTCCAGAGCTATGGGAAGAAAGCTGAGAAAAGGTAACCAAGCCAAGTGCTCATTAAAAGTGAGGTGTTCTCCATATCTCAGTATAGTTAGATGCCAAAATGGGTGATAGGATTTGCTTTCTTTCCTTTCTAGTGTTCTCCAATTGTGTAAGAGGAGCAAGGTGCAAAGCAAGACCAAAAATGTAACAAACAAATTTGTTTGTAGACCCTACCATGGTGGGAGCCTCTATGAGGCACTGGGTGGCTGTTGGATCGGATTTTTGAAATACTTGTAGAACAAAAGACTATTTTTGTGTAATGTAATTGTGATTTATCATAAAATGTAGTAACGTACTAATGTACTTTGATCTAAGTAGTTGACTTCACTTAACGATTGTAGACAAGTACGAGTTATCGGATTAAAAGGGGAATGATGAAGTAGAATTCAATAATTCACCAAGTTTGAAGATCAAGCCCTAACCATGGTGCTGATATCCTATTTATATGGCGATGAAGCCATTAGCATGCGACTAAAACTCTGTTTGTTTTGACAAAAATCTTTTCCATCTCAATTTTATTATTTCTTTAGATAAGTTCATAGCAACACTAGAAATATGGAAAATATTTTCCTCTACTAAACGGAAATTAACTTCCTCTCAACAAAAGGGGACCATATTTTCCTTCATTGAGGAAAATTGTTTTCCTGTTGTAGTCTAATGTCATATATCTCACTTCAACATCAACTTAGGTAAGCGTGAAGTCTATAAAAATTTATAGAATAAACCCATCTTTTTATTAAGAAAAAAAAGTTATTTTCTTTAAACCGAATGAAGCCTAAATTATGAACAAGGCTAGGATAGCTTGACAAGATACAACAACACAACTCAAACATGCCAAAACTCAAACAAGACTGCACACAACTTGATTAGACTCTAATTTAACGACTTAACATTTTAAAGCAAATTATAAGTACAAAATCAACATGATGAAACTACAAATACAAAAAGACATGACACAATTACCACTCCTCAAAATTCTAACCAGGAGGAGGACACAAGAATGCAACAGGCTCTCAGATGTGGGGTCACTGATATAAATATGGACTGCCTTACTTGGTTCCTCTCGTATTCAAGACCAATAATTTATGTCTTTGTTTCATCCGCCATCTTCTGGAACCCTCTAATCTCTATAAATCTAAAATTATTTCTTTTTTCTAAGTGGGGTTAGGAATTGAAACCAAAACCTCTTGTTTAGGGCTCAACTTAGAGCAACGGATGTAGTAGCTCAGGGCCCCAACTATAAATTAGTTCAGTTTATTTTTATCGTATATCACCATTTATAGAGGGAGAAGTAACCATCTAAGTATGATAAATTATAAACGTATATGTACATATATATCATAAAGGATCCATATATGAGCTTGTATTATAATATAAGCTGGATTTCTAGAGGTGTGCTTTAAGCTAGCTTTGATACCTCAGTAACCAAAACAAGGCCCACCAATCAAACTTGTTTTCGGCCCCTAAAATCTCAAGACTGGTCCCGCGTATGTTCAGAAGTGTTTCTACCATCTAATTAAAAGCAACCCTTATTTATATAATCTCAATCAAGGCCAGACATAACATTAAACAACCCAAGTAATCGCTTGAGGCCCCCGAAATTTAAGGGCCTCAAATTTTAGGGGTTATGTTTTTAAAATATTAATTATTAATATTAATAAGTTTTATAATTAAAATTTTTATCATTTGGTGCATCAGTAATATGTTGTTAAAAAACTTTATCATATATGAAGAGCCCCGTCAAAATAGTTCGCTTAGACCCCGAAATTATCAAAACCGACCCTATCTCGATAGTGTTTGCTTCAAAGAGATCAACTATTAAACTACCTCTAATCAAGATCTGAGAACAGCAAAATCAGCCCAAAATTAGAAAAATGATTCTTTTACCTGGAAGAGTAGAAACAGTCTTAAGAGCTTTTTGCTTGGCCTTGTCATCATGCAAGTCCAATTTCAATACAATTTTCTGCAACAAACAACGATCAACACACCATTCACTGTAGTATAAGATTCAAAACACATAATCCCAAAGAAAAAAAATTAATCGATAATTTCAAGGATTTGTTATGAACACAGATCAGAGGATACTGACACAAATATCAATCATTAAGGATAAGATTACAAAAAGCTCTAGATAAAATTGTTTTAAAAGGAGTAAAACTTTGGTATTTGTTCTTTTTCTTTTTTAACTTTTTGAAAGTTATTTACACTTCACTCATGTTTTTAGATTTATTCAAATTAGTCCCTCATTTTTTTTTTTATTTTACAACGGCTCCTAATATTTATAAATTTATTTAAATTAATCCCTTATTTTTACTTCTATTCAAAATGGTATCTAATATTTTATTTTATGATAAAATTAGTTACTTACATAGTGACCAAAATTAGTAAAATAAAAAAGACGAAGAACCAATTTTGCGATGAATGAAACATTAGGAACCATTTTAAACAAAAGAAAAAAAAAATAAGGGATCAATTTGAAAAAATTTAAAAACCTGAAAGATGAACGGGGTCAATGACTCAACTTTTGATGCTAAATCTAAGGCTGAAAAGAATGGGAATCATTCTAAAAGATCAAGAAAAAGTTGAACTAAAACCCCATAAAATAAGCTAACGGAAGTGATGGGTTCAATTCCCATACTGGACCCATAAAAAGCTAATCTTGTTAATCAACTGGTTATTTCAAAAGCTTAAATAATAGATAAAGATTCAAAAATAGCATTATATATAGGCCCATTTTATATATTTTGTTTAAATTATATTACTTATACTTATAAAAGTAGGGGAGTCAAGATTCAAACTTGTGATATGATACCATATCAAAAAATTGACTATTTTAAAAGCTTAAATAATAGATAAAGATTCAAAAATAGTATTATATATAGGCCCCTTTATACCTTATGTTTAAATTATATTACTTATAAAAGTGGGGGAGTCAAGATTCAAACTTGTGATCTGATACCATATCAAAAAATCAACTACTTTAAAAGCTTAAGTTAATGAATAAAGATCTAACAATAGTTTTATACTCCAACAAACATAATATTTCCTGAAAAAAAATCAAATTGTTCGCACAACGCAAAATCACAAACACCATGAGTGCACCTACGAGAATCGCACAAATTTAATGAAAACTAAAAATCCACATATTTGATTTACACTATTTCTTTTTTTCTTTAACTGATTTGAATAACAAATAAGAACTTCCACACTCAAGAGAATCAGAACGATCAAGAGCATAAAAAATTAAAATACTCAAACAAGTAACAGAAGCAAGAACGCAAACAGTTAGGGTTCATTAATTTGAAAATCCACCAGAAATTCAAGTAAAACTTAAAATTCAAGCAATTAATAATACGATTTCATTTACTGATTTCACAAGCAAAAGAAAACTTGCTAAGATGGTACATAAATACCTTCATTTTGGTGAAGATTTAATGGATCTGAAGATGAACCAGATCGGTTAAGAGTAGATTGATGAAGAACAAGAAGCAAAATGAAACAGAGAGAGAGAGAGAGAGAGAGAGGAAAAGCAAAACAAACAGAGGAGGGGAGGGGGTACGCTTGGACTCACATATAACACATTGATTGTCATGCACCTCCTACTTTTTATTTTCTTTTTATTTCTCTTTTCTTAATTTTTTTTTAAATTATATATTAGTATTTTAAGATTTAGTATATTAATTTTTTAACATATATTTAATAAAATAATCTAAATATTAATATAAAAATAAAAGCATTGCCAGTTTTGTACCCTTACTCGTTGCTATTTGAATTATTCTATTAAATGTATGTAACTTTTTAGATACAAATTTTTTTAAAAAAAATTTGTACACTGAAAAACTAATAAACCAAATCTTGAGGTGCTAATATGAATTTATTCTAAATATGCCTATATTCTTTCATACTTTGTTAAAATTTTAGGGCAAATTGTATATTAGTATTATGACCTAAGAGAGTACCAACACATAAGTATTGGATCCCATTAGAACTCTAAAGTTAAGCATATTTGAGCGAGAGTAGTACTAAGATGGGTGACTACTTAGGAAGTCTTCGTGTTGCACTCCTCAGATTGAGGGTTCTCGAAAACAACCTGAAGGGGGATGACTGCGTACATCCACCCCCCCCCCCCCCGGCTTAGGCGGGAGCCTTGAGGGCACAGGGAATGTTGCTTTTTGTATATTAGTATTATGAAATTTGGTATATTAAGGCCTCCTTTGGTTCTCACATTATTTGAATTCCTACGAGAAGTTGTATTTTTTGAGAATTCAATTCTTGCATTAATTTCTCAGGAACTAGATGGAAGATATTTGATTGTTTGAATGGAAAATAGAACTTCATTAGGGAAGCTAATTAAAAACAAAATAATTATAACTTACCTAAGGGGATTAGGTAAGTTATTTCTAGCATTTTAATATTAAAAATTGATAAACAATTTCTACTTCTCATATTTTGCTAACCAAATAAGAGCCAAAATCCCTATTTGACATGAATTTTTACTTCTGATTTCTACTTCCTGCCAACCAAACAAGGCCTAAGTTTTGGTCTATAAACTTTTTTAAATAATTTTTTAGTCAAAAAATTATATATATTTACTACAATAGTTGAAAAGCTGATATTAAAGAATATAAAATTTGTCATTGTTGGTGGTAATCGCACTGTTATTTAATATTCACTTCATTCCACATGTGAAACGTAATGTTATGACATTTTTGGTAAAAAATAGTTGGATAAAGAGCAAGGCCGGTCTTGAAATTTTCAGGCATCAAACAAAAAATTAAAATTGGGTCCTTTGTATGCAATAAATTATAAAATTTTAATCATAAAACCTTAATATTAACCAATTAATAATTTAAAAACCACAACTCAAAAATTTGGGAGCCCGAAGCAGTAGCTTGACATGCTTGAAATTATATCCGGTCTTGAAGTGCCTATTTTACGCTCTTACATACTGCAGTTTGGACTATTTAGATTAAAATTACTTTGCAAATTTGTAGAGTAAGAAATTAATACACCCAACTTCAAATTATTAATATATAATTTAAAATTTAATATAATTTATTATATATTTTTTATTGTATAAATTTATTCATTGCATTATTTTTGGTGTAGCATTGTCTTCCCAATCTGGTAAGGGCTTATATTATGTTAAATTTCACTTGCCCTTTGGGTTCAATCAACGAAGTATGCAACAACAACAATAACAGACTCAAAGCCTTAACAGTTTTCGCGTAAGCGGAGTTTAGAAGGGGTGGATGTACGCAGCCTTACCCCTTCAAGGTGTAACCCTATAGAGAGGCTATTTCTGAGGACCCCCAAACTTATAGGGTTGGCAACACGAGGACTTCCCATGAGGTCACTAATCTTGGTACTACTCTCACCCAAGCACTCTTAATTTCAGAGTTTTAATGAGATCTAGAAGTTGGCATATGATCTATATATAAATTTAAAGTGAGGTTTTATTTTGAAGCTAATAGGAATTGGGTGAAGTAGCATATCATATTTATATATTCAAAAATATTGAAGTAGGTATCCGCTGAAAAATGTTGGCATGCTACACGTCTTAAATAATATATAGATATCTTTCATTAAAACTGTGTGAAAAAGTTTCCTAGACCTCTGAATCTGCACAACAAATTTTCATAACTGATAAATAAACTATCTTACTTCTATATAATATTTTTTTTTTTTGAAAAAATCATAATTATAAGGAAGAATTATCAATTAAAAAAAAAACCAAACTACGTGTATATGAATTTTTTTAGCATTGTAACTGTTAAGTTTAAAAGAAAGAAAATATACTAGTATTAATGAATTTTTTAGCACTAAACTATGAAAAAACAAATTTTTTTAGCACTGTCAAGTTGACTTCGGTAGCGCTATTCTCTTCCCCCCTTACCTCCCACTATCTCTTCGACACCCCCTCCCCCCTCCCTCCTTCCTCCATTTTGTGCCTTCGATCTTCGTCTCTGAGACACATATAGTTTATGTGTCGACAAACGATCCAAGTTTCTGGGACTAGAGTTTCTGTAATTCTGTGTATCGGCACACAAATTATATGTGTCGACACATAGCCCCGGTTTTTGGAATTGAACTTTCTATAATATTGTGTATCAACACATAGCTTCTATGTATCGGTGCACAAAATCTAGAGAGTGATTTTGTAATATTTGGACATACCCCATGTTTAAGCCAAAACACATCAAATATATAATCGAGACACTTTATTTTAAAAATATATCAACAAAAATATACTTATGTATTATCAAAATCATGTTCCACATTAGTAATTTTAAGCAAAAATATATTGAATTAAGACATAGGATACAAGCATACAAGCAAATGTTAGGTACCATACAATGCTTTACAAAATTAGTTTATGTATTGTTCAATGCTGAAAATATTTATTTTTACTAGGACAATATTTTTTTATCTTTTACTTCCGTAAGTATAGTGATAAAAAATTCACATATAGACAATTTAATATTTTATTAATTATTTATTTTACATTAAAATTAACTTCTTTTTTCCCACTTGCAAGGCAACAAGTGAGCTTCACTCTCCATCCTTTGGTGCTAAAAAAATTAATTTTTTCTTGGTAATATAAGTACAACGCTTTTCGTTTTAATTTAGCAAGTACAGTACTAAAAACTCATATATGCCTATATTTTTATCATTATATGTTAAAATATCTAAATAATAAATATTTAAACATTTAAATTTTTTAAATGGTAATTTCCCAATATTAAAAAAAAAAAAAAAGGGCGATGAGGGCAAATGGGGGTAGATAGAATAGAACTAGAAGCGGGAGTAGGATGTTTGGTGGGGGATTGAAATAATGTGAAAAATATATATATATAGGAATTTACAATAAATATTCTGAAATTTAAATATTTAAATAATATTTTAAAATATATAATAAGATATCTTAAAATATAAATTTTGACGTCTAAATACCCAAAGGTTTAAAAAAAATTTACCAATTAAATACTCTTTTATAAAAATTTGGTAGATTTTTATTAGCAATTACTGATGTGAAAAATTATTCCAATAATATATAGATGTCATTTGTTATGACTTTTTGTCCAAAATACTGACAAGATACATTATTTCACAAAAAGAACACTAATGTAGCTTAGATATACTGTCTTAATGATGCACGTCATCAACATTTATGACAAACAGTATTTAGGTTGTAAAATTTTTTCAAACCTTAGATAGCTCATCATATATATTAAAATGACAGGTAAGTTAAGTGATAAATACTCGAACTTTAAGACAACTAAATGTTATATTCCGTTAACTATAAGAATTGTTTTGTCTAAATTGCACAAAGCCACCTCGTCTTTTGCCCACAACTGGAAAATAGTCATATCTCTTTCATCTAAAAACTCGTTCTAAAAGCAAAGTTAAACCCTTTATTGTCTAAATTTTGAGGGAAAAATAGTGAGGAAATTTTATTTAATAGCAAGGAACAAGGGTGTTCTTTACGATTCACCATAAGGTCCTATTTGGCAAATGAAATTGAAGCCTTAAATTGGAGCTGAGGCTCGAATTATGGTCCAGAATTTCAATTTTGTTATTTGTTTCACCTATATGAATTGGAATTACAATTCAACTGTCCAATTCTATAACATTAGGTTTTAATTGAAAATCATAGATCCAAATTCTTTGGATTGGGATAAGAAATTGTAATTCAATATTGACTCTATTGATTTGAAACTCAAAATGAACAAACTCAATGAACTTGAAATCCAATGTGACTTGAAATTAAAATGTCCGACCCAACCTAAATTTGACACGAAACTTAAAAGGAGCGTATATAAACGATGAGTTTTTCTAGAATTTTACATCTAATTTGAATGGATGCGTTAATGTGAGCCGAATATAATTCTACTTAACATGAGACGTCCAATTTGGCGGTACAGGGCATAAGCGTCGCTTTCCATGCTTACGACCTGCTGACTGTGCTGACTCAGCTGCTCTCTCTCACGCTCCAAGGAAGGCGCGTGGAATTCACTATCCGCCACGTGCTTGAGCAGTGGTCTAATGAGGTGACCTGTCAATTTCTGAAGGAGAGGTGGGTCCCACTTCTACGGAGGATCTGATTTTCTGTTTAAGCTGTTTCCTTCTAAGAATATCCTCTCTTTAGATTTTAACCAATCATTAATCAGTAAATTCTAAAAAATTTATCATCTAAATAATCTAAGTTATATATATATATTTTGAACATTAAGATTTACATATTTATTAGTTAAGTATTTTTACGTTTTAATATACGTTATAAGCTAGAAAATAAAAAAAATTATCACTTAGTATCTCAAAGTTTAAAATTTTATCAAATAGATACTATTTTTAAAAATTATATAAATTTTTATTAAAAATTATTAGGATATTGCTATAGTAATATAGAGGTATCTTCTATCATAATGTTTTAAATTTCATAGTAAAATGTTAACAAATCACATTATTTCATTAATATGTCGATATCTTCTGTTATAATTGAGTGGCATTTTTTTCGTATTCTATTTGATTTTCATTACAAAATTGATATAACTTGTACATATTATTGTAGTCATATATTGCATCAATGTTTATGACGAAAAATGTTTGAATTTTCACAAAAATTTACCAATTTCTCGCATAGGGTACCTAAGAGAAAAAATTTTGAAACCTCAGAGTACCTTATTGTATATATTAAAATGCGAGGATATTTAAGTGATTAAGGACCAAACCTCAAGGTAACTAAGTGATAATTTTTCTAAATTATATATTATTAAATATATTTATTTTTAATGAATAATGGAAAAAATTATTAATGTAGTGTAGGTTTTAAAATAATTTTGTGGCTGTTATTATTTGTAAGTAATATTATTACTCTGACAATAATAATTATTACCCTAAAAATAACAACTCTTTATTTTAATTTATGAACTATATGAAAAATTTTATTTCTAAAATATTATATATATTTAATAAAATAGTTTAAATAATAATATAAAATAGTGTAACATAAGTATTTCATCAATCCTTTTTTCATTAAAAATGCCATATTGTACTTATTGTGAGAGATGAAGGCAATGACTTACTAATTAATGCCGGCATGTTTTAAACTCTTTCACACCATCATTTGAAATTTTTTATTAAAAGAAAATTATCCGTTAGATACATTGAGATTTGACTTTTATCATTTAGGTATCTTAATATTTTAATATATATAATAATATATCTTGAGGTTTAAATATTTTTTATTTAGGTACCTGAAATTTTAAAATTTTAATTGAGTATTCTTTTGTCAAAATTTTGAAAGGTCTTCATTGGAAAATTAAAAAAAATGGAACATGATTCCGATAACATATTGATATCTTCATTGAATTTGATTTTTTTTCCAAAAAAAATGTTAACTTAAACAAAATTTCTTCAATATTTAGGTAGTTTGCATCAATGCTTGGTAAATTTTTCATTATAATTTGCTAAAAATATTGGCATGGTTTATATATATTATCGTAATGACACATTATATCATTATGTACAACATTGGTCAAATACTTATAAACATTTATAAATTTCAACAAAAATACATAGGCGATAAAATATTTAAACCTTATGACACCTTATTGCATATATTAAAATATTGGGATACTTAGTTAGATAAATGACAAAATCTCATGATACCTAAATGATACTTTCTCTTTATTAAATACATATAACTTTTGAACTGAAAAATTATTTCACAAAGTTTGTGAATTGAAAAATTAATACACCAAACATACAACAACAACAACAACAGTCCCAGTACCTCGCGGCTCCCGCAGGAAGCAGGGTTTTTGGGGGGGGGGGGGGGGGGGGGGGGGTGGAGGTGATGTACGCAGCCTTACCCCTTCCGGGTGGAAAGGAGACTGTTTCCGGGGATAGTACACCAAACATCACGGTACTAATATGTAATTTATCCTTTAGTAATCAAACCTATATTGATAAACAAATTGAATGTTCTATAACTACTCGTATTCGGAATTAATTACGACTTATTTGCATTTGTTATGGGTGCTCGGTTGCTTATCACGCCAAGTTCAAGTAGATTTCATAAACTTATCGATCCGAGTTCGAGATGGTAATTGGCTCGTTGAGCTACACAAACAATAATTTAATAAGAACTCATTAAAAGCTCATTACCGCTCCAATATTACTTCAAAAATGGTTCAATATTAACTCGAATAACGTAACTCTGTGGCAAGTTTGACTTAATAGTAAGTTCAGCTCGAAAAGGTGACTAGCTAGGTCGAATTAAATTTCAAACACACTAATTACATATCAAACCAAGCTCAAGTAAAGTTTGAAAGCTTGATAAGAGTTCGGCTTAAACTTGAGCTGGATAAGGCTTCTCGAGCTCAAGTTCAAATAAGATGGTGCTTGGCTCGATTTAGCCTTTTTACACGTCTAATCATATCATTTTGATACCCGTCCTTATATGGGTTAACTCAGGACTCATTTGTTCGAGTTGTCTGATATATATCGTGACTATTTTGCTAATTATCAAAAAAAAAAAATCATGCCAATAACTATAGGGCACGTTGTTTTTCCTTTTGTATTGTGATTTTGGTAATTATAAAAAAAAAGGGCATGTTGTTTTCTTGTTTGAAATTATTTTTAAGAAATTAAATTGAAAATTTGAAAATGATATTCTTAGGACTTGTTTGGTATAGTTTTGTTAATTTAGTATTTGATTTTTTTAGAAATTAAGAATTGAATTTTAAAAATATATTTTTTAAAATATATTTTTTTATTTTATGTTTTCATTTAAATTTTAAGAAAATAAAATTTACAAAAAAGTATTTTTAAACTATGGTTTAATGTTTAAAAAAATATAAAAATCACTAATCAAAAACTATAAATAGACCCTTAGTTTTTATATTTTTTTTTGAAATTTTACTCGTATCAAAAGAAAACTGAAACAGTAAAATGGAAGTAAAAAAAATTATTTTAAAAATTTATATTTAGTTTCTCATTCCGAACAAGATGTACAGTTCGATAATTATTAATGAATTAGTAAACATTTAATTCAGGTTGGGGGTCCTTCGGAAACAGCCGCTCTTCAGGGTAACACCCTAAAGAGGAAAAGTTGCATACATCTACCCGCCAAACCCCATTTTTGCAAGAGCCTTCATAGCACTGGGACTGTTGTTATTATTATTGTAATAAGCATTTAATCATTATATATATAATTGTAAATTTAAAGTTAAATAATTATTATTTTATAAGTTACGGTGCTTATAATTTTGTCAATGGCGCAATCATTTAGAAAATTATATAAAATATAATATTAACAGCATTAACTACATTTTAAAAATTATTATTTTGACAGTGGAGAATTTTTCTCTCTCTAATTGGAAGTTCTTTTTGGAAAATGATTCCTGTACTGTTAATAATTAATTATTTGAAAATGAGCCAAGCCGAGCCCAATCACTGCTTGCTCGGCTCGTTTAATGAGACTGGCTTGACTTGGTATCTTTTATCTAATCAAGCTGCATATTCGTACTCAGCTCAACTTCTTAACTAAATGAGACTGGGTCGGTATCGGTATCATTTAGGCTTGATTATTTGGCGAGTTGGCTCGTTGAGCTTTATAGGTCCATTTGTATGTCGGCTCATTAGGCTCATTTACCCAGCTCATTAGGCTCATTTATCAGGCTTGCTAGACTTATTTATGATCGATGTTGCTTGAGTTATTAAAAATGGGTAATAAAACAAGTCATGCATGGAACTGTGCTCCTCCTTCGAACCGACTAACCAGGCTTTGTCTTCTTTCTTTTCTTTATTATTTCTTCTCTTTGTTTTCTCTCTCCTTTAGTGGACCAGGGTTTAAAAGGCAAAACCTTAACAGACATTTAAATACCCAAAAAAAATACATAATGAATGATGGAGGAAGCGCTAAATGCCGCAATCTAGACATCAACAATACTAACAGACCTAGTGCCTCAAGGGATGGGTCTCCTGCCTAAGTGGGGTTGGGGGAGGGGAGTTGGATGTATACAGCCTCACTCCTTCAGGGTGTAACCCTGCCAAGAGGCTGTTTCCGAATATCTCCAACCTTATAGGGTTGGCAACCCAAGGAGTTCCCAGGAATTCACCCATCCTGGTACTACTTTCGCTCAAGCACGCTTAGCTTCGAAGTTCTAGAGATCCGGTGCATTAGTACCTGGCAATTGAACCCTATGCCGCTATCTAGACATGCTAGCCGATTAAAGAGCTGGCTCGCGAGCCTTTTGAGCAGAGTTGGTCTCAGTTTGCTTTAGTTCATTTATTTAAAAGAGCCGAGCTGGCTCTTGAGTAAGCTTAAACGAACCAGAGCCGAACCCCTTAACAAGTCAAGTCAAACCGGCTTGCGAATCGGCTTGACTCATTTAAAGCCCTAATAATATCTAATTTGTGATACCATTTTAATTTTTTGTCCATAAACAGATACCATTTTATTTTAATAACCGTGTGTTAGTAAAAAAAAAATAAAAATAAATAATAATCTAGCCACCCGAGCTTTTTATAGGTTTGTTATACTAGTTTTTGAAATCAAAAATAAAAGATAATAAATTTTCTCGACCTTTTTTTAAATTAATAAAAATACACAAATATAATAATGTTCCCAAACTTTTTATTTAACTGGATTTTATTTAACGAAAAGAATTATTATGTTTCATCTTATTATTGTTTTCAAATTGTGTTTACACGAAAATTATTTTTTATCTTCTAAATTTATACCATAATTATCTTAAATAATAATAAATAGTACTTTTTGAAATTGTAGGAAATCTCCCTATATTTTGCTTAAAATAAAAAAAAAAATTTCCTTGTAAATAAAACCAAATACTTCAACCCCTACTGTTGAAGAGCAAAACGATCATAAACACTTGAATCAACTATTAACTTAACGGAAAAGTGATTGCTTTTTAAAAAAATAATAAGGTAAATAATTCCTTTTTTTTTTTTTTCCCTGTGTGAGAGATATTTTGATGCAACTCGTGAAATGGAAAAATAGGGATACGGAAAGGCTCAACGGCATTTTCTTTAGTTTTATTAACTGATAATAAAAGTAAAGAGGAAAAAATAAGCTCAGTTCTCACAACTTAAGAAAAGAGTAACAAATGACATTTTAAAAGTGAATAATCAACTAAACCTAGCTTTGCCTCCTTTACGTAGAGGAGATGTTACAAATTCAAAATTCAAATTTAAAATCAAATAAAGGGAAGAAAATCACAAGGAAATCACAAAAAAAGGGAAAGAAATTCAAATTGGATTCAAAACCCGGGTTTCATGCCTTGAATCTCGCCTGCCTTGCTTTGAACCCTGCTGAAGCCAAGCTCACCCCGAACCCACTGACGCCAAGCTCACCCCGAACCCACTGACGCCAAGCCTTAATGAATTCTAACTGTCGTGAACGAATTTAGCCTGTGCACCAGTCATGCCGCCAACTATGTACCCGCCAAGCTATGCGCCAATCACGAACCGTCTAACCTTGGCGTCTTAATCCCACCTATTCCTATATCGCCTGTCTTGACCCGTCTGACCCGCCAAAGGCTATTTGGAGGCTGCATCATACTTTCTCATTCTGAATCTAAAAATATGCGAGATAATGTATGCTTTTTTTCATCAACAACTAATAAAAAAAGTTAGTATACACATAATTTTTGTGCAATATGACCATTTTCTTAGGTTGGTAACGAGGGGGTGGGGGTAGTTTTTGCTAGTGGGATTCAATCCCAGTTGACATTTCTTGACCTCTGTGATCATCATCACTAGACCAAGCCAAGCTTGATGTAAGCATAAGAGTATTAGATGAGTCTTCTTTTTTATTTTTTGGCTACTCGCTTTTGTTAAAACATAAAAATAATACGAAAGATATGTGACATGCCTAGTTGAGATTTACAAAGATTATGAACCGAAGTTTTGTCGAAAAAGAACATAAGAAAGTGCCTCCAAATTGAACAGACAAAAGGGTCAAATCGTAAGGTTATGTGCTGTGAAACCCTGCAATACATGATGGATATGTGTTTAAGATACATATCAATAAACCAACTATCCCATAAGGTTAAGCGGATAGGTAAAATCCTAGAAATAGTTTTATACTCTAACATGCCCCCTCACGCAATGCCAATTAGGTTTGAAGCGTGGATAGTGCAAAAGCCAACCTCATACTTTGTACTTAAATTGTTTTCAATATTGAAAGTGGAGACTACTGAGATTCGAACTTGTAACCTCTTAGTCAACAAGGTTATGATACCATGTCAAGAAACCAACTATCTCAAAAGCTTAAAATGATGGATGAAGTCCCAGAAATAGTTTTATACTTTAACAATATATTTAAATAAACAAAGGCTAAGAAAAGGAGATGTGCTTCAACATTTTGCATGTAGACGAACTAGGTGATAGGCGGCATTTGTCTTTGTCAAGTGAATTCGATCCTATTTGGGCGAATTGCTAATATGGGGTTCAGACTCGTTACGGCATTTAGTTCTTTGATTGAACTAAATCGATAATAACCACTAGTTCACGTGACTATAGAAAGAGTCTTTACAATTAAAAAAAAAAAAAAAACCAAAGAAAAAGAAATCTCAAGAGTAAAAACCACAAGCTGGTAACGCAACATAGGCAAAGTAAAGCATTGTACGCCTGGCTTTGACCATGGTCTACATGCAACTGGGACCACTGCTAAGAAAGAAATCTGAGGAGCCTAAGGAAAGAGCAATCTAGGACAGGATTCAATCCTTGAAGACGGTAGCTCTTGCCGCTGTAGGCACCAGAAGTCAAATGACATGTTTTATGGCCAATCTTTGTCTTGGTCTGTGTTATGAAAATGTCTCAAAATTACTTGATATTTTAAGGAGATGAGCCACAAGGAGGTCGATCGATCGGGGTAGAGCTAGATCGATCGAAAAAGTTACCTGAAAGAAGGACGCCTCCAGTGAGCGGGCCGACCGATAGGTGAAGTACCCATCGATCGGGACCCCCGATCGATCGGGAACTACATTTTCCCAACTCTATAAATATGAATGTAGGGTTACGTCAGGGGTATCCAATTTTAAAGTGAGGTTTTTCCCATAGCGGCGCCGCCACCAATTAAATTGAGTGAGAGAGAAATATTATAATTCTTCTTTTGATTCAATAATAAAAGCTCTATCTTCACCCGTGATTTTCTCCCCTTTCCATTGTAAAGGGGTTTCTACATAAATCATTGTGTTGATTATTTCTTTTCTTTTTTAGTCCATTTATTTCTCGATTTGTCGTGATATTTGATTCGATTGCATACCGGGAGTATTTTTTATTTCCGCACAAATTTGTATTAGAGCCAGGTTCTTCAAATTGGTACAATGGCATCAGGTATTAAGACCGAGGTACAGAAGTTCAATGGTCAGGGAAGCTTCAGCTTATGGCAAGCCCGTGTGAAAGGACTCCTGACTCAGAACGGCTTGAAGAAAGCACTGGAGGAGAAAGAGAAGAAACCCGAGATTACGACCGAGGCACAATGGGAAGAGATGGATGATAAGGCTCCCATGGCGATTCAAATGTGTTTAGCTGATGATGTTCTGTCAGAGGTATTGGAGATGGAAACTGCAAATGAGTTATGGGAGAAATTGCTAGACATGTTTTGCCACAAGTTAGTCTCCAACAAACTCGCAGTGAAGCGTTGGTTGTTACGTTCCGTATGACAGAAGGTACATTTCTTAAAAACCATCTTAGCGAGTTTACCTCTATTATACAAGAATTAAAGGAATTGGATGATGTCCCTAAGGACGAGGATCAAGCTATGTTATTACTGTGTTCGCTCTTTAACTCGCATAAGGGCTTCGTAGAAAGTATGATATACGGGGGTGGGCCGATCATTACTATTGATGAGGTGAAAAGAAACCTTGTGAGTAAAGAACGGGTACATAGGGAGTTATCTGACTCGGTGAATGACTCAGGTAGTGGTTTGCATATGAGAGGTAGACCAGAACATACGGGATCCAATGATGGAAAAAAGGCTAGGTCTAAATTTAGACATAAGAACCTGTCGTGCCATTATTATCACAAGAAAGGGCACATAAAGAAAGACTGTTACAAGTACAAAAATAAATTGAAAGAGGGTAACAGGGTGACCAGGGCAAAGATAAGTCCGTTGAGGCTAGTGTTGTAGAGGATGATAGTGAAAGGGAGTTTCTATTAGTTGCTTATTCTCAGTCCAGACCCAAGGATAAGTGGGTCATGGATTCGGGTTGTTCATACCACGTTACTCCAAATAGAGACTGGTTTTCCATGTATAAGTCTATACAAAGTGGAGTTGTCTTGATGGGTAATGATGCTGCTTGTAAGGTAGTGGGGATTAGAATAGTTCGTGTGAGGATGTTTGATGGGGCTATTAGAACCTTGAGTGATGTACGTCATGTCCCGGACTTAAAGAAGAACTTGATTTATCTAGGTACCCTTGAGTCCAGTGGGTACAAGTACACTGCTGAAGGTGGAGTCATGCGAGTCAGTAAGGGTGCTTTAGTTGTGATGAAAGGAAATAGGGTTGGTACTTTGTATGAGCTTGCAGGTACTACCGTGATAGGTTCAGTTGCTGTTTCCACATCTGCTATTACAGATGCAGAGATCACAAGACTGTGGCACATGAGAAGGGGTCACATTGGTGATAAGGCATTGTCTGAGCTGAGTAAGAGGGGACTGCTTTGTAGTCAGTCAACAGGACTAATGGAATTCTGTGAGCACTGTGTGTATGGGAAGCAAAAGAGAGTCATCTTCAAGTCAGCAGTGCATCAGACAAAGGGAAGGTTAGATTACATGCATTCTGATCTGTGGGGACCTTCCAGAGTGGCTTTTAAAGGTGGGTCCAGGTATCTTCTAACATTTACTGATGATTACTCACATAAAGTTTGGGTCTATTTTCTGAAGCAGAAAAATAAAGGGTATGATATCTTTAAGAAATGGAAGATTATGCTTGAATAATAGATAGGGAAGTCGATCAAGAGGTCACAACAACAACAACAACAAAAAACCTAGTGCCTGCAAAGAGCTCCCGCAAAAGCAGGGTCTGGGGAGGGTAGATGTACGCAGCTTTCCCCCTTCAGGGGGTACCCTGAAGAGAGGCTGTTTCCGAGGACCCCCAACCTGAGAGGTTTGTCCGCAGCATAGCTCATATGACTTGTCAGTAGGAGATCATCAACGCATGAGTGAGGTAGGACACAAAACCGATCAAGAGGTTAAGGACTGATGATGGTCTTGAGTTTGTTGAAGGTGATTTCACTAGATTTTGTGAAGATCAGGGTATAGTCAGACACAGGACATGTACAGGTCGACCTCCGCAAAATGGAGTAGTTGAAAGATTGAACAGGACATTGCTTGAGAAGGCTCGATGTATGCTTTCAAATGCATGCTTGAAAAGAGAATGGTGGGAAGAAGTAGTTAGTATGGCTTGCTATCTTGTGAACAAGACACCGCATTCTTCATTACAGATGAAGACACCTGAATAGGTATGGTCTGGTTCTACTTCTGATTATTCTCAGATTAAAATATTTGGTTGTCCTGCATATGCATATGTTAATGATGGAAAGCTGGAGCCTAGGACCAAGAAATTCATCTTTCTTGGTTATTCGTCAGGTGTGACGGGATATAGTCTGTGGGATCCCAGTGCTCAGAAGTTTCTGACCAGTAGAGATGTTACCTTTGATGAGTCTGGTCTACTACATCCGCCACACACACCCTCCATTGACAGTGATACAATTCAGGTTGAGACACCTGACGTTACAGAGATATAGTCAGCGCAGCAGGTCGTTCAGTTAGAGAGTATTCCAGCACCTCAGGTACGGGTTTCTAATGTTGTTATTGATAATGCAGAAACATGTCAGCAGGTAGAGAATAATACTTTAGCTGGTGGTAGACCGAGGCGATAGATCAGGCCTCCAGAGAGATATGGGTATGAGGAAATAATTGCCTATGCCCTCACTACTGCTGAATCTTTAGATGACAGTAAGCCGACTTCGTATTCAGAGGCTGTATTGAGATCAGATGCTGAGAAGTGGCTTGTTGCTATGAATGAAAAGATTTAGTCTCTTCATAAGAACCAGACATGGGAACTGAGGAAGCCTCAAACAAGAAAAAGACTGATAGGTTGCAAATGAGTCTTCAAAAGAAAAGAGGGCATTCCTGGAGTTGAAGATGCAAGATACAAGGCACGTTTGGTAGCTAAAGGCTACAGTCAAGTACAGGGTGTTGATTTTCATGATATATTCTCACCTATAGTTAGACATACCTTGACTTGTGCGCTTTTGTCTTTAGTTGCTATGCATGACTTAGAGCTTGAGCAGTTAGATGTAACGACTGCATTTTCGCATGGTGAACTAGAAGAAAGTATCTTTATGCATCAGCCCGAGGCTTTTGTTGTAGAAGGAAAGGAAGATCATGTGTGTTTGCTTAAAAAGTCTTTATATGGTTTGAAGCAATCTCCTAGGCAGTGGTATAAGTGATTTGATCAGTTCATGACAGGTCATAGATACATCAGGAGTAAGTACGACAGTTGTGTGTACTTCAGAAAGACTAATTCAGGCTTTGTTTATTTGCTTTTGTACGTTGATGATATGTTGATTGCAGCATGAGACATGAAGGATGTTGATGATTTGAAATCTATGTAGAAGAGTGAGTTTGAGATGAAAGATCTTGGAGCAGCTAAGAAGATCTTAGGTATGGAGATTCGTAGAGACCGAGAAGCCGGAAAAGTATACTTGTCTCATGAGAAGTATATTGAGAAGGTGTTAGACAGGTTTCATATGAAGGATGCTAATGCAGTTAGCACGCCCTTAGCAACTCACTTCAGACTTTCAGCATTAGATTCGCCTCAGACTGAGGAGGATATTAGGTACATATCTCAGATTCCCTATTTTAGTGTAGTGGGCAGTATTATGTATGCAATGGTTTGCACGCGTCCAGATATTACTTTTGCAGTGAGCAGAGTTAGTAGGTACATGGCGAATCCAGGTAGAGAGCATTGGCATGCAGTGAAGTGGATTCTCATGTATTTTCGTGGAACTTCTAATTTGTGTTCGGAATATGGGAAAACGAAGTGTTCTTTGGTTGGGTATATAGATTCTGATTATGGTGGAGACCTCGATAAGAGGAAGTCCACATCAGGGTATGTGTTTTGTTTAGGTGACACAGCTATCAGTTGAAGAGCGTGTCTACAGCCTGTTACAGCACAGTTTACTTCCGAGGTCGAGTATATAGCAGTCACAGAAGCATTCAAAGAAGCCGTCTGGTTCAGAGGTTTGATCAGTGAAATCAGTGTCGTGCAGGGCACAGTTAGAGTCTACTGTGATAGTTAGTCCGCCATTCACCTAGCGAAAGATCAGAAGTCACATCATGACAGAACGAGGCATATAAATGTGAAGCGTCACTTTATTAAAGATCTGATTGACGAGCGAAAGGTGGAGTTGAAGAAGATTGGGACTGAGGACAATCCAGCTGACATGTTCACTAAGGTTCTACCAGGGTGCAAGTTCGAGCATTGCTCGAATTTGGTGGGTCTTTAAGTATGATGTGCATTAGCCCCGGTTGAGGGGGCGTTTATGGAGAAGGTGGAGTTGTTTTATTGTTGACGCTAGAGCCAAGGTGGAGATTTGTTAGGAAAATATCTCAAAATTACTTGGTATTTTAAGGAGAGGATCCGTAAGGAGGCCGATCTCGATCGGGGTAGAGCTCGATTGATCGGAAAAGTTACGTAAAAGAAGGATGCCTCCAGTGAGTGGGCCGATCGATAGGTGAAGTACCCATCGATCGGGACCCCCTGATCGATCGAGAACTGCATTTTCCCAGCTCTATAAATACGAACGTAGGGTTACGTCACGGGTATCCAATTCTAAAGTGAGGTTTTCCCCATAGCGGCGCAATTAAATTGAGTGTGAGAGAAATATTGTAATTCTTCTTTTAATTCAATAATAAAAGCTTCGATCTTCGCCCGTGGTTTTCTCCCCTTTCTATTGTAAAGGGGTTTCCACGTAAATCATTGTATCGATTATTTCTTTTCTCTTTTAGTCCATTTATTTCTCGATTTGTCATGGTATTTGATTCGATTGCATACCGGGAGTATTTTTTATTTCCGCACAGTCTGATAATAGAATTTCAAATCAATCTATGTGACTCCTCCATGCACTGGTCTATGGCTATGTCAGTGAGGCCAATTGTTACTTGAAACCAAGTAATGATCCTTAATTTTATAGCGTCAATGACGTGCGGCCAATCGGGGATAGGACTCTTAAATATGTAATTATTTATTGATTTCAACATTGCGTTGACGACGGCAAAGAATCTCACAACCAGCTTGATTGTCTTCCTTTTTTGAGCCAAATTTTTGAGGTGCTCTGAATTTATATATTTCCTTAGGCTGCCATGAATCATAATGAAGACTAGAGCGCATGATTCATTAAATGAAAGACGCTAACCAAATATCTAGAAATGTAGAATTTGTATGATAATGAATTTCCTTTGAAAACTTGAAGGGGTCCTAAAAAATGGAATGTTTCAACATTTTGCATGAATACGAACCAAGTGTTGGTGATATTTGTTAGCATTATCAAGTGAGATTTAGCTTATTTGGGCAAAATGATTGCCTCTTTGAAGTGACATGAATAGTTATCTGACTTGTTAGATGATTTAGAGATCTGGGTGAGTTAAATTGCCTATAAACGACTTGATTCTTGTATCGGTTTTTTTTTTTTTGAGAGAGATAGTTCGATGTGTTATAATGGTATCAAAATAGTTACCCTTTTCAAAACGAGCAATACACCCAATTTATATACCTAGCTATACAACCAATTTTATATGACATAAATTTATTGACTTATGAAAAAGTAATTATTTAATATTAGGGTTATTATGCCAAATGTCTCATTCTTTCTCATTGTATTAATTTGATCTTTATACTTTAAATTGTATTAATCTAATCTTTTGGTCAAATTTAAATTAAGTTATTGACGTAATTTTTAACAGTACAATCATATTAGATGCAAAAAACTCACTACAAATCCACTTTTTGCGTCAATTTAATCAAATCTATGGTCAAACTACTAAAAATTTTATTAACAACTTAATAAAAATTTGACTCTGAGAACCAAATTGACATAATATCAATTGTATATAACTAAATTGACTCAATTAAAAATATAAAAATTAAATTAATATAATAAAAAATTACAAAAATATTTAGTATAAATAACCCTTAATATTTGTCATAATCACCTATATTTTGACACATTATCAGATATCCGGTTTCAGGGTATAAATGAGGTACAGATTTCAACCCATGTCATGAATGTATGAGTATTAATCATCATATCATTTCACCTTTTTATCGCTTCAATCTTCATCTTTTGTTTTTTTTTTTTTTTGTTATTTTTTTGTCCCAAAAAATAATTAAAAGGTCAAATAGGCAGGAGATGTAACATGTATATAGGGGCCTATTTTTCTTTCAAACGGGTCCACTAATATTCCTTTTTTTTTTTTTTAGGGGGGTTCACTTTCTAAATTGTTTTTAGTGTTATTTAGGCTTCGTTTGTTTCGGAGAAAAATCATATTTTAGGAAATAGTTTTTTTCTTTTCCTTTGTTTGGCGCATCATTAGCTCAAGGAAAATATTTTTGGACGGAAAATCTTTTCCCTTTCAAAATGGGGGAAGTCGCAATTCTAAATGGCTCAGAAACCTTGGCAGTTACCATCACGCAAATCGAGATCGAATCAAAATAAATCAGACTATACTGTAGACATTTAACGTCAACAACGGACAAGAATTAGACTAAATAATTAAAAGCAGCTTGGATACTGCTTTATTATTGTTGCAAAGAACAACTTTAAATCAAGTTGAATTGTTATATAATATTATAAAAGAAAATTATCTAGGTAATATTTTATTTTGTTACTTCATCTATGTTGTATTATTACGTATATTATCCTATAAAAAGATATAAATAATTGATGAAAAATATTTTTTTAAAACATACACAAAGATATCACAATGGGAAATTAATTTTTCCTTTGAAACAAACAGCGGAAAACCCCATTTGGAATTTATATTTCCTTTGAAAACCTTTTCCGAAAAAAAATCAATTCCTAAGTTCTACTTTTTTGTCAAAAAAAAAGGAGCCTTATATTTTAGTATTCAATTTGTTTTAAAAGTAATAAAAGGACTCTGACTCTTTTGAATTAATAAAAAACGTTCCTAAATTTTTGTTATATTAATAAAACGGTCTCTCTCCAACATAATGACATTATTTTTCATCGATAGACCTGACAAGGCAACCTTTTTTTTTTTAAATTAATGCTACAGTGAAATGACAAAAATATCTTTCAATACTCTTGCATTATTAGCACAAAATTTGAGATATTGTAATATATAAAAACTATCTATTTTTGCTTAATTTATTTAAAAATATAGTTATTGAAGGATATTTTTGTTATTTACTGTAGCATTCATAAAACAACAGTTGTGACTTTATCTTTGTCAACAGAAAATGGCATTATCACGATGGAGAGAGGACTTTTTATTAATACGACAAAAATTTAGGGGTTATTTTATTAATACGACTAAAAATTAGGAGCCTTTTTTATGTATTCAAAAAGTAAATGTCCTTTTTTATTAAATCTAAGAAAATCGGGGTACGAAAATGTAAATACCTCTTATTTTTATGTTTTAAGAGCTTTATTTAGGGGTTTGTTATTGCAAAGACAAAAATTATTATTGTTAAAGTAATGATGTGACTTAAAAGAATGAGAGCCACATAATTGTCTTGGAAATAACAATCTTACTCTAGCATTAGTAATTTTGTCACGACAATAATATTACCTTTTATATATTCGTTATTGTAATATAATATTATATTGTGACGTGCCTCTTTGATCAAGTTGTAAAAAATTGTTTTTTTTATAAGCACGTTTCTAAAGTTTTTTCAATAGGGATATTTAGGACCTATTTGATAACAAAGAATTTTTTAGTTTTTTTTGAAAAACTAGAAAACATGTTCAATAATCCAGTTTTCTAATTGAAAAAGTTGGAAAACAGTTTTTTATTTTTTCCTATTCTTTCACAAATTTGGAAACTAATTTTAAACTGTTTTTCAAATTTTCTTTACAAAATAGGGATATTGTTTTTCAATTTTTCCTCCACCTCCTTTTACATTTTTACGCCATTCACCCATTTTATAATAGTTTTCTACTCTCATCTTCTCCTTCTCTTACATAAATGACTTTGGAGTACCTAAAACTAGAGGTGGCCACCGGTCCGGGCCGGCCCGGAAACCGGCCCGTGTATGGCCCAGCCCGGCCCGGCCCGAGACCATGGTGCCCTTGCCCAACGGCTCTTAGAGCAGTTGGGAGAAAGTAAAGAAAGAGCCGTTGAGCGACTCTATTATTAAAAGAGCCGTGGCTCTTTTTTTTTTTTTTTCTATAAATACTTAAACCTCCCCAACCCATTTTCTCACCAAATCTTCAATCCTCTATTCTCTCTCTATACATTCATTATCTCCCATCTTCTCTAACCTTGCTAATTGCAAAATTGTGCTCTAAAGATCGAAGTTCGTAAAGTATTTGGCTGAAGTTCGAATTTCATTGCTCTCTTGTTTCGGTAATTTTAGTATCGCAATTTTATTTCATTCGCATTTTTAGTTATTTAATTTGCATTACTACTTGCATTTTATAAATACTACTCACTTATACTAATATGGCACACAACTCTTCATCATCCTCTGGAGCAGGTCGTGCTAGTTCTAGCTCTTCTCGGCCACCCAGAATCCCTAAAAGGAGTAGAATTGTCTTACTTAATACTGAAGAACGAGCTTTTATACAACCAGACCCATCACCCCCATACACTGATGATAGCATAGATTATGACTTTTTACAACAACAAGATTATCATGAGTCAGGTGGTGGTGGGGTTGGAGACTCACAAACTGATGAGGAACCCACGCCCACCACCGAAGCCCAGCCTGAAACTAGTACCGGTGCTAATAGGCGTACAATTAGTGGGGTATGGAAGCACTTTACCCTTAATAAGACAACTAATAAAGTAACTTGTAAATTATGTGACCCAGCTAAGGATTTTAGTCATCAACCTGGCAGTGGGACGGGCACATCAAATAGACATATACTTAGGTGCCACCCCGAGCAATACCCAGAAAAGAGCCAACAACGTCTAGTACAACAAGTGACCAGTGCACTTGCTAATTTAGGTTCTCTCAAGAGAGCAACCGAAAGAGGCTAGCTAAATATATAATTTTGAGTGAAAGGCCTTTTAATACCGGCGAAGACCCAAATTTCGTCAACTACCTTCAACGAAATGTGAACCCCGCCATTGTGAGGATTCCTCGGAACACCGTAAAGCGGGACGCTTTTACGTTGTACCACGGGATGAAAGCTGGGGTCTTCACACATTTTGTGACGAACACGAGCATGTTCTCGTTGATGTCGGACGTATGGACGTCGAAACCCGGCCAACCTTATATGTGCATAACGGCACACTGGACCGATGAATCCTTCATCATCCAAAAGAGGATAATTCATTTTGGACTTTTAGATTGCCCCCACAATGCCGAGGCAATTACGGGTGCGATTATATCGGTAGTCCGCGACTGCGGCATAGATAATTGATACGTCAAATTATCTATGCCCAGGCCCGGCCCAGCCCGCTTATTGGCCACGTTTACTTAAAACTAGATTCGCAAATTTTGAAAAGCAATAAATGATTTTCAAGACAGAGGACAAATAAGAGAACCATGCGAGTTATTTAATTATAGACACTCATCTTTGCAGAATGTGATAGAACAAACTTTAGTGGTACTTAAGGCTAGGTTCCTTTTTCTAAAAGTGATACTGAATTATCTGATAAGGTAGGAGTGCAAACAAACTGAACGTTTGATGAAATACTTGTGTTCGAAATCAATTAGGGCTCGTTCGTGTTCATTATGAGGGCTTAATAACTTATTGAGGCAAGTTCGAGCATGTTTGATAAGCTTAACAAGTTGAGTACGAATAGGGGGTCGGTTCGTTAATATTCGTGAATGGTTTAATAAGAGCTCGATAAGAACTCATTAAGGGGCTCATTGAGAGCTCGTTAACCGTCGATATTGGTTCAAAAGTGGTTCGATAAGGGCTCGTTAGTAACTTGAAAAGCATCGGAAGCAAACTCGACTTGATAGCAAGCTCCACTTAGTTTTAAGCTCAATTGAGACTGATAATAGCTTGACTCTACTAGATAACAAGCTCAACTTGACTCGATATATCTAACGAGGGGAGTCGAGCCAAGCTGAGTATTGAACACACTAAAATCTTATCAAATCAATCTCAAATAGGGGTTAGAAAAGCTCGATAATAGCTCGTCTCGAACTTTAGCTTGATAGGGCTTATCAAGCTTGAGTTCCAGTAAGGGGGTTCTTGGCTCGGCTCAGCTCTTTTATACCCTAATGTTAAGGCAAAAAAATTAATTCCTATATCATGTTGTACATTATTTGTGTATCATCCTTAATTTTCATAAAATTGAAAAACATGGATTACATGAATATATTTTCTAGTTTTCTATGTTGCAAACCTGAAAAAGAAAAACTAGAGATGAAAAGCAAAAATGGAGATGAAAAGGAAAATTAAAAATAGAAAAATAGGCTTTTGATTTCTATTTCTGCTTGTACTTTAAAAGAGAATCACTATTTTTCTGCCTCTTTAAAAGTAAAAATTGAGCCATTATACTAAATAACACAAAAATAAAAAATATTTTCAAAACTAGCTTTTTAAAAAAACTATTTTTCCAAATAGCATTCATGTCATCATTTATTTTTTTTACTTTTTTATTTTTTAATACTTTATAATTTCTAAATTTATAATACTTTATGTATTATAATAAATAAATTAAATTAAATTATTTATTAAATTTTATATAACATCATTTATACACAAATTTAATCTGAATATTTTATTAAATAATTTAATTTATTTGTTATGATTAAGAAAGTAATATAAATTTAAAAAATTATAAATGTATTAAAAAATAAAATAAGAAAGTAAAAAAAATAAAAATAAAAAATAAAAAAGTCAAATTATAACATGTACACCATTTGGAGAAATATTTTTTTTAAAAGCTAGCTTTGAAAATATTTTATATTTTAGTGTTATTTTGGACTTGGACTCTAAAAAAATAACTTTTATTTTAGTTTAAAATTTTTTTCTTTTTAGGTCAAATAATATTATCATAAAAAATTATTTTTTGCCAAAAGACACTTTTTCCTGAAAATAACCTCATCCAAGCATGCCTTGAATCTTTTATGTCTTATTGCGAAAAGGCATCTATTTTTGATACACCATAATTTATGATCGATATAACACAAGCTTCATCAATTTAAAGTCCATTTGGTATAATATAAAACTAGATTTACGTTCTGTTTGTTTTCGAGGAAAAGTTTTTTAACATATTTTTATAATTTTAATGTATAAACTCAATCCTTAAGGGAAATATATGCCTCATAAAATTCGACTATGATTGTCAAAGTAACCTCTTTCATTCAACTTCCTGAATTCTGTTTGCTTCCTGCCAATCAAACAACCTACATTTAGTTTCTGCATACCAAAACAAAGCCTTGTACTTTGTATTCCTAAAACAACTAGACATATTATCTGGACGAGACCATACATTTTTCACCCTTGCTAGGCGCGTGAAGTTGAAGTGGTTAAGCAAATTAAGTGCACAAGTGAGCCCGGGCCCCCTTGTGGTCTAGACTCTAGAATATGGATTTGTTAGGCTGTGTTTGATTAACAAATGAATTAAAATCCTATGTTTATTTCAGAAATTTAATTTTTAGGTTAGAATGTAGGTATTTCTATTTGATTTTGAGTTAAAAAAAAAACTTTCTATAAATTAGAACTTATTCTCTAAGTTAATTTTAGTATAGGAAAGGAGTTGAAACTTTCTAAAAGTTTTCATTTTCTATGTTCCGTCAATTTCTGACAAGCAAATAAGGAAGCAAATAAGAATTCTAGCAAATAAGGAAGCAAATAAGAAAGCGAATACTCATTTCCCAAGAATTCTAGCAACGCTAGCCAAATCTCGATTTGATAGGAGTCCTGGTGTACTCATACTCCATTAGGGAAATTAGTAGATGGGTCGCATAGCTATTTATAAGGTTATTTACTTTTTAGTACTTTAACAAAAGTAATATTTCAGTGTTTCAAGGGCTCCCATCTATCTGGGTGTTCAAATACTGGACCGGACCAAAAAATAGGACCGGACCGATCATTCAGTCCTAGACTGGACCGGACCGATTCAATTTCGGTTCGGTCCTCGGTCCTTATGTTGACCTTATTTCGGGTTTCTGTCCTGTCCGGTCTAAACTCCAAAAACCCGAGACCGGACCGAAAACCCGAATTATGTTGTTGGATCTCCTATTTCTTTTATTAGATTATAAGTAGACTACCTAGACTTATAAAATTTAAGCCTAAAATTAGTTTAAAAATAAACATCTATATTAACTTATCTTATTTCATTTAATGATAATCTATTGTATTATTTATATTACTACGACTTATATATATAACTATTTCTAGTTAATTTATGAAGAATTTCACTGGTTATTAGTGGAGAATCGAGAAATGCGAACCAAATCTAAGGGGCCAAATTATCGGGTCGAGTTTAGTAAATATAATTTGTTATGAGCCTTTGTATTTGGAGATAATCATTTAATATTTCTATAATTTCTATTATTTTTATTGTTTATTTTTATTCTTTTCTCCTATTAGATGCTTTTAACGTTGTCTAAAATTGACAAAATGTGCTTATACTGTAAAAGAAAGAAATAATAATCGGTCCAAATAGGTCCTATTCGGTTCGGTCTGGTCCGGTCTGTCCTTGTTCGGTCTTCAAAAGAGGCTAGTTTCAATCTTCGGTCCAGTCCAGATTTGGACCGATGAACATCCCTACCCATCTCAGCAGGGTCTGGGGGTGAATGTACGTAGCCTTCTCCCTTTAGGGTTGAAGGGAGCTATTTTCGAGAACCCTCCAGCCTGAAGGGCGCAACATGAAGACTTCTCAAAAGGTCATCCATCTTGGTACTACTCTCCCCCAAGCATGCCTAATTTCGGAGTTCTAATGGGATCCTGTGCTTATATGTTGGTACCTTCTTAGATTTTTAGTACTTCAACATCTGTGGAAATAAAAATAGACCCTTGAGCTTTTTGATTTTTTTTTTTTTTCTAGTACCTTGAGTTTTTTTATGTAGGGATGGCAATAGAGGGGGGGGCGGGTACATAAGTACCTCCTTCATACCTGTGCCTGCCACCTAAATCATACCCATACCCGCCCATTACCTGCTATTGGTATGAAGTGGATACTCATACCGGCCCTAGTGGGTATCCATTATCGACCCTATACCCACTCTAGTAAACGATTATCTATATATATATCCATATTAATTATTTAATGCTATTTTTAAACATTCAATTATATTTTCTAAGGAAGGATGATAAGAATAACCAAACTACGCATATATGAAATTTTTTTAGCACTGTATTTGCTAAATTAAAAAGGAAGCTATTGTACTAGTACTAGTGAATTTTTCTTACACCGAACTAAGGAAAACCTAATTTTTTTAGCACCCCCACTTACCACCTTGCAAGTGAGGAAACATACGGTTGATTTTAATGTAAAAAAATAATTAATGAAACACCAAACTATGAATATGTGAATTTTTTCGGACTATACTTGTAAAAGAAAAAAGTATTGTCCTTATCAAAATAAATATTTTCGGCATTAAACTATATATAAACTAATTTTTTAAAGCACTGTATGGTATTTAACACTTGCTTATATGCTTGTATCCTCTATTTTAATTTATTCTATTTTCGCGTAAAAATATTAATGTGGAACATGATTTTAATAATATATAAGTATATTATATATTTTCAAAGTAAAGTGTTTTGATGTGGTCCATGTGTTGACACACAACTGTAAGTTTTGGAACTGGAGATTTTGTAATATTATGTACTGTGTGTCGATACACAAGATTTAGAAAGCGATTTTATAATATATTCACACAGAGTATAATATAATAAAATAAAATATATAATTAATACCAGTTAAAACTAAGGTCCACATGGACTAGGGGGCGGCGGAGGAGAGACAACTTGGCCCGCAAATGTTATGCTACAATTTGGAAAACAGTTATATTTTCAAAACCAAAAAACAAATCTAAATCCGTGATTAAATTTAAATAATTACATTTATATATTATAATTGATAAATTATATTATTAATATAAATAAAAAATAGTGTTTATCTATACAATAATTCATATACATTCAAACTAATAGAAAAAAGTTATTCTTATTGTAAATTATATATATAAGGGTTATTAACGTTAAATGTCTTTATATTTTATACACTGTATCAAATTTTTTATATATAAATATAGATATAAACAGGGAGTGGAAGTTTAAGAACGGAAGAGGGGAATTAATAGCCTAAAAATTTAAAAGATTGGATGTTTTTGGAATGAAAAACTTCTACCTAATATATAGATAGATATATATATATATATATATATATATATATATATATATATATATATATATAATTAATTCAATATTAATTTGATAATTTGGAAATATTAATATATTAATTAAATAGCAATTCAATATGCATTAGAAAAGCAGTGGGGGCCCTAAATTTGTGGAGGATGTGTGTGGCGGATGTAGTAGAGCAGATTCATTAAAAATAACATCTATACTAATCAGAAACTTATAAGTACTGGAATCCCATAGTCTATATTTCTTCACACCGAACGAATAACCAAGAAAGATGCATTTCTTGGCCTTAGGCTCCAGCTTTCCATCATTAACATATGCATATGCAGGACAACCAAATACTTTAATATGAGAATAATCAGAAGTAGAACCAGACTATACCTCTTCAGATGTCTTCATCTGCAATGAAGAATGCGGTGTCTTGTTCACAAGATAGCAATCCATGCTAACTGCTTCTGCCCACCATTCTCTTTTCAAGCCTGCATTTGAACGCATACATCGAGCCTTCTCAAGTAATATTCTATTCAATCTTTCAGCCACTCCATTTTGCTGAGGTCGACCTGTACATGTCCTGTGTCTGACTATACCATGATCTTCACAAAATCGAGTGAAGTCTCCTTCAACAAACTCAAGATCATTATCAGTTCTCAACCTCTTTATCGGCTTCCCTATCTGTTTTTCAAGCAGCATCTTCCATTTCTTGAAGACATCATACACTTCGTTTTTCTGCTTCAGAAAATAGACCCAAATTTTACGTGAATAATCATCAATAAACGTTAGAAGATAATTGGACTCACCTTTAGAAGCCACCCTGGAAGGTCCCCACAGATCAGAATGTATATAATCTAACGTTCCCTTTGTCTGATGCACTGCTGACTTAAAACTGACTCTTTTCTGCTTCCCATACATACAGTGCTCACAGAATTCCATCGGTCCTGTTGACTGACCACAAAACAGTCCCCTTTTACTCAACTCAGATAATGCCTTATCACCATTGTGACCCAATCTTATGTGCCACAGTCTCGTGATCTCTGCATCTGTTATAGTAGATGTGGAAACAGCAACTGAACCCGTCATGGTAGTACCTGTACGCTTATACAAAGTACCTACCCTTTTTCCTTTCATCACAGCTAAAGCACCCTTACTGACCCGTATGACTCCACCTTCAGCAATGTACTTGTACCCACTACACTCAAGGGTACCTAGAGAAATCAAGTTTTTCTTCAACTCCGGGACGTGACGTGCATCACTTAAAGTTCTAATAGCCCCATCAAATATCCTCAAATGAATTGTCCCAATCCCCACTACCTTACAAGCAGTATCGTTACCCATCAAGATAACTCCACCTTGTATAGACTTATATGTGGAAAATTAGTCTCTATTTGGAGTAACGTGATATGAACAACCCGAATCAATGACCCACTTATCCTTGGGCCTGGACTGAGAATCAGTAACTAATAGAAACTCCCCTTCACTATCATCCTCTATAATACTAGCCTCAGCGGACTTATCTTTGCCCTGGTCACCCCTGTTACCTTCTTTCAATTTATTTTTATATTTGTAACAGCTCTTCTTTATGTGCCCTTTCTTGTGACAGTAATGGTACGACAGGTTCTTATGTCTAGATTTAGACCTAGACTTTTTCTCACCATCGGATCCCCTATGTTCTGATCTACCTTTCACATGCAAATCACTACCTGAATTGTTCACCGAGTCAGATAACTCCCTATCTGCCCGTTCTTTACTCAAAAGGTTTCTTTTCACCTCATTAGCAGTAATGGTCGGCCTACCCCCATATATCATACTTTCTACAAACCCCTTATACGAATTAGAGAGCGAACACAGTAACAACATAGTTTGGTCCTCGTCCTTAGGGACATCATCCAATTCATTTAATTCTTGTATGATAGAAGTAAACTTGCTAAGATGGTTTTGAAGAGATGTACCTTCTGTCATACGGAAAGTGAATAACCGACGCTTCACTGCGAGTTTGTTGGAGACTGACTTGTAGCAAAACACGTCTAGTAATTTCTCCCATAACTCCTTTGCGGTTTCCATCTCCAAGACTTCTGACAGAACATCATCTGCTAAACACATCTATATCCCCGTGAGAGCCTTATCATCCATCTCTTCCCATTGTGCCTCGATCATAGTCTCGGGTTTCTTCTCTTTCCCCTCCAATGCTTTCTTCAAGCCATTCTGAGTCAAGAGTCCTTTCACAATGACTTGCCATAAACTGAGCTTCCTTGACCTCCGAACTTCTCTACCTCGGTCTTAATACCTGATGCCATTGTACCAATTCGAATAATCTGGCTCTGATAGCAATTTGTGCGGAAATAACTAATACTCCCGGTATGCAATCCGAATCAAATACCATGACAATACGAGAAGTAAATGGACTAAAAGAGAAAAGAAACAAATGACACAATGATTTACGTGGAAACCCTTTTATAATAGAAAGGGGAGAAAACCACGGGCGAAGATTGGAGCTTTTATTATTGAATCAAAAAGAAGAATTACAATCATTCATTCTCTCTCTCTATCTTTTAGGTTGCAGCGCCGCTAAGGAAAATACCTCACGGAAATTGGATACAAATGACGTAACCCTACGTGCATATATATAGCCCTGTGAAAACGCGGTTCCCGATCGATCGGCGAGCTTACTGCTGGCGTCCTTCTCTTAGGTAACATTCCTGATCGATCGAACTTCACCCAATCGATCGGCCTCCTCACGGCATCCCTACTTAAAGTTCCAAAAAATTTTGAGACATTTTCCTAACATGTGCTTATACTATAAAAGAAAGAAATAATAATCGGTCCAAATAGGTCCGGTCCGGTCCAGTCTGTATGGTCTTTGGTCTTCAAAAGAGGCTAGTTTCGGTCTTCAGTCCAGTTGAGGTTTGGACCGATGAACACCCCTACCCGTCTCAGCAGGGTTTGAGGGTGAATGTACGTAGCCTTCTCCCTTTAGGGTTGAAGGGAGGCTGTTTCAGAGAATCCCCAACCTGAGGGCTGCAACACGAGGACTTCCCAGAAGGTCACCCATCTTGGTACTACTCTCGCCCAAGCACGCTTAACTTCGGAGTTCTAATGGGATTCGGTGCTTGCATGTTGGTACCCTCTTAGGTTTTTAGTACTTCAACATCCGTGGAAATAATAAAAGACCCTTGAGCTTTTTGATTATTATTATTATTATTATTATTATTTTTTAACGTAGGGATGGCAATAGAGTGGGGCGGGTACGTGAGTGCCTCCTTCATACTTGTGCCTGCCACCTAAATCATACCCATACCCACTCCATTATCGGCTATTGGTATGAAGTGGATACCCTTATCGGCTCTAGTGGGTACAAATTTATACCCATACCTGGCCCATCACTCGTGGGTATCCAATGGATATCCATTATTGACCCTATACCCACTCTAATAAACGGTTATCCATATATGTCCGTATTAATTATTTAATGCTATTTTTAAACATTCAATTATATTTTCTTAGGAAGGATGATAAGAATAACCAAACTACGCATATATGAAATTTTTTTAGCACTGTACTTGCTAAATTAAAAAGAAAGTTATTGTACTAGTACTAATGAATTTTTCTTATACCGAACTAGGGAAAACCTAATTTTTTTAGCACCCCCACTTACCACCTTGCAAGTGAGGAAACATACGGTTGATTTTAATGTAAAAAAATAATTAATGAAACACCAAACTATGAATATGTGAATTTTTTCGGACTATACTTGTAAAAGAAAAAAGTATTGTCCTTATCAAAATAAATATTTTCGGCATTAAACGATATATAAACTAATTTTTTAAAGCACTGTATGGTATTTAACACTTGCTTATATATTTGTATCCTCTATTTTAATTTATTGTATTTTCGCGTAAAAATATTAATGTGGAACATGATTTTGATAATATATAAAATATTTTGTAAATATATTTTCAAAGTAAAGTGTTTTGATGGTGTGTTTGATGTGGTCCATATGTCGACACACAACCGTAATTTTTGGAACTAGAGTTTCTGTAATATTATATACTATGTGTCCATACACAAGATTTAGATAGCGATTTTATAATGTATTGACACCGAGTATAATATAATAAAATAAAATATGTAATTAATACCAGTTAAAACTAAGGTCCACATGGACTAGGGGGACGGCGGAAGATAGACAACTTGGGCCACAAATGTCATGCTACAATTTGGAAAACAATTATATTTTCAAAACCAAAAAACAAATCTAAATCCGTGATTAAATTTAAATAATTAAATTTATATATTATAATTGATAAATTATATTATTAATATAAATAAACAATAGTCTTTATCTATACAATGATTCATATACAAACTAATGGAAAAAGTTAACCTTATTGTAAATTAAATTTACATACATATATATATATATAAGGGTTATTAGCGTTAGAATGTCTCTATATTTTATCTATTGTGTTAATTTTTTTATATATAAATATAGATATAAACTGGGAGTGGAGGTTTAAGAAAGGAAGAGGGGAATTAATAGCGTAAAAATTTAAGGAAAAGAGATTGGATGTTTTTTGAATGAAAAACTTCTAATTAATATATAGATATATAAAAAAAAATTAATTAATTCAATATTAATTTGATAATTCGGAAATATTAATATATTAATTAAATAGCAATTCAATATGCATTAGAAAAGCAGCGGGGGCCCTAAATTTGAGGTGAGGAGAGGTGTGAAAGTGACTACCTAAATTAATTTTATTATTATTTAATTTTCAGAATTGATTTGTCCAATTTTAACTTTCGGCATCTCACCTCTCAAACTTAATCTGCTTAGCAAAATTATGAATATGAAAGCATATCTAACTCCGGGTTCCAGTTTTTTGGGCATCGTTTTTTGTATCTCGAGCTTCCTCTTTAATTAAAAAAATAAAATAAAAGCATATCTAATCTACTGAAGAGAATATGTAGAAGGCTCTAGAATCTTGAGAGGGCATGACCATCGTCTTTTTCCATAACCAGCAACAAAGTTGTAATACAAAAAAGACAATTCATACTGATGAGCCTCGAGTTAATCCGTATAGAAACAAGGAACAAAAAGACCAAAAAACAGATTACAAGAAAAAAACAAGCGAGAGAACAAGACGGGCAAAAGCCAACGAACATTAATATCTCAACCACGTCTAAAGAGGATTCGCAATGAACCAGGAATAGGACGGAACGAACAAAAGCCAACAAATAGGCAAGACCATCGTTATTATACTCCAGATTCCGATATTGGAATCTTATGATTCTACGATCTCATAATTGTCGATTGATCCCGATCTTAAGTAGAATTTTTATTTTGTAGATTTTTTTTTTTGATAAGTAGATGATGAAGTCCTCAAATATTACAATGTCTTAGAAAAAAAAACCAAAAAACCAAATATAGGAAATCTTACGATTCTACAATCTTAGTTTTGTAGAATTATAGGATTTATTGAAATTAAATAAAACTAATGGATATGATTATAGTACAATTTTACGATTTTACCAACCATACCTAGGGCGCATACAAATAAAATGTAAAAAAGTTAAAAAAAAAAGAGCATATATTGTAAAGGGTAAATAACAGAAAACCTCCATGACTTTTGCTTTAATAACAGAAAACCCCTTTCACAAATAAAATCACTTATTAAACCTCCCTTGCTTTTAAACATTTATCACTATACCTCCAAACAACTTTTTTTTTACTATTTTGCCCCTCAAAATAAAAGAGTTAAGTATATGATTTATTTTACGTAGGATTTTATGTTTTGAGAGAAAAAAGAATTTTTTTATATTTTTTAAAAAAAGGGATTTTTATATTTATAAAAATTATTATTTTAATTAATTATATAGTAGTGACATTATAATATCAATAAAAATATTATATTTTATCTTATAATATTTTTTATGAAAATTTTAATAATATTTTTTATCTTCTAAACTTATAATATCATTACTATAATTAATTAAAATAATTATATTTTCTTAAATATAGAAAATTCACTTAATTGTATTGCGAAAAATATAATTTTTTTCTAATAATATAAAATCTTCTTCTGAAAATATAATTAAACATACCTCACTTTTGAGGGGCAGAATGGTCAAAAAAGTAGCATAAGTTTTAAGTGATAAATTTTTAAAAGTGAGAGAATTTTGTGAGTGCTTTTATTTGTGAGAAAAAATTTCTTTTTTAAAGCAAAAAACATAAAAATTTTCTGTAATTTACCCTATTACAAATGAACTTACTTTCACAATCATTTGAGCATAGAATGTATATATATGTTACTTGATAATGTATTATATTATTTGATTACATTTCTTATATGTACACCAGTAAGTTAATATCTTGTACATTAATTTTGTAAATTATGTAACTAGGGCTGTAAATGAGCCGAACCGATGGCTCGGCTCGTTAACTAAATGAGACCAGCTCGGCATCGGTATCATTTATCTGATCTAGCCGCATATCTATGCTCGGCTTAGATCGTTAACTAAATGAGACCAGCTCGGTATGTGTATCATTTAAGCTTGATTCTTTGGCGAGCTGGTTCGTTGAGCTTTATAGGCTCATTTACAAATCAGCTCACTGGGCTCATTTATCAAAAACGGAGCTCCGTCTTCTACCTTTTCTTTATTATTTCTCCTCTCTCCTTTAGTGAGATCAATGGTTAAGAGACTAGACCCTCAAAGACATTTAAAACTACCCAAACACATAATGAATGGTAGAGAAAGCGCCACAAAGCGCAATCTAGACAAGCGAGTCGATAAATGAGCCAGCTCATGAGCTCCTAAATGAGCGGGCTTGTGAGTCTTTCTATCCGATTCGGCCTTAGTTTGATTTGGCTTGTTTATTTAAATGAGCCACCCTCAAACGGGCAAAGCCGACTCTCAAGTCGGCTTAGACAAACCTAACCCGAGCACTTAATGAGCCGATTCAAACCAGCTTGCGAGCCAACTTGGCTCATTTGAAGCCCCGTATGTAACTAATTTTAATACGTAAAGTCTTATAATTCTCGAATAATTTTCCATTATGAAAGCCTTTAATAATTATACATAGAATTCTGATTGTAACAACCTTAGACAAGACCCTAAACAAGCAAGTGAATTTTTACAGCTCTTATTTGACATGAACAATTAATTGTAGGTTGTTGACGGTTAGCTATCAAAGATTGTTGTTTGCTGATATTGGTTGATAAATGAAAAAATAGACATAACCGTTTGGTAAATTAGTTGTTGCAGTAAGTTTTCTAATATAAAATTATGTATAAGATACCGATAAATAAAATTATAGAGTTAACATAATAATATAATTCAACTTCTTTTTTCTGACCAAAAAGAAAAAAAAAAGAAAAGAAAAAAAAAACTTCATTTTATCACCTTAACCTACCAATTTTTTAAGGGTGATTTTTTAAAATAACACATTTTGATATTTTTATTTTTAAAATAACATGTAAAAATTTAAAATTAAGCAAAAAAACAAGCCCAGTCGGCATGCCCTTGCCACCTAAGCAAGAGCATTTTAGTCATTTTACTTTTTTCAAAATTAAAACAATAGAATTTTTTTTTACAGTTGGAACAACCTTTCACTAAAATGTTAAAATGAAAAAATTAAGGTTGCCTAAATTTTTAGTATTGTATTATATAGATACTATTATTTAATATGTCAAAATTTATCAGAATTTTAAAAATTTATTATAAGAAAAATGTATATTTACTTTTATTATTGTTGTTATATATCTAAATTTATATGTTATATAAAAAATTTAGGCAACATTAATTTTTTTTTACATTTTGGTGAAATGTTGTTCTAACCGTAAAAAAAATTCAAAAAAAACTTTTCTATTTTTTAATTTTGAAAAAAAGTAAAATAATCAAAATGTCCTTACTTAGGTGGCAAAGGTATGCTGACTAGACGTATTATTTTGGTAATTTTTTATTTTCGCGTGTTATTTTGGTAAATCTAAATTTTTTCGTGTTATTTTGAGAATAAAAATGTCAAAACGTGCTATTTTGAAAAATTATCCTATAAATTAGATATCATAATAAATTGACAAACTGTGTGAATACTAACAATTAAAATATTATTAATAATTAAAATGAATCTAATTTTGATTAATCAATTTTAATACTTTTAAAATTATTTACAATCCGTCGATACCATCGTATTTTTTGATAAACAAATTTGTACTTTTAAATATTAGGCTCCAACTGCGTTGTATTTGTACTTGTTACGTTATTTATTTACCATTATTTACTATTACTTATTTGATATTTTATTTTATTACATATATTTAGCATTATTAATGCTTGGGATAAAATGTATTTATATCTCATATTATTTATCAATTAATCATAATAATTTTAATACAAAATGACTTTGTATCATTTAAATTTTGCATTTCTTTTTAAAGTTGACGAAAAACGGGCCAACTCGAGCCCACCCGGCCCAGCCAGCACTGTAGTGGGCCCAGGCAAGGTCCGGCCCTGGAGCCCTCCAGGCCCGGCCCAGCCCGGCCCGTGGCCACCTCTACGTATACTACTAAAATAAGTTAGCATTCACTGACTTTGTATTTTGTTAGAAAAGAAAGGAGTACTTTACTAGTTTAATATTTCAGATATTAAACTTTAAACTCTAACTGTTGCCTTAAAGTGTGGATTTCCCTCTCCTGGTTTCCACCCTCTTGAGGTCATTCGTCTCTGGCCAGAAAGTGTGGCTGTGTGTGTGTCTGCTTCGGATTCAACTGATGCCCTGTTAGGCCCTGGTCCATTCCTGTTTGGGTGATGTTGTCGTGTTTTTCTCTGGCGTCTGATTTTTCTCGTTTTGATCTAGATTATGTACCCATTGCTGTTTACGGAATGGTTTAGGTCTCGCGCCGCGGCGAGAGCCGATATGTACTATGGCTTTGCCGATAATTATCAAAAAAAAAAAACTGTTGCCTTAAATAACTTTTTAAAAACTAACTTGTAAATGCTTATTTAGACACTAACTTATAGTTTTTACCAAAGATAAAGCTTAGTTGTTTGATATTGTTCAAAAGTACGATATGAAAATGCTGCTCCCAAACATAACCCAAGTCTCAAAATTTTTGGGCCTCTTCAATTATAAAGAATTTAATTTGGCTTAAACTAAATTTTTGTTTTATAATTTATTGAATTAATATTAGTATTATTTAAAAATTATTATATACATTTAGGGCCAAACCTAAGACTAAGGATGGGTCCCGAACTTGAGGTTTTATTGACTTTTTTACCCAATTGGCACCTTTTTAAAAAAAATTTACCAAAATGGAACCCTTTCAAAAATATTTACCAAAATGACTCCATTTACTGTCTCTTGTTCAACGTACACTATTTGTAATGGCGTACGTTGAGGGTTTTTTTTTTTAACCTTCCTCAACGTACTCCATTTGAGACAGAGTACGTTGAGTTATTATATTTTTAAAAAGAGAGGCTGTTTTCGAGTACTCCAAAACCTTGCACAGGTGGGTGAAGGCTAGCACTCTCATTCCCAATAACCCCCAGAGCCTGATATCTCTTTACCAACCTATGCAAGGTCTGGGGTACTCGGAAACAGTCTCTCTTTAGGGTATCACCCCGAAAAAAGAAGGCTGCGTACATCCACTTAACGTACTTGACGTACTCTGTTTTAAACGGGTGGTAACGGTTATTGAATTTTAAACAAGTAGCACCCTTGAGTAATTTTTTTTTTAGTTTACTCGACGTACTCGATTTGAAATGAAGTACGTTGAGTAATTTTATTTTTTTCCGAAAGTACAGCTAATTTGTATTTTAAAAATTATTACATTAAAACTATTTTATATAAATAATTTAAATTTCAATAATCTTTTAAATTTTTTAAGAAAGTATATTAACTTCATCATAACATTGTATGTGTCATCTTTTTTATTATCACGTCATCTACCACATATTCTTTTTTGTCATCTTGTTATTTTTTCGAGTATTTGTCCTGATCACTTATAAATAGTTGATACCTTTCCTATCCTTTTCTAAATAATATTTTTCTTCTTTGTCGTTTTTGCAAAATATGTTGCCCTTACTGTGTATAATATTATTTTTGAAAACCTTTACCATCTGAAAAGTAATGCATAATTTTCATGTATATAATATTGGTTCAACAAAAACTTAATGAGTACCTAAATGATGAAATAACCTATATATATTATTGTTAGTATTCACTATATTAAATATAGTAAATAGGAAGCAACGTACAGTCTCAATGCTCCAATAGCTCCTACCTATGCAGGGTCTAGAGAGGTGGATATACGCAGCTTTCTCTCTTCAGGGTGCTACCCTGAAGAGAGACTGTTTCCGAGTACCCCCTGACCTTGCATAAGTGGGTGAAGAGATATCAGACTCTGGGGATTATTGGGAATGAGAGTGTTAGCCTTCACCAATAGTGCTAGCCTTCATCAACCTATGCAGGGTCTTGGGGTACTCGAAAACAGCCTCTCTTTTTTAAAATATAATAATTTCAATGCAATAAATTAGCTGTGCTTTCAGGGAAAAAATAAAATTACTCAACGTACTCCGTTTCAACTGGTTTACAAAAAAAAAAACTTACTCAACATCTCTCTGTTTCAAATGGAGTATGTTGAGTAAACAATAAAAAAAAAAAATTATTACTCAACGTACGTCATTACAGACAGCGTACGTTGAACAAGTTACAGTAAATGGTGTCATTTTGGTAAATATTTTTAAAAGGGTGCCATTTTGATAATTTTTAAAAAAAAATGTGCCAATTGGATTAAAAAATCGATTTTATCATTTGGAAAATATTAGGGCTGCTTATATTTTCATACGTTACTTTTTATTTTAGAAACTCTTGGATTGAAATAATTTTATCCAACCGTCGATGTATCTTTGACTGAATTTATAAGAATTTTAAAATATACTTATTAAAAGACAAAAGTTTGTGCATAACAAGAGAACTGAAACTGTTAACTAATCTCAGACTCCGTGAAAAAGAACGTACGTCGTCTCTCAATTCTTGACACCCCTTCCCATGATCAAACACCTCAATCAACCATAGTTTCTTTTGTCGATAATTAGTGGCATAGCCGTGATACAAAATAAGCAACTCATTAAATCAACCCCAGTTATCTCCATCCATCAATAGGTCTCCCTGATACATCGCGACGTTTGACACTCCTTTTTTCCACCGCCTACCATCCTAACCCTAGTCCTTCTCTCTTCTTCTCCCCCATTGAATATCATGCTCACTTCCTCTGTCAAGGAATCATCCTTCCCAAAAGTTTAAGCTGATGGGTGAAGGTCCAGGATTGGTTTTATATTCTAACATGCCCCCTCACGCAAATGCCCGTTTGGGCTTGAAGCGTGGACAATGCACAGGCCCACCTCATACCTTGTTATTAATTATTTTAATATTGAAAGTGGGGGCTGTTGAGATTCGAACTCCTGGCCTCTTGGTCATCAAGGCTCTGATACCATGTCCAGGAACCATCTTTCCCAAAAGTTTAAGCTGATGGGTGAAGATCCAGGATTGATTTTATACTCTAACATCCTCCCTTAACCCTAACACCCCCTTTGTCGGTCGTCCCATACCATTCTTTTTTCTCTCATCCCAAGGCCCCTTTCCTTCCCGTCACCAATACTAGATTTGGGCTCCTTTCTTTTTATACGGGTTTTTCTAACCTGTATCCAGAGGACATGGGTTAAAGATATTAAATACAACCACCGTTTAATAATTAATTCACCTTTACTAAGAGTATTAATGACTTGGATTTAAAATAACAACAAACAAAACAACATTTTCAATGCTAATTATCACATAAATCCCTCACCTTTTTTTTTTTTGGAGAAAAAAAAAAAGGAATTGTATTCTAATATTATGTTTATATATCTGAAATTTTTTTTGTTATATGATTTTTAACAAATTACATGTTTCTTGAATGAGATAAATAAGGATATGTACTATAAAATATATTTTACGCTGATAATATAAAAAATGCGTTTTTACCACGTTAGGGGTAAAGAAGGGAGGGCAATTTTTAAAGAAATTTTGGACAATTTTGTCTTTATTTTAACTACAACTCTCTTTATTCTTATCCTTTTATCCAATTGTGAAACAATGATAACTCACTTATCCCTGTTTATCCTTACCTTTTTTAATTTGACATATCCAAATGACGATATAATATTACCTTATCTTTTCCCTCTTTACCTGATTGCCAAACAAGACAGGTATAGGTTAGAAAAATGCATTGTATATAAAGGCAGTTTAACATCATAAGTTGCATCATTTCTACAACAACAACAACAAACCCAGGGGCTCCCGCATAAGCAGGGTCTGGGGGGTAGATGTACGCAGCCTTCCCCCTTCAACCTGAAGAGAGGTTGTTTCCGAGGACCCCCAATCTGAGAAGCTGGTCCGTAGCAATGAGCAAAAGACCTGGTAGCAGGAGAAGTTGCATCATTTCTCTATTTTCATATTTTTCTTTTAGTTTGTATGGATGAGTTTAACGTACATTTCCTATATTTTCAAATTTTATTTATAAAATGCAGTTTACTGAAACATAATGTCCTTTTTTTCCCTGATAATTGGCAATAGAGTGGTGGAACAAAGTAGGCAACTCGACCAAGTAAGCCCTGAGTCAACCCAAAAAAGAACGGGAACCAAAACACCAAAACCAAACAAACAGAAAAACAAACAAGAACAGGCAAAAACACAAGTCTCAAACACTATTAGGCAACTAACACTTCTAATACAAGTTTAACAGAATCTTAATAGAAAATACAAGAGTAAGTACAGCCAAACAAAATAAATTAACAGAAAAATAGAGCATAATAGCAATTTCAGACGATTCTATGTACTCCCCCAAATTAAACCCAGAGAAATTATTAACCGTGTTAAAGATTTTACATATGAGTTTACTAAAATCTCATATATATACGAGTTGTATGAGAGAATAGATCAATATATAAGTTTAGTAGGTTACTCCACATAATATCGATTTGATGCAGCCGCGCCTTAGCCTTTGGCGGGTTGTAGAGCGAATGAGTCTTGGCGGGATGGCTAGCTCGGCGAGATGACCATCTTGGCATGGTAGGGTTGAACAAGCTTGAAGAAATTGACATTAATTAGGAAACTTAGTTTAGGTTAGTTGATTTTTACTATTTATCTTTGTATTTTTTAGTCTTTTATTTTAGGATGATCACCCAGATTGCTAGATAAGCACACGAATAGCTAATCTCCACCATTAATCTTTAGATAGGGATTTAATTTAAACTTTATATTAGTTTAAGTCTAGCTAGGAAAGCTCCTCTATTTAAAGAGATATTTGGTTAAAGTTTTATTTAGCATTTAATTTCTTAGATTTTTCAATATTTTTATGTGTTCTTTCTAATTCTCGGATTCTGAGAATTATGAATAAAATTTTCCCCTTTGTTTTTACTTGTTTTAGCAATAGAAATTAAAAGAAAGGTTGTAAACCGTCCTGTTTTCGTAAATTTTCTTATCTGCGCTGAAATTCGACAAACCAAATTTTTTTTTTTTTTTCCCCCTTGATCAACCAATTTAGTATGGTTATGGGTGGGATAAAAATCAACATTATCCCTAACTACAATATGTATTTTCTTAAGCCTCTTGTGTATTTCACTTTTTTTTCGATAATTAGTGACAAAATTTGCAGTTCAAAGGAAGCGTACCCGTAAGAGTAAGGTCTAAGCATACACACAGAAAAATATTCAGCAAAAATACCAATATAAGAATATCAATAACAACAATATGTATTCTCTTAAACCTCTTGTGTATGTCACTTTTTCCTAGCTGGCCAACAACTAATTTCCCAGCCAAAAATAACATTTTACTTTCTTTTCCTTAACTATTTTGCTCATGCCAACCTAATTGTCTTTGACCATTTTTTAGTTATTGTTCTCCTCTCTTAAGATAAAAGTTTCCTGGTGTCACATATTCAAGGAAAGAAACTTTCTCGTTTGATTTACAAGAACGTATAGCGATAATGATGAAAGGAGGAGTATCGAAGGGTGATCAAAAAATCCAGCTTAGAGAATGTTTGAATATAATTAGACGAAACCCTTATATTACGAGGCTAGCCTTCTCGGCAGGCATTGGTGGACTCCTTTTTGGTTATGACACTAGCGTTATCTCGGGTGCTCTTCTTTTTATCAGGGAAGACTTCAAAGAGGTCGAGCATTCGACATCGCTACAGGAAACCATTGTGTCGATGACTGTAGCAGGAGCCATCATTGGTGTAGGATTTGGGGGGTGGCTAAGTGACAAGATTGGAAGGAAACCGACGATTATAGTTTCAGATGTCATCTTGTTGATTGGAGCTCTGATCATGGGTTTTGCGCATGCACCTTGGGTGATCATTACAGGTCGGATGTTGGTAGGTATAGGGGTGGGAATGGCATCCATGACTTCACCTCTATACATATCAGAGACTTCCCCTAACAAAATTAGAGGGGCTCTCGTCAGCACCAGTATCTTATTCGTTACCGGAGGACAATTTCTGTCCTACATTACCAACCTCGGTTTCGCCAAGCTAAAAGGCACATGGCGTTGGATGCTAGGAGTAGGTGCATTGCCAGCACTTCTGCAACTTATTTTAATATTGTCTCTTCCAGAGTCCCCTAGATGGCTTTTCCGAAAAAATAAATCTTCAGAAGTAGAGGAAATCTTATCAAGGATCTATCCAGCAGAAGAAGTACTAGAAGAAATGGGAGCACTAATGCAATCAATCGATTATGAACAAGCCCTTGAAGGCGATTTGGTAAACGCAAGCACGCTCACCAAAGTCAAGAAAGCCTTCGGGAACAAGGTGGTCCGACAAGCACTATACGCAGGGATCACAGTCCAAGTAGCCCAACAACTTGTTGGGATCAACATCGTCATATACTACGGCCCTACAGTCCTTCAAATCTCTGGTGTCTCCTCTAACAACGTCGCCTCTCCCTCTCTCTCATCACCTCTGGCATAAACGCTGCTGGGTCCATCCTCAGCATGTTATTCGTTGACCGATATGGGAGGAGGAAACTAATGATTACCTCTTTGTTTGGGATCATCACTTCCCTAATCGTAATGGCCCTCTTATTTAACCAGGCCACTATTTATGCTCCACCAGTCAGTCTTAGAAAATCCCGTCACTTTGGAGCCAATTACACTTGCCCTGCTTACGCTTCAGCCCCGAATTACAGCTTTTGGACTTGCAATACTTGCTTGAAACATACCAGTGGATGCACTTTTTGCGCTTCTAAAATGAACCGCAATAGCACACTGGAACACCGGTGTAAATAGGCTAGCTAAATATATAATTTTGAGTGAAAGGCCTTTTAATACCGGCGAAGAACCAAATTTCGTCAACTACCTCCAATGAAATGTGAACCCCGCCATTGTAAGGATTCCTCGGAACACCGTAAAGCGGGACGCTTTTACGTTGTACCACGGGATGAAAGCTGGGGTCTTCACACATTTTGCGATAAACACGAGCATGTTCTCGTTAACGTCGACGTATAGACGTCGAAACCCGGCCAACCTTATATGTGCATAACGGCACACTGGACCAATGAATCCTTCATCATCCAAAAGAGGATAATTCATTTTGGACTTTTAGATTGCCCCCACAATGCCAAGGTAATTACGGGTGTGATTATGTCGGCAGTCCGCGACTGGGGCATAGAGCGACGTATCTTCAATATTACGTTCGATAATGCTACCAATAACACTGCAGCAGTTACACATTTAATTAGGCAAATGAGACCCATGTTAGGTGGGAAGTGTTTCCATATTCGTTGCATTTGTCACATTTTGCATTTAATGGTAATGGATGGTTTAGATCTTATAAAAGCATCCCTTACCACCTTAAGATCCGTAATAATATCTGTTAAATCATCCAACACTAGAAAAAGAAAATTTAAAAATTTATGTAGGTTGCAAAACATAGAATATAAACAATTTAAATTAGACTCTCAAACTAGGTGGTCGTCTACGGTAGAAATGTTAGAGCTCATTCTACCATACAAAGACGTTCTAATAGAATACGCCCAGGAAAATCGTGCATAATGGAGCGATTACACCTTGGCCGGTATAAATTGGGAGACAATAGATCAAATTTGTAACTTTTTTAGCATGTTTAAAGAGGAAATGACATTTTTTTCGGGTTGCTACTATACAACCGTGCCTCAAGCAATATCAAGATTGCTTGATATTGTCAATTGGATGGTGGGTAATGAATCCAACCCCGTTTTGTTCGCATCGATTCAGGCAATGAAAGAATAGTTTGCCAAATATTATTCTGAACTACCTCTTACATACTGCTTGGCAACTATTTTAGACCCTCGTTGTAAATGCAGGGGTTTCAACTTGTTTTGCCAACATTTTTTCAAGTATTTGCATCCTACTCTTAATATTGACACTTTCATTGCCGATGTCGATAACGACTTGCATAGTTTATTTTTTCAATATTCCCGTCAATTAGCGTCCAATAATCTTAGTACTGCTGCGGTAGGATCTTCCATATCTAGTGGAAGTTGTTCACACACGTCATATTCGTGGAAGCTGTTGGAGCAATTTACGCCCCCCCACGTCATGTGACGAGCTAGATTATTATTTGCGGACACCGATGGTCCATATTTTATGACTGCCGGCCAACCCGCATTTTGACCTTTTATAATGGTGGAACACAAACCAAACCCAGTATCCCGTGCTTTCCACCATGGCACGTGATATACTAAGTTGTCCGGTGTTTTCAGTAGTATCGGAATGTGCTTTTAGTCTTGGTGGCAGGTTGCTTGGAACGAAGAGGGCGAAGCTATCGCCGTCAAGCTTGGAGATGTCCGTGTGCTTGAAGGATTGGCTACTAGCAGAGGCAAGAGATCAACAGAAAATGAAGCTGGATTCATCTAGCGATGAAGAAGACGACCGAACAACTGATACCTCAAATGATGGCCTAGATACCCCCCAAGGCGACTGATATCAACACTTTTGTATGTCAATTATTTACTTTTAAATATTTAAGTCAAAAGACGACAGCACCCCCATATGTCAAACTTTATATTTTTTGATAAACAAATTTGTACTTTTAAATATTAGGCCTCAACTGCATTGTATTTGTACTTGTATTTGTTACTTTATTTATGTACCATTATTTTTTTTGATAAGATACTTACCATTACTTATTGTATATTTTATTTTATTACATATATTTAACATTATTTTTTTTGTATACTTTTGTATCTCATATTATTTATCAATGAATTACAATAATTTTAGTACAAAATGACTTTATATTATTTAAAATTTTTTTCTTTAAAAAGGCGGCCCAGGCCCGGCCCGTCCTCACTGTAGGCCCGGGCCGGGCCTGCCCCTTGAGGCCCCCGGGCCGGGCCAGGCCCGCTACAGTGGCAGGCCGGCCGGGCCTAGGCCCAGGCCCGGCCCAGCCCGGCCGTTGGCCACCTCTGGATATCTATGTAAAAAAAAATCTTTCTTAAACAATATGTAAAAACACCGGCAAGAAAACTCACTTAGGCTCTGTTTGGCACATGGAATTGAAATTGAAATTGGACTATGGAATTACAATTCCAATTCCAATTCTGATGGAATTGAAATTCCATTTTTTGGTTCATCAAAGGAATTGGAGGTCAAAATTATAACCACATAATGATTCAAATCATCAAGGATTTTCGGTCAATTGAATTGAAGTATTTTGAGTTTTAAATCAACTACGGTTAGATTTTGGTCAGAGCAATTCACATTACATTCAAGTTATTATGGTTGGAGAGATTCAATTTAAGTTTAAGTTATTCGATATTCGAGTCAAATCAGGTCGAGTATCACGTCGGATCATGTGTTGTTCAAGTTTCCTCGGATTTTTGGCTAATTAAGTTAGGTGTTTTTGGGATTTAGGCTAGTTATGATTGAGTTTGAATTCATTTAGGTTATTTTAAGCTCGAGTCATCTTAGTTTTTGGGAAAAACAAATTGTATCATTTTTTTAAAGTCATCTGAGGTTGAGTTTGAGACGGGTAAGGTCATTTTGGGCATGCATCGTATTAAGTTTTGAGTCAATTTGGTGGGGTCACTTCCACTTCGACTCAACTTGTTACATCACATTCAAGTTGCGTAGTTTTGTTTTCTGGATTTAAGTCATCTCGATTTCGAGTCAATTGGGTTAGGTCACTTCGGACTTTGAGCTAAGGTGATTTCGGTCATTTCAGGTTCAAGTCATTCAAGTTGGGTGATTTCGAGGTTCGGGTCAAATATTAGGTTGTGCTTCAGTCTTTAAATTTTAAGTCATTTTGGATTTAGGTTAATCAAGTTGGATCATTTTGGGTTCTAGGTCAATGCAGTTAATATAAAATTGCAATTCCTTACCCCAAATTCAAGAAATCAAAAAGTATAATTTTCAGTTAAAATCCAATTCCAGCAGGTAAGCATAACAATAGAATTGGAATTCTGGACTCCAATTCCAGCCTCAACCCCAATTCCATACTACAAACACATGCTTAATTATTTTAATTGGTTACAACAACAATTTCAGTGCCACAAGGGCTCCCGCTTGTGCAAGATTTGGGAGGCGTAGGATGTACGCAGCCTTATCTCATCAGGGTGAGTCCTGATGAGAGACTATTTTCTAGGACCCCCAACTTAATAGTAGAATTTTATGAAAAGCCTACAAGGCATGAGCGTACACGCAGAAAAGCATATTGTAGCAAACTGACCTATATAAGAAATTTCGGATTTATTATAACAACAATATGTATTCTGGTTGGCCTCTTGTGTTTTTACTTTTTATTGGCTGGACAACAACTAATTTTCTTGCCAAAAATAACAATTAATTTCTTTTCCTTAACTATATATTAACACATGCCAACCTTCGATTTGTCATCTCATTGACCTTTTTAAATTATTTTAAAGAAATTTTTCCCTTAGATTTACAAGAACGTACGGCAATATGGTGGAAGGAGTATTGAAGGGAGATCAAAAAATCCAATTTAAAGAATGTTTGAGTATAATTAGGCGAAACCCTTACATTATGAAACTAGCCTTCTCGGCAGGCATTGGTGGGCTCCTTTTTGGTTATGACACTAGCGTTATCTCGGGCGCTCTTCTTTTTATTAGGGAAGATTTCAAAGAGGTCGAGCATACAACATGGCTACAGGAAACCATTGTGTCGATGACTATAGCAGGGGCCATCATTGGTGCAGGGTCTGGCGGGTGGCTAAGTGACAAGGTGGGGAGGAAACCGACGATTATAGTTTCGGATGTCTTCTTGTTGATTGGAGCTCTGATAATGAGTTGTGCTCTTGCTCCTTGGGTGATCATTACAGGTCGGATATTGGTAGGTATAGGGGTGGGGATGGCGTCCATGGCTTCACCTCTATACATATCCGAGACTTCCCCTACCAGGATTAGAGGGGCTCTCGTTAGCACCAATGTTTTATTCATTACCGGAGGACAGTTTCTATCGTACCTTACCAACCTCGGTTTCGCCAAGCTTAGAGGCACCTGGCGCTGGATGCTAGGAGCAAGTGTATTGCCAGTGCTTTTACAACTTACGCTAATGTTGTCTCTTCCAGAATCCCCTAGATGGATTTACCGAAAAAATAGATCTCCAGAGGTAGAGGAAATCTTATCAATGATCTATCCAGCAGAAGAAGTACTAGAAGAAATGGCGGCGTTAATGCAATCCGTCGACTATGAACTAGCCCTAGAAGGCGAATTGGTAAACGCAAGCACGCTCACCAAAGTCAAGAAAGCCTTCAAGGACGAGGTGGTCCGACAAGGGTTATACGCAGGGATCACTGTCCAAGTGGCCCAACAATTTGTCGGGATCAACACCGTCATGTACTATAGCCCCACTATCCTTCAACTCTCCGGCATCGCCTCAAACAATACCGCCCTCGCCCTTTCTCTCATCACCTCTGGCATCAACTCTATTGGGTCCATCCTTAGCATGTTATTCGTGGACCGACATGGAAGGAGAAAACTAATGATCATCTCTTTGTTCGGGATCATCACTTCCCTAGCTGTAATAGCCCTAATACTTAAGGAGGCTACTACGCGTACTCCAAAGGTTAGTCTTAATGACTCCCGTTACTTTGGTGCCAATTTCACTTGCCCTGCCTTCGCTTCCCCGAAAGACAGACCTTGGTCTTGTTCTGCTTGCTTGAATCCCAAGAATAGATGTGCTTTTTGCGCTTCTAAAACGAACCGTGGTAACAACCCCGGTGCTTGTGTGGTTAAAACCGAGGCAATGGAAAACGCTTGTCATGGGGAGCAAAGAGTGTACTTTACAATGGGATGCCCTAATGTGTTTGGATCATTGGCACTCATGTTCATGGCAGCCTACATGATCTTCTACTCCACAGGTACTAAAGTGTTAGTCTCCATTTGGTTCAATAAAAAATATTTTTCTTATAAAAAAGTTTTTTTTAGAGATTATTTTCAATTTAAATTATTTTTTATCAAAAATTTTATACTTTTAACTAAAGAAAATTATTTCATTTTTTTAAATTTATACAAGGTTTACGCTTTCACGTAAAATGAAATGGCTTGTATGGTATGAGAGTAAGACAAAAAAATATTTTCCTTTTCAGAAGGAAAACAAATTTCTCCTCAATAAGGGAGAATATTTCTTGCATTTGTGATTGTTGTTATAGAGTTGTTAAAAAAAAAAACCAATATAATTCAAATGGAAAATACTTTTCCTTCAAAACAAATCGAGTTTTAGGGGCGATTTGGCAAATCTTCTTTTTCAAAAAAAGTTTCTCTAGGAAGATGCATTTTATTTTTTCATATTTTAAGGGTGTTTGGCCCTAAGTAAATATGTTCTATGTAGAAATAAAAACTATTTTTTGTTTTTAAATATAAGAAGAAAATAGTGCATCTTTAAGCAAATGTTTTTCAAACAAAAATGATACTCCTATTGGAAGTACTTTTTTACAAAAATACATAAAAAAGCAACATTTTTCACAGTTTGGCCAAAAATGCCTAGTTTACCTTTCCTATATCTAGTTTTATATCCTATCTTATAGGAAATTATATCATATAAAGCAATATTACCAGTGCCCCAAGGGGTCTTGCCTAAGTAAGTCTGGGGGGTGGATATACATAGCCGAGAACCCCCAACCTAAAAGGTGCAACATGAGGACTTCCCAGGAGGCCACCCATCTTGGTACTACTCTCAACCAAGCACGCTTAACTTCAGAGTTCTAATGAGATCCGATACTTGCGTATTGGTACCCTCTTAGGTAGGGAATTCTATCATGTAATTTCTATAAAAATGCCCCGGCCATGCAATCCATTAATCAATTCAATTGATTCTATTATTTTGCACCAGGGATGGGAACTGTGCCATGGGTCATTAACTCAGAGATCTACCCCTTGAGGTTCAGGGGTGTTGGTGGGGGGATCGCGGCCATGGCTAATTGGACCGCGAATCTAATAGTGAGCCAAACTTTCTTGACAACAACCAAAGCCCTAGGGCCTAGCGGTACCTCCCTACTATACGCAGTTACCTCTACCGTCTGCCTGATCCTCGTACACTTATTGGTGCCAGAGACGAAAGGGCTTCCTATGGAGGAGATTGAGCACGTGTTGGATAGGAGATTTAATCCTAACTTGTTTGGCGTTAATAATAACAAGAATGCTAAACATGGTGAATCTTATACAGTTCTTAATTGGCAAGCAAAGGGCTTTGGCTCCCCCATTCATTAGAAAAAATGTGTATCGTGTGTTTTACAGTTTGCACATTGTCATTGGTCGTGTAAAATATAGTTCATATACTTGTTTCACATGGAATTGTACAGTGCATCAAAATTTGACGCCACTAAATGAGATAAGCAACCCGTTTTCAACACGGATTATACCTGCATTCCAACTTCCAACACCAAGAATACCAAAAAAATTGTCTAATAATCACAGGCTACATATCGTGTCCATCGCCATCAGGCATCATCCCAATGTCCCATTTGAATGATGTTGACATATTTTGTAGGTACGGTGAAAAAGTCGATCAAAATGTTGATAGAGACTATGGATACCACAATCTCCAATTTGGCCCAAACCTGCACTAAAGCTGATCCCCCATCCTTTCTTAGATTTATTCTTTTGCTTCTACGGTCATTTTCCATCAAAATGCGCTTCTTCTAACATACTTTCCATCACATTATCCGGTCTATCAAACCTCAAACCAAGTCGTTTATCGAACTCCCTAGCCCTTTTTCCCATGGCAGACTGGACTCCCAAGACGCTTATCTATAGCTGAATTTTCTGAAAGGGAAAGCGATGGACTTTCACAAGGGTGAAGAGAAGAGATGCGCTTTAATTTTCTCTTGATAGGTTTAGCGCATGGTAAATTAGACCCTCCAATGTTGTATTGACAAGGGCCCTCTAGAGGTAGCCATGGGTCAAGATGGGCCAAGTCCGGGCCTAGGCCCACGGGGCCAGCCCACCCGGCCCGATTCTTGACCAGGCCCTAAGAACCGACCGGGGCCCGCCTCCCCCTCCCCTTTTCTAATATATATATATATATATATATATATATATATATATATATATATGTATGTAAATATATGTATGTATTATAAGAATATATAACCATTTTGACCAAAAAATAATTATAATTTATTGATGAATAATATAACATACAAATAAAATACACCACACTCATAATTATAAATATATTTAATAGAATAAAATGTATCATAAATTGTTAAAAAATACAACTATAATAATATGATACTACTACTTAAAATTACCAATATATTTTATAAATGAAAATATTATAAAAAAATAGAATTATAACAACATAAATAACTTAGTTTAAACTTGCTGCGGTTGATGCCGGACTTGTTGTACTAGTGCTCCGGTCGTCTTCTTCATCGCTTGATGAACCCAAGTTAAGTCGGTCTTGGTCTCTATCCACTGCAGCCATCCAGTCCTTCAAGCACACTGGTGTTAGATCAGCTCTTTTTGCTCCAAGCAATCTACCACCTGTACTAAAAGCATGCTCCAATGCTACTGAAGACACCGGACACGTTAGTATATCGAGTGCCATGGTGGAAAGCAATGGATATTGGGTTTTATTAGAACCCGACCATTGCAAAATATCAAAATTTGGATTCGTCTCTGTCGGGTTGAAGTCGAGCATAGGCGAACGCAAGTAAAAATCTTGCTCATCATATGACGTGTGATTTTATTTGGGCTTTAAACGGTTTAACATATCCTACGCATATGATTTTCCTTGAGATGAAAAAGATGACGTAGAAGAAACATTTGGATTATGAGATGATTATCTTGGAGCATACACGGAAAATAAATTTCGTAAATCTTTATCAACTTCCGCAATAAAAGATGCTGCAGCATAAGTTGGATTTAATTTTTCGTAAAACTATTGTGCAAACAATTACAAACCCATAAGTTTACAACGTGGATAAAAAATGGTGGAAATACAATATGCCAGTGGTAATTTAAAATAATATTTTAAAAATTTTATCCTCATGGCAGAAATAGAGGCCTCCAACATGGGGTTGGAGACGTTCTCACCCATCCAAGCAGCACTATCTACCACTTTAGATATTCCTTATGAAATTATTGGATAATAAAATCCAGAAAAAAAAATGTCGTAGCATCTTTAAAAATAACAAAAAAATCTACATACTTCATTAATTGCATTCCAATCTATACAATGAAAATTAAAATTCCTTACTTCTGATGGATTTTTCTGTATATATTCAATTAAGATATCTTTATATGGTATTATTCTTTCTAACATCTAAACTGTGGATGACCGCCTAGTTTGTGCATCTATTTTAAATTTGTTAAAAGGAATGCCATGTATGTCACAAAGAAGTTTAAATTTTTTTTGCCTAGTTTCAGATGTCTTAATTGCTATATCTGATTCTCTTAAACATGCAACAGAAGCTTCTACAAGTTGCAAATCATCCATTACCATTAAATACCGCATATGACAAATGCAATGTAAATTAAAATATTTCCCATCTAATATGGGCCTCAAATGCCTAATTAATTATTTTACGGATGTATCGTTGTTGGTAGCATTATCAAAAGCAATGCTAAAAATTTTGCGTTCTATCCCCCACTCACGGCATGCCTTCATAATGGCACCCATGATTGCCTAAGCCGTATGAGGATATTCAATAAGGCAAATATGAATTATTTGTTTTGCATGGTATAGGAAGAATCGATCCAATTTGCCATTATGCACAAGAAAGGCACACCGGGTTTCAACTTTCACGTATCTGACGTCAACAAAAACATGCTCGTGTTCGCCTTAAAAATATCTTGAAGCTCATTTTTTATATTTATAAATTCTTTAAATGTGTCCCGTTTCAAAGTGTTCCAAGGAACCCTTAAAGCGGCGGGGTTAAGCACGTTTTGACAATACCGGACGAATCTAGGGTCTTCGCTGGTGGTCAACCACCTTTCAGCCCCAATGTTATATCTCATTAATTCACGTCTATTAGTTTCTTGTGAAAACCTAAAGTTAGCAAGCGCACCAGTTGCTTGCTATACGAGATGTCATTGGGTTTTATCTGCAGCTAATTCAGGGTGGCTTTTTAATAGGTATCTTTTTAGAGTGCCAGTCCCAGTACCACGTGGATGACTGAAAACTTTTGAAGGATCACATAATGTACAATATGCTTCATTATATTCGCAATCTAGTTTGAAGTGGTTTCATACATCGCTAGTTTTACGTCTACTAGTGGTGCAGGTTTCAGTTTCATCGGTGGTGGGTGTGGGTTCGCTTTGAGAACATCCCGCACCACCTAATTAAGGATAATCCTACTCGTAATGCTACTCTTTTTCCCAACTTAAGGTGTCTGTGCAGGGAGGCGACGGACCGGGTTGTAAAAATTCTCGTTCCTGGGTATTAAGCTCAACTATTGTAGGAGCTTTAGGCGGTCGATAAAAGCTAGAATTAGATTGACCAGCTACAGATGGATATGAATTATGAGCCATGATATTGTTAATTTATAATTATAAAATGTAAGTAAGAATGCAAGTTAGGTAACTAAAAATGACAAGTAAATAAAATTTCAATACTAATTTTACCGAAGCGAAAACGGAAATTTGAACTTCTACGAGCAATACACAGCTGAAACTTCGAAATTGTGAGATTTAGAGTAAATAATTGTATGTAAGTAAGTAGAGAAGAGAGAATTAGAGAGATGGTTGTGTGGTGAAATGACAAAACAAGATTACTATTTTTAGAGAAAAAAAATTTTTTTTTTTTTTTTGGTTATTGAGTATCAACGGCTCAAAAAGAGCCGTTGGGCTCACCCCCCAACGGGCCGGGTCCGGTCGAGTCAGGTTCCGGGCCGACCCGGCCCACTAGCAACCTCTAGGGTCCTTCAAAGCGTCGCCTAAAAGAGCATTTTCTTTTTCAAGGAAAATTTATTGAAAACTAAGAGAGATGCCCCAATCTTTATCGCGTTCGCAGCTAAATGACAAACAACGTTAGTACACAAGCTGATTCAATTAATTTATTTAATGTACTAATTTGCTGTATTAATCAACCATTATTGTCTTAATTATTATTAGTCTAGGATTAATTTGTATAGTTTTTTTAATCAATTTACGTCAATGAACAAATATAAAATTAGCATATAATCCTGATCATATGTTTTTAATAATATAATGCTCTATTGTGTTTATAGTGCTTTTATGTGGTTATTTACGTTATAAATCTATGTACTTTATCTACTATATTAATTTAATCCTTGTATTAATTGTATCAATTTATTTCATGTATGATTGATATCGTATCAATTTAGTCCTAGTCTCTCGTCAGGGTCTCACCCTGATGAGGTAAGGCTGCGTACATTCTGCCCCTCCTAGACCCCGCGCAAGCGAAAGCCATTGAGGCACTAGGTATGTTGTTGATTGATTGATTGAATTTAGTCCTAGCATAAAATTAATGTTGAGTTGGCAATAGAATCTCAGTATCTTACCTCAACTTTCTACATGTTAAGTGATTCCTTTCGCTCTGACATTAACCCCCCCGACAACCCCTTCCCCTTCCTTTGAAAAAAAACCCTAGCCCCAAATTCGCAGTGGGGGCAGACCCTTGCCACCGGTTGATTTTGCCGGCGGTATCTCCCTTCTTTCAGGCCCGTCGTTGGTGTGCTCTTCGGTGGCAACGCCGGTCGTGCTTGGCGGTGGTTGTTTGGTGGTTGTGGGGTCTGGGCTTGAGTGTTGGGTGATGGGTCAGGTATGATGACTTGGGTGATGGGTCGTGTTGTGTGATGGCTCTCGATTGTGCTCACGCCGAGTCCCCTCGCCGTGGACCTTTCATCACCGTGCCTCCCAGCTGCTTGACTCCCCTCCACTGAGTCCCCGCTTCTTCGCCGCCGCCCTCCTTCCTGCACCGCCGGCTTTGCTTTGTGAGGCCTCGGTTGTGCTCGTTCACTGATGTCTATGGGGTGAGAAAGGGTCCGATTCTTGAGTCCGTTCTCTTTGGGTTTCTCTCCGACCCGTTCGGGACCACATTTGTTTGAGGCTACCATTCTCCCCTCCACTGGGGTCCTCCTCTGGAGATGGTTTGCTGAGCTACGGGGTCAGGCTCGGGTTCCATTTTGCTCCTCGCCCCTTTCTGATGGTTGCCTCTTCATTGTTGGTCGCGGTTGATGATGGGTTTTAGTGGTTTGGGATCTGGGTTCATGAATCCGGGTGGGTGTTGTCTGGGCTTTGGGTCGTAAGCTTGGTGTTGCTCGGGTGTTTGATCTTGGGGAGTGGGGCCTCTTTGGTTCGGTGTTGATTTGGTCGTGTTGCGGGGTTTGTCTCTGCTGTCGAGGTCCCGTCCCCCTCATTCCTTGCACCTTGGGTCTCCGTGCCCCTGCTTCTCTGTCTGATTATGCCTCCGGTCGCCCCCCTGCCACTGATCGCCTTATCTGCATCCGCGGCCTTGCGGGCTCTTCCCTATAAAAGATCCTGTTAAAATGGACTGGATCGGGTTGTTGTCTCCGCTTGGGTTTGATTGATACATTTTCTCCTTCCTTGTCTGGAGATTGTTCACACTTTCATGTTTTCGGGTTCCTTGGGGTGTTTTTCAGGCGTTTTGTTGGTGCTTTTGGTTGTTTTGGTGTGGTGTTGGTGTTTTTTGGGGTGTTTTTGGGTGTTTTTAGCTTCTTGATTTGGTGTGTTTGGACGTTTTTTTGTGCTTGTGTTGTTGGGATCGTTTGTTGCTTAGAATCTCTTGACCGAATTGTAAATTGTACCTTTCTTCCTTTTCAATAAAATCCCACGATTGGTCAATTATTAAAAAAAAAAAAGAAGTTGGCAATAGAATCCCAATAACTAGTTAACTAGTAACTGAATTAACACTATTAAAAATAAAATAATTAAATTGACAAAATTACAAAACACAAGGATCTGTGTCATAAATAACCCTAAAACACAATATTATACAGTGAGTATCAAGACTGCGAATTGATTGAATTGTGCCTGTTTTAAATAAGTTATAAAGCGTAACATATATAGAGCGGTAGTGCCTTTGAATTTATAAGATAATGATGGATCTATACAGATAAATTTGGGCCAATTTACCAGTTTTCAATTAAAAACCTTTTTAATAATTACGTTGATATTCTGGATCAATAAATAGCAGACACACAGAACAGCAAAGTCCATACAACCACTAGGCCGAAGTGTATTACCTAGTCATGGTGCCTATCTTGGCTAGCTATGAGACATGGGTATATTCATTGATCTGTGATCACTTAGCGCATATGGAGATTAAGAAACAACATTCCATATGAGCCACTTGCAATAACTATGTTGGAGAAATTCCTTGGGTACCGGGTAACCGAAAGATCTCAAATGTTAAAGGTTATGTAATTTCTTTTCTTAAGACTTATTTCGACGTAACGAAATAGTCTCGGGGATATAACGATAACCAAAAAAATATGAAGTGAGAATATGTGTAAGGAGGTAGGAGATATATCAATGAGAATGATGTTTTAAGGATACTGTAAGATTGTTTGTTGAAGCTGTGTGTCGAGACACACTTTAACACACATGGTTTTGGAGACCTGTGTGTCAACACATGGTACCTGTGTGTCGACACAGAGATGCCCGGGATCAGTTATGCAGGATTGTGTGTCGACACACTGTACTTATGTGTCAACACACACCCTATTCAAGCCAAATACAATCAAAACAAGTATGAAACACTTATCAAAAGACATCAACATTCCCCTGCTATTTTCAAAATACCATCATTCTCATATTACAACGTCTCTAAATAGTAGGAAGCCTTATTGTGCATCAATGAGTGTGTCTTTCGATTGAACCCTCACCTAAAGAAGGCACGTTAAAGTTAATTGGAACGAAAGTGGTAGACCAAGCTTTCAATCATACATCCCATTTGACTAACCGAATACATATCCACACACATGGCTTACTCGCGATACATACCCCCATCTCCCAGATATACACATTTGCGGCCTTGGGTTTCAGAGCATAAGCCCATTCTCTTCATTAGTGTTTCAGAGTCAAACCCTTGTCATTAAATCACTCCTTAAAGTGGCCAATCTTCACACTCGCTAAGGTGGACCCCATTGATCATGTCCATGCGAAACGACATTCAATAACAATATGCACTCAGGTCCATTAAGAGCATAAGCTCATTCTCTTTATTCCTCTATCGCAAGCTGCCAAGCACTTCACACGCGGGATTGAAATTTCTCTTTTAGTGCTTGCAGTCATACGGATGATAGATCTCTCTCATTGAACCCGAGACCTGGAGTTGTACTAGGCGTTGAGTTGAGGGTCCATCATGGGAGACTCAAATGGACGGGTTCCTACCCCATCCCTTCATTTGTTTTCAAAACCAAGTTTCTAGCTAGGCCTTTTTGTAAACAGATCCCCCAGATTCTGACTTGTTCTCACAAAGTCCACAGTGATGACCTCTTCTCGAATGGGTTGTCTCACTATACTATATCTCACACCAATGCGTCTGGCTTTCTGCTGTACACCTCACTATACGCATTTGAAAGTGTAGCCTGACTATCACAGTGGATAGAGATAGGTGAGATCGGCTTAGGCCACAAAGGAATCTCATACAAGAGATCCTTTAACAACTTGGCTTCTTTTTCTGTAGATGCAAGAGCTATAAACTCCGCTGCTATAGTGGAATCGAAAATACACGTTTGTTTCTTGGAACCCCAAAAAACCACACCCCCACCAAGCAGAAAAGCCCATCTACTTATGGATGCAGGATCTTCCACATCGGTGATCCAGCTAGCATTAGAGTATCCTTCCAAAATGGAAGGGTACTCTACAAAAGAAATACCATAATCCATGGTTTTCTTAGGATACTTTAGTACTCTATATACTGCATGTCAATGAAATTTGCTCGGATTACTAGTATACCTACTTAGCTTTCCAACAACAAAAGCTATATCGGGCCTTGTGCTAGTCATGGCGTACATAAGACATCCTATGACTCTGGCATGCTCCAACTGTGACACTGGAGCTCTCTCATTCGGTATAAGCTTCACACTAGGATCCATCGGAATGGACATCGGTGCACAATCACTAAAGTTGAATTTATTCAACACCTTTTCAATATAGTGAGACTGCGTCAAGGATAGTGTATCACCATTCTTTATTATTCGTATACCGAGAATAACCTCAGCCTCACCCATGTCTTTCATAACAAAATTCCTCGAGAGAAATTGTTTAGTTCCCTCTACTTGTTCCAAATCAGTACCGAAAATTAGCATGTCATTAATATACAAACAAATAATGACTCCTTTGCCATTTTCGGACTTGCTATAGACACACTTGTCCAATTCATTGATTATGAATCAGTTGTTTAGAATAACGCGATCAAAGTTTTGATGCCATTACTTAGGGGCTTGCTTTAGCCCATACCGAGAATGTATGAGTTTATATACTTTTCTCTCTTAGCCTGGAACAACAAACCCTTCCGATTATTCCATGTACACCTCCTCTTCTAGATCACCGTTTAGGAATGCCGTTTTTACATCCATTTGGTGAATCGCTAGCTTGTAAATAGAGGCAAAAGCTATTAGAACTCTTATCGTCGATATCCTTGCCACCGGGGCATAGGTATCAAAATAGTCTATCCCATATCTTTAGGTAAACCTTTAGCCACTAAGCGAGCCTTGAACTTATCAATAGTTCTATCAACTTTCATCTTCTTTTTGAAGATCTACTTACACATGATGAGCTTATTTCTTTATGGAAGATCCACTAAAACCCAAGTATTATTGCCCATGATGGAATCCATTTCATCATTTAAGGCCTCTCTCCGAAAGGAGGCATTATGAGACCTCATAGCCTTATCAAATGTCATAGGATCCGACTCTACGACACAACAATATGGAGTTACATTGTTTATATTGTTTCTAGTACCTTCTACCAAAAACGTGTAGAAGTCTGGTCCGAAAAATTTATCTTTCCTCGCTCTTACTCCTTCGGAGTTCTAAAGCATTGTCGAGGATTTCTTCCCTCTCATGATTGTCTCCATCATATGCATAGGAATGTTATTATCAACCGGTACATTATCCCTCGACCTAAGAATAGAGGTAAATAGGTTTTCATCAAAAATAGCATTTCTCGATTCTATTATAATGTTAACTTTGACATAGTCATTTACATAGAACCGATACGCTTTACTATGAGTCGCATATCCAATGACTATACAATCGATACCTCTCTCACCTAACTTTTTTTCGTTTAGGTTCAGAGATTTTAACAACTGTCCTACACTCCCAAACTTTAAGATAATTCAAATTCGGGGCTCGTTTGTTCCAATGTTCATAAGGGGTTATTTTACTTTTCTTATTGCGAACACGATTCAAAATATAAGAGGCCGTAAGCATAGCCTCACCCCAAAATCCATCATTGAGTCTGGAATAAGATAACACAGCATTCACCATCTCGGTTAGAGTCCGATTTTTCCGCTTACCCACACCATTTTGTTGTGAAGTATAAGGTGCCATGACCTCATGTATTATTCCTGTGATTTCAAAATAGTTAGGATCATAATATTCTCCACCACGATCCGATCTAAGTCGTTTCAGGAAGGTCTTGCAATTTTTCTTTTTATAAATTGCGACAAAGTCTCTAAACAAGGCGGCCACTTGCTAAGCGAGGCCTGAGTCCAACCGCAACAACACGGGGACCAAAAACAGCTAACATAAAACAAGAAAACAGGATCAAAACGCTCTCCTCAAAACATGACACAGCAACCGCCGAGCACAGGATCAGAAAAAACACCAGGACAAGAAACAACAGTGCGCACAGAACCATCACACACAGGGATCTTAGTTGAAGAAGAGCCAGAAGGCCAACACAAGAACCAGGAATGGGGCTAAAGCCACAACTCAACACCCAACCCATATTATTGGGAAAGAATGTCTGCCACCATAGCCGGGTCGAAACCATCAAAGTTGAAACCCACCCTTTCTCCTATCTCTATTACCCCCTCCGCTTTCAGGATCCTTTCATCATACTCTTCTTTCGTGATCTTCTGGCTTCGATTTCCCCTATTCCTTTTTTTCTTCTTTTCTACTGTCTTAGATGATTTTTCAATATTATTTCTAGGAGACATATCTTTCAAAAAATTTTGCAACTCTCACTTCTCTCTTTCCTTTATCTTGCGTTTGTTCGCTTTTCTTTCTCTTTTTGTTGTGCGGAATTTTTCCTTTTTCCTCCAGCCCGTGCTAGGCCCTTCCATGGATGGAGCTAATACTTGCTGATTTTGCGGCAAACTATCCTCAGCTTGAGAGTTACTGATTGCTGTTATGGGCTCGAATCCTGGAGGAAATTCAAGCCCAGATTTGTTGACTCATTATGACTATTACTTCCCCAAGTATCGGTATCGGGTGTGGTTATCTGAGCATAATGTTGATCAGCGAGAGCTTCACCATTCTCAACCCATGGCAATAGTCGGGGAGGTTGTACCACCTGCTGTGAAGCGTAAGGCACAACATGCAGGATCGATCGGTGCAAGGCCCATCTCCCAATGATTTGGCCGTTGAGGTAGAAGGAAACATGTCCAAACGGTTGCCAAGAAATTCCCATCCCTTCATTTGTCAATGGCAGGGCAAGATTTCTAATCTCCTCACTAATAATGGAGCGTTCTGGTACCAGATGCATAGAAGATTGAACCTGTGAAGAATGTCTTGCCACGGTAGTGCTTTCGTTTCCTTGGGCGGAATGTGATGCGAAATAGGCTTATTCCCTAGCCAATCTAGCAGATGCGGCTCTGGACACAACGATGGGAGAGTAGTATGGTATCAATACAGAGCTTCCTTATTTAACGAAGATCCAACGGGTTCCCCCACTATGGTGAACCTGGACCATCTGGTGGATACATGTTATGTGGCAAGTGTCAATCAAAATCCTTGCAACATCAATGCACCTCATAGTGGATGTTCTGGGATCCACCCTAATGAAATTCCCCCAGATTTTGGCGAAACTGACAAAGCATTCATTTGACCAACACTGGACCGGCAATGCATGAATTTCGAGCCAAACCCTCCTGTTAAGGGATCCAAGCATCTCTCTAGAGTACTTATAAACTTCTCCGAACATTCTTAGGAGAATCTCCTTATGGGAGCTGAGGTAGGCATCCATAGTGTCAATCGAATCACAAACCAGAATAAAGGAGTTGTTGCTTAAGCCTTTAGGTGTAAGCTCGTAGAGGTCATTTTTGGTGATAAATGTAAGAACATCATCGAGAGTGACCTCACCAAATGAATGGGCAATTATTGAACGCTTAAGCCATGCCTCAACACTCTTGTTAGAGTTTGACACTGCAGTCCTCGGAATATCTGTGTTAGCCTGTAGTTTGGTTTCGGCTTTATATGCCTTACATTTATCGAGACTGGCCTCACCAAATGTAGTTTGGTTTCAGCTTTATATGCCTTAAAGTTATCAAGTGATTCATCTTTATGGTTTATGAGATAGCCATAACAATATCTAGAACAATCATCTATAAAAATTATGAAATATCTCTTTCCACCTGAAGTTGGAGTGTTCTTAAAATCGCACAAATCATTATGAACCAAGTTAAGTAAACATGTTTCCCTTTAAACCAAAGGAAACGGTAGTCCCGTTATTTTCGTTAGCATACATATTTTACATTTATCATCATTTTTGTTGATATGTGGTATCAATGATGAGTTAGCCATTTTATGCATTCTACGAAAGTTTAAGAGACCTAATCTTTGATGCCAACGAAATGAAGAATCAAGCATATACACTGAACTAACAATTTTATTATTCATGTTAAGTTTGAAGATCCCTTCATATATAACCCTTTTCAACAAATGCCCCTTGGACAACACAAACTTGTTGGCCTCAAAGACCAACTTGAACATGAACCTATTTAACAGGCTAACGGACATGAGGTTCTTCTTTAAATCCGGGACAAAACACACATCGATAAAGGTAAGGGTTTTCCTGGAAGTGAAAAGTAAATCAATTTTTTCCTTATGCTTATCCGGTATGGTCGCTCCATTACCCTTAAACAATACGGTTCTGTTGTCTATCGGTTCAAACACCTTGAAGAACCTCCTATATTTACAAATATGTTTCTTAGCCCTCGAGTCAACCCACCTAGAGTCATCATCTTGGACTAGGTTGATCTCCGATATCATTACCGCGAAATTATTATTCGAATTTTTGGCGCGATAATCCAACCCTTTTCTTTTTGTTCTTATGGCCATAACAGTCCCTCCTCAAGCGACCGGGCTTCCGACACTCCCAATAGACTGACTTTGGCCTCTTGCCATCACGTTTCTTTTGTTAGTGTCAGGTTCGTATCGGTCCTTTGGTCGACTGTCTTTCTTCCGTGACATTAATCTTTCCAATTTCACTAGGGTGATCTTTGTCCTTGTCCTGCAACCTATATCCTTCCTCAATTCGGAGATGGTTAGCCAACTCCTCGATAGATATGTCTTCCTTCCTGTTTTTGAAACTTTTCTTAATGTCTCTCCAAGAGGGCGGAAGTTTGTCTATCAAGGAGGATACAACAATAGTGTCGTCCATGTTCATGTTGTGTAGTTTAAAATTATTTAATACTCGCTTTATTTCATGAAATTGTTCCATTACCAGACGATTATCAACCATTTTGTAACAAAAAATTTCTTACTTATTGCGTCCTCTGCCATGTAACATGCCTCAAGAGCGTCCAATAACTCCTTGATGGTGGGCACATTAGAGTAGATGTTGAAAAGGGCATCCATCATGCCATTTAGGATGTGCCCCCTACAAATGCATTCATCATTCTCCCACTTCAAATGAGCACATTGCTCAGCCAATGTCTCCTCCTCCACAAATGCGGGTTTAGGGATTGGTGTATTCAGGACATACACCACATTCAATGTTGTTATCAAAAATTGCATCTTCCTCTGCCAGCTGCAAAAGTTACCGCCATCAAACCGGTCCAATTTCACAAAGTTGGCTGTCATCTTGCACAATGAAGAAGCCATCTCAAACTAGAAACTAAGTCTTAAGATTGTTGGAGAAATTCCTTGTGAACCGGGTAACCGTAAGATCACAAGTGTCGAGGCTATGCGGTCATTTTCCGTAAGACTTATTTCGGTGTAACGAAATAGTCTCAAGGATACAACGACAACCAAAAAATATGAAGTGAGAATGTGTGTAAGGAGGAATAGGAGAGATATCAATGAGAATGAAGTTTTCAAGACACTTTGCACAAATCTTTCTTATGAATTCATTCAAGTGTTTCATGCAATGTTTTTCATGTCCCTTCCTCAAACAAATGGGGGCTTATTTATAGAAAAATAATGGCTAAAGACGTCCCAATAGTTATCCAAAAGAACCGCCAAAAACCTCTTCTAGCCATGCAAAGTAAAGGTCAAAACTGCCCTGTGTATCGAAGCTGTGTATCGACACACAACTCACTGTAAAGCTGTATGTCGAAGTGAGTGTCGACACTTGCTTCAACACACAGGGTACAGTAAGATTGTGTGTTGAAGTTATGTGTCGACGCACACTTCAACACACATGGTTCTAAAGACCTGTGTGTTGACACATGGGACCTATGTGTCGACACACAGATGCCTGGGATCAGTTCTACAGGATTGTGTGTCGAGACACTGTACCTGTGTGTCGACACACCCTATTCAAGTCAAATAAATCAAAACAAGTATGAAACACTTCTCAAACACTTTATTAAATACTCTATTTTGAAAATACATCAACAATGAAAATACTCACATTTGCAAAGATGAACATTCCAACATAGGACCCGTCCTAACATTTTCGGGGCTTTAAGCAAAATTTTCAAATGGGGCCCTTTATTATATAATAATATATCTCTTAAAACCTATTAATATTACCAATTGTTACTTAAAAAACTATAATCCTTAAAATTCGGTGCCCAAAGTGGTTGTTTAGGGTTATGTCCGACCCTGTTCCAACATTTTCGTTTGATACTTCATGCCTACAAACTGCACCCAAAACTCCTGCAAGCTGACTTGTTAGTGTTCTTATCATATTGTCTCTGTTTCAATTTTATCTCTTTAAATTATCCAATTCTTTGCTTATTCTTTGCACTTTTGAAGATCTGATTCATGTTGTGGGGTATATAGTATGTACCATGGTCCAGCCCATATTTTATTTGGCCCGCTTAAATTAGGGTTATATTAAATAATTTTATATATATATATATAATATATGTGGGGTGAGAGAGCTGTAGTGCGGCACCCAAAACTTAAAAAAAAAAAAAAAGGAGGAAGAGTGTGATTGCGGCGGCACAGTGACGAAACCCAAAGAGAATTGCGGCCGCGGATATACGTCAACAAATTCCGATATTTTTCGGTGAAGATCGGGGATTGATCTTGAAGCAATTGGAGCGGGTATTCTAGGCATTAATTGGAGTTAATTGATCGGGAGAATTAATTGTTCTCGGGGCCTGAGGAGGTAATCCTTGTATCGCTCAATTTGCTTGTAGGTTTCAAGTTAGGGCAAACATCTTGAAACCATAAACATTGTAATTGCTATTTCTATAGTGGATTTTGCTTTCGGTTTACCCCGTGGTTTTTCCCCTCTACTCTGGAGGTTTTTCCACGTTATATCTGGTGTTGATTTAATTTCCGCATATTTATTTCGTCGTTGATATTTTGGTGATATTGGTGTGCCCTGTGATTTATATCTGTCATTAATATTAGCTTGAGTGGTCGATTTGAATCGGGTTTAGGTGTCTAGACCCCAACAAAGTGGTATCAGAGCTAGAGTTCATTATTAGGGTGAATAATAATGGACGGTACTAGTGGTATGATAAAATTGACCGGAGAAAATTATTCAATATGAAAGTCAATGATGGAGGACCTACTTTATTGTGAGGATTTACATGACCCGGTTGAGGGTGTTAGTGGTAGATCAGAAAAATTGACAGATAAAGAATAGGACGAACTGAATAGAAAAACTGTTGAGACAATTAGACAGTGTGTAGATTTCAGTGTTTTTCACCATATATCACAAGAGACTAATGCCGAGACATTGTGGAAAAGCTTAGAGAGCCGATGCCAAAGCAAGTTGAAGTCCGGGGGAGATAAACCGAAGTGCTGGCGTTGTCATAAAACTGTACACTTCAGAAGGGATTGTCTTCTTTTGAAGAAAGAACAGAAATGTAAAACGAGTCAGAATCAGGCAGATGATAAAAAGATTGTAGCTGTAGTGACAGGTGATGATAATGATGGCCAAGTGACATTATTTTGTGCTCAGGGTGAGTGCAATCATATAAGTGAGCCTGATATTGAGTGGATTGTAGATTTTGGTGCTTCTTATCATTGTGTTCCCAAGAGAGAATATTTTTCTAAGTACAAAGCAGGTGACTTTGGTACTGTGAAAATGGGCAACAGTAGTGTTGCTAAGATCGTTGGGATTGGGGATATCCGTGTACAGACTAGTACTGGTTGCACTGTCACTCTGAAAGATGTGCGACATATTCCTGAATTGCGCCTTAATCTGATTTCTGTGAATGTTTTGGACAAAGAAGGTTATACACATCATCTAGGAGATGGAAAATGGAAGCTTACCAAGGGGTCACTGATAGTAGCCAAAGGCCAGCTTTGTTGTTCATTATACAAAACACGTGTGACAGTGTGTGGTGGTGAATTGAACGCAGTCGAGGATGATGCTTCACCGAATTTGTGGCACAAACGAGTAGCTCATGCCAGTGAGAAAGGATTGCAGATATTGGCTAAAAAGTCCCTCATCCCTTCACTTGAAGGTAAGTCACTGAATCCTTGTGATTATCGTTTGCTAGGTAAGCAACATAGAGTCAGTTTTGGTAATAAGTTGAAACGAAAACAAAACAAGCTTGAATTAATATATTCTGATGTATGTGGTCCTATAGAGGTGGAGTCTCTAGGAGGAAATCGATATTTTGTTACTTTTATTGATGATGCTTCATGAAAAACTTGGATATTTTTGTTGAGATCCAAAAGCCATGTATTTGAAGCCTTTCAGCAGTTTCATGCCATGGTGGAGAGACAAACAAAGATGTTGCTGAAGTGTCTCCGAACTGAAAATGAGAGAGAGTACGTCAACCGAGATTTCAGAAGGTACTGTAAGAAGCATGGGATTCGACATGAAAGAACAGAACCAGGTACTTCTCAGCACAATGGTGTCGCAGAAAGGATGAATAGAACCATTGTGGAGAAAACCAGATGTTTACTCAGAATGTTGAAGCTGCCTAAGGCATTTTGGGGTGAAGCTGTGAATACTACTGTGTACATCATCAACAGAGGTCCTTCAGTTCCTTTGAATTTTGACATTCCAGAGAGAGTGTGGACTGGGAAAGATGTTTCTTATTCTCATTTGAATGTGTTTGGATGCAAAGCCTTCATGCATGTGCCAAAGGAACAGAGATCCAAGCTTGACAGTAAAGTCACTCCATGCATATTTGTAGGATATGGTGATGAGGAGTTCGGTTACAGATTATGGGACCCCGTGAAGAAAAGGACCGTGAGAAGCAGAAATGTCGTGTTTCATGAACATGAGAATATGGCTAATTTTGACAAGTTAGAGAAGACTACATGTGCTCCTAGTGGTATTACTGATACTACACCGATTTCATCTTCATCAGGTGCCACAGATGAAGAGCAGGTTTATGATGGGACAGAACTCGAGAATGACACTGATCCAGTTGCAGTTGATGATGCTCTAGGTACAGATGGTGTTGAGCGGGGGGAGCCAGCCCCCGAACCAGTGACTGTTGAGCCTCAGTTGAGAAGATCTGATAGAGAGCATCGACCGTCTACGAGGTATTCGAGTTCTGATTATATTTGTCTTACCGATGAGGGGGAGCCAGAGAGCTACCAAGAAGTGCAGACTCATGAAGACAAGGATAACTGGGTCAAAGCCATGGATGAGGAGATGAATTCTTTAGAGAAGAATAGAACCTATGAGCTGGTTGATCTTCCTAAAGGCAGAAAAGCACTTCAGAATAAGTGGGTGTTCAAGCTGAAAAAAAATGGTGATCAAATTGTGAAACATAAAGCTCGTTTGGTGGTGAAAGGTTTCAATCAGAAGAAAGGGATTGACTTTGATGAGATCTTCGCTCCTGTTGTGAAGATGAGTTCCATTCGAGTGGTACTAGGTATGGCAGCTAGTATGAATCTTGAGCTTGAACAGTTAGATGTGAAGACTGCATTTCTCCATGGTGACTTGAAAGAGGAGATCTACATGAAGCAGCCTGAAGGATATGAGGTTCACGGTAAAGAGCACTTGGTTTGCAGATTGAAGAAGAGCTTGTATGGTTTGAAACAGGCTCCTAGACAGTGGTACAAGAAGTTTGACTCCTTCATGGTGGGTCAAGGGTACAAGAGAACAGCTGCAGATCATTGTGTGTATATCAGAAAATTCGCTGGAGGTAATTTCATTATTTTACTGCTTTACGTTGATGATATGTTAATTATGGGTCAAGATGTAGATATGATTCGATGGCTTAAAGAGGAGTTGTCAAAGTCTTTTGAAATGAAAGACTTGGGTCCAGCGAAGCAGATTTTGGGTATGGAGATTACCCATGATAGAAAGGCTGGAAAGTTGTGGTTGTCACAAGAAAAGTATGTTGAACGGGTGCTTGAAAGATTCAACATGAAGAGTGCTAAACCAGTTAGCACACCTCTTGCCTCACATTTTAAATTGAGTAAACAGTCTTGTCCTGTTACCAAGAAAGAGAAAGAAGAGATGTTATCTATTCCTTACTCCTCTGTTGTTGGGTCTTTGATGTATGCTATGGTTTGTACCAGGCCAGATATTGCTCATGCTGTGGGTGTTGTGAGCAGGTTTCTGTCAAATCCAGGGAAAGCTTATTGGGAAGCAGTGAAGTGGATCTTCAGATATTTGCGGGGTACATCGAAACAGTGTTTGAGTTTTGGTGGCTCGGGACCGATCCTTGAAGGGTATACAGATTCTGATATGGCAGGATGTCTTGATAGTAGGAAGTTTACTTCGGGGTATTTGTTCACTTTTGCAGGGGGAGCTGTGTCTTGGCAGTCCAGGTTGCAGAAGTGTGTTGCTCTCTCTACTACTGAAGCTGAATATATCGCTGCTGTTGAAGCAGGGAAGGAAATGTTGTGGATGAAGAGGTTTCTTCAAGAGTTGGGTCTGAAACAGAAAGAGTATGTGGTATTCTGTGACAGTCAGAGTGCGATGGACCTGAGTAAGAATTCCATGTACCATGCCCGCAGGAAGCATATTGATGTGAGATATCATTGGTTGCATTCCGTTATTGAAGAAAAGCTAATGATGCTGAAAAATATTCACACTGACAAGAATATGGCTGATATGTTGACCAAGGTGGTTCCTAGCGGCAAAGTGGAGCTATGCACTAGGATGGCCGGTATGGCCTCTAAGTAGCTTGATGTAGAGTTTTGCTCCTCCTTGTGATGGGCTGGAGGGGGAGATTTGTGGGATTCATAGTATGTACCATGGTCCAGCCTGTTAGGAATAGTTTCCTAAAATCCAGATTTTCTGGATATATTATTTTAATTAATAAATAAAATTGAAGTTCCAGTCGTTTCCTAGTTAAATTTGTATATTTGAGCATTTATACTGCATGTGATTTTCTTTCGAGAGGCATCCATGAGATGGGTGTGGTCCTCAGACTACAATTTACATGTTTGTTCTAAGTGGTTTATGAGACTAAGCCACAGATAGACTTGGAACAAATGATATAGATTGTTGTTTGAAAGACTCGTAGTCGAAGACAAGTCTGGACCACTTGTATGTTAAGACTATAACATGACACTTTAGATGGCTTGTCTTGGTCATGTTGATGGAGATCCAAAAGTGTTAGGTTAATGTGTATGACACACTGAGTTGGACCATGTGGGTTACTTATTTCTAGACTACTATCGGATATGAGTGATTCGTATTGTACTGTTTAAACGACAACTCTAAATCTTGAGGGTATTCTGGACTTGTGCATGGAATGTTAGTTACTTTGGTATACTATAAGTAAGGTCTAAAACGAATGACTGAAATCCCACGTACACTGGGTAGCGGCATGAAGTGCGACAAGGATCAGGTTATTCAATAGGGAATCTACAGTCTGTTATGAGATATAGATGTCCCCTTAGTTGATTCGCAAATGTTTGAATAGTTCGGAAACTTTGGCCAAAGTATTCCAAGTGTTTGACATTTGGAATTTATACTGTGAATATGTTCAAGTATAAATGAATTATTCAGTGAAGGGCGAGTTGGTAACTAATGGAGAAGCTGTGAGAAGGATAATGGTAGTGGTTATATTTATCCTTTGTCATGGACATCTCGTGGAGGGGTTGTTGTCATCAATACAGTATATTAGGGAGATATCGAATAAATAATTTAAGTCTGGAGTGCAGTGAGATTTATTTAGTGGAATTAAGTCTCATTAAATGGGAATTAAGTTAATATCATGAGATGATTTAATTTAACCCGTTTGGAACTAGATTTAAATTGTCCCCTGGGTCCCTACGCAAGCCTCTGTATTTTATTGCCATTATAAAAATATTAAAGAATTTATGAGATGAATTATTTATCCATACGATAGGTAAATTAATTTTGCCAAATATTATTCATGAGATGAATAAAATTTGAAAATTATAAAATAAAATAATTTTTAAAAATTAAAATTCATAAGATGAATTTTTACATGTGAGGAACAAAGCAAAAAAAAAAAAAAAAAAAAAAAAAAAGGCGTTAAAAGCTGCACAGTGTGATCCGCGTGAACCGGATCTAGATGCCCACAGGGGCGATCCACGTGCCCGCATATGGGCCAATCATGGCCCGCCACGTGTCACGCGTTTTGAATTTAAAATTAACGCGATTTTGAACAGTATGCAAAACGACGCGTTTTTGGTTGATTTTTGAATTAAACGCTGCATTTTGATGGCTATTGTGCAATCCTTTTTAGATTATAATTATATTTTTTCGCTCCGGAATATTTCTCTAAATAGAGGGGCTTATTCCGATGTTTGGCATTGGAGTTAAAAATATTTCTTTAGGGTTTCTGAAATTGTTTTGGAGATTCAGTTTAATATTTTTCGGAGCCCGCCCTCCGAGCAATTCGAGATTATTGCGTAGAAGGTCTCGGAGTCTCGGTTTTGAAGAATATTATTGTCTTTCTGGTTTTCTTTTTATTGGAGCAATTCCAGGTATGTTTTTCTTTCCTTCTTCTTTTAGTTTTCGCTTTTCTATTTATTTACCGTAGTCGTTATTATACCTGTTTAAGTTTAGGTATTGTTATGAATGTATTAGTGTAAAAGGCCTGTAGATCTAAATTAAGAATTTAGATCTGATGATTTAAATTATGAATTTAAGTCGGTAGATTTAAACATAGGAATTTTAAATCAACCCTAGGTTTAGAGTTATGAATTCTAAACCTGTTCCGCTACGTAATCTTTAGGGAGAATTTATGAAATTCATCCCAACAACCGGTATTAGGGCAAAAGGTTTATAGAGATAAACCTATTCCTGGGAACTCTCGCACGTGAGGTGTCACGAAGCGTGACTCTCCGACCAGGGGCTTAGGTAAAGAGAAGAGTCTCCTACTCTAAGTGCTCTAATAGGTGCCTATTATTGTAACCATAGTTGAGAACTGTGAACCCAATAGTCGGTATCAGAGTTTATTTTTCAACAAAATTTTAATGCTTTTTGCAATAATTGGTATCAGAGCCAGCCTCTGATTACATTCATAATATACATGACTAGGTATAATAAAATCGAAATAAATAGATTTGCGATTTAATAAAATAGAGATTTTATTAAGAAGAAAAGTAAGTTTAATTTGACGATTTGATTTAAATTGTTTAAATCAATAAAGAATTAATAGTTAATTCAGATTATTATTTGTATTTGTGATTTAAATTGTTTAAATCATTAAAGTAACTAATTGTTAACTAGATTGTTTTAAAATACGATTTAAATTGTTTAAATCTGTTAAAAGAATTAATAGTTAACTAGATTATTTAAAGTATCGATTTAAATTGTTAAATCGGTTAAAAGATTTAATAGTTAACTAGGTTGTTTTTAGTAACGATTTAAATTGTTTAAATCGTTAATTCGGAATAACCTATAAATTTGCGATTGTGTTGCTCGTATAATAAGATTATACGTTCTCAGTCATGATTTACGAAATCAGATAGAATTGATCTAATAAGGTTAGATTTAAATATTTTTTATATATATTAGATAAAATTTTCTAATAAGATTAGATTTAAATTTTTTATATATATTGGATAAAGTTGATCTGATGGGATTAGATTTAATTATTTTATACGAAATCGGATAAAATTGATTTAATGTGATTAAATTCAATTTATTTTAAAATTAAATATTTTAATTTTAAAATAAAAAAAAATTCTGACTCGTTTTGTCAGTGTCAGGCTGACGCTGAATTCACGCTGACGTCAGCAACAGTAAAAAAAACAAAATTTTTTTTCATTTATTTTGGGACGTAAAGACGTCAAGACTGATTTACATAATAATTAAGTTAATTATTTTATTAACTAATTTCTTTTTTAGAATGAGATTCTAAATTAAATTATGTGGTAATTTAAGTTGTAACTCAGTGTATTTTAAATAAAAGTTATTTAAAATTATTTGAGAATGAGATTCTAAAATAGACTATAAGATAGTCTAAGTTAAACTTTATTTTAAAATAAAAGTTAAATTTTTTTAATTAAATTTTAGAATAAGATTCTAAACTAGAATATTGGATAGTCTAAGCTTGTTTAACTTTAGAATAAGATTCTAAAATAGACTATGGGATAGTCTAAACACAAATGGCTACTGTTTTTAAAATTACTTTAATTTGATTTTGAAATTAAATTTTAAAAAGTAGATTATGCGATAATCTAAATTAAATATTGATATTATTTTAATTAAAATTAATTAATTAATTGATTGAATTTTAGAATGAGATTTTTAATGCGAGATTATGAGATAATCTATGCTTGAAAACGATGGTGTTTTTGAATGAATTAATTAGTTAATTTTGGTTGATCTTAGAATGAGATTCTAAAGGGGATTATAAGATAATTCAGGTTGTAAATGCAAGATAATTAAAAATCACTGGCTATAAAAATCAAGTGGAAGCTAGTTTTCAATTGTTGTAACCTCACGGTCTCCATTACCGGTCTAGCAGTATAGTAGATCGATAGATCTCCCTGCGGAGGATGTCGGTTTGCAGATTACAGTGTTAGACTTCTTCAGGATAGACCAAAGTGTAGAGAAGCGATGCGACCACGCTGCCGTGGAGTATTTCGTGTATTTGTATGGAGGTTTAGGTAATGGTTTACACTTGACTAGCATGATGCATTAGCCTCCCCGAGGAGCTCTGTTGTGTCATGTTAGAGACTAAGGTAAAGTGGTGAGTTAATCATGTTTAGTAGGAGTTACAAGAAAAACAGGTTAATTGAGAATAGTTCTCACCTGAACTAGCTTCGTGTGACCCCGCTGCCGGGGAGTAAGGAGTGGTGCATTTGGGTCATCATTGTATGCATGATAGTACAGTTCAGTAGATATCTGACTTATTGTGTATGCTAAATTGAAAGAATATATATATCACTGCATTATACATGACTCATATAAGAAAGTTACACGATTGTTTGCATTTACAGTAATATTTTATATGGATACGGCTAGGGAACTCCACTTGATTGCGAATACATAATGTACACACTGAACCAAATTACTTTGCCTTGAAAAATAAGTTAGACTTGATTATTACTCACAAGGGACCTACTAGAAAGAAAGGAAAGGACAAGGTTGTTATTGCAGCAATCAAGTCCATAAGGAAGTCAACAAAAGAAAAGTGTTTCTTTTGCAAGAAAACTAGGCCACTGGAAAAGAAACTACACTAAGTACATAGCTGCTCTTCCCACAAAGACCGCTAAGCCATCTGGTAAAGGTATATTGATATCTCACTCAGTTGAGTCATGCGCAGTTAAGAGTCCACCAATTTCCTGGTGGGTGGACTCAGGTTCAACTGACCATATCTGTAACATGTTACAGGAGCTCAGGCTAGGCTAAAGGCTACACGATGGGTGTTGTACCTGATAGTCAGGGACAGTACAATAACGGTGGTCTTAAGTGTAGGAGATGTTAGCTTAGACTTTTGTAATAGAGTTTTGTTTAAAAAAAAAAATTGTTTATTTAAACCTTCTTTGCACAGGTATTCGAGTTCTGATTATATTTGTCTTACAGATAAGGGGGAGCCAGAGAGCTACCAAGAAGTGCAGACTCATGAAGACAAGGATAACTAGGTCAAAGCCATGGATGAGGAGATGAATTCTTTAGAGAAGAATGGAACCTATGAGCTGGTTGATCTTCCTAAAGGCAGAAAAGCACTTCAGAATAAGTGGGTGTTTAAGCTAAAAAAAATGGTGATCAAATTGTGAAACATAAAGCTCGTTTGGTGGTGAAAGGTTTCAATCAGAAGAAAGCGATTGACTTTGATGAGATCTTCGCCCCTGTTGTGAAGATGAGTTCCATTCAAGTGGTACTAGGTATGGCAGCTAGTATGAATCTTGAGCTTGAACAGTTAGATGTGAAGACTGCATTTCTCCATGGTGACTTGAAAGAGGAGATCTACATAAAGCAGCCTGAAGGATATGAGGTTCAGGGTAAAGAGCACTTGGTTTGCAGATTGAAGAAGCGCTTGTATGGTTTGAAACAGGCTCCTAGACAGTGGTACAAGAAGTTTGACTCCTTCATGGTGGGTCAAGGGTACAAGAGAACAGCTGCAGATCATTGTGTGTATATCAGAAAATTCGCTGGAGGTAATTTCATTATTTTACTACTTTATGTTGATGATATGTTAATTGTTAGTCAAGATGCAGATATGATTCGAAGGCTTAAAGAGGAGTTGTCAAAGTCTTTTGAAATGAAAGACTTGGGTCCAGCGAAGCAGATTTTGGGTATGGAGATTACTTGTGATATAAAGGCTGGAAAGTTGTGGTTGTCACAAGAAAAGTATGTTGAACGGGTGCTTGAAAGATTCAACATGAAGAGTGCTAAACCAGTTAGCACACCTCTTGGCTCACATTTTAAATTGAGTAAACAGTCTTGTCCTGTTACCAAGAAAGAGAAAGAAGAGATGTTATCTATTCCTTACTCCTCTGCTGTTGAGTCTTTGATGTATGCTATGGTTTGCACCAGGCCAGATATTGCTCATGTTGTGGGTGTTGTGAGCAGGTTTCTATCAAATCCAGGGAAAGCTCATTGGGAAGCAGTGAAGTGGATCTTCAGATATTTGCAGGGTACATCGAAATAGTGTTTGAGTTTTGTTGGCTCGGGACCGATCCTTGAAGGGTATACAGATTCTGATATGGCAGGATGTCTTGATAGTAGGAAGTCTACTTCGGGGTATTTGTTCACTTTTGCAGGGGGAGCTGTGTCTTGGCAGTCCAGGTTGCAGAAGTGTGTTGCTCTCTCTACTACTGAAGCTGAATATATCGCTGCTGTTGAAGCACGGAAGGAAATGTTGTGGATGAAGAGGTTTCTTCAAGAGTTAGGTTTGAAACAGAAAGAGTATGTGGTATTCTGTGACAGTCAGAGTGCGATGGACCTGAGTAAGAATTCTATGTACCATGCCCGCACTAAGCATATTGATGTGAGATATCGTTGGTTGCATTCCGTTATTGAAGAAAAGCTGATGATACTGAAGAAGATTCACACTGACAAGAATATGGCTGATATGTTGACCAAGGTGGTTCCTAGTGGCAAAGTGGAGCTATGCACTAGGATGGCCGGTATGGACTCCAAGTAGCTTGATGTGGAGTTTTTCTCCTCCTTGTGATGGGCTGGAGGGGGAGATTTGTGGGGTATATAGTATATACCATGGTCCAGCCCATATTTTATTTGGCCCGCTTAAATTAGGGTTATATTAAATAATTATATATATATATATATAATATATGTGGGGTGAGATACTTGTAGTGCGGCACCCAAAACTTTAAAAAAAAAAAAAAAAAAAAAGGAGGAAGAGTGTGATTGCGGCGGCACAGTGACGAAACCCAAAGAGAATTGCGGCCGCGGATATACGTCAACAAATTCCGATATTTTTCGGTGATGATCGGGGATTGATCTTGAATCAATTGGAGCGGGTATTCTAGGCATTAATTGGAGTTAATTGATTGGGAGAATCAATTGTTCTCTGGGCCTGAGGAGGTAATCCTTGTATCGCACAATTTGCTTGTAGGTTTCAAGTTAAGGTAAACATCTTGAAACTATAAACATTGTAATTGCTATTTTTATAGTGGATTGTGCTGTCGGTTTGCCCCGTGGTTTTTTCCCTCTACTCTGGAGGGTTTTCTACGTTATATCTGGTGTTGATTTAATTTCCGCATATTTATTTCGTCATTGATATTTTGGTGATATTGGTGTGCCCTGTGATTTATATCTGTCATTAATATTGGCTTGAGTGGTCGATTTGAATCGGGTTTAGGTATCTAGACCCCAACACATGTATATATGAATGTCCCCTTTTAATTAGCTTAGTATACATTGTTTCGATGTACTTCAAATCTAAGACCTGACTTATTAATCATTTTCTTATATAAATCTTCATAATAAGATTATGGGAAGTTCATAATTTGGGAAAATGCATCCATAAAAAGTCTTAGCAGCATAGTAGAGACTCGTTAAACCAACCATATATGCATTTTAGGTTAAACAAGAGTAAACAAAGTGTGAACAAATGACAACTTTGAGAAGGTGCCACAACCCACAAAAAGTTTTTGATCTTTTTTTAAGTTGGTAATATCTTCATGGGGTGGGGGGATGTCCCTCGAACTCGAGACATCTGTGTTGACATATTGCCACCCTAACCACTAGGCTACAACGAAAAGGACACAATGTTTTTGACTAGAATCTAGTAATATCATCTTATATTTGGCCTCTACTCATAAGAATGGTTAGGATGCTCAGAGGGAAATTGGTCCAAACAACCATGTCCATTAGATGTAACTAGTTTGCTCATAATAACCCTCTACTGTCACCTCGACCTATTGTCTTTGGCTCATCATATTCAATATACCTTTGCCAGGTGATTCCTAATTGCTGTAGAATATCTTTTTTTCATAAAAAATACATTTCTTATATTGTGGCCAAAGATGCTGAAAAAGAATATGATTTCCACCTCCTCCATGGAGAACTATTGTGCACTTTATACCTTTTGCATGGACATCCACACTATTAGCCAGAACAAAAGAGCAAACTCCCCGAAAGGACTACCCAATATGATTCTCCTCCTAAGGAATCAGCATGCAAAACTCATTTGACTCTCCTTATTTAGCTTAGCTATCTACTTCACCATGATGCAAAAGGACATTTTTATTAAATGGGTCAAAAATTGTCCATCCTCAGCTACCCTAATTAATGAGCAATTAACTCATGAATTACCTATTTAATTATAAGTGTGACTTTTTTTGTTACATGTTAAACACGCCATTAATACACCTAATGTTGAATAGTTGATAATAGCAATAAATTCATAACATATATATAACTATTAAATCAATTTATTAACTTAACATGACTAAATATCATTTGGATTATCTTACGTCAACATAGGATATATATATATATATATATATATATATATATACATAAAAATAGTATACCAATCAAACCTAACATAGTTATATAACATGGTAAAACGGGTTGACCCATCCTTAGGGGTGTAAATGAGCCGAGCTGGCTCACGAGCCCTCGCGAGCTAGCTCGTCATGAAGCTCGAAAAGCTCCGCTCACTTTGAGCTCGAGCCAAGCCGAGCCGGCTCGTTTAGCTTATCGAGCCGAGCCTGAGCCTGAGCCTGAGCCTATTGAAGCTTGAGCTTGTAGGCTTGCAAGCCTAAACGAGCCTAAGTGAGCTTTTTTTAATGCAATATATTTGCTTAAATATTGCCTAATGAATGCATATTGGAGCCTAAATGAGCCGAGCCCGAGTTTAAACGAGCCCAAACGAGCCTATATTGAGATCAAATGAGCCGAAATACTGCAAGCCTAGCTTGAAGTTCACCGAGCTTAGATCAAGCCAAGCCAAGCCCGAGCTCGAGCCCTAATTTTTAAAGCTCGCCGGGCTTCGAGCCGAGCCCGAGCCGATCTTAAAGCTAACGAGGCGAGCCTCGAGCCTGGTAGGCTCGGGCGCGGCTCGGCTCGGCTCGGCTCGGCTCAAATACACCCCTACCCATCCTAAAATCAAATTCAACCTAATTACCCAAATGGATTAAAATTGTCAAACCAAATTCAACCCAACTCTCAAACTTTAACCAGAGTTCACTATCTTCATGTACATGTTATATTATCTTATCGTGTCATACCTTACTAGTTACACTTATAACTACATGTACGAGAATACCCTTTTTTTTTTAATTATTATATATAATTGAGTGATGTACGAGAGTATGTACACGCACCTGCTTGGACTCCTATCCTAGTACTGTTTGTCGGAGGTGACGTACGTGAGCACTGGTAGCATAAGGATCATGGGTGGCGTGGAGTATTTGGGGTACGAGAAAGAGAGAGAATCTACTGCCATTCGTAAGTGTATATAACTATACTTAAACTTTTATCTATTATTTAAATTTTTTAGATAGCTGGTTTCTTGACAGAGTATCAGATCCTTATTTATTGAAAGGTCATGAGTTCGAATCTTAACAGCTTCTAATTTAAAGAAATCTTTGGATATGAACTTTTGCAAGTTTCCTGTGTTATGTTATAATAGGTTAGAGTCAACTATCCAAAAGCTTAAATTGATGGTAGAAGACTTAGTAATGATTATATACTCCAAAATTGCCCTCGGCACAAATGTGCATTAAGTTTGGAGTGTGGATAATGCATATATTCATCTCATTGTTGAAGTTATATTGACATTGAAAGTGAGCTCTGTAGGATTCGAACCTTTGACCGATTGGTCAACAAGGCTCTAATATAATATCAAAAAATCAACTATCCCAAAAGTTTAAACTAAAGGGTGAAGGTCCAAGAATGATTTTATACTCTAGTAGTAATGACTAGTTTTTATGGTAAGTAGAGACGATGACTTAACCATAAGACTTTTTGTCATAAGGTCCAAATTTGTTAGTGATACAAATCGGTCTAAAGATCCAACCGCAGCCTCAAACCTTTAACGCTAATAATTTACTCTTCTTTTCTCATACCAATCGGACTATTCTCGGCCTGTACAACATCAATTAGTATTTAACTATTGATCAAGGCCTCATTGAGTATAGCATAGGTTATTGTTAAAAGAAGAACTAAAATTGATCCACGGAGCTAGTCCTGAGATTTTTTGGACCTAAGGCTGATATTTGAAATGGGATCCTTCATATATATTATATCTTTTCTTTAGTGGCATAAATATTAACTAGACAATTGTATGACAGAATTTTAAGTGTATGCTAAATTTGCTTTATCGAAATAAGAAATATTATTAATAGAGAAAGAATGCATAAATAGTTAAGAACAAGATGTCATAAGAATACAACCATGCAAGATCAAAAACCCGAGAAAGTAATAATATACAACAATAACAGACTCAGTGTCTCAAGGGCTTCCGCATAAGCAAAGTCTGAGAGGGGTGGATGTACGCAGCCTTGGCCCTTCAGGGTATCACCCCGCCGAGAGGCTGTTTTCGAGGACCCCCAATCTTATAGAGTTGGCAACACGAGGACTTCTCAAAAGATCACAAATCCTGGTACTACTCTCGCCCAAGCATACTTAATATCGAAGTTCTAATGGGATCTGATGCCTCAGTGCCTAGTAAATGAACCCTCAAAAAAGTAATAAAATAAAACCCTCTAATCATCTACAATTTAACTAAGGCTATATCCAATTCTCAACATCCAACTAGTATTGTGTTTTGTAGGTAGAGTCAGCGTGCACCACGATTAAAGCTCGACATAGATGGAGCCTAACTTTTACGGTGGTCCTTGACAGATGTGGTGTCCTGTAGGTATGTAGATCGACGTAGCGGCCTAGTTCTGGATTTGGAAATAGTTGTGACTATTAATACATATGGGTTCTTTATGAACGATGGATAGAAATATGACGACATTCAATTAGTGCTTGAAATCATGTAATGACCTTTGACTTTGTGTTACTAAGGATGTCTAACCGATCAAAAGTTGAGTTGTTGAAGATAAGTGTGTTTCTGAATTTTCAAATTGCATTGAAGACAACAAAATAGATCATGAGCCATGCTTTCTTAATTGAGCTTTTTTTTTTGATAATTGAAAATTCATTGATTAAAAAGGCAAATCAAGTCCTTTTAGTGATACAGGACAAAGCCAAGAGATCTAAAAGAAACAAACCACAAAAACCCAGCCAACACGGCAACCCGACAAAAAGACCACCCAACACAACCAAGGAAAGGAAGACACCACAAAAACAGAAGAAACCAACAAAGAAACCCAACAAAGACACCAACGCGACTGCCCAGCAGACCACACGACCAACCAAAGAACAACACAAACACAGTACGAGCGAGGAGAAGAGAGCAAAGGCAGACACCCCATACAAACAGCCAGTAAGAACTCACCACCACAGAAACGAAAAGCAAACCAACACATACCAGCACTCACAACAAAAAGTGAGAAGAAACAGCACCACACCTGCGAACCGAACACTGGACGCCAAGAGCAAACAGGCCAACAGGAAACCAACGCCCAACAATCCCCCAAACCCCCTGCCAAGCAGGGCAAAGGACACCCAGAGAGCGACAGATGACAAAACACCCACAACTCCACCACTGAAAACAGGCAACAATCCATCCATCCACGCACAAAATCAGGGACTAGAAGACAGCAAAAGCACCCAAGAAGGCCCAAAACTCTGAACGCACCCACACCCAAGCTGCCAAGAACACTCTATATCTTAGTTTTTCCTTTGTCTTTTATCTTTTTGTTTCTTTTACCCACCCTTTTAAAACTCTTAGCATTTTTCAATAGCTTTTCTACCACCGTGTCATGCATGTCATCCCATTGTAGCCCCAAAATGTTCGCCGTCTTACAAATCCTCGCAGCTTCCTTGTCTACTGATCTTGTAGAATCCTGATAATGATTTCGATTCAGTGAAATTGCTTGACGATGATGAACAAGCAGTTTCCTTCACATTTTCAGATAACTTCTTCTCCCTTTTGTCTTTTCCTTTGGGCCTTGATGGAACCTTCCTCAACACATGTTCCTCCCTGACTTGCACATCAAATAGATTCACAAATCCTGGTGGGAATTCCTCCTCAGAGCATGTTTGGGAACCACCATCCTCCCTTTCTTTGTTCCCTTCCGAGCTTAGGTTTTGACCCGTCTTGTAAATATCGCTTAAGACTGGCCAATGATCCACATTCTCCAAGTCCAAGGACGGTAAAGGTAATCTATCCTCCCTATCACCCTCCTTACCCTTCAGACCCTTAGGCTGGGCCACAACTAAATCATCCTCATTGCCACAGTCCCTGTTTCCATCATCATTTTCTTCCTCAACAGCCCCTTCATCCTCTTTCGCAGTGTTAAAAGGGGCATTTTCCGGTAAAGCCTGGGTTTCAGCACTGCACTTGATGTAGTTTTCAGTTAGAACCTGTCCTCCTTCGATGATGTGGATTACATGTTTGCCTTGGCCCACAACAAAGCTAGCCTTTTCAGCAATACGATGTGGTACCACAGTCTCAATTAAGATCTTACCCACTTCTAATGAATCGTTCCCGTTGCATCTCGTATCCACCGCAAGCACCCTACCCCAGCTCTTCCCAATTTCAATAAAATTATCAGAATTCCACGCATGTTTTGAGAAAAATTGCCACTATTAATACGTATGGGCTGGTCATTTTTTGTTCTGGTTTAGAAGTTTTTATTCTTAAGTCTCGTTTGCAGGCAGCCTTATGCCCAAGGTGTTTTGGTGTTTCTCTTATTTGCCTCGGGGTCCTATTATGCACTATTGTGCCTTCTCGAGCTTGTATTTAAATTATTGAAAAACAAGTCTCTAATTTTATATTTTTCTTTTGGTTATGGGATGAGTTTTAATTTTACAGGAAACAGTTCAACAAAACAACACAGTCTTACTCTCCTAATACAATTTTAACAAAATAAAACTTGAAAACAATTTCAAAGCTTTAGTTTCAGTGACTACAACAACAACAAAAGAATTTTCTCGACCCTAACTTCTTTCATCTTATTGTTATCAATTTTAGAATAAGTTTACCATGCCAACTAATTGAACAGAAGAATTTTCTCCGTCGAGATAATGTTAATTTTCTCTCAAAAAGCTAAAAACATTCAGCTTGCCTTACAAATGAGCACTCATTTACTAAGTGTATTTTCAGTACTTATCCACTTTCAAACAAGGGTTCATTTACCTGGCACCGGATCCCATTAGAACTCCGAAATTAACCATGGTTGGGCGAGAGTAGTACCACGATAGGTAACCTCCTGAGAAGTCCTAGTGTTGCTAACCATATAAGGTTGGGGGTCCTCGGAAACAGCCTCTTGGCAAGGTTACACTCTGAAGGGGTAAGGCTGCGTACATTCACCCCTCCCAGATCCTGCTTATGCGGGAGCCCTTGAGACACGGGGTCTGTTATTGTTATTGTTGTTGTATCCACTTTCAAACAAATATTCAACAATCGATAACTATGTACAAAATAATTTTTATTAAACAATACACATAAACATCTTTAGAACAACTCACTTACAAATTATAACTGAAATTTATATAGAATTTGGTAATAACGGGCAAAAAAATAAAATCTACATTATTAGTTTTTTCCGATTATTAGTAACAAAAGTCACGGTACAAAGAAGACGCACCCGTCAGAGCAAGGCCTAAATATACATATAAAAAAGTATACAGCAAAAAAGACCAATATAAGAAAATCAACATTATGACTAACAGCAATATGTATTAATTTTGCTCGGCCTCTTGTGTATTTCACTTTTCTTGGCTAGCCAACAACTAATTTCCTTACCAAAAATAACATTTACTTTCTTTTGCTTAACTGTATAACTCATGCCAACCTTCTTATTTGTCATATCTTTGACCCTTTTTTTAGTTATTGTTCTCCCCTCTTAAGGTAAAAGTTTCCCGGTGTCACATATTCAAAGAAAGAAATTTTTCTCATTTGATTTACAAGAACGTATGGCAGTAATGATGGAAGGAGGAGTATTGAAGGGAGATCAAAAAATCCAGTTTAAAGAATGTTTAAATATAATGAAGCGAAACCCTTATATTATGAAACTAGCCTTCTCGGCGGGCATTGGTGGGCTCCTTTTTGGTTATGACACTAGCGTTATCTCAGGCGCTCTTCTTTTTATCAGGGAAGACTTCAAAGAGGTCGAGCATACGACATGGCTACAGGAAACCATTGTGTCGATGGCTGTAGCAGGAGCCATCATTGGTGCAGGGACTGGAGGGTGGCTAAGCAACAAGGTGGGGAGGAAACCGACGATTATAGTTTCAGATGTCTTCTTATTGATTGGACCTCTGATAATGAGTTGTGCTCTTGCGCCTTCTGTGATCATTACGGGCAGAATATTGGTAGGTATAGGGGTGGGGATGGCGTCCATGGCTTCGCCTCTATACATATCAGAGACTTCCCCTACTAGGATTACATGGGCTTTCGTTAGCACCAATATTTTATTCCTTACTGGAGGACAGTTTGTATCCTACCTTACCAACCTTGGTTTTGCCAAGATAAATGGCACGTGGCGTTGGATGCTAGGAGTAGGTGCATTGCCAGCCCTTCTACAACTTATTCTAATGTTGTCTCGTCCAGAGTCCCCTAGATGGCTTTTCCGAAAAGAAAAATCTTCAGAAGCAGAGGAAATCTTATCAAGGATCTATCCAGCAGAAGAAGTACTAGAAGAAATGGCAGCACTAATGCAATCAATCGACTATGAACTAGCCCTAGAAGGCAATTTGGTAAACGCAAGCACGCTCACCAAAGCCAAGAAAGCCTTCGGGAACAAGGTGGTCCGACAAGGGCTATATGCAGGGATCATTGTTCAAGTAGCCCAACAACTTGTCGGGATCAGCATCATCATGTACTACAGCCCCACCGTCCTTCAGCTCTCCGGCGTTTCCTCTAACACCACCGCCCTCTTCCTCTCTCTCATCACATCTGGCATCAATGCTATTGGGTCCATTCTTAGCATGTTATTTGTCGACAGATATGGAAGGAGAAAACTAATGGTTATCTCTTTGTTCGGGATCATCACTTCCCTAGTCGTAATGGCCCTATTATTTAACCAGGCCACTCATGCTCCAATGATTAGCCTTATAGACTCCCGTCACTTTGGCGCCAATTTCACTTGCCCCGCCTATGTTTCGTCCCCAGCAAACCGTTTTTGGACTTGTTCTATTTGTGTGAAACGGAATAATCGATGCGCTTTTTGTGCTTCAAAAATAAACCACGACAGCAGCCCCGGTGCTTGTGTGGTTAAAACCGACGCTATGCAAAACGCTTGTAGCGCGGAGCAAAGAGAGTACTTTACATTGGGATGTCCAAGTACGTATGCGTTATTGGCAATCATGTTCCTAGCAACATACATGATCTTTTATTCCCCTGGTACAGAAAATTTTTTTACTTATAAGATTTTTTTTATTAATTATTTTCAACTAAAATTATTTTCTCTCAAAACTTTTATCTTCCTAATTAAAGAAAATATTTTCTACAACCCTATCAGGCAATTTTTGTAAATATGCCAGGCAGGCAATTAATTAATCAATTCAATTCATTCTATTATTTTGCACCAGGATTGGGAACCGTGCCGTGGATCATTAACTCGGAGATCTACCCATTGAGGTTCAGGGGTGTTGGTGGTGGGATCGCTGCCATGGCTAACTGGACTACAAATCTAATAGTGAGCCAAACTTTCTTGACAACGGCTAAAGCCCTAGGGGCTTATGGCACCCCCTTGTTTTATGCCACTACCTCTACCATTAGCCTGATGCTCGTATACTTATTGGTGCCGGAGACGAAAGGGCTTCCAATAGAGGAGATTGAGCAAATATTAGATAGGGGATATAATTCTAACTTGTTTGCTGTTAATTATAATAAGAACACTAGACGTAGTGTATCTTATATAGTTCTTAGATCTCAAACAAAGGGCTTCGGCTCTCCCATCCGTTAGAAAAAATATGCATTAGTTTTACGGATTGTGTTTAGTCTTTGACTAAGTATAGTTTGTGTATTTTCATTGATCGTGTAAAAAAATATCTGATATACTTTTTTCATGTGTAATTGTACAAATACATCAAAAATAGAAAAAAAAAAAAATTAGCACCAACTAAATGACAGACAACGATGGTTGCACAAACTTGTTCAATTAATCTACTCAGTTTGCTCTATAATTAAACAATTATTGTCTTAATTACATAAGGGATAGTCTAGCATTAATTTGTATAATTTTTATTGATTTACGACAATATACTAATATAAATATAAAATTAGCATAATCATGATCATGTGTGCTTTTAATAATTGAATGTTCTATGGCTTAGTAAAATGAGGTACGTAAATTATACGGAATTCAATATTTTTGTGTATTATTCGGCTCTATATGTAAAAATTTGGTCCAAAGTTCGTTGATTTGTAAAAAATTGTATAGGCTTACATTCAATGTATGTAACAACTTCTTCTAAAATATTAAAAAAATAGAAAGGAGTACAATTCTTTCAATTTTGACTTTTGTTTGAAGGTGTTATCTGTAATAGCAGTAGTTTTCTTACAATAAATTGTAAGAGATAACTTATAAATCAATAATTTGGGAATTGAAGTGACACATTTAGCAAAATATGTAATGTCGATGCTCAATTTAGGTATAATAAATATGATTATTGTCAACTGGTCGTGTTTTTCTTTGGGAAAAATATGGATATGCGTTATAAAACGTGTATTATACAGCTAACTTAAAAAACAAGTTGTATTATTGCCAATCATACTTAAACGCCCTTTTTATATGAAAAAATACGGATACATGTTTAATACGTCAATTGTACTCATACTAAATATGCTTTATGGTGTTTACAGTTCCTTTATAATAAACATATGTACTTCACCCATAGTTAATTTAATTCTTGTACTTTCATGTATTTGTGTCAATTTAGTCTTAATAAAATTTCTATCGTATCCCAGCATAAAATTAACATTAAATTGGTAATAAAATTTCTATAGCGGGTTCACGGAAAGGTTTAAATTGGGTCAACAAGAGGGTTTGGTACACGGGCACCTGGATCTAACATGACAAGGTCAAAAATTATATCATTAATGCAACTTCAATTTCACCATTGTACTAGCATCATTTGTTGGAACTGTCAAGGGTTGGGCCAGCCCTTGACGGTTCAAGCTCTTTCTGAGCTAATAAGATGTTTAGGCCTAACATTTTATTCCTATGGAAACAAAAAACAACAAAAAAATTATGTTGATCGTATTGGTAAAAATCTCGGTTTTCATTCATCTTTTATTGTTGATCCAAGGGGTTTATCCAGTGGCATGGCAATCTTTTGGAACAACAACATCGTTTAAAATTTTTCTAAGATTACAAACAGGTTCGTTGAAGCTTTCATCTTGGATCAGAACTCCAGAAAAGAGTGGACTCATATTTTTTTATATGGTGAACCGTGCAAAGCTAGGAGGACGATTTTTTGGAGGGACATCACTTCTACCTTCTCCGACCTTTGCACGCCCTCTATTTTCTCCAGAGATTTCAATTCCATCACATCCATGCAGGACAAACTCTACAGAAATGTAGCCACCACTTTTCAGCTTTCATGGATTTTGGATTTCTTCAATGAGGTGGGTTTGATTGAGCTCTCGATTAAAGGTTGTCGGTACTCTTGGTCAAACAAGCAAGATGCGGGCAATAATTTTAAGGAATGCATCGATAAGGCAGCAGCGAACTATTCCTGGTAGCAGCTGTTCCCAAAGGCTTTGGTTATCTTGCTCCATGACATCAGGTCAGACCACTACCCACTTCTTTTTTTTTTGCTTCTGGATGAAGAAAAGTCTAAACATCATCACGACTTTAAATTCAAATCAAAATGGCTCCTTGAAGAGGATTGTCATGACACGGTCAGAGATAGGTGGAAATTTGAAGGAAGGGGTTCCAGAATGTACCGTTTTTCTAGGATGATCCATCGTTGTCGCAAAGGACTCAAGGATTGGAGCATTGCCAGAAAGAAATTTAGCAAGACCAGGTTTAATTTCATTTTCAGTCGCCTTACCGAACTCCAAAATAGTGCTACTTCACAAAAGGAAAAGGAGGAGGAACATGAGCTTAACAAGGAGCTCCAGAACTGCTGGGATGCGGAGGAGGGATTTTTTCACCAGTGTTTTCGCATCAATTGGCTTTCCTATAGGAATAGGAACTCAAGGTTTTTTCATGCTTCCACCATCCAAAGGAATAAATCTAACGAGATTAGGAGAATCAGAGACGGGGAAGGCGACTGGGTTGATGACTCGGATCGAATCAAGAGACTCATTTTAGCTCATTTCCAAAGTCCTTATGAAGCCAAAGGTACCCGAGGAGAGGAAGGTGTGATCGATTGCATCCGGTGCGAGGTCAGCCCCTTTATGAACAATGAGCTTATTGATCTTGTGACTTGGGCAGAAATCTGGATGGCAGTCAAACAACCAGGGGGCCTCAAAGTGCTAGGACAGGATGGATTCCCAGGTATTTTCTACACCTCTTTTTGGGACATTATTTCAAATAATGTTTGCCAGGCGGTCGAAAATTTTTTTGAAAACGGTAAAATTGCCAAAAACCTTAACAACACCAACATTGTTTTAATTCCGAATATTAAAAACCCAAACTCGATTCACCATTTCTGCCCGATTGACCTGTGCAACTTTTCATACAAAATAATTTCGAAAATAATTACAAATCGATTAAAACCTTTTTATGGATCAGCACATGTCCCCTTATCAATCCACTTTTGTCAAGGGGAGATAAATTCAAGACAATATTACCGTGGCTCATGAAGATTTCCATGCTCTCAAAAATAAAAGAAAGGGGGGTAAACATTTTGTTGCCCTCAAATTGACATCGCGAAAGCTTATGACCAAGTTGAACGGAGTTTTCGTGAAAATGTTTAAAAAAAAAAGGTTTTAGTGATATTTTTGAGGGATGGATTATGGAAAGTGTTACTACTGTGAAAGTTAGCCCAGTTGTCAATGGCGAGAGGCTTGATTTTTTTGGGATTTCTAAGGGCTTCAAACAAGGTGATCCTCTGTCCCCATTCCTCTTCTTCTTTGTGATGGATTCTCTCTCGACCCTTATCACTGAGGCGTAAAGTACGGGTGAATGGAGTAGCTTTCACATCATGTCTTCCTATCCATCTTTATCTCACCTTTTTTTCGCTGATGACTGTGTCTTGTTTTTCCAAGCTTCGGGTCAAGTTTGTCACCATGTCAAACACATCGTTAACAAATTCTACGATGCTTCAGGTCAAGAGGTTAATCTCCAAAAATTCTATGCCGCCTTCTCCACTAATACTCCTTCTTATGTGAAGGAGGAATGCCTCGGTATTTGGAGGTTGGCCTCTTAAATGAGGAGGATAGGTACCTAGGCTCCCAAATCCTTTGGGGTAGATCCAAAAAGAATGCCCTTGGTTTTCTTTTTGACAAGGTTCATGGGAAAATGCAGTGTTGGAAATCCAAACTCCATTACTACGCAGAGAGGGAGGTTCTTCTTAAATCTGTCATGTCAGCCTTCCCCACTTTTGTCATGTCTTATTTCAAAATTCCAATCACCTTCACTAGGAAATTAACAGCGTCATAGCCCGATTTTGGTGGAAGGGTGGGTCCGTTGAGGATAAAGATACTCGTTAGAAGGGTTGGGATTTACTCACTAAACCAAAAGAGTTAGGGGGTCTCGGTTTACGTGAACTTTGCGGGGTCAACACTGCTCTCATCGCAGAGTAGGTTTGGAGAGCAAATCAAAATCCGAACGCTTTTTGAGTTAAAATCGTTAGAGGTGTTTATTTTAGCGGTAGTTCAATCCTCGACGCTTGTCTTGGTCATAACCCATCTTGGGGTTGGAGGAGTTTTATTGAAGGCCGAGATTTTATTCTCAAGGGCCTTCGATGGAATGTCAATACTAGACATTGTATTAATATTTGGAGGGACAAGTGGGTCCCAGACTTCCCCTCTTTTTTGGTTGGTCTTGTGCCGGGGGAGACTACAAATGTGACACAGGTCTCTAATCTTATATGTCCTGGGGCGGGGAGATGGAATATAACCCTTCTATCTCGAGTTTTCACTCCTGATGTTTCGAAAGCCATTTTGATCATCCCGATTGGAAACCCCCACCAGGACGATGATTGGGTTTGGCATTTCACTAAACAAGGTGATTATTCATTTAAATTTGGATACCGTCTTTGTTTGTCTACCGCCTCTTCCAGCTCTTGGTTGAGCATCCACAAGCACCCCGGTTTGCTCGGTTAACGGATTTCACACCTCGTGGGTTGTGGATTTCCCTCCTAAAATCAAACATTTCTTACAGAGTGCTTTGATGAATGCTTTGGCTATCTTTGAGAACATATGGAAGAGAAAACTCAAGCTTGACCCCTTCCGTCCTAGATGTTAAGGGATCCCCGAAACGGTTTAGTATTTGTTTTTCTTTTGTCCTTGAGCTAGGGCAACTTGGTTCCCTTCATCTTTGGGTTTGAAACCAAATGAGGAGGGCTTCCATAGCTTTCATCATTGGAGGACTCAATTTGTTATAACTTAAGAATCTCACGTGATGACCTTTTCAGGATCATGTTCTTATGTTGTGATATATGGAAGAGTAGGTGTGATCTCATCTTCAAGAAGACTTTTCATCCTCCGGAGTTCACTGCCTCCTATGCTACAGCCGCGGCTGCCGAATTTAGTGATGCGGCTCCTTTTGTGTTGGGTCATTCTATCCCTCTAGTGAAAAGACCCTTTTTTGCAAGTTGAGAGCCTCCCTCTATTGATAGGATCAAGATCAATATTGATGCTGCTTTCCCTCCAAAGTCTGGGGCTACTTTGGCTATTTGGCTCGGTCTGGCAACGGCCTCGTCGGAGGAGGATAGTGCGGTTCATATGCTGCAAATTCTTCGCTCATCGCCGAGACTTTAGCCATCCAGACCGCCTGATGGCTTGCTTGCTCTCGGGCTTGGAAAAAAATTATTATTGAATTGGATTGTAAGCAAGCTATAGATATTATTTCTTGTGTTGTTACCCCCCGTGGGAATGTAGAGCTGCTATTGTGGATATTATGATGTTATCCTCGTGTAGTTCTTTTGATGATTTCACTTTTGTTGGGCCCTTAGGTCTTATAATAATGTAGCCCATTTTGTTGCCACTAGTCATTTAGGCGATAGATGTTCTCATGATTGGTGGCATGATTGCCCACCTGCGATTGTATCCCTTGTTAACGTTGATCATTTAGTAATATAGTCTTGGCCTTTGGGCTCCTCGATGTTCAAAAAAAAATTGAAACATTTGGTCAAAATAAAATTTGATAACAATATAAATTATTCAGTAATCAAATTGATACAATAAGTAAAATATAAGGATCTTTGTCATAAATAACCCTAAAATACAATACTATAAAGTGACTATCAATATTGTGAATAGATTGAATTGTGCCAATTTTAAATTAAGTTATAAAGCATGACGCATATGAAACAATAGTACCTTTTTTTGAACAGTACCTTTGAATTCATAAGATAATAATGAATCTATATAAACGAAGTTGGCCCAATTTAACAATTCTCAATCAAAAGTATTTTTACTATAACATTGATACTCTATATCAGTATATAATAGGCACTCGGAATAACGGACAAAGTCCATAAAACTACTACAACAAAGTGTGGGTACATTTATTGTGGTGTAGTATGAAAACGTAAAGTTCGATTTGAGCATGTTGAAATTCACTGAAAGAGAGAAACAAACTACGGTCCCCTTTTTGTACTAAGCGATTGATGATCCACATAACAACCAATAAAATAGAATTTATAGGCAAAAGTAAAAGACATCCTGAAATGCAAAAATTACGAAATTGCCTCTAGACTATAAGCAAAATACAGAAGTTGTCCAAAGACATATTTAGAGATTGAAATTGAGGAAATTACATTTCTGGAAAAATATTATTTTTCGCAAAAATTTAATATAGGGAAATTATTACTAAGCTACCATGAGGTTGAAGCATTATCACTTAAATAACCTTATATTTTAATATATACAATAAGGTAACCTCCGAAGTTACCAAAGAGGGCACCAACACGCCGTCACCGAATCCCATTAGAACTCCGAAGTTAAGCGTGCTTGGGCGAGAGTAGTACCAGGATGGGTGACCTCCTGGGAAGTCCTCATCCTCAGGTTGGGGGCACTGGGAAACAGCCTCTCTTCAGGTTAGCACCCTGAAGGGGGAAAGCTGCCTACATCCTTCCCCCTCAGACCCTGCATAGGAGGGACCCTACAATAAGGTAACCTGAGTTTTAGATATTTTGTGCTGCCGTGAATATGTGGATATACAAGAAAGGATAGGATCAAGAACAACATCATAAGAGGAAAACTGGGCGTGGCCCAGATCGAGGATAAATTGAGGGAGCAACTGATACAGACCAAGACTTGCCAGCTGTCAAGGTCTCCTTCACAAATGCCTCTACAGCCATATGCTCGCCAAGGTCTACCGCCAATGGCCGTCTAATAACCCGAACGGCTATCGCCAATCTAATTCCAATGCTTGGCGTCACCCTCACACGCATCACCAACCACGTGCCCTCTTCTAGATCTTTCTTCATTCTTCTAGAAGCTTCTACTATCATGCCAGATCACCCTCCCCTTACTTGTATATATAGGTAGAGAAGGCATTAGGGTTGAATATGCCAAATGATGTATTAAGAGGGTAATGCTCTATTCTCTTTCTCCCTCTGTTTCTTTCTATGTCTTCTCCCATTTCTTATATGTAATCCTCCATTATTGGAGGTAATCTATCAAAATATATGTTATTAGTTGTGATTCCAGTTGATTTATATTTAGTATCGTATCAGCAACGTTTGAGGTGGTTTGGGCATGTTAGGAGGAGACTGACCACTACTCTAGTCTGGAGATGCTAACAATTCCATATTACGCTCAGCACGAGAGAGAAAGGCAGGTCAAAGAAGAGATGGTTGAAGACGATTTGACATATGACCTTACCCACCTAAACCTACAAGAGGAAATGGTCATAGATATAGCTCAGTGAAGGGCTAGCGTAAGAGTAGTCGCCGTAGCTGTTTAGAATAAAGGAGCATATTCTGGCTAGCACTAATGTTCCTAGGCTTATATGATTGCCTCTTTGGTGTACTTAATATAGATGGGAGTTGTTTTATTTGCCTTCCGTTGCTTTATACTTTCATTACGCTTGCCTTGTGCGTTGTTTTTGCTCTTATGCTTTTATGCTTATCCGGTTGGGGATCTTCGGACACAGCCTCCCTTCAGGGTAGCACCCCCGACCCTGCTTATGCTGGAGCTATGGTTATTAAAATCCCGATTTGAATCTTAGAATTTTACGATTATGCGATTCCACAATAGTCGACCAATCTGAATCCCAAGTAAAATCTTAATTTTATAGAATCTTATGATTCATATATATTACATGAAATTAACTGATAGAATCTTAATATGATTTTACGATTTTGGCGATTCGACCTCAATTCTACCAAAGTATACAAATAAAAAGATAAAATGTAAAAAATCAAGCATATATTATAAACGAACTTATTTTATTAGCTTGAAGTAAAAAAAAGTCAATTAAGTGTTTATATACTTTAAAGAAACTTAACTTCAAGTTTTGTTTTACTTTTTTTGATCGAAAGTTTTGTTTTACTTTTTAACCTTAATATAAAGTTCAATTAGTAACATATATCTTAAAAACTCTCATAATTTTTGTAGCATGATAATTATTTTTATCATATTTGATTATATTTTTTGTGTATACCCCATGTAAATTGAGGTCTTATTAATAATTTTTTAAACTGTATAACTAATATTACGATTAAAAATAATTATACTATATATTTAGTACAATCTTATGATTCTTGATTTAATTTTACAATTTCGATTCTAGAAGCCCCCTACCAATTCTAAGTAGAATCCGGATTTTAACAACCTTGGTGGGAGCCCTTAAGGCACTAAGTTTGTTATGGTTGTTATTATCACTTAGGTGCCTCGAAGTTTTAAAATTTTATTATCAGATACCCTTTAATCAAAAATTTCATACATTTTTGCTAGAAAACTCTAAAATTGAACTTGATTTTAACAACATATACTTATTTTCATTAGAATTTGACGATTTTTTGCCCAGAAATTCGAAAATGGCACATATTTATGGTAATTTTTAAGTGGTCTACATTAACATTTGGTGAATATTTTATCACAATTCGTTAAATTTTTGATAAAAATATTGACACTACCTTTAATATATTATTGTATTCATGTAATATATCAATATTGTTTTGTATAAAATTGATTAAATTCTTATAAAAATTTATCAAATTTTTTTATAAGATATCTAAGTAATTATATATTCAAACTTTAAAATATCTTATTATATATATAAAAATATCGAATACTTTTATAATAAATACTCAAACTTTATTAAAATAGCTCGGTAATAAATTTTTTTTTTTTTTAAAATGGCAACCAAACGTGGGCCTTGACGCACGAAAAATGTTGGTGGACACGACGGGAAGCATATGATGAGAGAGAAACCGAACCCTGGGGCCCTTCATTGGACACTTTAGAAGTTAAACGGAAGCCCTACTGTGCTTGTGAAATTCAAGCGATTCTTACCATCACCGCCACCGTAACCGCCGCAGCAACCTCTCCCGGCGGCACTGGCATTCCGGCGACGATGTCAAATCCGGCCACCGGAAAATCCTCTGCAACGGCGCACCACCACAAGAACCCTACGCCGCTCCCCTTACTCGTCACTCTCAACTGCATCGAAGACTGCGCACTCGAACAAGAATCTCTCGCCGGAATCGCCACCGTAGAGCACGTCGGTCTTAACCGCCTCGCCGACGGTAGGATCGAGTCCGCCGTGGCGGTGCTACTCCACTCGCTCGCGTTTCTTCCACGCGCCGCGCAGAGTCGGCTCCGGCCATGGCAGCTCATTCTCTGTCTCGGATCGTCCGATCGCGCTGTGGACTCCGCGCTCGCTGCTGATCTCGGACTCCGGCTTGTTCATGTCGATGTGTCGCGCGCTGAGGAGATCGCGGATACGGTTATGGCGTTGATTCTTGCTCTGCTTCGTCGTACGCATCTCCTTTCGCGTCAGTCTCTCTCTTCGTCCGGCTGGCTTGGATCGGTGCAGCCGCTGTGTCGTGGTATGAGGCGGTGCAGGGGGCTTGTGCTTGGTATTATTGGTAGATCTGCGTCGGCTAGGTCTTTGGCTACTCGTAGCTTGGCTTTTAAGATGAATGTGTTGTATTTTGATGTTCATCAGGTATGGATTATGTTGAATTTGAGAGATTTAAAGGTTTTGTTGTTCAAATTTGTTTGCTTTTAAGCCTATGTAGTGGTTTGAAGTAGGAATTTTGGTCGTTACCAGTAATGTGAGGTCTTTGAAATGCTGGAGTTATTAGGGTTCAATGCTAGAGTTCTTAGAGGTCGTTAGCTACTCTTAGCAGGGGTTTAAGATGAATGTGCTGTATCAGGTGTGGATTGTGTTGAATTTGAGTGATTTAAAGGTTTTGTTGTTCAAATTTGTTTACTTTTCAGCCTATTTTGTGGTTTGATGTAGAAAGTTTGGTCTTAACGGATAATGTGAGCTCTTTGAAATGCTGGAGGTCTTAGGGTTCAATGCTAGAGTTCTTGGAGGTCATTGGCTACTCATAGTTGGGGTTTTAAGATAAATGTGCTGTATTTTGATGTTCATCAGGTATAGATTGTGTTTAATTTGGGTGATTTATAGGTTTTAGTGTTCAAATTTGTTTACTTTTCAGCCTATTTTGCGGTTTGAAGTGGGAATTCTGGTCTTAACCGATAATGCAAATTCTTTGAAACGCTGGAGTTCTTAGGGTTTCAATGTTTGTATTGGTCTTGATGAGGCGTTGATCCGATGGGATGTGGCGGTTTAATTTGAGAAGCAGTTGAACTATGAAATTTTATGTTCAGATTGTTTAAAACTATTGTAGTGTGTTTGCATTACTTCAATGTTCTCGGTGTTGGAGACACAACTGCAAATGTAATGGGTCAAGAAGGTTAATGTCACTGTATGAAGTTTCCCCTTTTGTATGAATCTCAGTGACGTGTGCTAAAAAGGTTCTGTGTGATGCATAAACGGATAGTTATCTTGAGCAGTTCATAAATGGTTGCAAGTTTGTAATCCTAGTGAAAGAAGTAGAGGAATCAATTTGAAGTCAAGTAGATATTTACGCACTGAAGTGCGTGAAATAGAGTGAACTGTTAGAAGTTGTGACACTAGTAAAGATTGTGAAAGTAACATAACATTCTACCTATGGATTCTTAGAACTTACAAGTTACACCTTCACAGGAATCTTACTACAAGAAAAATACATTAATTCATATAGTTAAGCCATATTCTATACCAAGTACGCCTGTCTTCACTTCTTGACAAGAGGGGCTGGATGGGCCTGGCACTTTTACGTCTAAATATTTTTCTAACATCTTTCTTCACATAGTCCTCTTTCGGCTTTACCCTTGTGCTCGTGTGTTTGGAAAGCTAAGGTACCTTTTAGAATCAAGGTTTTTATGTGGACTTTACTTCTTAACAAGCTTAATACTCAAGATTGCTTTCAAAAACAAGGACCTTTTAAGGCTTTGTCTCTAGGGAACTGTGTTATGTGCTTCCAGAGTGGAGTCGCATGACCATTTATTTCGCATTGTGTTGTGGCTTGGGATTTATGGTGTAAGCTATTATCCACTTTCGAAATAGGTTTGCCTAAAATCTGTTGAGGGTATTCTTTTAATGGAGTTTCTTGGCGTAGGAAAGAAGTAAGATCTTTTAAAGTTATTCTTCACAGCCAAGATTGCAATCCTCTGGTGTATTTTGCTTGAAAGAAATGCTATTATCTTTAAAGATCAACATACGCCAGTTAATTTATTATAGGTGAAGGTAGTCTTTTTAATAGCTCTCTGGACGAAGAGCTTTGGAAGCTTTGCTGACGTGCGCTTAGTTGATTTGCAAAGGGATTGGAGGGCTTTATATTATTAGTTTATGGTTTTTATTATGGCATTTTGTAATTTTGAGGACATCTTGTCATTAACCCTTTGTACATTCTTTTTCTCTTAATATTATGTCTTTTTTTCTATCCAAAAAAAAAAAAACACATTTTGCCTGTGGATTAGAATGGGAATGCCTTTAGTTAAACCATTTGGAGCTATTATTGTTCATATAATTTGATCCAGTGTGTGCAGTACCGAGTTACAATGTAAGAATTTTGAGGATAGATGTTGCTTTTGCAGAAGATGATCTGAAAATCAGATGGTAAGATGATGAGGATCAGTGAGCGTTCCAATGTAACTGTCTTGTTATTTCTTAAACCACGCAATGGTTGCACTTCTGCAGAGCTTAGGTTGTGAGAGTGTTGACGGTCTATTAGTCAGTTAGATTGCTTACGGAGAACGGAGGCTGCTTGGACTAGCAAATGTTTGTTTTATGACTAAGGAAGATCCCAATAGTCACATTGTCTAATTGCATATTTCTCTACTTGCGCATTTCCCGTCTTTTCTTTACATACAGACCCTCTGTAATTCTCTGGTGGCTACTTGTATTCACTGAAAATATGCAGGTGTTTTCCGTGAATACTTCTTGATCCATGGTAGATTCTCTCATGCTTAAATCTCTATTGAAATTGTAGTGATGCGTATCGAATTTATGCACAAGATCTGGAGCTATCACCTTGTTACGTTGCATAGTGAATCTTGTCATCATGTCATACAAATATGTCTCTTTACCCCACAAAGTAACCATGCAGAAGAATTGATACTATCCATGTAGAGGACAACTACTCTGCTGTATTTAGATGCCGCCTTAACCATGGATGATCTATAGCTGTGACGTTTTCATGAGATTCCACAATGGCTTGTCAAAAAATGTGATTGGCTTTGATTCATATTCTTTTGTTTAAATTTGGTCAGGGGAGAGGAAAAGTGAGCAGGTCTACTCTAACTTTTCCTCCAGCTGCCAGGAGAATGGAGACACTTAATGATTTACTAGCTGCAAGTGACGTCATATCTCTCCATTGTGCATTGACTGATGAAACTGTTCAGATTATTAATGCAGAGTGCTTGCAACACATAAAGCAAGGTAATCTCACATTTGTGCATCTCTTAGTAGAGCTAGCAAAATCTAACACGACATGAAGATAACGGATTTGGATCAGGTTTTTCGGTTTAGGTAATTGGTTAAATTTGGGTTTGGGTTGGTCGACATGCTTGACCTGTGTATATAGGTATTTGACTGATATATTAATGTTATTACATATATATTTTTGGCAGTCTATGTCACTTAAGATAATTTGAACTATATTTAGTAATGTTTTTATTAATTTATTTTAACAGTTATAATATGTGATGTATTTATTGCTAGTATCAATTGTGAGGTGTATTATTGACATGTTTCTAAATTGACAAGCTGGCATTTAATGAAAACGTCACCCATATAATTGAATGGATAATTCGCGGGTTACCTGCTTCATAATTTGGTTGGTTAAGGGTTGAGAGTTCCTAACCCGTTTAAAAACAGGTCGGCTTCGGGTTGACTCCATTTTTAAGACCCCTCATATAACTCGAACACGAACATGAGCACGACACGACATATTTGCCAACCCTATGTCAGAGTTCCTGCTTTGGATTGAACGTCCTTCCTTCTATTTGGTATCTAAAATGCGGATAGTATGTTCTTTCAGGGGCATATTTGGTAAACACAGGAAGCAGTCAGCTTTTAGATGATTGTGCTGTGAAGCAGCTTTTGATAGATGGAACACTTGCTGGTTGTGCTCTGGATGGTGCTGAAGGGCCACAATGGATGGAAGCGTGGGTATGTTTATTAGTTACAACTGCTCTCGTTTGCTGTCCTCTTATTTTTGCTTTCCGTTCTCTCCTTGATCTGTTTTATTTGTATGATGGAATCTAATGGCGGCTACTATATAGTATAATGGCTGTTACTCAAATAACTTTTGAGCTTTTACATAATTGACCATTACATGAGTGGTATTTCAAAACCACCACCAAAATGAATATGGGATTGTATTTTATTTATTAGAAAATACTTATAAATGTTTTTACATGCTTAAAACTTTTGAAGTAGTATTGAAATTAATAATTGCAAAATATTCATTCGATTGTTGTCGAAATAAGGTTTAAAAGTAATTTATGTTCCATAAGGAAAACCCAACGTGATTGCCATATCTGCTATGTGATGTTTATGACATTTTGTTCTTGCAATGCCAAGGCTGATGTTACTAGATAGCAGTTTGATTTTATACTATACAATTCACCTACTTTGTCCGTACCTCTGAGAGGTATTTCTTGGTTTTTTTGTACAACTATATATGTTTTAAGGGATTGGATATTTGCATATGTGATTCGAGTTCTGATACATGGAATGCAACAACTACAGTGTATTGATATGTTGTTTGCTGAATCTATATTGTATTCTTGTGTTTCGTTGTCAACTCATTGAATGATGTTCAAGTTGCATTTGTGTGTGAGGATGCTCAAGGACATGATGTGGTCACAATGAATGCTATTTTTCCTTTTCCCTTTTGCATGATGCTTCAGTACAAATTGGGATGAATTGGATCTTGTAGTTTTGCTCCAAAGCTCGATAACTTGTTATTCCTATCCAACTGGATGTGGATCATAATTCATGGCATTGATTTAGTGATGCTCGGACATCAGAAATGAAATTAATTAGAAGGGAAGGATGGAAATTTTCTTCTCTGTTGAAGCTGACGAGCCATGGTGCTAGGTGGGGTGAATTGGTTAAAGCTCAGGGTGCGATGTCTGCTGATGAAAGGTCTGCTTTAGAAATGGTGCTTAAATTCCTTTCTTTCTTGAGAAAGTACTAAGGCTCCATTTGGTTCAATGGAAGGAAAACTTTTCTTTACAAAATATGTCCAATTAAACATATTTTTTTTCCTAAAAAATTTTGTATTTCTAGCTATAAAAATGGTTTCATTCTATAAATATGTACGAGGTACATGCTTGGTTAAGTGAGATTAAAGTGAAGCATATGACATGAGATTACCACGAAAAACGTTTTTTTCCTTCATTAAGGACAATGTTTTCCCCCTTTGTGGAGGGCAAATCAATTTGCCTTTTAATGGAGGAAAACATTTTTTCAATTTGTGGTTATTGCTACAGAGTTATACAAAGAAACAATAGAATTGAGACAGAAAAGGTGTTCTGACAAACCAAGCCTCAATAGCCATTTTTCTTTTGCATCTTGGGTTGTACTAAAGGTAATTGTCTAGAGTCAGCTGATGATATTTTCTTCCTCATTTTATATCGTTAATCACAAATCAATGTTCTTTATCGAGTCTTCACAAGCAGGAGTTGATAAAATTACACCCACGATCCTACCTACTTGAAATATTATGTTTCATTGTACTTGCAGCAAAAAGTGATGAAGTATTCATCAATACATCACTCTACTCTTGCTTGTTATCCACTTGTTCTGCATGAATATGTTTTGCATAAGCAACTAGTTCATACTTGTGGCAGTGATATATCTCAACACCCTCCTAGTTGTGCTAGCTTGCAAGCTCTATGAAGTTTTGTGTCTTGACTTTATTCACGCTGAACTGAGACAACTGTTTTGCAAATATTATTAATCTTCTCCCCGTATATTTGCTCTAGGTTAGGGAGATGCCCAATGTACTCATACTTCCTCATAGTGCCGATTATAGCGAAGAAGCGTGGATGGAGATAAGGGATAAGGCAGTTTCTATCGTACAAACCTATTTCTTTGATGGAGTCGTTCCAAGTAACGCTGTCTCTGATGACGAGGAGGAGGAAGATAGTGAAATAGGCCAAGAGAACGAGCTGTTAACAATTGAAAATTCTATCGGTCCGGACTACGCACAGAAGAGGAGTTCCATACAATTAGAATCTTCTAGTTTAAATCAGGATTCGGGTTTGTCTCAAAAGACTCCCTCTAAATCTGAAGGAAAACGTAGCAGATCAAATAAAAAAGCAAAAAAGAAGCATGGTCGCCAGAAGTCGCATCATAAGCCAGAGGATGTATTGGAGAAAGAGAGCACTTCACAGAGGGAAGATGATACCGCTATGAGTGGGACTGATCAAGTGCCAAGTTCTGCTTCTCCTGACGCTTCTCCAGTAGACTCAAGAAGTTTCAAAACACCAATTGAATCGAGCAAAGCATCTGCGAGTGATGAGGTTCAGAAACTGGGAAAGAGCCTGAGTAGGAAATCCAAGGAACCGCTGAAAGATGGTTGTATTATAGCTTTACACTCAAGGGAGCACTCTATGTTACATTTATCCAGGCAAAGAGTAAAAGGCGGTGGTTGGTTCCTGGACAGCATGTCCGGTGTAACCAAAAGGGATCCTGCAGCTCAGTTCCTAGTTGTTTTTAGAAGCAAGGTGAACGAAGATGCAACTTTTAATTCAGACACATTTGGTCAAGTTTGTTGTCTTGAAAAAAAAAATGCTTTTTCATTGGAGAAAAAGAATAAATTTTCAGATTTTAAGGGTGTTTGGTGTGGAAAGAAAAATACTTTTAATTAGAAGCAGAAGCAGGAGAATAGTGCTTCTTCTTTAAACTAGACACAAAACCAAAAACTAAAAACTTTAGACAAACAATCCTACTAACACTTTTTACAAAGATGCTTCTTCATAAAGTGCTTCTAAAAAAACTTATTTTTATAGCTTGGCTGGATAGGCCCTGCATTTTATTTTCATGTGCCTAATATCATTGGCAAGTTGCATATGCTTTGAATTGTTAGTTGATGCTATTATATGGATGCTTTGTATATAGGAGACAATCGGTCTGCGGTCTCTTGCAGCTGGTGGGAAGTTGTTGCAGGTAACTTTTCCTCATCTTTTGAATCTTCATCTGACATCTTCCCTAATGGTAAGGCCATTATGAAATGCATTTTTGAGCTAGCCACTGTGTATTGACTGCTATATAACATTACTTTTTGTAATGGCCTCCATATGACATGCATATTGTATTCTGTTTATTGAAATGAATTTACAAATGTTTGTCTACACGTTAAAAACTATGTAGTATAAAAAACTAATAATTGTATAGCTATCATTCAAGATTCTGCTAACATATTGCTTAAGAACATCTTATTTTCTCATAGAAACCTCCCACCCCAACCCCCCCCCCCCCCCCAAAAAAAAAGAAGACATATTGCAACAAAATATCTGCAGATGAGACCTACGATTTGATTCCGTGTGTTCCCTCACTCAAGAGTTTTTTTTTTCTCTTTTTTTTTTTTTTTTTTGTTGGGGAGGGGGGAGGCAACCTATTGTGATTGCATCATATGATTCCTGGATTTCTGTTTCTTCCGTTGCTTCCCCTTGTCCAGCCCTAACTTCAGTTCTTGCTCCCCCTCCAAGGATAGGGAATATCCCTATGTGAGATTCCGTTCTTATGGTTCGATTTGAAGAAAATCTGAGGTTTATCTATATACCTAGTCGCTAACTTCTTGGGTATTTATCTTTAAGAAAAAGTAAGAAAGGAGAGAACTGTTTGATTAATTTTACATCCAACGCCTTGAAGAACTAATACAATAGACAATTTTGATGTTCAATTTCATCTTAGAGAGTTATGGTTTGCCTTAGAATTCTGGCTCGGTCACTGTCCTTGTGCATTTCATTGTTGTAACCATCTTTGATACTTCACTAAGGCTGGATGTGATTACATCATTGTGATGTAGCACGACTCCAGCTAAAACAAAGTACTCAATGAACAAATAGTACGCAAATTTGAACTGCTTCATAAAGGAGAGCTGAAACCCCATTTATAGTACGATGAACCCTAACATTTGAAAGTAAATTGACCAAAATAAAGATAACTAGTATATCCTATTAACTAAAATATAGTAAGAATATTTAACCTAAGAGAGTACCAACACGCAAGCATCGGATTCCATTAGAACTCCGAATTTAAGCGTGCTTGGGCGAGAATAGTACCAAGATGGGTGATCTCCTGGAAAGTCCTTGTGTTGCACGCCTTAGGTTGGGGGTTCTCTGAAACAGCCTCCCTTCAGGGTACCCTGAAGGGGGAAGGCTGCGTACATCCACTCCCCCCGGATCCTGCTTATGCGGGAGTCCTTGGGGCACTGGGAATGTTGCCTTTTTTATAGTTAGAATATTTTTCAACTAAAATAAAGATAACTGGGAGATTTATCTTAATATCAACAATCCAATTTAACAAAATACCATAAAAATAATATATTTCTAAAATCACTACTTATCGTGTTATTGCTGCATCAGTCTACACATAAAAGAAAAGTGAACTTGGAAGCATGTGTTCTTACTGCCTATGTGTATGGCACGGTGCATAAATTGTCAGCATTCCTTTGGAGTACATTCTGATTGCAGTTAATTGTTTTGCAGATAAATAGAAAGATGGAATTTGTATTTGCTAGTCACAGTTTCGATGTGTGGGAGAGCTGGACGTTAGAAGGGCCTTTGGAGGAATGCAGGCTGGTTAATTGTAGAAATCCCTTGGTAAGTTCCCTAATGTTAAGGTTCCGCTTGTTTTCTGTCTCAATTCTATTATTTTTTTTTGCATAACTTCGTAGCAACACCTACAAATACGGAAAATGTTTCCTCAATTGAGGGGAGCTTGACTTCTGCTCAACCAAAAGCAAAAACATTTTGCCTTGTAGAGGAGAAAACCGTTTTTCGTCGTAATCTCATATCACATGCTTCATTTCTACCTAATCTTGTCCAAGCATGAACCACATATAAAGTTGTAGAATCAAACCATTTTCCTTAGATAGAAGGACTAGAATTTTTAATAAAAAATATTTATAATTGAAAATATTTGTAAAGATAAATTTTTTCTAAGGAAATTGTTTTCGGTTGAATGAAACGGAACCCAACTGTAATTACTTTGTCTCAACCTAGAATAATCAAATATTCTTTATTAGGGATGTAGAGCTTGTGCTTGTCAAGCTCGAGGCTCAGGTTGCCAACATTTTCCTCATCTTGAGCTTGGCTTGAACCACACTAAACCTGGAGACTTCTAGCTTGAGCCTTGCTTGGCTTGGTTAAGCACACACTTAACATGCTAGCTTCAAACAGGCTTGAACTTGGATTGTTTAGGCACATTAGGCTCATAACTTGGTTTCAGGTTGGATATTGGCTTGGTTAGATTGCAAGGCACTAAACCCAAGCTTTATAAGGCCCAGGATAGTCATCACTTAGCTAAACCACCCTGTTTGACCCGTTTCAACTCAGCTTGAGTCCAAAATGAGCCAATCCTTTCAAGCTAAAAAACAAGCTAGCACGGGCTCATTTACACCTCCATACTTTATCATCACTTCGTCATTTTCAATGTGGATTGGAGACATTTAGATGGCGATATGATTAAGGCTGCTAATTTGAACATTCTCCTATAAGGAAAATGTTATCCTTTTAACCAAATGGAGCCTACATCAAAATTCCCAGACTCAGGCTCTGTTTTCGGTCACATTTCTACAGCTCCATTAGATGAATGAGTAGCAATCCTTACTTGAACATAAAATGTTTTCCTCCATAAAGCGATAGTTTGACATCCCCTCAAAGGAATGACGTTTTCTGTCGTATATTACGTGTTATATCTTACTTCAACCTCAACTTGATCAAGCATGAATTCTGTGTAAACATCGATAATGAAATTATTTTCCTAAGCTAAACAAAAAAAACTTGTAACAAAAGAATATTTATCAATTAAAGTATTCCCATAAGAAAATGTTTTCCTTCAATCCCAAATGATTCCGTAGTTTGGATTTTTACCATTCTTGTATTGTTGTGGTGATCAGGCGGTATTGGATGTGAGGATTGAAGTGCTGGCAACAGTGGGAGAGGATGATGGGGTTTTGAGGTGGCTTGATTAAACTGCTTGCAATTTTCCCGTCTCTTATAGGTTTGTCATACTTTACACCATCTTGTACCATCTTTTTCGTTTTGTTTGTCTTTAATCTCGGTCTGCCTGTATTTTGCTCATTGTGTGAGGTCTTGGCAGTTGGCGTAGTGGTAACTACCTATTTCCACTAATGGTGGGTGGAAACATTCTTGTATTTCATTTGGAATTGGAATGCACAGGGCAATTTTATATATTAGGTAAGCGAGTTTGACGATAAGAGGTTTGAATTTAAACTCACGGAATTGGATGAAATTGGACTGTTTATACCTGAAATTGGAATTAGATTGTGGAATTGTAATTCTAATACCAATTCTTGTGTAATTGTATTTCCAATTTTAATTTGTGGAACAGGAATTGGGATGTAGTTGAAATTATATTGTTTGATTAATTAAGGAAATTCTTGATCGGAATTATAATTCTACAATAGTTTGAGTCATCAAGGGTTTGAGGTTAATCAAGACGGGGTGTTTCGAGATTTGGGTTAGTTAGGATCAGGCTTTGGTCAAGCAAAATCACTTTGTGTTCAAATTATCATTAATTTTGGGTAAAATCTGGGTTGAGGTTTAGATGCATTGAATCATATGGGGTTTGAGTCATCTCGGATTTGGGATTAACTGGGTGGGTTGGTTTTATGATTCAAGCTAGAAAGGATTGGGTTTTAGTTGATTCAGGTCATTTTGAGTTGGAATCATCTTGATTTTGGGTCCATCAAGTTGCAGCATTTTAAATTTCAGGTTATCCAAAATTGGGTCTTAGACAAAGAAAGAGCTATGTTGGGTTATTTTGTGTTTGAGTCATGTTCGATTTTAGTTAATAAAGTTGGGTCAATTTCAACTCGAGTTCAACTTGGTTACTTTGCATTAAAGGGAATTAGGTTCATTTTTTAATTTGAATTATCTCACGTTGTAGGTCAATTGAGGTTGGGTCACTTTGAACCATGAATTAAATCAAGTTGGATCATTCCATTCAAGTCATTCGAGTTAGGTGATTTGAGTTTAGGTTAAATTCAGGTCTTGTCGCGTCCTTTAATTTCAAATCATCTTGGGTTTTGGATTAATTAAGTGGGATTATTTTGGGTTTTTGATCAGTAGAGTAAATATAGAATTGCTATACCTTTTCCCACCATAAGGAAACATAATGTATGATTTTTAACTAAAATATAATTCTATAAATTGAACTGTAGAATTGTAATTCTAACAAGTGAAGCAAATAATAGAATTGAAATTTTAGACTTTAGCCATACTTGTAACCTCAATATCAAACTCCAATTCTACGGCCAAAAGGGACTTAGTCCTGTTTGGTGCATGGAATTAGGATTAAAATAGAGTTCCAATTCTGTTATTTGTTTTACCTGTTAGAGTTGGAATTATAATTTCACTTCCCAATTTTATATAATTGGATTTTAACTGAAAATTATACATTACAATTCTATTCCCAAATTCTAAAGGAATTGCCCATTTCTTATCAATTCCACTAATCTGAAGCCCTATGTTTAATTAACCCAAACACGACATGACTTAAAACTGAAAGATTTAGGCATAACCTAAATGTGATCTAAGCATCAAAATCACCTAACTCAAATGACCGGAACTTGAAATGATTCGAATCAACATGACTCAAAAGTTCAGAGCGACCAACCAGGTTGACCTAAAGCTCGAGATGAAGTTACTCTCAACTTGATTGTGACTTAACCAAGCTGAGTCCAAAGTCCAAATGACCTGACCAAATGGACTTGCAACCTAATATGATCCAAAGCCAAAACGATCCGACCCATCTCATAGTTACCCAAATTTGACTTGACCCAATATTACTAGAAATTTAAAATGATTTAACTCATTTGACCCAAAATTAAGATGACATGAGTTTGAAATGACTTAAATCACTCAAAACTACCTATTCTGGCATAAATCCTAAAAACATCTAACTCAATTAATTGAAAAGCTGAGATGATATTCAACACGATTAAAACTCGGCCCGATTTGACTCGAACTCAAAGTGATTCGACCCAACCAAAATTTGACCCTAGTTAATTCAAACTCGAAATGCTCCAATTCGATTGACCCAAAAACCTTGACTTGAATCCTTGAACTAATTCTCACATTCAACAACAACAAACCCAGTGCCTCTAAGGGCTCCCACCTAAGCAGGGTCTGGGGGAATAGATTTACGCAGCCTTCCCCCTTTAGAGGGTTACCCTAAAGAAAGGCTGTTTCCGAGGACCCCCAACCTGAGAAGCAGAACCTGGTAGCAGGAGAGTAACAGATGAGTAGGGCACACACATGGCAAGCAAAACAACAAACATACCAACATAAAGCAAGCCACATCAGCAGAAATCAAAGATAAGGTAGCGATAGGGATAGGAATAGAGTTAAAGATAAAGATGAAGATATGATAGAGATACGTAGGCAAGCGGCAGCTCCTGAAGCTAGTACACCACTTACATGCGCCAGCAGGATGACAAGGCCTAGCACTAGTAAGCTCGACTACCCTACTCCAGCTGGAGCCTCTATTACCCCTATGCTAGCCCTCCATTGGGCCCTATCTACGGCCATCTCCTCCCGAAGGTTTAGGTCGGTGAGGTTTTGTCGGATCGTCTCCATCCATCTCTTCTTCGGCCTGCCTCTTCCTTTTTTGCCTAGTGTAGTAAGGGGTTGTTCGCATCTCCTTACTGGAGCATTGTCCGGTCTCCTTATGACATGTCCGAACCACCTCAAACGTTGCTCTCTCAATTTATCTTCAATGGAGGCTACGCCCAATTTGCCTCTTATGACGTCGTTTCTGATCCTATCCTTCCTTGTGTGTCCGCACATCCACCTCAGCATTCGCATATCCGCCACCTTCATCTTCTGTGTATGTTGAATTCTCACATTCAATGCATTTAATTAATCAAATAATAAAATTTTAATTCTGCCAAAATTAGAATAACAATTCATGGTCCAATTCTAATTTCGTATGCTAGACAAAGCCTAACAGTATTTGAACTACTAGACCAATCGCTATTCTTTGTGGACAAACTTGCGTCCATATTTTCTTGTGCAATACTAATCAGTGTTTTGGATTATAGTATATACTTTTGGAAAATAATGGTGAATTTATCACCTCATATTAACGTCTATAGTTTGCTATAAGATCTATACTTTTTGGCTTCATACACCTATAAAAAAAAAAAAGGAAGTCGTTATTATTTGCGCAAAAATTATTATTATTAAAATAATTATATGACTTATAAATAATAAGAGATATAAAATTGCTTTAAAAACTATGAATTTTACTCTACTAATAATAATTTTATTGTAATAATAATAATAATAACATATTATTAAATTTTTTATAAAAGTTTCTCACATTGCACGTGATACGGGCCAGTTTGCTGGTGTTTAAAAGTTGCTGTTTCCCACCACCATTATTTTGAATTTTAAATTCCTCCTTGTGGATAAGGCCGGACGTCAAAATAAATGCCCTTTCCGCCAACTTCCCACTTTAATAAGAAAATTTATCATTTAGGTGAAATTTGAATATTTATTATTTAAATATTTAAATATTTTAATATAAATAAATCTAACATGTACTTAAAGGGCACAGGTTTGAGAGAGGGAGAGAGGAAAAAAATTACCCTCTCTCTCTTAGTCAATCACTCTCTCTCTCACAATCCTAGTTAGCCTCACCCTTTTAAAATTTTATTATTTAAGTATCCTATGTTTAAAATTGGTGAATTTTATCAAAATTTGTTCAATTTTTACTATAAATTGGGAGCATTGTACATAATTTCAATAATATATATCAGTCATAACAATATTTTCACCCAAAATCTAGCGGAAAAAATTTTATTGAATTATGATAGAAGCTATCTATATATTAGTAAAATAAATGTGTCATGTTAGTATTTTATGACAAAAGATTATAAAATTATAATAAAGAACACATATATATTGTTATAATTATATTTCATGTTAGCAATTTCTAATAAAAATTTATCAGAATTTTGGAAAATATACCTAACCGATAAAATTCTTAAATTTCGAAATACCTGAGTGAACAAATTTATAAATAAGGGTGCCTAACTATATATATCCAAACGTTAGGATATTTATATAATAAATTTTAAAACTTGGAGTACCTGAATGATAAATTCCCGTTTAATAATTATGTTGATGTTCAATATTCATAAACCGCAAGTAAACACATGATGGATTGAGTTTTTTTGCAAGGTTGGAATAAGGCTTTATTTTGACTAGTTTTCCTGTCAATCTCTCTCCAACTCTGTCATGGTTCGTCGTCTTCTCCTACACCGAGCTCGTCTCTCCTAGTGCTGATATAGCCATGTAGTGCATGTTTTTATTCCTTTGTGCTTGTTAGTTGTTTTTGCCTTGCTTTCTTATTTTTTTGGGTGTCTACTGTTTTGTGTTTCTTGTTCCTAGTTTATTTGGGTTCTTTTAGGCTCACTTGCTCAAGTCACATGTTATGTATAATTATAAACCAAAAAAAAAAAAGAAGAGTAAACACATGGATGGATAGTTTACAAATTCTATTCAAATAAGCAAAAAGGATCACAAAAGCATCAACTAGGAGGGGTTTTAAAGACCTGTTTGGAAGTCCTTATTTTAGGGGAGGGGGGAAATTTCTAAAAAAGTATTTTTCTGAAATTTGTCTATCCATGGTTAAGCGCTTGTTTGGCCAATTTCATTCTTAAAAAAACGTGCTTTTTAAGCTTTTTTTTTTAAGGATCTTAGGATGCCTTGTTAGGAAAGAAAAATGCTCGTGAATAGAAGTAAAAATTGGCCTGTTTGCTTTTGTGCAAAAGTTATTTTACTGTTAAGTAGAAGCAGTAAAATAATACTTGCCCACTAAAAAAGAAATAAAAAGAAATGAAATATGTTCCAAGTAAAATACTCCTATTAAAAATATATTTGCAAACATATTCCTGAAAAATAGTTTTTTCATAGCTTGAACCTTTCCATTGAGCTCTTGGAGTTAGACATAAACCTTTTTTCTACACTACGATAGAATAAAAAAGCTCCAAAATACATATCTTAATGCCTTTTATAGCTTGCTAACACACCAAGAGGCACCTACTGGTATTTCTAAATCCTATGGGATTTGAATACAACAACAACAACAATCTCAATGGCATAAGGGCTCCCGTTAGATCAGGGTTGGGGGGGGGGGGGGGGGTATGCAGCTTTACTCCTTCAGGGTACGACCCTAAAGGGAGGTTGTATCTGAGGGTTCCAATCCTAAAAAGCGTAAAAGCAAATGAAACAATAAAGCAACAAAGCAACAAGTAGCAAATCACAAATCAACAATGCAACAAAACAACGATAGAGCAACAATAAAACACACCAGCAACAAGCAACAATCAAAAATAGCAAACATGTAAGCATAGGGATGCTATGGACTAGCTTCGTTGTGCTCCTCTATCCCAAACTGCTATATCAGCTACATCTATTCTGAGCTACCACTCAACTATATCTAAGGCTATGTCCTCATTTATGTTTAGATGAGTGAGGTCATGTCTAATCATCTCCAACCAGCTCATCTTTAGCCTGCCTCTACCTTTTCTCCCGAGTGTAGTACAGAGTGGTTCGCATCCCTGACACAGCAATGGTCAGTCTCCTCCAAACAAATGCCCAAAATCCTATAGATGTTGCTCCCTCAACTTATCCTCAGTTGAGGTTACGCCCAATTTGCTTCTTATAACATCATTTCTAATTACATCTTTTCTTGTGTGTCCACACATCTATAGCAACATTCTTAACTCTGTTAACTTCAACTTTTGCATGTTTTGTTGTTTAATTAGCCAACATTCCACCCCGTATAATATAGTCGGTCTCATTAAGTTTTATGTAAATATGAATAAATATGCCAATATTTATATATGAGATCACTAAATTTTTGGTCCACTAGTAAGATATAATCAAATTATGATATAGAATGACATGTTATAAATTCAAATTTCTTCTCCCTCAACTTGTATTAGGAAAGGAAGCGAACAGGGTCGGGCAAAACTCCAAGCGACTCAAACAACCGTTTAGGATCCCCATGTTTTAGGAGCTTTAAAATTTTCAGAATTGTGATTTTTAAAGTATCAATTGTTAATATTAATAAATTTTACAATTAAAATTTTTATAATTTATTATATATTAGGGATCTCATTTAAAATTTTTGCTTAGGACCTCAAAAATGTCAAAACTGACCCTTCTTTAAATGTATATTTCAAATCATGGTATAATAATAACAAACTAGCCGGTAAGGTAGACTCCGACAGTTTCTCCAATATGTGTGTGCCAAAATTGATAACTTTAGTATTAAATAATTATTTTTGAGTGATGTTACTTTTAAAATAATTTTTATTAATATCAAGGCAATTTCAACATGATAAGAATTCGAAAGTCTTTGTAGTTGGCTTGATGTTAACAAAAATTATCCTAACAATACCACTAGCTATGTTTTTACCAAATTAATAAATTTTATTTATATCTTTTAATATATGCAATGTGATATTTGATATGAACAAATTAGAAGAGCATTAAAAATTTTATGCCTTCACGAGCATAGGGTTCATTTACCAACCATTAAGGCAATGGATCTCATTAGAATTTCAAAGTTAAGCGTGCTTGGGCGAGAGTAGTACCAGGATGAGTGACCTCTTAGGAAGTCCTCATGTTGCCAACCCTATAAGGTTGGGGGTCCTCGGAAACAATCTCTCGGCAGGGTTACACCCTGAAGGGGTAAGCCTACGTACATCAACCCCTCCCGGACCCCGTTTATGCGGGAGCCCTTGAGGCACTGGGTCTGTTATTATTGTTGTTGTTGTTGTAAATACTAAAGCATAGTACAACTATGGCTTTAATAGTTTTCTATAACATTTGTCATTAACATATTGTTAGAATATTGTATTATCTCAAAATTAATATTAGTTGATATAATTTAGATTTGATTTGAGTGATATGTGATTCATATTGGATTATCTAAATAAGTTTGATTTGATTTAATTTGATATTTTCAATCATATTATATTTAAGAAACCCATTATAAAGAGGGCTTAAGGTTGAAGGTTGAGAAGTGTGGAGGTAAAATAGAAGAAAAATGTGTGATTTTGAGGGATTTGTAAAGGAATGCCCCGGGGGCACAACATCACAGGGAGAGATGCTTTGAGAAGTATTTTGGATGATCGGTATTTTATAAGAGTTTGTGAGTTCCTTTATCCAAGCTATGTTGTGAGCGAGTTAATGACTCACCATGTAGTAGCTATATTGAGGAGGGTTGATGACTCGTAATGCAGTAGTTGCATTGAAGAAAGTTGGTGGCTCGCCATGCGGAAGTTACATTGAAGTGGGTTGGTGGCTCGCCATGCAAAAGTTACATTGAGAAGAATTGACTTGTGCAGCAGTTATACTTTGAGAAGTGTAAAAAATGCAAGAATGAATTATATACTTGCAAGACAGTGGAAGAGAAGGGAGAAACGATATTTGATTTGAATGATTACATACACCAAGAGACTAGCCATTTATACAAAGCTAGAGGAAAGGGAAAAGGCTTAGGAAAAAAATAACTAACGAGCACTAACTATTCTAGCCTACGTAATAGCACATTGATGGGAAAATGAGGCCGTTGATGGCCGGTTACAAGGGAGGAGAAGAGATTATTCCTCCTAATAAATACAAGATGTTAAGGAATATGCTATGTATAGAATAAAAAATACATGTAAAAAATATGAATATAAAATACATGAAAATGCTGGAATTCTATAAGAGGGTTTGTGAGTTGTTGAATTCTATATGTTTTTAATTATATTTGTTTTATTTTTAATTGTATTTGGTTTTAATGTAATAGAATAAATTAGATCTAGATTTAATTTAGGGTAGTAAATTTGGGTCTTTATTTCTCCCTTGCTTTCCTCTTGTAACCGGCACTCATGGTTGATTTGCCCCCATGAATGCCCTCTTCAATTCTTCATTTTTTCTAGATCTAGATCTACATTGATGTAATTAGCCTAGGATTCTTTTAGTCTTGCATCTTTTCATTTGCCTTGTTGTAAATTATAAATAGGCTAGTATTGTTGTTTATTTGAATTATCTAAAAGATTATTCTCTCATTCCAAGTGTTCTATATTGTTTAAGTTACATTGTTTGTCATTTTTCTACATGGTATCAAAGCGGGATTAGATCAAAGTCGTCGCTCGTGTTCCCTAGTCGTGCCTCACTGTAAGCCAAACATCTTGAAATTTTCATATTTCTTGTTTTATTAGTGTTATTTTACGCGTCTTAAAATGAATAACGAAAATTCATGTGAAGTTTCTAACCAAATCGTTGCGCCGGTTGTAGTTTCAGGGGGAGTTCTTGATGTGAACTCACCTTATTATCTTCACCCCTCGGATCATCCGGGGCTTGTTTTCGTGCAAGATTTTTTAACCGGCTCTAATTTCCCGGCTTGGAGGCGCTCTATTTTTAAGGTCTTTAAGGCCAAACGTAAAATTGGTTTTCTTGATGGTAGTATCAAGAAACCAGAGGAAGATTCTCCAGATTTTGAAAATTGGAGTGCCTGTGACTCCATGGTTTCTTCTTGGCTATCCAATTCGGTTTCTAAAGAAATCAATGCAAGTATTGCGTATTTTGAATCTGCGCTTGACTTTTGGCTAGACTTGAATGAACATTTTTTCCAAGGAAATGTACCGCGGATTTATGAAATTAAGCGTGAGATTTCACACTTAAGACAAGATAATATGTCAATGTTTGACTATTTCACCAAGTTAAGGTCCCTATGGGACGAACTTTACACTCTTGTGGCTGTTCCCCCTTGTACTTGTGGCTCGGGGCAAGCTTTCGCGGCCATAAGAGACATGGAAAGGTTGCTTGATTTGTTGATGGGTTTGGATCCTTCCTTTTCTACCATAAGGTCCCAACTCATGAACACCAAGCCACTTCTCAATGTGTCCAATGCTTATGCTACCTTGTGTCAGGAAGAGAAGCAACAGAGTGTTGCCTCAGGTAGCGTTGTTAACCCTGAAGCTACGGCTCTCGTAGTGAAAGGGAATGTTGGGGGAGATTTGCCCAATTTCAATGGGCAAACTCCCAAACGCAATAATCGATTGTCTTGTTCCCATTGCAAAAGAAGGGTCACACAAAGGACCGTTGCTACGAGCTCATAGGACACCCAGCAGGATGGAAGAACCGGAGCAGCGGCCGCTACTGCGCAGCCAGCAGCACAGCCGGCGCCGCGCCACCAGCAACATCTGTTGCTGCCAGCGCCGACTGCTCCAGGAACACCAGCAGCACAGCCTCCGCAGTACGATAGCCCGATTGTGGGGTTGTCGGCGTCTCAGTATCAGCAGCTGTTGTCTGTACTCAGTGCCGAGGGAAGTTCTCCTTGTGTCAACATGTTAGGTCAGGCTTTGTTTAATTATGTTTGGATCATTGACACGGGTGCCTCCTACCATATGGTTTGCTCAGACTTTGTTTTAGAAAGTGTCGAGTTAACACCAAGGTCAAACCGGTTAGACTTCCGAATGGGAATTCTTTGTCAGTTTCGCACATAGGACGTGCCACCTTTTCTAGCAACCTTACTCTTGAAAATGTTTTATGCATTCTAGGTTTTCAGTGCAATCTCCTTTCAATTAGCAAGTTGACTAGAGATAGGAATTGCGCATTGACTTTTATTTCAAATTGTTGTGTTATATAGGACCTACCATCGAGGAAGCTGATTGGAGTGGGTAGACAACGAGATGGGCTACACCTTTTGGAGGGGTTGGTTGCGCCTTCGGTTACGCACGTGTTGGTTCCTGCAGAAAGGTCTTTGTTATGGCATCGTAGAATGGGGCATGTCCCGTTTAATAAATTGTCGAAAGTTTTGAATTTGGATTTTGGTACTTCTTTTGATGTTGTTTTTGATTCTTGCCATCGGGCAAAACAGACTCGTTTACCTTTCCTGTTTCTCTTAGCAAGACTGGGCAATGTTTTGAATTGATTCATTGTGATATTTGGGGTCCGTATCGTACTTTGTCCATGACTGGTGCTCGTTTCTTTCTTACCATCGTTGATGATTATAGCACGTGTACTGGGGTTTATTTAATGAGAGATAAGTTTCAATCTCATAGAATTCTTATGGATTTTTGTCAAGTTGTACAAACTTACTACAATAAATGTGTAAAGCAAGTAAGGAGCGATAATGGTGCGGAGTTTCTTTTTGGTCCTTTACTCAGTTTCTATGCAGGGAAAGGGATTCAAGTACAAAATTCATGCACCGACACACCGCAACAAAATGGGGTTGTAGAAAGAAAACACAGACATCTTCTTGAGGTGGCTTGGGCCCTTCGGTTTGAAGCAAGTCTTCCTATTCAATTTTGGAGAGAATGTGTCCTAACACAACGATTAGAAAACCGGAGTCCCTATGAGGTATTACTTGGAAAAGCACCCTCTTTTGGTCATTTACGTGTCTTTGGGTCTTTATGCTATGTTCATCATAAGGATCGTAACAAGGATAAATTTGGTAACCGTGCAAATAAATGTGTTTTCATTAGGTATCCACATGGAAAAAAAGGGTATAAGGTTTTTGATTTAGATAACAAGAAGATGATTGTTTCACGTGATGTAATTTTCTATGAAGACATATTTCCTTATCTTGAGAAGAAAGAGCAAAGGAATGATGATAATGAAATTGATTTAATACGGTATGTGGATGACAAAATGAGTGGGGGGACACAGGTACAAGAGGCACCGGTGGTGGCCGAACCACCACCGGATGCAATAGACCTGTCGGTGGCTATACCACCAACAGGGACTGGTGCTGCAGCACCAGGACAAGGGCTTGACAGCCCCCAGCAGCGCACGCAGGAGGATGGATCAGGAAGGCCGGGTCGGGTTCGCTCAATGCCGGTAAAATACCAAGATTATATAGTGGATGTTCCTTCGTCTATAGCCCATCCTCGTGCTACCGCTTCTTCAGCCGACTCAGGTATGGTTTATCCTTTGTCAAATTTTGTGTCTAATGCGCGGTTCTCTAACTCACATTCATCTTTGCTTAAAGCCATCACCTCGGGTGATGAGCCACGAAATTTCTCTCAAGCAGTTGAACACAAACATTGGAGAGAGGCTATGGAGAAGGAGATTTCGGCTCTAGACCAAAATAAGACATGGACATTGGAGGAGTTATGTGCCGGGAAGCGAGCCATAGACTCCAAGTGGGTCTACAAGATAAAGTACTAGTCAGACGGTACCATTGAGCGTTACAAGGCACGGTTGGTTGCCAAGGGTTATACTCAAGTCGAAGGTATCGATTATCATGACACTTTTGCTCCCGTTGCTAAACTTGTCACAGTTAGATGCGTTCTTGCAGTTGCAGCCGCTAGGGATTGGGTTATACATCAGTTAGATGTAAACAATGCCTTTTTACATGGTGACTTAGATGAGGAAGTTTATATGAAACTTCCTCCAGGGTTTGAAAAGCAACATCAGGGTAAAGTCTGTCGGTTACGCAAATCCCTTTATGGCCTTAAACAAGCTTCTCGTAACTGGAATCAAAAGTTTGTGTCATTCTTGGTTGCCATTGGTTTTACACAATCCAAGTCGGATTACTGTTTGTTTACATATGTTCGTGGACCAGTCTTCACTAGTGTATTGGTGTATGTTGATGATGTCATCGTAACTGGAAATAATGTGAATCACATAGAAGAGGTCAAGTCCAAACTCGATAAACAGTTTGGAATAAAGAACTTAGGGCCCATTAAATATTTTCTTGGAATAGAGATTGCTCGTACTAAAGATGGAATAGCTTTGAGTCAAAGAAAATATGCCCTTGACATTTTGAGTGAGACGGGCCTTTTAGGTGCAAAACCTACTTCCACTCCCATAGTTCAAAACCATCGTTTAGTTGATGGGGAAGGGGACCGTGTAAAGGATCCAGGACAGTATCGTCGAATAGTAGGGAGACTCCTTTACCTAACCATTACTCGACCCGACATTTGTTATGCAGTTAAAATCCTTAGTCAGTTTATGCATGAACCCCGAGTATCACACTTAGAAGTGGCCTACCGAGTTCTTCGCTATGTTAAGGGAACACCGGGTCAGGGTATCTTTCTGCCACATGCATGTGATTTATCTCTTCGTGCTTATTGTGATGCTGACTGGGCAGGTTGCCCTACTTCTAGACGTTCTACTACTGGTTTTGTGGTATTTTTGGGAGATTCCCCGGTATCATGGCATTCTAAGAAGCAATCCGTTGTCTCTCGTTCTTCCGCTGAAGCAGAGTATCGAGCCATGGCTACGGTTACTGGTGAGTTAGTATGGTTGAGGCGCATATTACGTGATCTCCAAGTTTGCACTAACCACCCTGCCATATTATTTTATGATAATCAGGTGGCCCTTCATATCGCTTCTAACTCGGTGTTTCATGAGAGAACGAAGCACATAGAGATTGATTGTCATTTTGTTCGTGAAAAGTTGTTAGCAAAAGAAATTTCCACTTCTTTTGTTAGGTCTACAAGTCAAGTGGCGGATGTCTTCACCAAGGCACTCGGTTTATCCTCGTTCTCCGCTCTTCTCTGCAAGTTGGGCATTGTTAACCTCCATACTCCAACTTGAGAGGGAGTGTTGAATTCTATATATTTTTAATTATATTTGTTTTATTTTTAATTGTATTTGGTTTTAATGTAATAGAATAAATTAGATATAGATTTAATTTAGGGTAGTAAATTTGGGTCTTTATTTCTCCCTTGCTTTCCTCTTGTAACCGGCACTCATGGTTGATTTTCTCGCATGAATGCCCTCTTCAATTCTTCATTTTTTCTAGATCTAGATCTACATTGATGTAATTAGCCTAGGATTCTTTTAGTCTTGCATCTTTTCATTTGCCTTGTTGTACATTATAAATAGGCTAGTATTGTTGTTTATTTGAATTATCCAAAAGATTATTCTCTGATTTCAAGTGTTCTACATTGTTTAAGTTACATTGTTTGTCATTTTTCTACATGACTTACCATGCAATAGTCATATTGATTGTTGACAATGATGATTGTATATGAAGTTGGGGTTATAATTAGAGATTGTAATCCGTAATTTCATAGTAGATGAGATACCCGTTTGGGTCTCATAGTTTTTCCCTCTAGTTGAGAGGGTTTCTATATAAATATCAGTGTTACTTGATGTTTTTTGTTTCCATTGTGCTTGATTGTGTGAATTTTACCAACACATATATCTTTAAAAAAAAAAAGTTATTTACCATTGTATTTTTCATTTTGCCATCATCTTATCTGAAATTCGACTCGTTTAAGTAGACTCGATAAGCTTAAAGAGCCAAATTGAAACGGAGGGTATTCAACTCGTTAATGTTCGCAAATAATTTTAAAAAGCTATCAAGTACAGTCAAGTAATAAAACACACTAAGTCTTATCAAACCGAGTTTGAACAACGGTTCCAAAGCTCGATATACTCAACTTTAACTCAAACTTGATAAAGCCTTTTGAGCTCGAACTTAAATAAGGGGTGTTTCGCTCAACTCAATTTGTTTAAATCCCTAACTAATTGTACTCATTCAGTGCCCTCAAATAGGAGGGCAAGGATTCCAAGCATTTGTTTTTAATTAATGCACTTTGACTTGGGACTAGGCATGGCAATGGGGGGTGGGGACGGGGGGTGCCTCCTCCGTACTCATACCTACTATCCAAAGTCATATTTATATCCACCCCATTACCCGCCTCGAGTATAAAATGGATACTCATACCCACTTGATGGGTTCAATCTCATACTCATACCCGCCCCATTAACTGAGGTGTCCAAACAGGTATTCATTAACCGCTCCGCCCACTCCATACCCGCCTAATATGGTTACTAAATAATTATCTATACCCACTTATATTAATTATTTAATACTATTTTTTAGAATTATATTTTATTTTGCTATAATATTGATAGATCATTTAAATAATTAAATTTAACTATAAATGTTTTAATTTGAAAGTCAATGAGATAAAAATTAGAGCAAGTATTATGGATATAAGGCTGGGTGGGGCAGGTATAATATTATACCCATACCCGCCTGATATACATGGCAGGTATACCCACTTGTGCACAACTTGTACCCGCTACCTATTGGATACCCGTAAGTAACAAGTTTTATCCGTCTTATTACCATTCTAACTTGAGTTATTTAGAAAAATGTCCTAATTTGAAAAAAAAAAAATTAAAAAGTAACCATTTCACAAAATTATTTAGCAAAATGACCTACTTTATCAAAAAAAGTAGGGGGTGCCATTTGAAATGACTCCTCCTTAAGGAAGGAGCTATTTTAAGGAGGAGCCATTTGAAATAACTCATTCCTTTTTCTTACAAACATACCTCCATCTTCTGTGAAAACACAAAACAAAACAAATAAATATTATATAATGAATGTTAAAATATATAAAAATGATCAATATAAATGAATAGTATAAATTACGATACAAATTGTGACGTGAATCTAAGACTAGGTTCACTATCATCTTCAGACGAGGTTGTAAACACCCGATGAATCGAAAAATTGCATTGTAGAGGACGTTCGCGTCGACTTCCAAGTCCACTTTCTTCCACACAATTTAATGACTGGTAGTCAACACCTTGTTAGAGAATCCGATGAAATCGGTGTTCCTCACCGGCAGCATCTTGTACGCTATTATAACATATAAACCAATTAGTGGAGACATACTGTACAGTATGGCCAGCACTACTGATGGCAGCTTGTACAGGGGAGTTCACAGTCTCATTCGAAGATGATAGTGAACCTAGTAGTAGATCCACATCACGATTTGTACTATAATTTATACTATTTATTTTTATTAATTATTTTTATATATTTTGATATTTATTATAGAATATTTGTTTATTTATTTTTGTATTTTCACGAGAGGTGGAGGTATATTTGTAAGAATAAGGAGCCATTTCGAAGGAGGAGGAGCCATTTGAAATGGCACCTCCCTTTGTTGTTACTAGGGGCATATTTGAGTTGAGCCAAGCCCGAGCCTGCCAGGCTTGAGGCTCGGCTCATTTGCATTAAGCTTGGCTTGGGTTCGACTCGAAGCTCGTCGAGCTTGGAAAGTTCAAGCTCGAGCTCAGCTTGTGAAAAGCTCAGGCTCGGCTCAGCTTGACTCGATCTAAGCTTGGCGAGCTCGAATTAAACTTGCAATATTTGGGCTCATTTAAGCTCAATCTAGGCTCGTTCGGGATTGGCTCATTTACGCTCAAATTTGACTTAATTGGTCATATTTAATTAAAAATGTTATATTAAGGAAAGCTTGTTTAGGCTCGCGAGCTTACGAGCTCAAGCTCGAAGCAAGCCAAAGCTGGCTTGGCTCATTGATGCAACTATTAGGGTTGTATCCAAGAATTAGGATTAGGATTAGGGTAAATTAAAGAAAAAGTAGAGCTAGATGAGAGAAAGAAAGAGATTAGAAGGAGATGAGAGAGAGATTAGGGTTAGAAGAGACAGAAGAGAGAGAGAGAGAGAGAGAGAGAGAAAGAGAGCATAGAAGATTGTTTGATTCTTGTTATTCTTCATATGATCAATTACCCCATTATTTATAGTAATTGTAACTAACTAAGTCCAACTGCTTGACTACTAATTACTAATTTGTTCTAATTACTAATCCTAACAACCATACTACTATCTATTACATAACTCTTTTACTTGTATCATTCATTTACACCCCTAGTCGTTACAAGGAGGAGCCATTTCAAATAGAACCTTCCTACTTTTTTTTAATAAAGTAGGTTATTTTGCTAAATAATTTTGTAAAGATGTTACTTTAAAAAAAAAACTTTCAAATTAGGACATTTAGCTAAATAACAACAAAAGTCCCATTTTGGTCACCAAAGTGACCAAAAATGGACAAATTAGTCACTCAACTCTTAAAAAATGTTCCATTTAGTCATTTAAGTCATTTAAAATTGAAAAAATTAGTCACCCAACTCAAATTTTAGAAGATTTGGCTACTCAACTCTTAATTAAAATCTCATTTAGTCACCCAAGTAGTTTAAAATGGACAAGTTGATCACCCAAATTAAATTTTAGAAAACTCTATTATCCAACTTAAAAAAAATCTATTTTGATCACTTACGTAATTTTAAAATGATAAAATTAATCGCTCAAATATAAAAATATCAAATTTAATACTTCTAAAAATTTTAATGACTTATATATTTTTAAATGATAAAATTTATTACCAAAGTGCAAAAATATAAAATATTTTTAATTTGAGCAGTAAAATTTATACGAGAAAATGAATTACAAAGATATGAATTTTTTTGAGCAGTTATGGCTACTTTAAATAATTTTTTGATAATATATATTGATATTCCAATATCTATAATCTTTTGCTAATTATTTTTTTTCGTGTGAAGGACATAAATACCCACATTTATAACAATATCAAAATATCAAAAAAAGATGAACTATAAACTATTAAACTATATCAATAAATTTTTGCTTTCACTAATCAACATTTTTTAAATAAAGTGGTTCCATTTTTACAATAAAATAGAGGTACATATCATCAAAAGATTTATGTGTTCATTCAAAATGGATTTTGAGGGGAATTTAATTTTTTTTATTAATTTGGAGGAAATTTTAATAAAGCATTAATTTAGATAAACATTTTAATTTTTTTTATTTTTTATAATTATAAGTATATTTAAATTATTTAATTTTTTGTTTAAAATGGTTTTTATATTTTATTTTATGATAAAATTAATTATTTATGTTTTAACTTTTACCCAATGTTAACGATTAAATAATGACTAATTTGATTATAAAATAAAAAATATACGACTATTTTGAAGAAAAAATAATGGATAAGCTTCAATAAAGTTACACAATTAGAGACCAATAAAATACATAATTCAAAAAATATGATTAAATTTGTTATTTTTTATTTAAGTAGTGAATTTAATTAATTTTAAATCACTTGGGTGACTAAATGTAATTTTTATTAGGAGTTGGGTGATCAAATCTTCTCAAATTTGAATTGGATAACTTACTTATCCAATTTTAAATGATCAAATAAAATATTTTTTAAAAATTAAATAACTGTATCTTTTAAATTTTAAATTAAATAACTAAATTATTTATTTTTGATCATTTTGTTGATTAAAATGGGACTTTAGTCGCTAAATAACCCATCTAACTTGGTATATCCGTTTGCTTTATACAGTTTTCCAAATCACGCCACGTGTCCCTTCGAAAATGACAATTTCACCCTTCTCTCTCAACATATATGGAGTCGGTTTAACCAATCATTGCAAAAACCCAAACTAGCAAATTCTCTCTCCCCTCCGTCTCCAAAACCTTGACTTGCCAGTTCCAGAAACCCCACAATTTTACACTTCCCGAGAAACATCAAATCAACACAAAATCAGAATACCCAATTCAAAAATTAGGGTTTCAGAGCACTCTTTATGGTGTCTTTGAATCCGAATCCACAAGGATCCTCCCTGGATCTCTCTGACATGAATCTGAATCCCTCGGCAGCACTGGCGGCAGGTAATTCAGTTAAAACAAGGATGGTTAGATCGCACTCTTAGAAGCTTAGCTTTTAGAGTATAAAATTAAGTTTGAGCCTTCATTCATTAATTAAAAGTTGGTTCCTTGATATGGTATGAAGTGACGGGTCGAATCTCAACAGGCCCTACTTTCAATATTAACGTGATTTAAGTATAAGATATGAGATGCGTCTGTGTAATATTCAGGCTTGAAGCCCAATGGACATTTGTCCGAGAGGGTAATTTAGGTTATAAAATCAAGTTTGAGCTTCACCCATCAGCTTTTACATTAACCAAGGTTGATAGCAGAAATTAAAAAGGAAATAGAGTGGAATTCAGAAAGCAGAAGAGAAGAGAATAGTAGGGAGAGAGATTACATTTCATGTTAATCTTTTTATCCATTAAAACCCTATTGCCCTATTGATAGAAATTGGGGAAGGGGACCACCAAGTAATATCCTAATTACATAATAAAAAGAAAAATTACGTTGATTATCATTAAAATAAAACTATGTAACTAAGTACTGGTTCATCACATGTCTGGCATGTAATTAATTTATTTTTCCTGCAGCAGAAGGTGGTGTTGCGGCTGCGGAGGATCCGATTAAGAAGATGAGGAAGCCGTACACAATTACGAAGTCGAGGGAGAGCTGGACTGAGCAAGAGCATGATAAGTTTCTAGAAGCGCTTCAATTGTAAGCTTTGGTCTTCTGATTTGTGATTTGATTAATAATTTGTGGTGGTGTATGTATATGTTTGTTTGATTTTTGGTGCTTTATGTGGAAACTTTTATGTGGGTTTGATTTTGGTTGGGTTATGATCATGAGATGGTGTTTATGACCGAAAAAAGAAATTATACCAATAGCTGAGGATAAGATATTCTAAAAAAATATAGTCATGCTAATGACATAAGGCCCTCTAATGCTGCTGTGGATCATATAAAACTATGTTGGTGAAGCCTTTAAAGCTCTTTGTCCAGAGAGCTTCTAAGAATACCACCTTCTCCCATAGGAAATGAATTGGCATATACTAGTCTTTAAAGATACGTAGCATTTCTTTTTAGCCAAATACAACAACAACAACAACAAACCCAGTGCCTCAAGGGCTCCCGCTCGCGCAGGGTCTGGGAGGGGAAGGATGTACGCAGTCTTACCCCATCAGGGTGAGACCCTGACGAGAGACTATTTCTGAGGTACCCCAACCTTTTATTTGATCCAATTAAGGATGGATGCATATACGCTTTGCAAGTAAGTAATCAATACATCACCAATGAATTAATCATATATGAGTTCCCAAATGAATTAATGGAATAAGCATGCAAGCATCTAAGTATGTGTACGCGTGAGAGCATACAAGCATGAAGGGGGGGTATACATGTGACATAGCGCCATCATAGTGGGGGTTAGAGCGTATAGAGAGTAGAGAGAGAGATCTTGTTGGATTGTCTACATGGAGAATGCACCTACACAGCTATATTAGTTAGAGTGCAATCATAGTGGGGGTTAGAGTGCAATCAATACACAAATGAGCCTGCCACAGTTTACTGATGCAGAATGCGCCTACACAGCTATATTAGTTAATCCTATAGTATTCCTCCACTAAGCTCAAACTAGGGCCGTTTCTTCTTTTAGGTTGGGGTAGGCGAGATCCTGTTGGATTGTCTACCTGGAGTTCTTCTTTATCTTCTTTGTCTCAAGTGGAGGATTAGATATCCCTATACGTAGATGTGCACATCTCCTGGCTAGCCTCTTCCTGTAATCGCAGCTGTCGAGGAGTCTCCACCCAACCCTAGGAGCCCTTGTTGCCAAACCATGTCGGGACACGGCCAGGCATTCTCTGTTATGAGAACGAGCCTACTATGTTATGATGCTCCTACTCAGCTACCTCTGGTACACCTATACCAATCCTCCACTGAGTTCTATCTAGGACCAACTCTTCATTCAGGTTGAGATATGCTAGGTCCCGTCGGATCGTCTCCATCCAACTCTTTTTAGGCCGGCCTCTCCCTCTCTTTCCATCTATAATATGGAGTTGTTCGCATCTCCTGACGGGGGCATCGGTGGGTATCCTCTTAACATGCCCAAACCACCGCAGCCGTTGCTCCCTCAGCTTGTCCTCTATCGGTGCGACGCCTACTTTACTTCTTATGACGTCATTTCTAATCCTGTCCTTCTTTGTGTGTCCACATATCCATCTTAACATCCTCATCTCCGCCACTTTCAACTTCTGCATGTGATGACACTTTACTGGCCAGCACTCTGCCCTGTACGTCATAGCGGGTCTCACCACCGTCTTGTAGTATTTACCCTTTGGCTTTAACGGGAACTTCCTATAGCACAGTACTGCTGAACCCAACCTCCATTTATGCCATCCTATCTTAATCCTATTGTTGGGATCTGCGTCCACTTCTCCATCTTGATGGAGCATGGAACCCCAATATTTAAAGCAATCTTTCTGTGGTATGCTCTCCGATCCAATCTTAACGATTTCTGTGCTTGGTAAGGTAGAAGTGCTGAACTTGAATTCCATGTACTCTGTTTTAGATCTACTGAGTCTTAGGCCTTTTGATTCTAAGGTCCTCCTCCAGCGGTCTAGTTTCTCATCTACCTCCTCCCTAGATTCCCCCACTAGGATTATATCGTCAGCGAAAAGCATGCACCAAGGCACATCCTCTTGGATGTGCCTAGTGAGTTCATCCATAACCAAAATGAATGGAAAGGACTGAGGGTTGATCCTTGGTGTACTCCCGCTGTAATCGAGAAAGCGTCTGTCTCCCCTTCAGTTGTACGCACAATGGTTTGGGCGTCTTCGTACATGTCCTTGATGGCTCGTATATAGGGCTCGTGGATGCCTTTCCCCTCCAAGACCCTCCATAGGACCTCTCTCGGTACTCTATTATATGCCTTCTCTATATCAATGAAAACCATGTGAAGGTCCTTTTGTTTATCTCTATAGCACTCTATAGTCCTCTGCAGGAGGTGAATGGCTTCTATCGTTGACTTGCCTGGCATAAATCCAAATTGGTTCTCTGAGAACTCTACTTGTTGTCGAAGCCTTCTTTCTATAACCCGTTCCCAGAGCTTCGGGGTGTGGCTCATCAGTTTAATTCCTCTGTAGTTGGCACAACTCTGAATGTCGTCCTTGTTCTTATCTTTCTAGCCAAATATACTAGAAAATTGGTATCTTGGCTGTGGAGAGATCATGAGACGGTGTTAGTGTGTCCTCTTCGTGTTGTAACGGGTTTTGATTCAGTGGGTTTAGGGTTGCGTCATGTGTTTTCTGGTTTTGGATTTCTTAATTTGGCCTGGGATTTTGGTTGCATTTCTTAATTGCTATTGCATTTTTGCCGATTTATTGATCTATGTTCATCTTTTATTGGTAACCTTCATGCAACCTGACTCAAATTGGGGAATTACATTTAACATGAATATTATGGGATTTGTTGCATATGTTTGTTGCAAGATGTTATCATTTTACTGTTGAAATGTGTTCTGATACCTCTTTTCGTATTCTTTGCTTTTAGATTTGATCGTGATTGGAAGAAGATTGAGGCGTTTGTTGGTTCCAAAACAGTTATCCAGGTGAGTGTATTACATGGATTCTCAAAAGGTGTGATGTCTCATAGATACTTTTTTAGCAATATTGGGGGGTACATTGTTGATATAGTATGTTAATCTTTGGTTCAATCCTTCCCTCATGTTTCAATTGTAATTTTGCTTTGGTCTTGTGATTTGTTGTTCAGAGGGTGAACTCTAATGCATTTTTAGATATATAATCTTTCTCGTATTTTTTCCTCTTCTTCGTGATTTAGCCACATACAATCTTCTTTATGATTGGCTTGACCTAACCAATACGCTGAATAGGGTGGACACGGTCTAAGCGCGTGGTCGTAGTGATATACATGCGTTAATACGGCTGGGCAATTTACCATTGAGTTGTATCTGGCCAGATCCTTGGACATCTTTATCTTCCTCACTTTCTGTGAGGGTTATCATGCCGTGGATTAGATGGCTAATAATGAGCTGCTTATTAACCCTCCGATATTCCAATACTCCACACTTCCATCCTATTTTCACTCTATTCTAGTTGATGATGTATTAGGTAGAGCCATTTTCTGACTGCCTTTCCTTACGTCCTTGAAAATTTACCATTGAGCAAGGTGGTTTTAACTCTTCTTATTAGACTGGGGTTCACTTGAGAGGATTTGTAAATTATCGTGGTTGCTCATGTTTGGATGCTTAGATTACAGCTTTGGTGTAGGCACCTGTTGTATATAATTTGATCTTAAAGCTACTTATTTCCTGAGAGAAGAATATGTTCATCTTTCCTTGGATTATGAAGATGTTTAGACCCATTGCAATGTAGTGATTTAGTTATGCTTATAACTTTTAAACTCTCGATTCAAATCTTAGAATCTGATGATTCTACGATTGTAGAATTAATTCTGCATGATCCCTACGATCCTTAAGAACAAAGAAGAATTGAGGGTGATATTATAATACGATCATACGGTGTTACCTATGATGCTACCGATTTTACACTTGGTCCTTCTAAAGCCTCTAACTGCTAATTAAGGAGTGTGGGAGTTTTTATAGCGGCAAATTTACTTTCTTACAAAACCTTTTAAACTAAAGTAGACATTTATCAATTATGCAATCCTTCATACATTACTTTTAAAGCTATAATAAAGGTTAAAGACTAGAAACATACAACATTTCACAATGCCTCGTGATTTGCAAATGATTTAACATTTGATTTAAGTTCGTTTATTGCCTTTTGAATTATTAAGGCTTTTTATGGTACTTCCGTAGACTATAGATGGTAACTCCTAACAATCCTAGGTGGAATTACGATTATGATGACCTCGGTTATGCTATTGTTTCCTAAAAATCAAATTTGCTATTGGCAAATTACTCTTTGAGCAAAGTCAAAACAGAGAGTTTGTCATTGAGTAAGTATCACACCAGTTTGTTCTTGGTTGTTCAAGTTGTTTCCCAGAGACGTTGGTTGTGAATGGTACCCTCTTGAGATGTCTTATTTCTGCTGTTTCGACTGAGAAAGTTCTCTTTTTTTACAATGGACCAAGTTAGCTTTTATGTGAGGACCTGACACTTCCTTTTAGCTTTCTGCAAACTGATTCGTTTTTGATTTGTCCGTTTCTAGTTGACAATCTTTTTGTTTTTTTCAATAGAGAAAAGCCCTGTTCATGAGATTCTTGTTCTTAACTTTTGGGATAAATCTATTAGGGTCACGATTGCCTTGAGGCATATTTGGTGTTATTTTCTATTTTTAATTTTTAATTTTTGAAATCTAAAAATCAGGTTGTGGAGACGGTTTTTTTTTTTTTTTTTTCCTTTCTGTTTTTAAGTTTTCTCGCTAACTGGGAAAAAACTAGAAATAAGAAATAAAAAAGGGAAAAATCGTTCCTAAAATATAGTTTTTAGTTTCTAAAAACCAAAAATTACGAACAGAAAACAATACCAAGCAAACCTTTAGCTTTTGGTTTGGTTTTTGTGTCATTACATAATCATTGAGGCGAAATTGTCTATGCAGATTCGTAGTCATGCGCAAAAATATTTTCTGAAGGTTCAGAAGAGTGGGTCCAACGAACGTGTACCGCCTCCTCGACCAAAAAGAAAAGCTGCTTATCCGTATCCACAGAAGGCTTTGAAGAGTGGTCAGAAATGCGTTCCTGTTTTCGTTGTTTTCCCCTAGTTTTTCGTCAAAAAAAGAAATATTATTAAGAGTTGTTTCTCCTGGTTATTAGAGATTCATATGTCCATTTTTTACAGCTTCTGTGGTTTCCCAAGTTCCCGGACAGTGTCAAACTGCCTCTGCTATTTTTGAACCCGGGTATATTTACTGCCCTGATCCGTCATCAGTGCTTACAAATGCGGTTCCTAGCTTACCTACGTCATCCTGGACTTGTGGTTTCGTTCCAGTCATCAGTTCATCAAAGACGACGAAAGGTACAGTTTTAAATGCAAATCTTTCCCTCTTATGCATTTGATTGTTTAAAAGTTCAGGGAAGGGGAATGTAACAGGATCTTGTGGTAAACATGTGACGTAGCACAAGGGAAAAAGACCAATTTCTAAATCAATTATCAAACTCTTGAATTCGATTCATTTAAAGGTATCTCCATAAGAATTGTAATGGTCCTACTTATAGTGTAAGTATCCTAAATATGATCAAATAGAGAAACCTAAATCTATTGTGCCTAGGTAATAAAGATACTCAGAATCGCAAAAAGTATAATCCTAACTTAGCTAAAATAAAAGATAATCCTGAATAGTCTCAATCTTATTTAACTGAAATAAATCCCAACAAAAAACTAATATCTAGAGTATTTAAAAGTCACAAATATATTTTTGAACTCCTTATCCAAATATCTCTACAAATCTCATATTTTACATTATCCTCATTATACATCACCATGTCTTCTGTGCAGATAACGCAACCCTTGCTGTACCCACAACGGCTCCCCACTGTTGTTGTAGCAGTAGCAATGAGAGCAGTGAAGACACTTGGGCAGCCGTAGGAAATAATGATCAGGGAAATCAAGCGGGGCCAGTGAAAGGTTGGTTAATGTTCTGTGCTTTTGCCAGCCTTATTTATATGCCACTCCTAGAAGAACAAGATTGAAAAATTGGTCATTTGAAAATATGTTGATACTTAAGTCTTGATTTCATAGCGGAGGTCTAGGGTAGAGTGGAGGGACCGGCCCTTAGGGACCTTTATTTTGGAGTCTAGCCAATATATACATCAGCTAGGGTTTCGGTTCTATGCCTCTATATATGTATATAATATCAAAGCTTGTGCTGCTTTTAGCTTGTATCTTCTGTTCAGATTCATTGTAAAAAGCCTTCTACCTCCGCCTGTGGTTTTTTCATCATTTGAGAGTTTTCTACATAAATAACTTTGTCATTGTTTTGCTCTCTCTATTCCCTTCTCATTCGAGTTGAGATATTGGGTTTTGACATTTAAATCGAACCCAGTCTCCGGGTATTTTGCCCAACACTTGTCAAGCGCTAGTATCCCAAATGTTATATAATTGAGTACTCCCAACGTATTCCGATATAAAAACACATATGATGCTTTTGTTTCACGACTGTGGAATCAAATTTTGTCCTTCACATAATAGATTTTGGATTAGCCATTACCGAACTGATTGTTACGAGAGTGCCATAATTACAAATGTGTTTACTTGTCCTTAGTTGATTTGCAAAGGGATTGGAAGGCTCTATGTTATTAGTTTATGGTTTTCATTATTTTATTTTGTAATTTTGAAGACATCTTGTCCTTAACCCTTTGTACATTCTTTCTCTCTTAATATTATCTCTTTTTTCTATCAAAAAAATGTGTTTACTAGTCATAAATGCTCTTTACATAATAGATTTTGGGTTAGTATTCGTGTGATTGGCCATTATGAAAGCGCCATTAATGATATGTATGGCTCTTTTTCTATTAAATATACTTGTAAATGTATTTACCTATTACAGACTACCATTTGGTGCGTCGATTGGCTATTTATTCAAGTTCTTCAAAACTTAGGCAATTGTGGTCAGGACATGACTGTGATTTATGATTCTATTCTATAGTCAGAACTATATGTTTTAGGATGCAACTCCTTTGAGCGCTAATTTCACTCAAAAAGTTTGTGTAATTAAGTTCTATCAGGAAGTCGCGCGTCGCCTACATAATACGAGCATCAGGTATTAAATTAGTTAAGTTGAAGGAAAAACAGTCGTCTTTAAGCTTTTCTCCCTCACTCATGACTCGTTGTTGCAAGTGATCTCTGCCCTTCATCTAGGCCATTTTAGTTACCTTTTGTATACTCTTACTTTTATCCTATTGCTAAAATGGAGATACTTAATTTAGGGCCTATTTGATATTGTTTTCTATTTGTAGTTTTTTGTTTTTGAGAAACTAAACGAGGTTCTGGAAACATATTTCCTTTGTTTTTGGTTTTTTGTTTTCGGTTATCATTTAAATTAGGAAAAAATTGTAACTAAGAAACCAAAAACCAAAAAACATCGTTTTCAAAATTTGATTCTTAATTTGTCAAAAATTAAGAACTACAAACTGAAAACCATAGCAAATTGGTCAATTTCAACTCAGTTCATATCTTAATGTTATTGAGGATGGTGCCTTTGTTAGATCGGATATTATCTTCAACATATCCTTATGGATCTGTGGTTACAGAGGAAGTGACTAACGCAATGCACAATGCAATGCATACTAATTTCATGATTTTGCGTGTTTGAGTGATGCAGTTATGCCAGACTTTGCTCAAGTTTACAGCTTTATTGGCAGTGTCTTTGATCCAAATGCTCGGGATGATTTGCAGCAGTTAAAGAATATGGATCCGATTAATGTTGAAACTGTATGTTGCTCTACCCCCCTCCTATTAGGTGGCTTGAGGCTTTGAGATTTACCACTTAGATACTCTGACATTTCAATATATACAATGATGTATTCTGACATTTTGTCAAGTTGAGGGCTCTTGGACATAGCTTCCCTTTAGGTTAGCACCATGAAAGGGTAAGCTTGTGTACATCTCACTACCCCAAAGACCTTGCGTTGACGAGAACCCTTGTGGCATTGGGTTTGTGGTGGTGGTGTTGTACTGTGTAGTTTAATAATTTTATCAGTTCACTAGTTTGAGGTTCAAAACTTTATTCTGAACACCTTTTGCCTAAATCTGAGGGATTTTGTTATTCTAACTTGGCACGTGATTCCGACAATTTATAAGCGCCCTTTGCCTTGGTCCAATGTATTTTTTCCCAAAATTGCTAACCTGGAACATGATTTCAGCAAAATATAGTTAGCCTTGGCTCTAGTTTGGTGACTTCTTTTGAGTATTTAGCAATTTTTTTGCCGGAAAATATATGACATATATATTACACTCTGGGAAGCATCAATACTCTTTTTTGGCCGGAGTATCGATGTTCGACACATATCCGACACCGGTATGTGTCCGATATGTGAAAAAAGAATTGGATTTTTTTCCTTAAATTTTGAAGCGTCTGACACGCTTCCAATACATTTAGAATGTATATTAAATAGGTTAAATTATGTTGTATACGTTTAAATATGATTAAAATAAAAATAAACTAATATTATAATAAATTAGTAGCTTTACAGCTATGTTTGGCAGAGAAAAAAAGTAATAATAGTTTATTTTATGTAATTTGAACAGAGTGAGGGGTTTGGGTGGGAAAAATAGGCAGGTCCATTAGAAACTGAGAGAGAGAGAAAAAGGTGTAAGAGAGGGGAAAAAAAGTATCGGACTTTTTTGCTTACTTTTTGAATTTCCAACACGCGTCCGACATGTTTCTGATGCATTTAGAATGTATGTTAAATAGGTTAAATTATGTTGTATACATTTAATATGATTATAGTTAGATTAAAATAAAAATAAACTAATATTATAATAAATTAGTAGTTTTACATCTATGTTTGGCAGAGAAATAGAGTAATAATAGTTTATTTTATGTAATTTGAACACAGTGAGGGATTCGGCTGAGAAATAAAGCAAATGAAGTTCTCTCTTTTTTTTGTCTATGACTGTAAAATGTCACTTTATTTAGTTATTTTGAGGTTATTGTGCTTTCTAATTTAGTGATTCCGATATATAAACAATAATTGATTGTTAATTTGATGAAAACTCATGTTATTTTTAATCAATTATATGGACTATATATAAAAAAATACATAATTTTGAAGTAGCGGGTCCCCAAGGTGTCGTATCCTAATTTTTTGAAAAATCACGTATGGCGTGTTGGTGTCGTATCGTATCTCGTATCCTTATCCGTATCCGTATCCATGCTTCCTAGTTTACACTAGTTGGCACTTTGGCAATTTCCATCTAAAATTAACCAAATTCTAACAAAGTCCACTGATTAAGTTAGAGGATACGTAAATGATAAAACTTTGAAACCTCAAGTACTTATTATATATATAGAAATGTTAGGATATCTGGATGATGAAACCTTAAAATTTAGGGTCTATGAGTGATAAATGTTCTATATACAGGGGTTTTTGTGGGTCTTGATTATGGGGTTTTTTTGTAGCACTTACTAATGTATTTAGACCGTATTTTACAGAAATATTGATGATTTTTTTCGGTTCCTCTGTTGCAACAGGTACTACTGTTGATGAGAAACCTTTCAGTCAATTTGACAAGTCCAGAATTCGAGGAACATGTGAGTTTCTCTTTAGATTCATCTCTGTATTTTTTTTTAACAAATCCTTTGCTTCTGCTAAATTCTATTTGCACTACTTTGATAAATATGGTAGGGTGCATAAACGATTCGAGATGATACCTCTCTAGCTATTCAGACACTAAGCATTCTCAATAGTTATCATTTCCTTTATGAGAATCGCGCACGCACGCCCATGCACACGCTCGTTGTTCTTGAAGCAGTCAAGCTTGCTGGTGTTTTACCACTAGAAAGAGCCGTAATTTGCGCCTTTTGGCTCTTGCTATTGTAGCATTTGGAGGTTTCCCTGTTGAGTATGGCTATCCTACGAGGGGGCTGGAGGAAGGGGAAAACTGTTCCAGCTCTGTGTGGTTCAATAGGAGAGAACATTTTTCTTATGAAAAATTTTCTTTTCACAAAATTTTTTCAATTAAAAAGTATCTTGTTTTCTTTAAAAAAATTTTGTCTTTTAAGTTTAAGAAAATTGTTTCATTTTATAAATTTACATGAGGTTCATGTTTGGCCGAGTTGGAGGTCAAAATGAAGCATATGGCATGTGATTATTGTAGAAAAAGTTCTCCTTTTTGAAGGAATATCCTTTCCCTTCCCATTGAGGAGAAGTAAATTCCTTTGAATATAGGAAAACATTTTTCATATTTGTGGCTGTTGCAATGGAGTTACGCAAAAAAGTTGTAGAATTGAACTGTAAAGTTTTTCTGTCAAAATAACCAGAGTCTTAATGTGACAAAAGAGTTTCTGCTTGGTTGCAAATGTTGCTCAAATACTATGAACAGAAATGACCGCGGGTTATACTTGCAAAGTCCGAGAAAATATACCCTGGTTGTAGATCTTGTTGCAACATTTAGTCTCGTTTTTGTTTGTAAATAAATGAGGCTTGGGCCTTATAGTAACTAAGGTTGAGGTCTTTGGTTTAAAACCCGTTACTCCTGGCACCTGGTTAACTACTAGAAACAAAATACCTGCACAATTTTGAGCTGACAGTAGCTTGTTTCAATGATGTTCTGAGGTCAGTCAAAGATCTCATGCAATCCAAGCAGTCACTTGCAACCCCAATTTGTTAGGGCTTCGTTTTCGAAAATTAATTATATTATCAATTTATTTATGCAACATCCTATTCATTTAAAAAATGACAATCTATTCCTAATACATTATACACATATAATGTATAGGCATTATGTAATGGGCTTGCATAGATATAATAATATAGAGCGAACTGATCGAGATGTGTTTGAGTTCACCTGGAGAGTTCATAAATGAGAACTTGCTTTGAGCGCTAAATGCTGACACAGGTCTTGGTTGCAGAAGCAACTTTTGTGGGCGAGGGGGAATGTATGCGGTTAGTTCTTGTATTAACCTATGGCTTGTGATCCTAACATCTCTTATCCTTCGACCAATGCAGAGAAGATTGCTTTCACAATACGATGTGGAATCGGGGAAAGCCAAGTCTTGTAGCCTTCGATTGCCAACTCTCGCTAACTCAAAGACTGCCATTCCTGCCATCTAGGGGTTTAAAGGGTAAAAGAACTAATCCGATTCCTTTGTTGTATACTACAAGCTTGTTTAGTATTGTTTTCTATTTGCAATTTCTTGTTGTATTAAATTAATATGCGATGTTATGAGAATAGTCTTTTCTAGTTTTTGGTTTCTGTTTTTGGTTTTCATTCAAATTAGGGGAAAACCAAAAACGGGGAACAAAAAAAATCATTTCCAAAATATGGTTTTAACTAAAAACCAGAAACCAAAAATAAAAACGACCAAAGAATGCCCTATTTTATCTAGACTAAGGGGATTGGACATGGTTATTTATTAATTCAAAGGTCCCGGTTGCTGATCCTTAGGAAACAACCTCTTAGTAAGGGTAAAACTGTATACATTTTACCTTTCCAAGATCCTACCTTGGAAGGAGCCTCTTTGAGGTGCAAGGTAGTTGTTGTAAAGGTCCGGTTGCTGCTATTTTTCTAGCTTTTAATTCTTTTTTTTGACTTGTATTTTAGAACAAAATAGAAAGTCCGAGTAGCACAAATTATACATAAACTTCAAATCCTCTTATCAGTGGTTTTGGAATCATTTTCAGGCCAACAATTTTGATGAAGCTTGACGATTACACCGTTTAATGGCATATCTTTATGCCCTTTTGTGAGCTTACGTAACACGAGCGGTCAAGTTTACATGTGGAAGGTTATATAGTTACTGCGCGTTTGTCCGAGTTCATACATGGAGCTTAAATGGAGAGTTTGTGATGCTCAATCATATGGGATTCTGTGTATATAGTTATGGTGAGGTTTTTTGCTGTAAATTTGGTTGCTGATTTGTGAGTTTGGTGAGTTTTTGTGGTACTAGGTTACATGAAAGAATTATTATATGATATGCTTATAAGGATTGTACTTGATTCATGTATATATTTTATACTTAGGGGTGAGATTGTACACATCAGACAGAGATCGATCGATTTAGGGCCTATTTAGTATCGTTTTGTAATTATGGTTTTTGGTTTTCTAGGAATTAAAAGTTGTGCTTTGGAGACAATTGTTTTCAGTTTTGGATTCATGTTTTTCACTTCTTTCAATAAAAAAATTGGGTATCAATCAAGGCTGTTTTTAAATTTTGATTTTTAGTTTCTTCAACAACAAAGATTGCAATTAGGGAATAGAACTGGAAAGGGCTGTTAATTTCTGATCTTTTGTGTGGAAATAAGTGGGGTTTTGTAAGGTAGGTTTGTTTTTTTTTTTTTTTTGTTTTGCTTCTACTCCTGTCCTATTTGAAAATGACCATATTGCCCTTATATAAAGAGGTGGCGAGTGGATCGGGTCGGTCAGGCCGACTTGGTTCGGCATTGTCCCAGTGGCTCGTATACTCTCCAAGCGGCTAGTCTAAATTTTCTCCTCTCTCCTTCAATTTTCTCTACTATTTTTATAATTTCAATTCTTTGCTTTTAAGTCTCAACTTCTCAAGTTCGAAGTGTCGATTGTGTTTTGTTCGTAGAAGCTTGTTGATGTTTAAATTTTAATTTTTATTTCGGCAAAATTAATATTGAAATTTTATTTATTTATCATTTTTATTTACTTGCATTCTTACTTGTTATTTTTATTTGACATATTTTTATAATAATAATATAATGGCACATAGGTCACTTTATATGGAGCTGGTTGATTTAGTTCTAGCTTTTTTTTAGGATGCCTAAAGCCCCTAGAGTAAGTAATAGTACTAGTAGTCAATCTGGAGGAGTTGAGTTTAATATCTAGGAATGTAGTTTTTTAGAACTCATCATGTCACCTCTATACACAGGTACTTTAAATTGGGAATATGAACACGAATTTGAGTAGGGTCATCCTGTATCGGATGGTGCAGGATGTTCTTCTGAACTCGTATCAGACAAAGATGAAACTGAAACTCCCGATCGAGAATCTAACGACTGCCACTAGTAAACGTCCTAATAATCGGGTATGGTAGTATTTTATATTAGGCTGTAAAAATAATAAAGCATATTGTAAACTTTGTAATAATCAAAAGGCCTTTAGCTATCAATGTACTGGTGGGACCGGCACTTTAAAACGACACCTACTTAGAGCCCGCCTAAACTTAAATGCGGATATATCCCAATAAACCCTCGTACAACAAGCGACAAATATACTTGCAAACTTTAGGCTTTTATCAGAGACTAATAGACATGAATTAATGAAATAAATCATTTCAGCTGAGAAGCTGGCAAAGACTCTAGATTTGTTCGCTACTATAGAAGTGCACTAAACCTTTTCTGCTTAAAGGGTCCCTTGCAACACTTTGAAGCGCGACACGTTTAAAAAATATATAAAAATGAAAAACGAGCTAGAAGAGAATTTTAAGACGAACACGAGCATGATCTCGTTGATATCTGACACATGGAAGAGTAAATCTAACATACCCTACATGTGCATAATTACAAATTTGATTGATTCTTCCTACATAATGCAAAAATGAATTATTTATTTTCGCCTATTCGAATATCCCACAGTTCTCATGTAATCACAAGTATCATTGTGAATGCATACCGTGAGTAGGGGGATTGATAACAAAATTATGAGCATTAATTCTGATAATGCAACTAACAACACTGGATCTATTAACCAATTAATTAGGAATTTGAGGCCTATGTTAGATGGGAAATATTTTTATTTACATTGTAGTTATTATATTTTATATTTAATGGTAATGAATGGGATGCAACTTATATATTTTTCTTTTATAACTTTAAGAAATATAATTAAAGTAATTAAAACATTGTGAACCAGGCAATAAAATTTTAAAAAATTATATTAATCACAAGGCATTTCGTGAAAAACATTTAAATTATATGCATCTCCTCGGTGGTCATTAACGGTTGAAATGTTAGAAAAATGCATACCATATGAAGACATCTCGATGGAATTTGTACACATAAATCATGTGGATCTAAGTTGCTTTAGTGTAGATTATGTTACAATAACAACAGACTTGGCGCCTCAAGAGTTTCCGCCTAAGCGAGGTCTGGGAGGTGGATGTACGCAGCATTACCCCTTTAGGATGTAACCCTGCCCGGAGGTTATTTCCGAGAACCTCCAACCTTATGGGGTTGGAAACACGAGAACATCTCAAGAGGTCACCCATTCTAGTACTACTCTGGCCCAAGCATGCTTAACTTTGGAGTTCTAACAGGATTCGGTGCATTAATGCTTGGTAACTGAACCCCGGTGTAGATTATGTAAATTGGGAAATAATAAATGAAATCTGTAAATTCTTAGTTCTTTTTAAAGAAACTATGATAATTTTTCTGGATCCTATTACCCAACTATTCTACACGCAATATCTAAACCGGTAGATATTGCTGCATGGATGATGGAGAACTCCTCCAACCCTGCGTTGTAGAGGTCCATTGTTGCCATGCAACAAATTTTTTTTAAATATTATACATAATTACTCATAGCATATTGTATTGCCACTATTTTTTATCTGCATGGCAAACTTGCAGGTCTTTTATTTTTTTGTCCAAATATTTTAAGAAAGAATGCTGTGTAAAATCTTTTATTAATAAAGTTGAAGCAACTTTACATGATTTATTTCCTTTTATTCTAAAAAATTAATAAATAATACAAATGTTTCTTATACATTATCTTCATCCTCCTCTTGAGGACAATTATATGAATGGGATATGTTTGACCTATTAATACCTGGACAAAGTCTCATGTCACACGAGGAGCTTTCTTTATACTTGCGTTCAGCTTTGTTTGAATTCCAACCGATGGAGTCTAGTGAACATTTTGATATATTGCTATGGTGAAAATCAAATAAAACATAATATCACGTGCTTTCCACCATGGCACGTGATATACTAACATATCCAGTGTCTACAATAGCATCGAAATCTGTTTTTAGTGTAGACAACATATTGCTAGGAACAAAGAGAGAGAAGCTAACAACGCAGACCTTAGAAATGTCGGTGTGCTTAAAAAACTGGATGGCAGTACAAGATAGAAACCAAGCTCTTGGGACGATGACACTAACTCCTCTAAACAAGTGCAGCACCAACTGCAGCAAGTTTAGATTGATTTATTTATATTGTTAGAGTTACATTTTTTTAACAAGTTATGACACGTTTCATTTTATAAAAAATTACTTGTAATTTTATAGAACACTATTATATTGTTATAGTTGTACTTTTAACAAGTTATAATACATTTTATTTTATGAAATATATTATAGGGCACTATTATGTTATATTATTTATTAATAAATTATAATTATTTTTGGTCAAAATAATTATTTTTATAGATAATATATTATTTTATATATATTTTAATAATATTATTAAAAAAAAAACTCTGGGCTACGGGCCGGCCCAGGTCCAGCCTGTGGTCACCTCTAATCTTGCATATGTGTCCATTGTGTCATGTATGCTACTGATTGGGCGTATTATTTTGATAATTTTAAATTTGTGTATGTTATTTTAAAAATAAAAATTATTTTAAAATTTCATCCCTAAAGAGATATCATAGAAAACTTTAATAGCCCAAAAGTCACTAGGGAACCTCAAATCAAACTTCAAACACTAGCAAATCACTAAGCATCTTTAAATTTGTTGCATATTTGTAATATTTAATCATTGTTGTAGCTTTAAAAGCAAGGTAGAAGGGTTTTTATTACTGATATACAGAGCTGTTAAGTATGATATAATGTAGTGGTTAGACTACTCACTTCAAGTATAAAGTATTGGATTTGACAGCTCATTTTTCTTTGTCCTTTAACATCAATGGCCCTTAATACTATTATAACATCAATGGCCCTTAATACTATTATACTTCCTTACCTTTTAAAAAGTCAATTGATAAATGTTTAATTGAGTTTAAAATTTTTAGTAATTATAACTCTAACCTATACTCTTCAATTTAACAGTCAAAGACATTGGTAGAATCGATATAAGATCGGTAAAATCTTAGGTAGGAACGTAATATTGTATTGTGACCCTACTTTTCTTTGTTATTTGCAATGATACAGAAAAGTTAATTTGAAACAGAAAAAGTACAGAATATGTATCAAAAATGTTAAGCCTTTTTGACTGAAAATCATTTAAATTTGAAGTACAAAAACCATCTAAATTTTCTAAATTTTCAATGTTACACCTAAGCTTTTTAAAATTTTCAACGTCACACCTTAATATGATGCGGTTAACATCCATTAATTTTTAATGACGTAACACTTCGAAAAAAGAGAAAATAATCAAAAAATTTATAATTCAGATTAAAACAAAAAATATTTTAAATATTCTAAGAAATATTTTAAATGTCTAATTAAATTTGTAAGTATTTAGAAAATTAACTTATATACTTTTAAAAATATTTTGTTTTAGAAATACCACGTCGGAAGACACTAAGGAAAGTTAACAACGTTACAATAATTTTGACCTTGAAAATTTTTGAAAAGTCAGGTGTAATATTGAAAAACTAAAACATTTAAATAATTTTTTAAAACTGCATTTAGATGTCAAAAATCTAAGAAAATTTATCACTTAGGTACCATGATGTTTTAATATGTACAATGAGGTATCCTAAGATTTAAAAATTTGTTAATAAGGTACTCCAAATTTAAAAATTTTATCAATTAGGTACCATTTTTAAAAATATATAGATTTTTATTACAAATTGCTAATGTAGGATATAGTCATAGCAATATATTGGTATCTTCTATCATAATGTTATAATTTGCTATTGTAAAATGCTAACATACTACATTATTTCACTAATATGCCGATATCTTTCTTCCTAAATTTAGTGACATTTTTTTTGTATTCTATTTGATTTTTGTTAAAAAAATTGATACAACTAGTACATATTATTATAATCATGTATTGCATCAACATTTTATTGTAAAAAAGTTTAAATTTTAAAAAAAATTCACCAAATTTTTGTATAGGATACCTAAATAATAAAATTTTAAAATCTTAAAATATCCTATTATATATAATAAAATATTTATTTAGATGATAAATTACCGCACTGAAGGTAAGTGATAATATTTCCCAAAATCTAAATATTTCTTACGCGTGAATTTTACTAATAGAGGGCCCAGCGGCCCAGACCAAGATGTCAAGTTAGAAATGATCAAGAGCGTGCACACACTCAACACCAAGCGCGTGATAGTTGTCGCTGTAGAACGGCGCTCGCTCTCTCTCTCTCTCTCTCTCTCTCTTACGATCGGCGAAGAAGGTAAGAAAGAAGAAGAACAGATCAGAACTATAAATTCTTCCAGGTAGTTCTTCTCAATTTAATTCCCAAAACCCTAGCTCTTCGAATCATATAAACCCTAGACTTTACATTTGTTTAGATTCTCATTTTGGGGTTTTTGTTTTCGATTTTACAGGTTCTGGATGCGAATATGTTGATTCCGGCTTGAATTTGTATGTTTAATGGCTTGATTTGAGGGATTCGTAGGGTTTCTGGTTGTGATATTAGATTAGGATGGATCAAGAGGTTTGATGATCTGAATTCAGGCTTGAATTGGAATGTTGAATGGTTTGATTCGAGGGAATACGTGAAGTTCTATGCTGATTCTGGCTTGAATTTCTGAGTGGAAGGGCTTGATTTTGAGGGAATAGGTGAAGTTCTATATGTATATGTTTGTAAGCTTTGATTCGTAGGGTTTCTGGTTGTGATATTAGATTAGGATGGATTAAGAAGTTTGATGATCTGAATTCAGGCTTGAATTTCTATGTTGTATGGCTTGATTCAAGGGAATAGGTGAAGTTCTATATGTATTTGTTTGTAAGCTTTGACTTAGGGTTTCTGGTTATGATATTTGAATAGGATGGATCGAGAAGTTCTGTGATTTGAATTCAGGTTTTGCGGAGTTTTTCACTAGGCATTATGGGCTTATTTGAGCTGAAATTTTGGCAATGGATTCAAGATAGTTCTTTCCTGTAAAAAGTTTGAGCTCAAAATTAGGGGGTTGGATTGATCTGCACTGATCTTGATTTTTTTTCCTGTAAGAAAGGAAGTAGGAGAGATTTTAGGTTGAATTTTTCTAAATGGGGCTGTTGATCCTATGATTGAGGTGGTTTTTGATTCATTGTGGGCTTCTGCAGTTGAATATTAGTTAGTTGTTTGGTGGTGGTTCTTGGTTGATACGACATTGTTGATCAATTTGGAAAGTGTATTGGTACATTGGACGGCGTCAGTATGAGTATTGAGAACAAAGAGCAATGTTCAGTGACACAGACAGAGGAATCAGGGCCAGAATCGTTGAAGTAATGGACTCTCTTTATCATTGTCTGTTGTCTTGTTCTATTATTTTCGTTTTATAGTTTGTTTTAATAGAAATTTTTACATAAACAGGCACCCAAGAAGATCATACACAAGGGAGTTTCTTTTATCATTAAGTGAACTGGACATCTGTAAAAAGCTTCCAAACGGATTTGATGAATCAATTTTGAGGTAGGGCATCAATCCATGAGTTGCATTTGTTTGTTGTTTCTTGTCAATCTCTTAAGAATTGATGAATTTTGGAGCTTTATGCTTTATATTATCGTGTTGTGCTACCCTTATTAAGCTGCTGATGATCATGGGTCAGCGAATTTGATGAGGCATCACATGGCATCCAAGACCGACAAAGAACTGCTGGTGGTTCGTCAACGCCAGGTTTTCGATATACTGGCTTTGGCTCTGGGGCACCAGCAAGAGGGGATTCAGGTAATTATCCGAGGGGACTCCATAGGTGGGACAGTCGCTCTAGTGGACGAAGTGATTCGGACACAGATTCAGGTATTGTTTAACCCATTCGTATTTTGTTTTACTTTGTTTGAAGTTTCTGTTTATTGTTGAAATATAGGTCATAGAGGTGTTAATCGGGCCATATTGCTCTATATGGCTTTGTAACATATAGAAGGTTTGAGAATGAAGAAGAAAAAGCAAACTTCTATTGTCATTGCTATGAAAACTCAGAATACAAGTGGCATTGAGTTGTGGGGGGATTGGGTAGGGTGTGTCCATGTTGTGATCTCGTGAATAGTCCCTTGTAGCTTATCTGCTTATGTGCACTATGCAAGCCATGGCTGTATAGGAAGCACAAGATTTAGAACCTCACATATAATGAATGGCATAATATGTTTTGTCATAAAAAAAGCATCATACTTTTCTTATTAGCTTAACAGGAGCCAACTTTGGGCATAACATGCTCAGTATACGTAGGTGCACGGCTGTGATGTATTAGTAGCACGTATGCCAATAACACTGTAAGATTGTAGTCTGTAACTATTCATTATGGAATAGGACTGGCATTTGATCACGTACAAGGGTATTGGTGGAAGTTAAAAGAATGACATACAAGGTTATATAGGGCTAGCATTTGATCACCTACAAGGGTATATGTTGGCAGTTAAAATGATCTTTCAGAGGGTGGAAAATACTAATCCGATTACTTGTCTTGCGATTGTAAGCGCACTAAAATCTATCTTTTTTGAACATAATGTGATGTGAGGCCTTTGTCTGCCCAATCAATATATTCTCGAGGAGGTGGGGGGAGGATGGTTGCACTTGAATTCAAGAGAAATTTTAGTTGTAGAATGATGCTGGCTTTACACTTTTAACAAGACAAAAATGAATTCTCCATACAATTTAGGAGCGTAGGTCAAAGTGTGGGAGCAATATCTAATGCTTTGTTGTTGATGGGGGGAGCAGATGGTATTGGAATACAAGGGTGTTCCTTGTAATAAGGATGTCATCAACTTATATGCTGGAGCAGTTAGGTGTAAAAGGATCCGTGACTGGTGAAATTGATGTGATATTTTTGTTCGTTGAACCTCTTTTAGTTTCTCATGACAGTGATGCAGTCACGCAGGATACCCAAGCTTGGGATGAATGTTGGGATGTTTATAGATTTTTAAACTTAAATTAAGTTGGGAAGTCAAGTGCACATTTTCTTTGGCCTAAAGAGCAATTTGGTCATTGAGCTGATGGATAAGATGTAAAGTTTTGGGTTATACTAAGTTGGCTTGACAAGTGTGAAGAGGAGATGGAGAAGAGGTGATTCTTGGCATCATGAGAAGATAAGAATTGACATCATAGATAACTGTCTTGATTAGGTGACATTCACTTTGTCTGAAAATGATGTTCTTTTCCTCAATTCTTGCATGAAATTTTTGAAAAATTATATGTTCATGAACATGCAGATCCTGTTGTATGACCGCTTTTGCATTCTTAGAAAGCTCTTGATGTGAGCTTCCATTTATGATTACTTTCTGCCAAATTAATTATTACCTTATAAGAAAGAAAAATTACTGCTTTAAGTTGGTCTATTAAAAACAATGTCTGAAAAATAGGAGGCTTGAACGAGTGTTAGAGACAACTCTTTCGATAGACTTCTAGGTCACTTGTTCTTGAAGCAAAGCAATTCATTGAAAATAGAGAATACTTGAGTTATGAAACCCTGTATATGTAGCTAATGTGGTGCGAAGGTTAAGCCTATTACCTAGTACAAGCTCGGTAAGCATCAAATCAAGATATTACTGGCAAACAACAACAACAACAACAACAACAACAAAAAACCCAGTGCCGCAAGGGCTTCTGCAAATTACGCGGCCTTACTCTTTCAGGGTGCTACCCTAAAAGGGAGGTTGTGTCCGAGGGTCCTCAAGATATTACTGGCCTATGATAGAAAATATGTCAACTGACATACGTGAGGTGTGAAAATCTCCCTTCCAAGACCCGAGGAAGATACATACACTGAAGGATCAAATCAAGATTCTAGTGGTCCATAATGGAAAAAATAAAACGGACAGTTCCTAAGGTGCAAAAATCTTCCTTCCAAGACCTAAGAAAGGTGCATATGCTGGTGTAAAATGGAAGACACTACTTTACAGCCTCTTAAGTATTGTGTATTACTAGTTGTAGCAATTGAAACCAAACTGCAACTGAGGACCGCTAGTGCTCTATACTTGCTGTTTTTGGTCCACTTGTTCTCTGCATTATATAATGAAGGGCTTGCATTTGGACTTGTAATCAGCACTTAGGCCTCATGTTTGTTAATTGGCATTCAACAACGGAAAAAGTAATGCAGGCACACTGTACTGCACAAAGAAACATGTACATGCACAGACAAGATCATACCTCGGAGTTGCCCCCATGCAATGTATTCTGCTGTCCCCCCACCTACTATAGTGGCTGTACATATGCTTTTCCGTGTTAACCCTTTTTTTTTTTTTTTTTTTTGGTGGTTTTACTTAGGTACCTCAAAATTTAACTACATCCAAATTAATAACATGCTAGTACTTTCAGAAAGCATAATTAGCTGTTGTATTTCCTTTATTTCTACTCCTGCAAATCAGCTATCCTACTTTTTATTTTGGTTCAGGTCTATAGTTCACCAGAAGCATAGTTTGTGAATAAATCATGACGCATGACTGTCCCTCTATAATAATGTAGTATTCTGTTCTCTGTTTGTACCGTTGTGTTCTCATATGGATTGATTCAATTATTATGGGAATTATTAAGTGGTGGCTGCTTGAGATTGTTGTATACAGTGATTAATGTATGGTAAAGAGTTCATTAGTGACGTTGAGCAAAAAATTATTATCAGGGTTGTATGAATTGATCTCTGAGACTAATAAATCATGGTGTCAATAGAATCTGGAAGGTGTTATGGCAACCAAACTAGGCGTTCTTGGCAAAACTCTGAGCACGATGGTCTTCTTGGAAGTGGTTCTTTCCGAAGACCCCCTGGATACCCACCAGGTGCATCTGCTTCGAGGTCTCATGCAAATGATCACTACCATATGAACAAAAGCAATGAGCCATATCATCCTCCTCGTCCCTACAAGGTAATACATATTTGTATGCTAGGTAACTTCATCTGTGGACTGACAACTGCTTCATTATGTCTTTTTATTGCTGCTTCTGTTCATAATAATGGAGATGTATCCTTCGTTTTGGAATTCCTTTCTATTTGGAGTTATAGCTATGTTTCACTTTACTTTATCATCAATATGATTCATGATAGAGTGCAGCACCTAGTAGGAAAGAATTTAAGCTTATTTTTGTTGTTAAGTAACGACAATGGAAAAAATTGAACCTTCTTTATTTCCAATCTCTCCAGGCTGTGCCTCATTTACAGAGGAATACCAACGACTCCTATAATGATGAAACTTTTGGTTCAACCGAATGTACGAGTGAAGACAGAGTTGAAGAGGAAAGAAGGCGAAGAGGTGACACCCCCTATCTTGGTTCCTAGTACAATGGATGGTTTGATTTTAGTTGTGTTTCCATTTAGGGTACAGAATCTACATTTTGGTGTTAGACTAATTTGAGTTTGGTGGTCATTTGGTTTGTACAGCTGAATTTGAGTTGATGAGGAAGGAACATCAGAAAGAACTACAAGAGAAGCAGAGGTTGAACCCAGGGAAGCTCAAATTGGATCCTTTCTCTGATATTTCTGCTTCGCTGGAGAAACCTGTGGATGATAAGAAATCCTGTGAAGTGAAAAAACCTGTGATAAAACCTGCTTTGCTGAATGATTCTGTTGAGCGTCCAGTTTCTTCACAAACTCCTCAATCTAGGCCACTTGTGCCCCCAGGCTTTGCCAAGGCTATCCCAGATAGGAACCCAGGGGCAAAATCTCTTGCACATGCCAGCTCTGTAGAGGTGAATCTTTTGAGTTGATCCTTTCCTATGACGTGAGGAGGACTTTTGTCATTGTTTGATCTGTTTTTATACATTTACGGGTCAATCGACAGATACAGAGCATCTGTCTGCTGAATTTTTCATTATCTGTGAATAGATGCTTAAGATTGGTCTCAGTCACTGTGTTTTTTATTCTGCTCTTTATTTATTTGCAAAGAAAGTCTGAGTGTTTTTTCAATTTTGTCTGTCAATTATTTAGACTGACGGAGTATGACGAGCATATGCCTGCCGGAATGATTTTGAGCAGCACCTTAAATGAGATATGTATTTGCCAAACACATTTGAGATTGAGAAGGATCTATTCTTACATGGACTTGCAACTAAATATCTTGACCTTTAGAATTCCAAGATGTTGATGGTACACACTAATGTAGCTGCAGTGGGAATTTCACAGAAGAAAGTGATGACGTAAGAAACAAATGCATCCATAAACCCCTGTGGTTGTAACTAACTACCTGCAGTCGCTTGTAGAAGGGTGTACGGAGTATGGATTAGTTGCATGTTTAATGATAGACCAACTAATGCAGCATTAAGGACAAGGCATAACGTCAGGTGGTAGTGTTTATAATGCCGGTGACTTGCTTCAGTGACAGGCTACTTGCTTATAGGCATCACATTCACATAACGGTTGCCATCATGGTATTGCAGAATCGAGGTCTCATAGATTTATGTAATGAGTTGCGGTGATTGTATTGGGTCTCTGAAGGAACCATAAGTTACCTTTAACCCTTATACTTAAATTTGAATGAATAACCCTACAATCATTGCCTTTTATACCCATGTAATAGTTTTTAACATATAAATCCATTCACAAATATGTTTTAGTAAATAAATACAGTTCGTTCTTCTACACTTAGGTAGCTTTCCTTTTGAAGAGTTTTGCTGTGTTGACAAAGGACATGCCAATTTATGGAAACATTTCTACTGCACTTTTTTCATCAATCTTCATTTGTTAATTGGCATGGACTCATGGTATTCACGATGTATGCTTCTTTTCTGCTGCAGGTTGAGAAGTGTGACGATATGCGTGAGGATGGGAAAAAGGTTGTTCAGCAAATAGGTTTTACTGAGCAGCAACGCTACTCTGCCAATTCATCTGCTAATGAGGGTGAACAAATTGCAGTTTCATCATTGGGGATTCTAGATTCTGATCGTGCAATTGGCATTGATACTCATTCATTGAAGTCCTCGTCTCTTTCTAATGTCAGTAAAATTCCTGAAAATGGTGAAATTAAAGGTCTTGATACTGAAAATGTCGCGGGGAATAAGATCAACATTGAGTCTGGTCGCTCAACTTCTCTTCTAGAAAAGCTATTTGGCAGCGCATTGACGGCTACTAATGGTAGGCCGGTTAACGACGTTGAGGTAATTATGGTCACCTATTGTGATTCATTTTGCTTTGTTTTCCCATGGTTTCTTATAAGTTATAATCTTGTTTATTCTCAGATCGAGTGTTTCCTTTGTTTTTATTGTTTGACTGTTGTCTTAACATTGTCTACTCCATTTCCACTTTTGATACATTATTAGCATCATTAATTCTTCCTTTGCATGCATAAAACTCAATAATGAGTTTCTCACATTTAGTTATTGTGCAAATTTGGCAAGGAGCTAGGGCTTGTTAAGAAATTTCTGCTTCTTTCATAGAGGGCCCATGGAACCTGTTTTTGGAACCTACCTTGTTAAGAGCCTTCTTCAGTGGCGCTTTTGTAAGGGGCTGTACTTTTAAAAGCTGGTCCCCGACCACAAAATAAGGAAACTCTGATTCAATGTAATATCAGCCACAGTCCTATCTCCGTGGTTCTCTTCTTTGTATAGTCTACATGAATGACATATATTATCTTCTAAGGATTTCGTCCTACAGTCTTCTGTGCTTTGTGGGTAAAGGATTTGGGCAAATCTAATACAAAATCCAATATTTCAGAAAATTTCTGATAGTGCCGTTCCTGATTTGATAGTTGTTTTCCATTTTTACTTGTAAACAGGGTCATGATACTAAAACAGACAATATTGAAAGGGCTGAACCTGCTGATGCTTTCAAGTCGAAGTTTTCCCACTGGTTTCTTGAAGACGGTATGTCGATGTCCCTGGCAAAGTTGACTTCCTCAACACCACGAAATGTTAATTTATAATTTAACCTCTATTGCTTCTTACTATTAAAACAGAAAAGAACTTGCTGGAGGATACCTCATCTGAGAACTCAAATGACCTGCTGTCATTGATTGCTGGTAGCGAGAAAGGTACGTCCAGAGCTACTGAGCCGAGGCTGCCCCCTGAACGTGGAATTCAGCAAACGACTTCTAATTTGGAAGTCACGAAGGGAGAGATCTCCGGGCAGTTAAATAAGACTTATAAGCCTGAACCGAATCCCGCTGTTCTAACATGTGAAGATTTGGAGCAGTCAATTCTATCAGAAATTGGTGATAAGAGATTAATCGCTCAAGCTTCTCAACATGATCATGGCACTTCAAATGTAAATCCGGACAAGCCTAATGATAGTGTCAACAATCATGCTTCTCAACACCTGCTTTCATTGCTGCAGAAGGGGACAGTTTCAAATTACACTGAACCAACTTCAAGTTTAGGCAGAGGTTCCCATGAAAAACATGATGAATTTGAAGTTCGTGGTATTTCTGCTGTTCATACCAATGCTGAAAGCCCCAGTGCTTCAGGGAAGTCCCTGACACTTCAAACACTGTTCGGGACAGCTTTTATGAAGGAACTACAGTCTGTTGAAGCACCAGTTTCTGCTCACAGAAAATCATCTGGGTCTGCTAGAGTTGACGTTTTGGAGCCTTGTGGACAGCCTTTTCCCATCTCAGATGGTGATTTCTTGCCTTCTGAAATCAGCAACATAAGAAAGAGTCAAGAGATTGGTGTTTTTGCATCAAATGACAGACAACGGACTAACTTGAATTTGTTCTCAGAGTTGCAAAATGATGATGTGTCAAAATTTGGTGACTTTGGTAGGGGATTCAATGTGCGACTTCCTAAAGAAGATAGTTTGATCACCATCAGCAACCCCGTTGATGCTCAGAGTGCGAAATTGTTGTCATCAACATCAAACATGCCAGTCAATATTGCTGAAAAGCTAGCAGCTTTAGGTGCCAGCCTCAAAGACGAACGACCACTGTTAGAAAGCTCACCTTTCCCAATTAGTTCTTCACAGTTCCATCCCTCTCAGATGAATCCTGGGACGCCATTGTTTCATCCATTGGATTCACATCCCATTCACTTTGATCCCCCATTGGCACACATAACTCAGAAGAACATTATCCATCATGATGCTCCACCACATCATCAGTTCACAGGTCACCCTCCCTATTCACACCGGAATGCTGGTCTACCGGGTTTGGATCAGCCTGTTCATCTACGACAGATGCACGTGCCTGGGAACCTTCCTTCGCCACATCTGGGAAGAAGTTTTTCCGGTGGTTCACAGGTGCCACCTCAGACAAGTAGTAGTCCGGGTCATATTCCGGAACATAACCCAATGCAAGGATTGGCTTTTGGTCAACGACAGCCAAATTTTGGTGCACTGGGAATGTCCCAACCAGGTGAAACTTTTAATTATGCTGCTTTTGAGGGGAAAAAACGAAGTTTGCACGTATTACTTTTGATCGAAAAATATAAATCAATTTGATATATTTCGTACCCTTCACTCCATTGGAAAATGGGTCTGATTCTATGGGATGAAACCTTGGGATTTTAGGAATTATGGAAGGGAATAAAAAAAGAAGAGAGAGGGGAAAAAAAGAAAAAAAAAAAGAAAAGTAGAAGATCCCGTGGTTCCCCTATCAAATCTTTTCCTTGTAGTTCTTTCGTCTTCCAGCATTGGTGTCATGTAATTCCAAACAAAGCGAGATTGATTGGTGTAGTGGTTAAGGCATACCACCTCTAAGCATGAAGTCGTGGATTCAAGCTCACATTCTCTGTCTCCATATGTTGGTGGCGGTAATGAGCAAAAATTGTACTTCACACAAAAAAGTTTTTAAACAAAAAATTCCAAACAACCTCTTCGTTACTATTACTTACCCTACAATTTAGGTTTTTTCGTGATTCCATGGAACTGTCTGAGTTTGTGGCTTTTATTTATCAATATTTCTCCCTAAATTGTCCACAAGCAGTAGAAATTCAGGCCCCATTTGCTTTAGGAGATAGGACCAGAAATGAGAGCATATGACACCTCTTGATGCAAGATGACGGAAACACGTTTGAGATGGGTTGGGGATGTGAACCAAAACCCTATTAAACCCCTGTGAGGGAAGGTTGATTTGATGGATGTTGCCCATGTTAAGAAAGGAAGAGGGAAACCCAAAACTACGTAGCGAAGGGCCTGTGGTATCAGTTTCTATTTATAGTTTTTAGCTTGTTAGAAATTAAAATCGAGTTTTGAAAAGATATTTTTTTCTATTATTGGTGCCCAAACCTTGCATTAGCAAAAGACCTTGAGGCGCTGGGTTTGTTGTTGTTGGTGGTGGTTTCATATTTTCAAGTTTTACTCAAAACTGAGAAGAAACTAGAAACCAAAAAAACAGAAGCAAGAAAAAATCATTTCCAAAAGTATGGTTTCTAGTTTTCAAGACAAACTAAAATCTATAAACAAAAAAAGGTTACCAAATGCCTAAGTTGCATAAAGAATTAGCCCGTTTTATTAAAATTTGATGAATATATGATTTATAGAAGAAGGCTTAGGTGGTTGTGCTTTTCTCCTCTTGAAACTTCTGTCATAGCAATTCATTTGGTAGTAACTAACAGATGTATCAGTTTTTGTCAAGAAGCCATCTGTCCCAAAAGTTTAAGTTGATAGGTGAAGGCCCATGATTGGTTTTATACTCTAGCATGCCTCCTCATGCAAATGCTTATTGGGCTTGAAGCGTAGATATTATACAGGCCCACCTCATATCTTGTGCTTAGATTATATTAATATTGAAAGTGGGGGCTGTTGGGATTCGAACTCATGACCTTTTAGTCATCAAGACTCCGATACTATGTCAAGAAACATTTGTTCCAAAAGCTTACGCTGATGGGTGAAAGCCCATTATAGGTTTTATACTAACAGTTTCTTTAGTTACAATTGTGTATTTTTCTCACGGTTATCATTCCTTTGTAGGTAACGTTGGTCCTGAATTGGGTGCTAGAACCAACCCCCCAGAGGCATTCCAAAGGCTTCTTGAGATGGAAGTCCGATCAAATCCAAAACCAATCCACGTCTTCTCACCTGGTGGTCACAGCCGAGGGATACTCGGGCACGAGCTCGAAACCGGTTTTAGGTACAGATAACGCGCTCCACCTTGTTTGGACCATGAAAATATATCGGTTAAATACTTTAGAGACAAAATCAAAGTGTTCCCTTAACTTTTAATTTGATTGAACGTACCCAGAAACTATCATTTTGCATTAATTAGACCTTTTATTGCAGTTTTATCCCCCTTTTTTAGCTACATAAACAGTCAAAATCATGTGCACATCTCTTGATTTGCTTGCACTAGACTATCCATATAACATCTCGTGATGTGCTCGTGATTTAGGGTGTTGATGGAGTTAAATTGATCTAAGTCAATACAAAATGATATTTTGTGTGGCGTGTTGGATGAAACTAAAAGTTGATGGATGACTTTTATTTGTAGAAATAGTTCAAGAGGTCTTTATGATATTTGCTCGAATATATTCAACGTCGCGGTTTCAGTTGGAAAGTGTTCTCCACCAAATGGCATGGTAAAATTGTGAATAGTGTACTTTGCATTGGCCTTCATTTCTGCTCACTGAAGTTGGTAAAGATTTTTTTTTTTCAATAGAAAAAAAAAAAGAAAAGGGAGGATTAATTTTCTGAAATTTACTCGAATTGTGTGGCATACTCATTTTTTAAGCATGATATGGTGGAAAATGGGGTCCCCTGAAATAGTCTTCTTTCCAGCCGGAAGGGGTAAGGCTGCGTACATCACCCCCCCCAGACCCTGCTTTCTGCGGGAGCCGCAAGGCACTGGGACTGTTGTTGTTGTTGTTGTTGATATGGTGGAAAATGTTGGGAGATTCCTTTCATCCGGTTGCGGCTAGAGAAGCTGTATTGTATTTTACCGGCTGCCGGCAGGTGTTGGTCTTGTGTTAAAATGCTACAGACATTGAGATTTTGAGACAAAAGGTCTTCGGTTTAAGAACTGTTGCGTTTGGTGTAATGGTTTGGCTACCCAATTCTCAACCGTGAAGTCTTAGATTCCAAATTCATCTACCCTTCCTCCAAAAGATTGGTGACCTTGTTTAGGGTTAAGTTGTACCTCTTTATCATTGTAAAAGAAAAGGTGTAGGCCATGGTAAGAGAAAAAGAGACCGTATGAGACCCATGTATAGATTATTTGATTTTTTGAAGGTGTTGGCTAATTCAGTTAATAAAGTCTCATAGAGGTGATGCTTATGTCCTGCAGTCGAATCCTACCTTCATCATGGAGAGAGGAGTTAGGGGATTTGGGGAGGGTTGATTCCTTGTGCTTCCATGCGGCTTCCTTACTGTTTGTAAAACGAATATGGATTTTTTTGTTGTAGAAACCTATATGTGGATATGGCAGGGCTAGCAAATGTGTCGTTTGTGTTTGTATCTAAGTTATACGATGGGTTTTAGAAAAGGGGTTGACCACAAGCTGACCCTTTTGGTATACAAGTTAGGAATTCTCAATCTTACTCGACTCAATTACTTGAAGTTTAGGCTCCGTTTGTTTCAACGGAAATATTTTTCCCCCGGAAAACAATATCCTTTGGAAAAGATGTTCCAAGGAAAACTAAATTCTTGTTTAGATTTTCCCTTGTTTGTTTTGAGGGAAAACATAACTTAGGAATGTCATTTTTCCTTTTTTGTTTTGGAGAAAAATAATATTCTAGAATGTCATTTCTCCTTATTTGTTTTGACATAAAACAAGATTCCACTACATAGTCCCTTGTATCTTCCCAATAAAACCATTATCCGAGTACTATTAGGCAAGTGAGAAGGGAAGTCTAAAATTTACGACCAAATACACATCAAAATGATTTATAATTACTCATCAAGTCAACCAAAATTTAAACAACGAATACTCAAAAATAATATCATTACAGACAACCACAACATACGTCCCCAAAACCACAACATATTGATAACCACACTGTGAGACCCAACACAAAAAGCATGTAATTTCAAATTATCAAAATGTAAAATAAATAAAACCATTCCAATTGCAAAATAAAAGAGAGTGAATGAAAAAAATGTTCAAACCTAGCAAAATTCAACCCAAAGCCTAGAACCTAGCAAAATCAACAACGAACAGAGGCGACAAGGGCAGATCTGCGTGTAGAGAGAGAGAGTGAGAGATAAATCGAACTTGAAGCCAGCAAACCCTAGTGAAATCGAACTTGAAACCTGCGAGTGGAGAGAACGAAACCCTAGCGAAACCCTAGAGATGTGAGTGGAGAGAGAGAGAGAGGAGAATGCGGAGCGTGGAGAGAGAGAGCGAGAAGCAGAATGAAGAGAGAGAGAGCGAGAAGCGGAATGAGGAGAGAGGAGAGAAGTCATGAAAACAAGAATGAGGAGAGAGAGAGCCTGAGAATGAGGAGAAAGGAGAGAGAGCGTGAGAATGTGGGCTGGAGAATACTTCCGGGCTAAAAATTACAACATGCTTGGGCCTGATGAACAGTGAGCCAGAATTGCAACTTCCGGGCTAAAAAATTTGAAATGCTTTTCTGCCTTTTGGGGAAAATATGATTATGAAGAATCATATTTTCCTCTTGATTTTTCACAACAGCCAGCAGAAAAATTGAAAACTGTTTCCTAGAATTAAATTTTTCATTGAAACATAATAACACTCATATTCAAAATTGGTTAGTATACAAGAAGGTTTCAAATAAGAGGCGTGAATGAAGTGATGAACCTCGTGTTCTTTGAGTACTCGTTTGAAATTGATTAGCAAACGTGTTGAGATTAAAACGAAAGGTCTAAGTAATAAGCCTAGTGTCCATTGAGTATTCATGTTTGAAACTAGAGTTCGTTTTTAGAGACTTGATAAGCAAATAGACAGAGTTTGAAAAGGGATACTTAGCTCATCGATATTCATGAGCAACTTATTTAACCCTTATTAATGGTTGGATAACAGGTTATTGGTCATTGAAATAGCTTATCGAATGATAGTTATTGAGCATGAGATCATGCTTCGGTTATACCTTAAATATCTTGATTCAATTAGACTAATGAGCAAAATTGACTATTAAGCTTATTAGCATCTTATCAAACTGAATTTAAACAAATATTAAAAATTTGTTTGAAAGTTAGGCTCCGCTACGAATACTATTTTTCATATTTCTTCGCGAATTATTATCCCTCGAAGGTAAGTTTTTTCAAAAATTTGGCTAGGGATGGCAATGGGGCGGGGCGGGCAGGGGGGGGTGGCTCCTCCATACCCGTACCCGCCACCCAAATCCTATACCCGTACTTGTCCCATTACCCGCGGGTATCCAACGGGTATGCATCACCCGCCTC